>JALIZH010032919.1:0-1206162 GCA_030522465.1 Rhipicephalus appendiculatus
TGCAAGTGACGAATCAAATCATTCGCTTCTTCACACTGACAACGATGCATTTTCTTGTTACTGAAGAAAATGCGTCTAACCAAAAAAAGAAAAAAAAAACAAAAAAAAAGGGAGAGAAAAGATGAATTTCTTGAAATTGAGACGTACGACTTAACTTTCATAAAACGGTGACACAGCCAACAAGGTTTTATTTTATGTTATTGGGCATTATTGTGGCACTGTATAATGACTGTTCTTTTTTTTTGCCTTATTTACTTGCTTTAGCTGAGTTTTGTATAACTTGCAGTTCTCCCCAACCTTAATGCATATTTTTGTTTATTTTTATGGTGTTTTTCGCGTTCATTTGTAAGAGTGTGTCAAAATAAATGTCTTGCTTAATAGAACTTCTACAAATAGACCTTGCTTTTCGATGTGCAAGTCATCAAAGTAAAGCGTTCAAGTATGGTTGCGGATGCTTCTACCTGCATTGAGACGTCACGGAGAACACTACGGCATCAAAGCGATAACTGCACGGACGTTGTTTTTGTGTCAAGCACACGGCAAGTCATTTGATTCACAGTCTTCCAGCGCTTTGGGGTGCGAGTGGCAAACGCAGCTAATGTAGTAGGAAGCAAGTTCAAAACAGTAGTTTTCAGTGCCGATACACGCTTTGCAGTGAGCCGCCAGAAAAGTGCCAACTAACTAGCCTTTGTCGTAATCCGCACGTTATCGTGAAATAGTTGCAGCGAAAAGCGGCTGCTAGGCGCGCGCGCGGGGGGGGGGGGGGGGGGCCCATCTCGGCCATCTCGGAGCCGACAGCAGCGCCGCCGCTTCTGGATGAATGCTCGCCGTTCTCGCTCCCTCTCCGGCGCGCCGATGCTCCAGAATGGAGCATCGGAATGGATTCCAGAATCGACAGGCGGTTAGACGATAACCTGTTTGTTCTTATACACAGTGTATAGAAATATCAAAAATAGAAAACAGGCCCTTATACGTAGCTTATCTAGACATCACCGGGGCATATGACAACGTTAATCAGGAAATTTTGTGGGATATATTGAAGGAAGTGGGCATAGGTGACGACTGTATACAGCTTTTGAGGGAGATATACCGAGAAAATACAGTTTGTGTAGAATGGGAAGGAATAAGCAGCAAGGACAGCGTTGACATTAGCAAGGGGCTGAGACAGGGATGTCCTTTGTCCCCGCTGTTATTCATGCTGTACATGGTGAGGATGGAAAAAGCGCTAGAAGGGAGCAACATTGGATTTAATCTGTCACACAAACAGGCAGGCGCGATGGTTGAGCAGAAGCTTCCAGGTCTATTTTATGCTGACGATATTGTCTTATTTGCGGACAGTCAAGATGATATACAGCGGCTGGCAGATATATGCGGAAGGGAGGGCGAGGCTCTAGGACTAGGTTTTAGTGCAACAAAATGTGGATTGATGGTATTCAATGATCACGAAGACCATGCGGTCTTAATACAGGGCCAAGAAATACCGAGGGTAAGCGAATACAAGTACCTCGGAGTGTGGGTAAATGAGGGGGATAGATATATGGAGGTACAAGAGAAAGCATCGGTAACAAAGGGAAAGAGGAATGCTGCAATCATGAAGCACAGAGCGTTATGGGGATACAATAGGTACGAGGTGCTTCGAGGGCTGTGGAAGGGTGTGATGGTTCCGGGGCTTACATTTGGGAACTCAGTGGTGTGCATGAAGTCAGAGGTGCAATCTGGAATGGATGTAAATCAAAGGACTGTGGGACGCCTCGCGTTGGGCGCTCACGGGAAGACGACAAATGAGGCTGTAAAGGGTGATATGGGATGGACAGGTTTTGAAGTGAGGGAAGCTCAGAGCAAAATTAGATTTGAAGAGAGGCTGCGGAAAATGAAGGAGAGTAGATGGGCAGGGAAGGTTTTCAGGTATTTGTATAGAAAAAGCGTCGACACGCAGTGGAGAAAAAGAACTAGGAGGCTCACCAGTAAATATACGGCTAGCAGTGTGGGCGACATGGCAACACGGAGCATTAAGCGAAAAGTCAGAGAGGCGGAGAGGACTTATTGGATGACAGCGATGGAAAAGAAGCCGGCTCTCAGTGACTACCGAAAGGGAAAAAACGAAATAAGGAGGGAGAGGTTTTATGATAATTCAAGGGGAAGCGCTTTACTGTTTGAGGCAAGGTCGGGTTGCCTTAGAACGCGTAGCTATAAAGCGAGATTCTGTAACGAAGAAGAACAATGTACATGCTGTGGGGGGAACTAAGGAAACGATGGAACATGTACTGATTGAATGTGGCGATATCCACCCAGATATACGTGTGGACACGAGTCTACATGAAGCCTTGGGTTTTAGGGACAACAATGGAAAGCTGAACACGTCCTCGATAGAAATAAGTAAGAGACGGTTAGAGTATTGGTGGCAGAAAAGTAGAGATAAAGGACAAAAATGAAGAATGGGGGAAAATAAGGTCATTCTGCCTTAAGAAGCAGAGAGATGGACCGTGAACTTATATTTTTCTTTGCTGTAATAACATAGATTTAATCAATGTAGATAAGGCATTAGGCCACCATAAAAAGAAAGTTTTTTTTCGAGCCTGGTGGCAGACATGTCACCGCCCCGTTATAAAGGGGACGCTCATAGCATCCATCCATCCATCCTTCTAGCCACCATACTGTCCAGTATTGGAACACAGCCTCTGAATCGTATACTTTAGTTCACAACGCCACCGCTACGCTCCTTTCCGTTGCACTGAAAAAAAAAAAAAAAGTAGTTTCTCTTCTCAAGGTTGTGTGTGGTTGTGTCGGTTGTGCTCTAGTGGTGGTGTGAAGGTGTTCTGTGGTGTAGCCATGCTGTGGTGTTGCGCTGCTCTGGCAGCCTGAAATTTTGCAGTGTTCTGTGCTCGATATGGTCGAGGAGGGCCGGCACATCACCGCCAGTTCTGAATTCATTCACCGCATTAATGCGAAAAATTGCAAACTAGTCGCCTGCTTTGTGGTCGTCGGTTTTGTTGTCTACCACGGCGTCATTCACTTGACGTACGGTGCGTGGTCGTCCTAGCGCGCTCACGTGCGCTTGAGTGCAGCTCCGCTTTTCTTGCAGGAATTGACACGTGCAAGTGGCTGCTGAGTGATGGGCGATTTCAAGGCTATCATGTGTGGCAACCGTACGGCTGTATGCTGCACACCTACACCAATGCGTAAGACGCGTGTTCAGATAATGCAGATAATGTCTACAGTCGCGCGTGTGTGTGTGTTTCAGGGAGTCTCGCATGTGCCTGCGCTACATCGCCTACTGGGGGGGGCAAGAACCACATTGTGTTCGTTGGGGACTCCCGCATCCGTCAACTGTATGGGGCCTTCGTGCAGCAGGTGCAGCCGTCACCCTCGCCAGCACCCCAGCAGGGCCACCAGGATTTGCTTTACGAGGAGAAGGACCTGCACCTCACAGTGGTACGGCGTACAACCCCTTCGCATTGTGTGCAAATGTGTCAAATTTGCATATCGTAAAAGACCTGCACCTCACAGTGGTACGGCGTACAACCCCTTCGCATTGTGTGGAAATTCGTCAAGTTTGCATATCGCAATTCCAAGATGCGCAGCATTACATTCCAAGAAAGAAAATGAGGGAACCTGTTGCTTTGTGCGAGCTTCAGTAATTTATGTGAATTAGCGTGTAATTCAAAATCTGATTCTTCTGCAATCATTCAGCTTCAATTCTTGCATTAAAAGAACGAAATATTAGTCCCAAAATGCATCCCCAACTTTTTGTTTATTTTGGTTGTATTCGTTTCGAGCAAAGAAAAATAATCCTCTTGACGTTGGACCTGGAACACGACACATCAAACGATCGTCAAATATGGTAGTGTCTCCAGCAAAGTGAACCTTTGCAGCCATACGCAGCACAATGAAGCTGAGTGATCGCTAGTCTTTCACTCGGGAAGCCTGTACAAATGCGCACTCTGCGTTTCAAGCCATTTGATGAAACACGCAGTGCGTGACGCGCCTCCATGGTTGTTCTGTACAATTGTACACACCACCGCTGCTGGGGATAATGAAAACTATTTACATCTCAGCAGGTGGGGCATTTAGGGATTGCCGAGAGCATGCGCGGCCTGACAAACATCACGCCCACTTGTGCGAATTGTTTAAAAGCAGTTGGTAACCACTTTTAATTAGCTTGGTGTGTGCCCAATCTCAAGGCAGTATCCTACAGTGCAAACAAACACGCACGCAAATTTAGAACAAGTCAGACTTGTCACAGCACGAAGAAATGCTTTCAGTTATTTCAGATACTTTCAGCAGTCAATAAATCGACTGAATAAAGCATGTAGTTGATAAAAGATGTCAGACAGCTTCACCAAATAGCTGTGGCTCCTCTATAGGCAGCATAGTTCTTACTTGTGGGCCTCCTTTTGAAAATGTTTCATTGATGCATCTCTGTAGTGTTTTGCAATTCTTTAAAAAACAGTGGAAAAGCAATGGTATTGATAGTGTCTTGAATACGCGCAAAAGATGCACCATCTATTGTAAAAGGAACTGGGCATGTGCTGCATGGTTCCCACTATGCATCTGTCTAAGGCAGTGGTTCTCGGCCATGAATTTTCGGGGACCCCTGTGGACCAGTGGAATAGATGCTTGCAGTGAGAGAAAAAAAGGTAGTCACAACTCAGCAGCACAGCGTGAAGTGCATGGCTTTTATTTAAATGGGTCTCTGCGGGCCCCCCTGGGTTCTGCGGAACCCCATTTGAGAACCACTGATTCGAAGGCATTGCTGTGCAGCCGGACACTGAGTAGCATGCGGTCTAGTGCATGTTTGGTCAAACAAATGCTCTTCTCACCATCGCTGCACATGGAAAGCAGTTTTGCATGCTGCCAGGTAGCACCACTGTTGTACACGTTCTTCTAAAACAGGATCGAAAGTTGGTTCCTCCGCAATCTTGGAACGAGTTCCATTGACAAGTTTCTTAAATGTGGAAGGGACGCGTCCCAGTTACGCTTCGAACATCTGAATGTGTCATTATTTTAAAGCAGCCCTGCAACACTTTGCCAAGTAATCATTGAATGGCATCATTAAAGGAGTTTATTCCCTAACGAACCGACTGGCGCAAAAATTTTTAGAATCCGCCGAGTACGCGGGGAGTTCCACCGCGCGCTTTAAGCTCCCTGCCTTTTTGCCAGCTCTGCAGGTGGACTTACTTTCAGTGTGAGCGAGTGTGCCACGGTAGCTGTGCAGCCCCTCACGATGCTCGAATCAGCCAATGACCGTGGACTGGGCATCACTTGCAGAGCAATTTCTAGCTGACATTGAGAATTGCAGGCTGCGTGCTGTGCCATAATGTTTGGCCTACGCATTCCCTCTTGGGAGCCTCGACTTCTGACCATGCTGAAAAAGTGTTTTAACGATGCATTTGATTCTTTAAATCAAATTGTTGTGTCGGTTAATGCTGAGCGGAAATAAAGCGAGCAGTTTAAAACGCACATCGAACTGCGTATATTATCCCCTTCAGGCGTGAATTATGATGCACTGTCCTTGAATGTGTCAAATTCACAGAATAATTCCAAGGCACTCAGTATTACATTCCAAGAAAGAAAACAAAGTATTGTGCTGTTTTGTGTGAGTTTCAGTAATTAATTGTAATTAGAGTGTAGTGAAGTATTTAATCAATCTGCAGTCAGACGTGTTCCATTTTGACACAAAAAGAACGAAATCATGGGCTCCAAATGGGTGTGCAATTAGATTTTGGTTGTATTCATTTCGAGAAAAGAAAAGTAGTACTTTTGACATTCTGGAACGCGGCACGTTGAACGTCCTGCCAAACATCATGCTGCCTTCATTAAAGTGATCGGTTACAGTCGTACGCAGCTCACTGGGGTTCAACTCAAGGCATGTTGGCCATGGAGAAGGTTTAGTTCATCCTATGAACAATATATCTTGCTCTATTTTAGCCGCAAGTAAACACAACTAGCATAAACAAGTTGCGTGCACAAATGTAGCCACCGTGGCTGAATACTAATTGGAACGTCCTTGGCAGCTGATTATCTGGAGATAAAACATTTATGCAGTTGCACTGAGCTGTAGGAAGTGCGGAGCAGTTCTGTGTCCAACTGTGCAGCCTGCTTGGCATCAAAGGAAACATTCATTTGGGAGGCCTCGAGACACTACAGTGACTCGGTCTAGATTGATAAATTGTACCCTGAGAATGTCGAGGAGAAAATGAAGCTGACGCTTCCGCTTGGGATGTCAAAGAGTATTTTTTGTATTTTGCCAACATTGGCTCAGTGAAATTTTTTGAGATCTTCAGAGCACAATGTACTTCATTATTACTGATTAGGAACTGCATAGGACCTAGTAGATGCCATCAAAGTTTATGATGTTGCGACGTTTGGTTGCACGAACTTCAAGGTGGTGTTGCCACCCACATTTTCTTTTAGCATGTTCTCTCGCTTACCAAGTGTCTTCTCAGGGCAGGTGTTGTGATTTTGGTGTCGTGAAAGAGTAATTTTATGTCAGAAAAATCGTTTTTCTCTTCAATGTCCCGTTAAACCTTGGGATTAAATAACTGGGGACAACGAGGTTGCCACAAGCTCCTTGTGCCTCATGCGGTCGCCCATCCACCCTGCATAATGTGTTGTGTACAGGCATGCGTCTTTTCAATGTTACGAGTTAGGGATGTATTGGTGTTTGAGAGTCCCTTGATTATCCTAGTGCAAACGTGAAGACGGTCGAAGGCAGTGCTCTTCAAGCCAATCTCGTCCAGCTGAGCTGTGCCCAACTCTTCAGGTCCTGTTTTCCAACCGCTCATTCTCGCTCACTCACAAAAAACTAAAAAAAAGTACACAAAGCACATATGCTTCCCAGTTGGGAGAAAAAGGCTTGGACAGCACTTCCTTCTGCTGCCGGTGTTCCCTGCCCGATATGTGCGTAGAGTTTCCTGGTAATACAGTAGGGGGAAATCTGACACTAGTGTCTATGGGAGCTGCAATGCATGGCACTTCAGCCAGCATGGGAATGATGGATAGTAGACGGATTTGTCTACACTTCATTCTTTCAGCTCCGTTTGGCCTGCAGCCGCTTTCTCACAAGACGAAGTTCAGCAAATGCTCAGCAGTTCCACTTCACCACCTTGATCCTTTTAGGCTCGCAAAGTTCACAAAATCCATTCTTTTATCCAAAACAGGAGCCAAAACAAAACAAGGCCACGAGCACAACAAAGATTAGGCAAATCTGTATACCACCCATCATTCCCATTGTAGCTGAACGATCGTAGTGCCAGAGTTCCCTCTAGAAAATATGGTAGGAAACTCTATGGTCGAAGCGACTCTGAGCACACTGTGTAGGCTTCTCTCCTTGTCCAGTATTCTTTCCAACGGCTCTTGGTCGGAGCTGTTGTTCAGCAATGTCTTCTTCGAGGCAGCAACTCTACTGCCTTGTAAGCAGAGTTGCAAGAGCTCCGCTGGCATGTCAATAAAGGATCACAAACCAAGCAAGATGTCGTGCAGTGTAAGAGGAATCCTGTTAAGGAGTGCCTTGGTGTGGCAAGTTGATGCAGCATCTGCATAGTTAACCAGCACGAAAGACACAAGAAAGCACGCATGCACAGGTGTGCTGGTTAACTTTGCAAAGTCCCGTTAAGGCATCTAATATTGCGTGGCAGAAGGGCAGAATTACAGCAGGCGTAAAACCATGTGAATTGTGCAACAAGTGGGCGGTTTAAAGGCCCAGCAGCATCAACTAAGTGTAGAGCTGCACGTATTGCCTTACGGACGTGTAGCGGGTACTTTGATGATTCACAGTCTGATAAATTATGGTGTAGTGGGCACTTTGCTGCTGCATTTGCAGTAGGCACACATTCTAGGAGAGTTTCAAACGGCCATTGTTCCTTTCCTCACGGCTCGGCTGAGGTGTCCTCTGAGAAGTGAAGTGTGCCAAACAAATGATAAGTTGATGCGAACAGAGCCTGATAATTCAAAGTGTCCTAATTTCAGTAACTTTTGATATGTGCACTCATTGCTTTCATATGCTCTTCTTATACGCTGTCGGACATATTTCTCGATTTTCTCTCTTTTTTGTTGCCCATAAGTGGATTGATTGCTAAGCTCGGTACGTACATAATGTTAAAAGTGTGAACGTGAGCTTGTTGGTACATAATCATAGTAGAGAACAGCGTGGAGACAAGAAAGACCAAACAGGACCAGCGTTGACTACCAACAGGCGCATGCAGCAAAAATATTTGTGTAACTTTAGTGCGGCAGAAATAAATGCTCCTGCTGATAGTCAGCGCTGGTCCTGTTTGGTCTTTCATGTCTCCATTGTATTGGGCTGTTCTCTACTATGATGTTAAAATTAGTTTTCCAAGTGTTATAACATTAGTAAAATATTTTTGTTTGTATACTTCTTGTTTTGATATTACGTGCTATTTTTCATTATTACTTTTTAATCAATTCGAACTAGTCTTAGGCAAGGCATTTAGATGCGTTTTGTGCACTATTGTGCTTGTGTGCATGCCAGTAAATTCAATTCAGTTCAGCCCATTTTTGTTTATCCTTCCTTGGGCCCAACATTGCAGGAGTTCCTCTGGCATCCTTTGGTCGACGGTTCCCTGCGTTCAGCGGGAGCACGCTGGCTGCGGCAGCGGCCGGCCCTCATAGTGCTGGGCAGTGGCACCTGGGCCATCAAGCAGAGCAATGGAAGCCAGGCCATGCTGGCCGAGTATGCGGCCAACGTGAGCCGGCTGGTTCCGCTGCTCGACCGGCTGGCCAATGGCTCGCGTGTCCTCTGGATGCTACAGGACCCCGTCCAGGCTGAACGGCTCAGCCCCAGTCGCCGTGCCATCTCCAACGAGCTCATTGATGCCTACAACCAGGCGGCCGTGCATGCACTGTAAGTCTCCATAGTGCATGCCCTAGGAAGACTACTTTCTATGGCTGTCAAGGCCACGGAGCCAATGCGCTCACTTAATTTTTACTACACCGCTGCATCTAGTCCACGAATGCTACCTTGATTGGGGCTACTTGGTTCATTCTATGCACGAAAATAACTGCATGAATATTGAAAGGGACACCACAAGCAAGACACATGATTGGAGAAACATGGCCTTTTCCCTGCAGTGGGCGTAGTCAGTCTGTTGATGATCCAACTGTTTCCAGGCATGGGCAGACTGGGGGTGCCTGTAGTAATTGAGGGTATTGGACTGATGTTCCAGCCTGCTGGAGTATTAAACTTGCTTTGCATGCAGTTCTTTATCTGAATCCCACCTGGTTGTCACAATTCAGGCACTCTTTCTGCCATTTTCTTTTGGCTCATTGGTTTTGCGCACTCCTGCAATGTGAAAAAAGGATCATGACCTATTTGTACCCACAAGGGAATCCATCCAAGTTTCTCGGAAAGAAAAACTGTTTAACTGACACAAAAAAAAAAAAAAAACATGGCTGATCCCTCCGTCATAGGAATCAGTATAACATGAAAGTGAAACGTGTACTCACAGTAGTGGTGCTTAGTGTTTAGTGAAATATGAGAGCTTGTAGAATGTGTATTGGTGTTTGGCAGCTATAGCATCGTTTGACGTGTACACACCCACGTTGACGCCTAGTGGCACATCTTCATCGCGACGACTACAGCCCATGATCATGATTTAACCGTTGTGGTAGCTGAAATTTTTAACGTATACCTGGACACAGCGTATCGTGAATCCCGCGCAAAGATAACAACAAGCACACACTAACCACTGGTACTTGATATGGGCGTCTTCAAAGCGTCGTCTATTAACCCTTTCAGGGTTGAATTTTTTTCGCGAAATGCGTGCCAAAAATGTGTAATTTTTTTTATTGTTGAAATAAATTCTTCAGACCATTCTATTTAAGAAAAAAATTGTCTAAATTTTTTTTTCGTGACCATAAAGTGACAAAAAATCATTTTGTGTTGTTACATACACATGGTTTATTCGTAGTAACATCAAGCAAAATCTTAAACAAAAACACTTTTACGATGTCTTATAAATAAAAATTATGCATTATAATAATCATAGCTCACAGACATACAAAAGAAAAGCGCACGAGAGTACTTTTCCCGGTAAAAAAATGTTATTCCTCTAAAACTAAACACTGGGGAATTGTCACCTTTGATCCGATCCAGATCGTCTCACCGCGCATGCTTTCAAGATGTCGCTCCTTCATCCTCATCCGAGTCTGAACTCGTAAGTAAATCCTCGCCTGACGAACTGACATCTAATGAATCAGATCCGGCACTTGGGCAATAGTCCACATCGGAAGAATCGCCGCTTGACTTCCTAGCACCATAGCAACCGGCGCGAGCTTCCGCAGCGTAGGCGAACTGCGTGAGTGAGCGCACGGAAGAAAACTGTGCGGTTGTGCGCCTGTCCGGAAAGAAAAACGAGGGAAAAAGCTATAATGATACTTCGTCTTATCGCCAACGAGACGGAGTTAGTTTTTCCGAGTTCCCTAAACAGGAAACTCAACCACGGCGGCAAGGTTTGTGTAATTTAGCTCCTCCCGAAACAGGATGTAATCGCGCCTCGAGGAGCAATAAACGAGAGTCACAAGCGGTCACCCTTTGAGAGATTAAAAATCGGACAGCCATCTGCTTTGCGGGCGCGAGAAGCGATAACCAACCGAAGGACGAAACCAAAACCAGCCGCACGGCATGCGCGCGTTAAGTTGTGCAAGCGAAAGCAGCCGCGCCGCTTTGGAAAGCAAAAAAGCAACAGAGAGACATCGGCGCGTGAAAAAAATTCCACTTGTTCCGAAGTGTGGCAGCACATGTCAAGCAAGAGAAGTGATCGAAAAAGGCGTGCGTTTTAAACCAGCCGCGCCGCGGGCGCTCGAAGCGCAAGTGACTACCGGCGTGCCACGTTGCGAAGCATAAAAAAAGCAACAACGGAGAGACATCGGCGCATGAAAAAAAATTCAGTTTCCCGAAGCATGGCAGCACATGTCAAGCATGAAAAATGATGGAAAGAGGCGCGCGTTTTAAACCAGCCGAACCGCGAACGCGCCCGGGTGCGCAAGTGGTTGCCGGATTGCCGCTTTGCGAAGCAAAAAAGATAACAGCGGAGAAACATCGCCGCATGAAAAAACTTCCATGTGTTCCTGAAGTGTGGCAGCACACGCCAAGAGAGAGAAATGATCGAAAAAAGCGCGCGTTTTAAAGATAAAGGCCGTGCCGTACATGTACGTTGAAAACCGTTTGGGCACTGTTAGGTGCTGCCGTACATGTACGGCGAAAACCATCAAAGGGTTAAGGAAAGAAAGGGCACGGTGTGCACTTCTGATTAATAGGGTAACCTACGCCTGCGCTCATGCATACACTACCACAGGGCGCTTCAGCAACGCGGGAGGCAGAGGTTCATAGCTGGAGCCTCGAACGCGTGCGGGCATTCCACGTGCCGGTGGGCTCTGTCTCGCTCCACCAAGGCACGACATTCGCCCGCCTACATCGTTCGGTTTTATTAGTCGGTTCAATCTCGCCCGAAGTAGTCGGTAGCGAAACACCATTGGTGCACGTAGACGCTGCACGACTCCGACAACCATGCCGACAACGAGCTGTCACACGCTAACATGAAGTGAAAGGCAAAGAACATAACTGCGTCGGTGACTCCCCGATGCTAGCGCGGCCAGGGTTTCTCACTGCTATCGAGAAGCTTTAACCATGGCCTCCGCGCTGGCGCGCAATCTCGAACGCCATGCTTTAACTGCGTCGTCGACGAATCGCTCTCTATCGGTGCTAATAAGTGTCACGTCGCATTACTTCTCTCCACCGGTCACAGACGGTGGCACCGCCCCGCCTCGCCAACAGAGCGCACCGTGCGCGAGAGAATGTGTGAGAGATATAAGGCGCGTTTGTAGAGAGCCTTGCAACTGCTTCGATAGCTCAGTCGGTGGAGCATCGGGCGCTTTTCGTCACAGCCCAAGGAGTCGGAGGTTCGACGCCCGGCGGGGGGACCTTTTTTTCCGATTGTTTTTTTTTTCGCATTTGGTAGCGGTTAATTTTACAACGTCATATCCGTGACGGAAATACGTCACTAAAGTCTTGGTGGACCTCGGCGTAAAACACTTTCGTGTTAACACTTATCTTCATCTGGGGCCAACGCCTTTCTGGTGGACCATGAAAGCATTCGTCCTGAGTTTGAATCCCAAACCAGGATAAATTCTTTGTCAACTGAGAAATGTGTACAGATTTCCTGGTAGCTACAAATGGGTTGATGTCTACTTTTCCCTTTAAGGAGCATTTTCTTTTGTGAAAGCAAATTAGTTCTGAATTACGTGCTGCACGCTGGCACTACACGACATTGCTCGAGTCGCAAGCGTTACAGTGGAATGAATTTGTCTGCGAAAAATGAGCGCAGTTCGCACTGGAGGCACAGCGCTGAAGGGATAGCAGAGCAGACGGGCACTAGTACGTGGTGCCAAGCCTGAAGGAATGCTTTACTCCTGCTCACCCTCCTTTCCTACCCCCCTTGCTATATACTGTCACGTGGTCGTGACGTTGACGAAGGCAGCAGGCAGTATGTCCCAGATGAAACTGTTTATTTGGCCGAACTTGTGGCCGGTAAACGGAAGGTCAGATTACAGCAATACACGCTGGCACTGATAGCGGCGAACAGGGCGTCGGCCGTTGATCAACTGAACATCGTTGGAACGCGCCGGCTTTTATAAAGCATGCGTCAAACATTCTAGCCTTATCACTAGTCGTCGCGCAAGCTCTGGAATAATCTTGAGTGTTACCGTCTTGCACGCAATCTTAACAAAACGATCTACTACAACCGAGAAGCTTCTGGAACAATAAGGTGCGGTCTGCGCTGAGTACTGCTGATAGTCTTTGTGGGCGGAAACCGAATACAGTAAAAGAAACGCGCGTGGCAATACGTAGGGCAGCTGTGTTAACCAGAGATTATCGGAGAGATCGCTGACTGGAGGCTCACCTTCTAATCTTTCTTTGCATTGTCGAAAGTGTATGCCAAAATTCGATGATTGCGTAGTTTTGTACCAGCATAGGAATGAAGAAACGCGTCTGATGATTGAGGCATGGCATATTCATAAGGGTGGTAGTGCATGCGTGAGCCAACTGTCGATTTACTTGCATAAAGATGAAATCAAATGCCTTAACCCTTTCAGGGTTGAATTTTTTCGCGAAATGCATGCCAAAATTGTGTAATTTTTTTTATTGCTGAAATAAATTCTTCAGACCATTCTATTTACGAAAAAAAATTGTCTAAAATTTTGTTTCGTGACTGTAAAGTGACAAAGAAATCATTTTGTGTTGTTACATACACATGGTTTATTCATAGTAACATGAAGCAAAATCCTAAATGAAACACTTTTACGATTTCTTATAAATAAAAATTATGCATTATAATAAAGATAGCTCACAGACATACAAAAATAAGCGCACCAGAGTACTTTTCTTGTAAAAAGTGTTTTTCCTCGAACACTAAACACTGGGGAATAGTCACCTTTAAACCGATCTGGATTGTCTCACCGCGCACGCTTTCAAGATATCGCGTCGTCATCATCATCTGAGTCTGAACTCGTAAGTAAATCCTCGCCTGGCGAACTGACATCCAATAAATCGGATTCGGCACTTGGGGAATAGTCCACATTGGAAGAATCGCTGCTCGACTCCCTAGCACCAGAGCAACCGGCGCACACTTCCGTAACATAGGCGAACTGCGTGAGTGAGCGCATGGAAGAAAACTGTGTGGTTGTGCGCCCGTCCGGAAAGCAAAACGAGTGAAAAAGCTATAATAATCATTCGTCTTATCGCCAATGAGACGGAGTTAGTTTTTCCGAGTTTCCTAATGTCACGAATTACGGGCGGTTCCGTACAATGGACTCGGTCAGGACTCGAGTGTGAGCACAACACATTTAATATGGAAGAAAGGCACGGCACACTAGGAACTATACATATGTACAAAAACCCGTAACTGCAAGCTAAACATCCTAAGCAAACTCAAAACTCAACCGCCCTAGCTAAAGTCTTAAAACCCTCGCCTTAGTCCAGCTGGTGCTTCGGACCTGACTCCTCGATGCAGCTGACTTGGCTCGTTGCCGAAGTCCCGTCTGTCGTCGTTCTAGTTGTCTATTCCGCTGCTCGATGCGTCGGTCGTTGCCTGTGCGAGCTGGCCGTCGTCGCCGACGCAAGTCGATGCTGGGCCCCTTTAGGCCTGACGTCACTGTTGGCTGCTTCACCCGGTGTAGCGTTCCACTGATGACGGGGCACTCCGGGGATTGTCCTGGGTGGCTCGCATCCGAAGGGGGGCTTGCGACGGAATGCTCGTACTTGCTGGGCGCGGCTGCGGCATCACCGAGGAGCCTCCTTTCGACTGTCGTCGACTTCGCCGGCCACTTCGGGACGCCCGCGTCTCAGGCAGTAGACACGAACACCCGTCGCTCCCGTCGCCGGAACATGAGCTGGCGATGCGTCCTTCTCCTGCCGAGTCCACCGAGACAATGGCCGCTGTTACGTGCCCGTGCCTCGCGCTCTCGAGAACCTTCCACGCACGCGCTCGTGCCGATCCGAACACTTTAGGGGCTTCGTCGTCGTCTTCATCTTGCCTCCTTATGGCCGTTACTCGTGACATTATGCCCCCCATTTCGAAGAGTTCTTTACCAAAAAACTCCTTCTCTGCCACACTTGCTCCGGATGTTATAACTTCTCTTCTTGCGTTGTGTTCCTTTGCCGCACACTCCTGTCACCGATCACCATCACTTGCATAATATAATCAAACACACTGCACTCCGAGTTCACATTTTTCCTATAAGAACTTCGTCTCTAACACTCTTGCATAACTTTACAACCAGCTATAAACAACTCTGTGCGGAGCACTTCTTAAGCGTAACCATGCACTTTAATAAAGCACCTCAAATAATATAAAATTTCATCCTTAAACTTCTTTCCCCTAATATTGTGCGTCTTTCGCGACTTTCTTCTGCGTTTTTGTACTACGCGCCGTTGCGAACGGCCAGTACAACCGCTTCTTTTATTCCTGCTCTTTACAATCTCCGAATGCCGCATCCATACTACTCTTCTAGGGCGCGTCCTGACTACATGTTTTCGGCTGGTCATTGGCTCAACTATCTTGACATTCGGGTACAGCTGATCAACTTTCGTGCTGGTCTTCTTTTTCTTTGGCTTTAACTGAGCCACACCGCGAGTTTTAGCCGAGCCAATGCATCTCGCCCTCTCCTATACCACTATCTCTTGCGTCTGCCCTCTGCTTTTCTCTTCCAGACGCGTACCTTCCGGTGATGCGTTAACCTCTATTTTTGCGACGCCTGGCTGAACCACGGTCGTTTCGTCAGCCTCCTGATACCCATTATCGGCATGCTCTTTACGAACCGCTTCATTCATATAACTACATGCCCTGTCTGAGATCTCATCTTGACATATTACAAGCCCGCTTTCCTTTTTACAGTCAGCAAAATCGCAAGTCACTTGTAGCTCTGAATCATAGCTCTCATTAGCCTCTCCACATTCTTGCCCTAAGTTCGTTCTGGGCAGTACGATATCCGGCCTAACGTTTGTGGCTTTTGCCAACGGCAGTTTGCTCTCGAGTTGTTCCTTTTCTTTCTCATGTGCTGCACGTGCTTCGGCACGCTTCACCTCAAGTCTGGCTTCGAGTTCTATTCGCACAAGCTGCCTTTCTTTTCGAACTCGCTGTTGCTCCATTTCAAGAAATAGGAACGCCTCTTCATTTGAATAGCCTCTATCTCCGGCCAAGCTCAAAATCTTGACAAAGTCCATCGCTAGACCTCCGAAATCCGTGACGGGCAGGAAATACAATCCTGGCAGGCTCGCCAATTGTCACGAATTACGGGCGGTTCCGTACAATGGACTCAGTCAGGACTCGAGTGTGAGCACAACACATTTAATATGGAAGAAAGGCACGGCACACTAGGAACTATACATATGTACAAAAACCCGTAACTGCAAGCTAAACACCCTAAGCAAACTTAAAACAAAACTCAACCGCCCTAGCTAAAGTCTTAAAACCCTCGCCTTAGTCCAGCTGGTGCTTCGGACCTGACTCCTCGATGCAGCTGACTTGGCTCGTTGCCGAAGTCCCGTCTGTTGTCGTTCTTGTTGTCTATTCCTCTGCTCGATGCGTCGGTCGTCGCCTGTGCGGGCTGGCCGTCGTCGCCGACGCAAGTCGATGCTGGGCCCCTTTAGGCCCGACGTCACTGTTGGCTGCTTCACCCGGTGGGGCGTTCCACTGATGACGTGGCACTCCGGGGATGGTCCTGGGTGGCTTGCATCCGTAGGGGGCTTGCGACGGAATGCTCGTACTTGCTGGGCGCGGCTGCGGCATTACCGAGGAGCCTCCTTTCGACTGTCGTCGACTTCGCCGGCCACCTTGGGACGCCCGCGTCTCAGGCAGTAGACACGAACACCCGTCGCTCCCGTCGCCGGAACATGAGCTGGCGATGCGTCTTTCTCCTGCCGAGTCCACCGAGACAATGGCCGCTGTTATGTGCCCGTGCCTCGCGCTCTCGAGAACCTTCCACGCACGCGCTCGTGCCGATCCGAACACTTTAGGGGCTTCGTCGTCGTCTTCATCTTGCCTCCTTATGGCCATTACTCGTGAAACCTAAACAGGAAACTTAACCACGGCGGCGTCGTCTGTGCAATTAACGCCTCCTGAAACAGATGTAATCGCGCCTCGAGGAGCAATAAACAAAAGTCACAAGCAGTCACCCTCTGAGATATTAGAAACCAGACAGCTATCAGCTTTGCGGGCGCGAGAAGCAATAACCAACCGAAGGACGAAACCTAAACCAGCCGCACCGCACGCGTGCATTCGGGTGTGCAAGCAAAAGCCGCTGCGCTGCTTTGGAAAGCAAAACAGCAACAGAGAGACATCGGCGCGTGAAAAAAATTCCACGTGTCTCAAAATGGGGCAGCACATGTCAAGCAAGGGAAGTTATCGGAAAGGAGCGCGTTTTAAACCAGCCGCACTGCGGGCGCGCTCGGATGCGCAAGCGATAGTCGGCGCCGTTTCGCGAAGCATAAAAAAAGCAACAACGGAGAGACACTGGTGCATGAACAAAATTTCACAGTTTTCCGAAGCATGGCAGCACATGCCAAGGAAGAAAAGTGATAGAAAAAGGCGCGCGTTTTTAACCAGCCGAACCGCGAACGCGCTCGGGTGCGCAAGCGGTTGACGGATCGTTGCTTTGCGAAGCAAAACAAAAAAACATCGGAGAAACATCGGCGCATGAAAAAAATTCCACTTATTCCCGAAGTGTGGCAGCACATGCCAAGCAATAGAAATGATCGAAAAAGGCGCGTGTTTTAAACATAGAGGCGGTGCCGTACATGTACGGTGAAAACCATTTGGGCGCTGTTAGGTGCTGCCGTACATGTACGGCGAAAACCCTGAAAGGGTTAACAGTAATCTTTCATGTCGACACCCACGCATGCTAGATTGATAGGTTCGCATATTGCATGGGCATTAGCAGATAAGCTTTTGTGCCTGCTTTCTTTTCTGCCGTTGTGTACATCTTGAGTTGTTAGTCGGCGTTTGTGGTGTCCTGACTTCCTTCTTGTGTCCGTGTGTGCCAGCTAGCTCAGCTCTCTGTTATTCTATGCCATACAAGGTTACGTCTGTCTAGAAATTTTAACTGCCTGCCTTCATTTTTAGGGGACCAGCAGCGAGTAGGGGGGATTTGCCCAATTTCTGTGGCACATTCATGATGATGATAGTTCTTTTTAGCGGCTGTCTTACTGCCAGCTTTAACGGCTTCGCTGTTAAAACATTGCACGGTAAATAGTGGTGTTCAGCAAAGCATACAAAAACCAGCATAACAGGATGTTTTATTTGGCAAGTTTCCGCTGCAGGCGCAAGTGTTGCCAGGAGCATGGCTGGCGAAAGTCTTGTAGTAGGCTGCCTTGCACTCAAAAGGGCAGATCAGTGAAGAAGGCAAAAAGACGACATACTTAACATTTTTTGCCATCTGATTGTGACTGAATTGCTTTGTTGCATGCGCACTTGGAATTTCAGTGTGGCAATGCAAAACAGGTCATCTGTCAAGTGTTGACCATACGATATTCAAAGGCAGCCTATTGCAGTAGAACCCCACTGATACGTTTTTCAGGGTGCTGTAAAAGAAATGTAGAAGCCCAGAAATTTGGAAAAGCTTAAAAATTAGACTCTTAGGAATTTTATTTCAGCATTTCTATTAAAGAAGAAAGAAACATGCAGCATTGACTGGTGCATTTTATCACAACCAGTCAGCACAAGGAATTCTTTGAGCATCTGCAGTGCCGTGTGGCTCCCATTGTCATCATTTGAGCGTACATTTTGGCTAAATAAATTTAGTGCCTCTGTGTCTAAAGAGGACACATGCTTTGGCACCTGGGGTGGTATTCTCAAGCGACCACACTTGACAATACAGTTAGCGTCCGATTTGTCAGACTTCCTAGGGACCGCGATATCGTCCAAAAAAACCGGGTAGTCTGAAAAAACAGAATTCATGCTTTTGTGCTTTACTCAAGCAGTCAAGTCGCCACAGCCGCATCCAAAATAGCTCTGGAAGCGCACCAGTACATTTGTCTGCCATTTCAGTGGTTGCACAGGCTCTCGTGAATACGTTTCGTACCTGCTGCGAGCCCTGCACCGATACCAGCGAAGTGTGGAGAAATTTCCCCACAGGGGCGTCTGCGCAAGCAGTCGTTTGGTGTGTAGCGACACCACGGACCCGAGCTAACGGGGGGGTCTCGACCTCCTCCCACGCCTCGCCGTGCGTGGCTTTGCCGTGTCCAGGGAAAAGGGGATTCTGGGGGGTTGAGCCGACGCCGGGTGCTTGGACCTTTAAGGCCCCCCTGGCAGAGGTAACACACCCCTTTGGCCCCAGCTTCACGTAGACGGCACCCCTGGGCTGACCCACCCAGGGGAAATCGGCAGTCGCCTTTTCCTGTCTCTCTCTCTCCCCTCACCTTCATCTTTCTCTCTCACTTTTTTTCTTTCCTGTCTACTTCTCTCTTCCGTTTACTTCAAAATCTCCTGGCGGCAAGGGTTAACCTTGTGTGGATACCTAGTATTGGCTACTCTATATCAGGTTATAGCAGCGTGGTACGGCTGGCGTTGGCAGGATTTGTCCAACATCTCCTGCCACGTCCCCTTGTTGGGCTCGGTGGTGGGCGGCTGGCACCGCTGCCGAAACATGAGACACCCGCTATGTTAAGTGCATCATCTCTTAAACATGATCGTAACCTGAAAAGGTTACTAACCGAAGTAGCCACAAATTTTTTTGCCAAGTCAAGTGAACATTTTCCCAGATACCATGTAGTGCACACTGAAGAATCCGATGGAAAAGCTAGGCTGATATCGCCATTTTTGGTGGCAAAAACTCTAACAGAGAAACTAGGATCAGGCTACAGGGCCTCCAAAATGGCCAGTGGTGACCTGTTGCTGGAACTGCGTGACAAAAAGCAGTATGAAAACCTCCCGAATCTGACATCCTTTGGCAGTATCCCCATCACAATCACTCCACATAGGTCTATGAGTACTGTACGCGGCGGCGTTTCTGACGATGACCTGCTGAACCTTCCCGACTCTGAGCTCCTCGAGGGATGGAAAGAGCAAAATGTTGTCAACATACAACGGATAAAGATAAGAAGGGACAACACAGAAAAACCAACAAAGCACATTATACTGACATTTGGATCAAGCGAACTGCCAGAATACATAGAGACAGGCTACACTGAACTACGGGTCCGCCCATACATTCCAAACCCGTGTAGGTGTTTCAAATGTCAACGGTACGGCCATGGTTCCCTCGCTTGCAGAGGGCAATCCACATGTGCCAGATGTGCTTTAAAGGACCACACTTCTGAGAACTGTAATTCGCCATGTCATTGTGTCAACTGCGGTGGGGATCACCCAGCGTACTTGCGGTCTTGCGCTGCGTGGAAGAAAGAAAAAGATATCATTTCATTGAAAGTGAGGGAAAACATCTCCTTCAGGGAAGACAGGAGGAGGTGCACGCCGTTCCACGGCACAACCTATGCTGATGTGGCGCGAAAGGGGGCAGCGCCACACCAGCCTCCGCCACTTGCCCGGCCTGCGCAGAGCGAGCCGTTGGTTGTGGCGCCTGCCCCCCAAGGCGGCAGTAGTTCCGTCTACTCCGCCAACTCGCGAACAGGGACCGCCGACTCCAGGGCCGCCGGATCCCAAGGCCTCGTCCCACCAGGCGAGGCCCGAAACTCGAACCACCAACCCGCATGTGCGGGCATCCAGTGCCTCCCAGGAGGCAATGGACACATTGGCACCCCTGGTGCCGAAACATCGGCGCAGTTCTCTGGACCGCGCCAAGAAAACGAAAAAACCAATAACGGAGCCGGGCGACCGTCCTGCCACCTGAAACATAAAGTAGTTCCTGTGAACACACCACACTCTCTTATTGTACACACAGCAGTTTTTCATACCTAATATGCAGACAGAAATAATACAGTGGAACATCCGAGGCCTTCTTCGAAACCTCAGTGACCTACAAGAACTACTCCACGAACACAATCCAAAAGTGTTGTGTGTACAAGAGACACACTTAAAGCAAAAACACACAAACTTCCTACGCAATTATGTAATCTTCCGAAAGGACCGAGATGATGCCATGGTGTCATCCGGTGGTGTAGCCGTAATAGTTAATCAAGGAATAGCATGTACGCATTTACCTCTTCAAACTTCCCTAGAGGCAGTGGCTGTTCGAGCTGTGCTATGCAATAAACTCATCACAATCTGCTCTGTCTACATACCCCCCACACCACAATCTACAAAAATATGAATTCCAGTCCCTAATAGATCAGCTACCAGAACCTTATCTAGCCCTTGGGGACTTCAACTCGTTGTGATGCGCGAGGTCGTCTCATTGAACAGTTCCTTTTCTCTTCTGGCGCATGTCTTCTAAATCAGAAACGCCCAACATATTACAATCTCGCAAATAGAACATTCTCATCCATAGACCTCAGCATTGCATCCCCGTCCCTTCTTCCCCTCCTTAACTGGGAAGTAATTGGGAATTCCTATGGAAGTGACCACTTCCCAATAGTTCTCAGCGCACCAATAGCAAATCAAAGTCCTCCACATGTTCCCAAATGGCAGACAGACAGAGCCGATTGGGAACAATTTCGAAAACTTACCTTTTTAAGGTGGACTGACATGTGTGCCTTAAGCATAGAAGCTGCTGTGGACTATTTTACAGTTTTGTTGATCGATGCTGCAACCAAATGCATCCCACAAACAAATGGAATGTCTGCAAAACGGCGTGTGCCATGGTGGAATAATGATTGTTGAAACGCGCGCACAAAACAAAACAAAGCATGGAGGTTGCTTCGAGACTCTCCTACAGCGGAGAACCTTACAAACTTTAAGAACATAAAGTCGCAAGGCAGGAGGACGCGCCGACAAGCAAGAAGGGAAAGTTGGCAAAAGTTCTTATCAGGCGTCACTTCATATACACATGAGGGTAAAGTCTGGAACAGGGTCGGTAGGGTAATAGGAAGACATATTCACTCCCTCTAGTAAACACACAAGGCGACACCTTGGAAGACCAGGCGAACTGCTTAGGCGCACACTTCGAACAGGTGTCCAGCTCGTTGCACTACTCTGAAGCCTTTCAACGTTACAAAACAAGAATAGAAAAACAGAAGCTAGAGCGGAAATGTACAAAATACGAGGCATACAATGAACCTTTCTGTTTACCCGAGCTACAGGCATCGCTTAACTGCTGCAATAAATCCGCCCCAGGTTCCGACCGTGTTGTATATGAAATGTTGAAGAACCTACCTCTCGAAACACAAAAAACCCTACTTTCCCTGTACAATGCCGTATGGTTTTCTGGCGAGATCCCTTCGGCCTGGAAGGAAGCCATTATTATTCCGATCCTAAAACAGGGCAAGGACCCGTCCTCAGTTTCAAGCTACAGGCCTATAGGGCTTACCAGTTGTCTTTGCAAAGTTTTCGAAAAAATGATCAACAGGCGACTGCTACACTTTCTTGAAACAAACCACCTACTCTACCCAAACCAGTGTGGTTTCCGAGAGGATAGATCCACCACTGACCACCTGTTACGTATCGAGGCACAGATCCGGGACGCTTTCGTCCACAAACAATAGTTTCTTTCTGTGTTCCTCGATATGGAAAAGGCTTACGACACCACATGGCGCTTTGGAACATTAAGAGACCTGTCCCACCTTGGTGTACGTGGCAGAATGCTAAATATAATACAGAGTTACTTGTTGGAGCGTAACTTCTGTGTACGAGTAGGAAATGTCTTATCACGACCATTTCTCCAAGAAACTGGAGTACCACAGGGTGGTGTCCTTAGCTGCACACTTTTTATTATCAAAATGAATTCCTTGTGTCTATCCATCCCACGAAATATGTTTTATTCCACATATGTCGATGATGTACAAAGTGGTTTTAAATCGTGCAACGTTTCAATCTGTGAGCGGCAGGTCCAGCTAGGCCTGAATAAGATCTCAAAGTGGGCAGACGAAAACGGTTTCAACCTTTATCCTAAAAAAAAAACAGCTGCATCCTGTTCTCTCGAAAGAGAGGCCTTCATCCTGATCCAGATCTTGATCTGCATGGTCAACATCTCTCTGTGAAGATGGAGCACAAATTCTTGTGCCTAATCTGAGACAGTAAGCTAACCTTCATCTCACACATTATGTATGTAAAAAACAAGTGCTTGAAAGCTATGAATATACTCAAGGTCTTGTCGCGGACATCATGGGGCAGCGATATAAAATGTCTGATGAATCTTTATAGAAGCCTCATACGTACTCGCCTAGACTACGGGGCAATAACCTATCAGTCTGCGACGCCAAGCGCCTTAAAGATGCTTGACCCCGTTCACCATCTAGGCATTCGCCTATCTACGGGCGCTTTTCGCACTAGCGCCGTAGAAAGCCTCTACGTAGAATCAAATGAGTGGTCGCTCCATCTTCAAAGATCCTATTTATCTTTTGTATACGTATTGCCACGCGCGTTTCTTATTTTCACTTTGCTCTATTCGGTTCTTTGCCCTCAAAGTCTGTCAGCAATGCTCAGCGCAAACCGCGCCTGATTGTTCCAGAAGCTTCTCGGTTGTAGTAGATCGTTTTGTTAAGATTGCACGCAAGACGCTAACACTCAAGATTATTCCAGAGCTTGCGCGACGACTAGTGATAAGGCTAGATTGTTCGACGCGTGATTTATAAAAGCCGGCGCGTTCCAGCGAAGTTGAGTTGATCGACGGCCGACGCTCTGTTCGCCGCTATCAGTGCCAGTGTGTATCGCTGTAATCTGACTTTCCGTTTCCCGGCCACAAGTTCGGCCCAAATAAACAGTTTCATTTTGGACCTACCGACTGCTGCCTTCGACGACGTCACGACCACGTGACATCTGGTGGAGGTGCCGCTTCGTTCATGTACCGGACGCCCCCGTCAAGCCGTGAACCCAGCCCCAGCCGCGAAGGAGACGTCGACACCAACCACTACCAGTGAGTTAGCCGTAGGCAGCAAGGTCTACAACCGGAGTACGGCCCTCTACCCGTCAAGACTCGCAAGACCAAGACCATGACCACGACTGCGGCAACGATGACAGCCCCTGCGCCACCTTCCGCGATCGTGATGCAGCCGCCAAGGGAGCCGCCAATCTTTCGGGGATCATCATGTGAAGACCCAGAAACGTGGCTCGAGTCGTACGAGAGGACTGCGGCCGTCAACAACTGGGACGTCAACGACAAGTTGCGCTTTGTGTACTTCGCGTTGGAAGACAGCGCCAGGACCTGGTATGAGAACAGGGAGTCTACCCTGACAACCTGGGACATCTTCCGGACCAGCTTCCTGGCAGCGTTCGCAAGCGTCGTACGCAAAGAAAGGGCCGCCGCTTTACTAGAAACACGGGTCCAGCTCCCGAACGAAAACGTGACAGTCTTCACCGAGGAGATGACCCGACTTTTCCGACACACCGACCCTGACATGACCGAGGAGAAGAAGGTCCGTTTCCTCATGCGAGGGGTCATGCAGGAGCTCTTCGCGGGACTGATGAGGAACCCACCCAAGACCGTCCATGAATTCCTGACAGAGGCAACCACAATCGAGCAGACACTGGAGATGCGCACCCGGCAATTCAATCGCCGCTCGACGCCAGGCTACGCGGACATTCAATCCCTCTGCTCAGACGACCTGCGCGAGACCATAAGGGTCGTAGTGCGCGAGGAGCTTCGCCGCATGTTCCCGTCATCCCAGCCGCAAGTTTCCTCGATCACAGATATTGTTCGAGAGGAAATCCAGCAGTCGTTGGGTGCCCCTGAACTGCAACAGCCTCAGCCGCAAGCCATGAGCTACGCTGCTGCAGCCCGACGCTACGCTCCCGCTCCACGCCCACGTCAAGACACCGCGCCGCCGCAGTACCGCCGCCAGACGCCGCCCCCCACCACCACCGGCGCCATACCGCCCACCTGCCTGTCAGCGCTACCCTCCGAGGAAGACTGACGTTTGGGGCGCCCCTGACCACCGCCCGCTATGCTACCACTGCGGTGAAGCCGGGCACACGTACCGCCGCTGCCAGTACCGGGAGATGGGACTGCGTGGTTTCGCCGTAAACGCGCCGCGTCCGCAGCCCGGCGAACGACCTCGTGACATCGCCTGACTACCTCATAGGAGCGCAGTGGACACCCCGACGACCTTCCCGTTCGCCGTCGCCAGGCCGCTACACCTCACCTCATCGCAGACAGTACACCAGTCCGGCTCGGGGCCGATCTCCGAGCTCTTACCCGGAAAACTAAGGGCAGCAACCGATGGAGGTGCAGTTGCTGTACGTCGAACTACCGAAGATCCTCCGCCGACGCCGACGACGACGACGCGACGAAAGCTCTGAACACGACGCGAAGCAGACAGAGCCCTGCCGATGAAACCTCGCGGACCGAGCTAGACCTGACGACGCAACATGATGGAAGCAGCGCAACAAATCGACGCAGCCGTGATCCGACGCCGCGAGCTAACCGCAACGCAAGGCGACGGACTAGCGACCTCGACGTTCTCATCGACGGTCACAACGTCACCCGGTCTTGTCGACACTGGTGCCGACTATTCCGTCGTCAGTGGGCCATTCGCCGCCAAGCTGAAGAAAGTAAGGACCGCTTGGAGTGGACTCCCCAAATCCGGACAGCTGGAGGTCACCTGATAACGCCAATCGGAGTCTGTACAGCAAGAGTCACTATCAATAATCGGACTTACCCTGCGAGCTTTGTAATCCTGCAACAGTGCTCCAGGGATGTGATACTTGGGATGGACTTCCTCAGAAAACATGGCGCCGTGATTGACCTGAGGTCTGAATCAATAACCCTAACCTCAGAAAACGCACTGCCGCCCCACACGACGCCAGCGACCCATGCTTTAAATCTGATAGAAGAGCAGGTCACCATTCCGCCTTTCTCCAGCGTCATCATTTCCGTCAGCACCGAAGAACCCGCAGACTTCGAAGGCGTCATCGAGGGTGATCAGCACCTGCTCGTGAACCGCCAGATTTGCGTCGCAAGAGGCATCGCCGAGTTGCGTGATGGCAAAGCAAAGGTACTGCTGACAAACTTCAGCGACGAATATAGGCACCTTAACATTGGTACGACGGTCGCCCACATCGAGAAATTCATGGACACCAGCCACGCTTTCGCCCTCTCCGATGCTACCGAACCTACTTCGACGAATCGAGGTCCCAAACCAGATTTCGACGTCAACCCAAACCTTCCGAAGGTCAAGCAAGACCAGCTAAAGACCCTGCTCCTGCAATTCAAAGACTGCTTCTCGGCGTCATCAAGAATTCGACAGACCCCAGTCGCGAAACATCGCATCATTACAGAAGAAAGTGCTCGACCAGTTCGACAAAGCCCGTACCGAGTATCGACGCGCGAACGCGAGGCCGTGAAGAAACAAGTCGACGAAATGCTACGCGACGACATAATACAGCCGTCCAAGAGTCCATGGGCGTCTCCCGTGGTGTTGGTGAAGAAGAAGGACGGCACGCTACGTTTCTGCGTCGACTATTGTCGCCTGAACAAGATCACGAAGAAGGACGTGTACCCCCTCCCACGGATAGACGACGCCCTGGATCGACTCCACAACGCGAAGTACTTTTCGTCGATGGACCTCAAGACAGGCTACTGGCAAATCGAAGTCGACGAGAGAGACCGAGAAAAGACTGCTTTCATAACTCCAGACGGCCTGTTCGAGTTCAAGGTCATGCCTTTTGGTCTTTGCTCGGCCCCCGCGACCTTCCAACGCGTTATGGATACCGTGCTGGCCGGCTTGAAGTGGCAGACTTGTCTTGTGTACTTGGACGACGTCGTTGTTTTCCTCAAAGTTCGACGAACACCTCCGGCGCCTTGAAGCTGTACTTCAAGCAATCAAGACATCTGGACTCACCCTGAAGCCACAAAAGTGCCGGTTCGCCTACGAGGAGCTCTTGTTCTTGGGCCACGTGATAAGCAAGTCCGGAGTACGCCCCGACCCGCAGAAGACAGCCGCCATCGCTACATTCCCGCCACCCGCCGACAAGAAGGCCGTGTGTCGTTTTCTCGGCCTGTGTGCCTATTACAGGCGGTTCGTCAAAAATTTTGCCCGCATCACTGAGCCACTCACTAACCTTACCAGGACCGACGTCGAGTTCAAGTGGGAAACGCCGCAGGAGGAAGCATTTCAAGAACTAAAACGACGCCTGCAAACGCCTCCGTTACTTGCGCATTTCGACGGACACGCCGAAACAGAAGTGCACACCGACGCGAGCAGCGTAGGACTCGGCGCCGTCCTTGTGCAGAGGACGGACGGACTGGAAAGGGTCATAAGTTATGCTAGCCGGTCGCTATCCAAGGCAGAGGCCAACTATTCCACAACAGAAAAGGAGTGCCTCGCCATCATCTGGGCTACGTCAAAGTTTCGTCCCTACCTCTATGGCAGGCCCTTCAAAGTTGTGAGCGACCACCACGCTTTGTGTTGGCTAGCTAACTTGAAGGACCCTTCAGGTCGCCTCGCAAGATGGAGTCTGAGACTTCAAGAATTCGACGTTTACAAGTCCGGACGAAAACACTCTGACGCCGACTGCTTATCTCGCGCCCCCCGTCGAACCGCCGCCGCAAGACGATCAGGAGGATGACTTCTTGGGAACCATAAGCACCGACGACTTCGCCGAACGACAGCGAGCCGACCCGGAACTCAAGGGCCTTATGGAGTACCTCGAAGGCAAGACCGCCATTGTTCCGAAGGCATTCAAGCGAGGACTCGCGTCGTTTTGTCTTACGAAACGGCATTCTCATAAAGAAGAATTTCTCGCCCCTTCGAGCCAACTACCTTCTCATAGTGCCTTCAGCATTGCGACCAGAAGTACTCCAGGCACTACACGACGACCCGACGGCTGGGCACCTCGGACTTTCCCGCACGCTCGCGAGAGTACAGGAAAAATACTACTGGTCGCGCCTTGCCGCCGACGTCACCCGCTATGTAAGGACGTGCCGAGACTGTCAGCGACGAAAGACACCGCCCGCAAGACCAGCAGGCTTCCTTCAGCCGATCGAGCCTCCTCGGCGACCGTTCCAGCAGATCGGGATGGACCTCCTGGGGCCGTTCCCAACGTCGACTTGCGGAAATAAATGGATCGTCGTAGCTACCGACTACCTCACCCGCTACGCCGAAACAAAAGCCCTGCCCAAGGGCAGTGCCGCCGAGGTAGCCAAGTTCTTCGTTGAGAACATCCTCCTTCGACACGGCGCCCCAGAGGTTCTCATCACCGACAGAGGTACGGCGTTTACAGCTGACCTAACTCAGGCGATCTTAGGATACAGCCACACAAGCCACCGCCGGACCACCGCGTACCATGCACAGACCAACGGCCTGACCGAAGCGTCTAAATAAGACCATCGCCGACATGCTGGCCATGTACGTCGACGTCGAACACAAGACGTGGGACGCCATCCTTCCGTACGTGACCTTCGCATGCAACACGGCCGTGCAGGAGACGACACCGATGACGCCATACAAATTGGTCTACGGAAGGAACCCGGCAACGACGCTCGACGCCATGCTGCCCAACGTCGCAGATGAAGAAAACCTCGACGTCACCGTCTACCTACAGCGCGCCGAAGAAGCCCGACAACTCGCCCGCCAGCGCATCAAGAATCAGCAGACAACCGACAGCCGCCGTTACAATCTTCGACGACGCTTTGTGGAATACCAGCCCGGCGACCGCGTTTGGGTGTGGACGCCGATACGCCGACGCGGACTCAGTGAAAAACTTCTTCGGCGATACTTCGGGCCATACAAGGTGCTTCGACGTCTCGGTGCTCTGGACTACGAGGTCGTTCCGGACGGCATTACTAACTCTCAATGGCGTCGTGCGCGACCTGAAGTCGTCCATGTCGTGCGCCTCAAGCCGTATTACACGCATTAGCGGACCTGAGGACTTCACTTATTGCTTTATTGTTGTACTTTCTTTCTTTGTTGTTATGATTTATTGTTGCATGCATTTTTTTTTTCCATGTTCTGTTTTAAGCATCGGGACGATGCTTTTTGAGAGGGGGGCATTGCCACGCGCGTTTCTTATTTTCACTTTGCTGTATTCGGTTCTTCGCCCTCAAAGTCTGTCAGCAATGCTCAGCGCAAACCGCGCCTGATTGTTCCAGAAGCTTCTCGGTTGTAGTAGATCGTTTTGTTAAGATTGCACGCAAGACGCTAACACTCAAGATTATTCCAGAGCTTGCGCGACGACTAGTGATAAAGCTAGAATGTTCGACGCGTGATTTATAAAAGCGAAGTTGAGTTGATCGACGGCCGACGCTCTGTTCGCCGCTATCAGTGCCAGTGTGTATCGCTGTAATCTGACTTTCCGTTTCCCGGCCACAAGTTCGGCCCAAATAAACAGTTTCATTTTGGACCTACCGACTGCTGCCTTCGACGACGTCACGAGCACGTGACAGTATTTTCTAAAGGTGAACGCAAACACAGAACACCCCTCACACTCCACAGTCAACGACCTGTCCAACTCTGCCCTTTTTCACAACCGCCCTTCGATGCGACAGCCCTACGCACTTCGTGTGAGGGGCCTAGCTGAGGAAATGGATGTACCACTTCTGGAGCCCCATCTGGCGGCCCCCGCTGCAATTCTCCCGCCGTGGCAGTGGCAGTTCATAGACTGTGATGTGTCCTTCGTGGAAGTTACAAAACGCGCCCATTGCACATATCCGTTCACACTTCCTCGAACTCCAGCTTAAATACAAATGTCCAGAATTCTTTACCGATGCCTCAAAATCTCACACTTCCGTGTCATACGCAGCCGTCGGTCCATCTTTTACAGATGTCGGTGTTCTGGACACTAATACAAGCATCCTCACAGCAGAAGCTCATGCGATACTTGCGGCCGTGAAACACATTAAAGAACAAAAACTACAGAAGGCAGTAATATACACTGATTCCCTGAATGTGGTAAAAGCTTTAAAAAACATGAAAAAACACAGAAATCCTATCCTCGTCTCGCTGTACACAGTCTTATGCAGAATTTACACGCTCAGACAGCATGTCGTGGTGTGCTGGGTGCCAGGGCACCGCGAGATCCAAGGAAACGTGTTGGCGGACCAGCTAGCTGCCTCCGCCCATGAAAACGCTACCTCCAATACATCCATAGCTGTCCCTGCACTCGACCTCAAACTTTTCCTCAAACGAAAGCTCAGGGATTATTGGCAGCGGTTATGGGACCGGCAAACACACAATAAACTTCATCTCATCAAGCCACATCTGGCGAACTGGCCGTCAGTATCGAAGTCACGCCACACAGAAGTAACACTCACCAGATTAAGAACAGGACATACACACAGCACACACTCACACCTTTTGTTCGGTGGAGACCCACCTTTGTGTGATAAGTGTGGTGAAACACTCACTGTCCTGCACATTCTTATTCAATGCACTGAATTAGATCATTTAAGAAAAAAGTACTTCCCATTAGCATTTCGAGAACAAATACCGCTACATCCATCGATGCTTATAGGCAGCGAACCAGTTTTTAAACATCAGTCTGTGTTGGCGTTTTTAAAAGAAATTCAAAGCTTTCAGGTTATATACCCTGGCAATCCGTAGCAGAACCTCTGAAAAGAGGTTGTTGCCACGGCAGCTGTATTTAAAAGGCACCTGCCTCCCTGCCTTTGGCCTCAAAGGCCTTGAGGAGGCATTCGTGCTATTTTCACGTCTCTCACTTTGTAGATACCATACTCACTCGCAATTCATTCCACACCCATAGATCACGTCACGTATCGCCGCCATATTTTTACACTCTATACACAGCTTTTACGCTTCTATATAGCGCGTGATTTTAGGCCTCTATACAGCCGTAATACACCCTGTCATCAAAATCATTGGCCATCGCTAACACCACATCAAAGACATGGCGCTCTTTGGCCACCTATGGCCCTTGTGCCACAAAGCCCCACTAATCATGTGGAGAAATTTACGACTCTTTTCGAAACTGTGATGCGGAACACATAGGCTGTGGGGGGTAGAGCGGGTGACTCGTGCAGCTTTCCCCGATGCGTGCGCTAAGCAACTACTGCACAAAAATCCCCTCTGCTTCAGAAAAAGCAGCATTTGCTGCTGCATGGAACGATCATTCTTAGTTGGATGCAGCACGTTGCCTACTAAGCTCATACAATTACTACCGGGGTGTTTGCTGTACCGCATGTACGCGTTTGCTGTGAGTGTTCATCATGCCTACTCCACTTGTGACCCCACATGGGCACCCATGATAGTGAGTTGCTTTTTTCTCTGAAGGCAATGCGTTTGTGCAGTACACTTAGCGGTCTTACACAAAGAGGCTGCCTAAAGGGCGGGTGCGTTTGGGTCAGAGCGATCGGTGGCTGCACTATGGGAAAAGTGTGCACGTTGGAGCGAGTTGGCTCTTTGGTCGCACGCTGCTCATTGGCACCGTACGGAATGAAAAGGAGGTGCCGCTGGTTCTTGCTATTCTTGCATAACAAATACTACACATATGTGAACACATCTGCATATGTGTCTCTCTGCATGAAATATGAAAGTAACAATGTAGTGTAGGTATTGTGGAGTGGATGTATATTGCATATAGCAGCTAAGCGGCATGCGTGTTCATCGTGGAATATTTTACAGCGCAACGGGTTAAATACGGACAGAGCAGGGACACAGCGCTGAACTCACAACTAAATTTATTTGGAAAAAGGAAGAACATATATAGGAAACAATGATTCATCAAAACTGTGCGCAAGTGCACAAGTGTTAAAACGCAACATGATTCAGGTCTTGTCTAACAGGTAGTTATATTCTTCATCTAGAAGAGTGATAGATGGATGGCTTATGCACTCGTTATTTGATCTAATATAAAAGGCTTCGGCTATTTCACGCGTGCGCTGATCCACATGTCTATATTTGGTAGTGGTTCTCTGTAAGTGGGGCACACAACCGCATGATCTGCAATGAGCTGCCAAATGAGACGTGACTGCAGCACCTGAAAGCGTCAGCTCATGCTCACGTAAGCGCACGTTTATGCAACGCCCCGTTATGCGTGTTATTGTGTACCGATAGCGTCAAGACATTCTGTTGTGAGCACTAAACTCATGTTTATTCAGCGATTAGTCGTAATGTACTGATATGAATGTGACTTATTGAATTGCCTGAGATACCTTTTTGCTTCAGCATATTCAGGCCCGTATTCTCAAACCGACCTTATCCTTATCTCAGGTTTCTTACCATTGTTGCTCCGTGAGCAAGGGGCACGAGGCACATGCCAAATGATGAAAATTTTCAATGGTGCACACTTCTGCCACATCCGCGTACATGATTGGTTGCAGGAGGGCACGTGATCCGAGCAGTGGTGAAAAATGAGAGAGAACGGGCATTGTCTGTGAGGCACCAGTGGAAGAAGGTCAAAGAAGCCAGCTTCTCGTGGGGGACGAGAGCAGCGGGTGCCTTGTCTGGAGATGCAGCACCAAGAGTTTGTAGCGTACACGTAGATCTCGGCAACGACTGGGTGAGGCTACCACGGACTCTCGGCATCCTCGTCACAGTAGTTCCTGGAGCGCCTGCAATGTCCCACCTTCGTTGGCAGAATGACTTGGACCCACGTCCCTTAAGTCACAAACTTTCTTAAGAACCGGGATGAGGAGGCCTCCATTCCAGTGATGGACGTGACGACGACCGGGAAACCAGCGACAAGCCGATTGTCCAGTTGTTTCTGAGCAACGATGGCTGCAGGGTCTCATCAAGAGCATTGATGGTGATCGCGACGCAATGCACATTACAGGGACTTGACCTAGACACTGTGCCGAACAGACAGAAGTAAGGACACTCCATTACGCACGTGACTGTGTGGCCAATGTGGCTGAACTGCTGTTGCAGTTGAGACTGAGTATAGCTAAAGCATTGTTGTGTTAGCTTATTTGCATGTATTTTTTGGCTGTGGTGGGAGGTCCGATTGTTTTAGATTAAGCAGGGCTTGCTGTGCCACCGCCGTCTCCTGCGTCTCTCAATTCTATCCCTCGCAAGTGCTCCCGAAAAGCGGTTGTTCTTGGGTTGTCCAGGAAATATTTTTTTCCTGCCACAGAAATTATTTGATGATAAAGTGGAGGTATCAAATGATAAAAGAAGAATTGGTCTTTCCAACAGTATCAATTTCAAACAGATTTATTTTGAATATTACTAAAAAATTCCAAAACAAAAACAAATGTAACAAAAAGAAAAAAAATTTAAAAAACGTCAATGCTACTTTGCACAAGGTAAACATCAAAATTGAAGTATACGTTTTGGACCCAGGGTCCTTATAGAATAATACTGCAAATATAAGCTATATAGAACCGAAATTATCAAACCCGATCAGGCTATCGGGCTACGTATCAATCCCATCCCAAACCTGCAACGAAAGCAGCAAGGTCCTTGTGTATATTCGTCGGGAGCTGACCTACATCATTCAAGCGGTGTCGCCTCATGATGACAACCAATATGTTTGCCTGACTGTGAAGCAGAAAGCCCTCACCTTCACATTAGTCGGTGTCTACCTGTCTCCCTCAGCCCGTTTTGACCGGAAGAGATTGGATGACATACTTGCGGGCATCCCGGGTCCATGGATAATTACAGGGGACTTCAACGCCCACCACCCTATCTGGGGAAGCTCAAAAGTCAATGCAATGGGCCGGAGACTGGCTTCATTTGCGTCGGCTCATGACCTGTCTCTGCTTAATGATGGGAGCCCTACATTTCTACGAGGATCAACGTACAGCAGCTGCTTGGACTTGATTTTTGTGTCCCGTCGCTTCGCTACAAAAGTCAAGTGGTTTTTAGACATTGAGACACATGGCAGCGACCACATCCCCAGTTATCTCACCATCAAAGGCTTCGCTAGCGGTCGACCACCGAAAACCGTGCGGAGGATCGATTTTTCCGCATTCACTACCGATATTGAAGGCGCTTGTCAAAATGGCTTGTCCTGTGGCATTGAGCAAGCGATTAAGGAAGCCGCGCAGAGTGCGATGCGCACGGTGACATGCTCTTCAAGGCCCTCAGAAACGGACGTGGAGTTAGAGCGACTCCGCGCGATTCGTCGGCGTGCGGAGCGGAGATATCGACGCACAAAATCCATTCAAGATCTACGGATAGCAAGGCGCATGCAGAAGAAGATCCAGCGTCGTATGGACAAACTAGAGTGGCAACGGTGGGCGAAGTTTTGCGAGTCTCTAGACCCTCGCCAACCCCTCTCTCAAATATGGCGTACCGTCCGCGGCCTACGCATTTTTCCCGAACAACGTTTTCCGTTTAAAGCCTTGGCACTTTTCCAGCATAGAAAGGATATCGAGGTAGCGGAAGATTTTTGCAGGAAGATTGCAGGCCCATCAACCAGCACAGGAGCCCTTACTGCTGCTAACACGCCACATTCACTAGACCCGTGCAGGGACCTGCCTTTTTCCATGGAAGAGCTGGACGCGGCTCTTTCATCATGCAATCGATCGTCGTCGCCTGGGCCGGATGGCATATCATTCCGCCTATTATGCAACCTCGGTGACCTTGCACGAAGCGCTCTGCTGGACGTGTTCAATGAGTCTTGGAGAGATGGAACAGTCCCCAGAGAATGGAAAGCAAGCCGTTTGGTTCCAATTCTCAAGCCTGGAAAATCACCTCTAGAGCTGACGTCATATCGCCCAATAGCGCTGGCTAGTTGCGTAGGGAAACTGATGGAGCGAATGATCCTCGCCAGACTCGAGTGGTTCCTAGAACGCTATAGAGTTTATCCAGACGCCATGGCCGGCTTTCGTCGCCTTCGTAGCTCCATAGACAATGTCATTGACCTGGTGACATACGTACAACACCAGAAAATGAGCAGACGGCTATCTGTCGCATTATTTTTGGATGTCAAAGGAGCATATGACAATGTTTCTCACGAAGCCATACTCGACGCCCTCGAGTCGGTTGGTTTGGGTGGGCGAGTGTACCGCTGGATCCGTTGCTACCTACATATGAGAACATTGTTCATGCTAACTGATGATGGGCCGACTTCTGAGCATTACACACACCGTGGCGTTCCTCAAAGGTGGTGTATTGAGCCCCACACTTTTCAACCTTGCTCTCATCGGTCTCGTGGAACGCATACCAGATTCCGTGCAGATATCTATCTATGCTGATGATATTTGTGTTTGGACGTCAGGAGTAACACGTCCTCAGGTACGTGCGAGGCTCCAGAAAGCAGCGAATTCTATATCGGCGTACCTCAGAGAACAAAACCTCGAGATTTCTCCTGAGAAATCAGCGCTGGTTGCGTTCACGCGGAAGGCAATGACGTCATACCCCATCACCATCAATGGACAAAATGTCTGCTACGCAAGGACACACAGGTTCTTGGGGGTCACCATCGATCGAAATCTCTGCTGGAGTCCCCATGTCGCCACTCTAAAGAAGCGCCTAACAGCCACAGCACAACTTTTCAAGTTCCTTGGTGGAAAAACATGGGGCGCGTCAGTGCACGCGATGTTGCAGTTATACAGGACGCTGTTTCTGGGGTACCTGCGGTACAGCTTGCCAGTTTTGACGAACGCCTGCAAAACCAGTGTACGCACAATCGAAAACGCCCAGGGCCAGGCACTCAGAGTTTGTCTTGGATTGCCACGCTGCACATCAACAGCGGAGACCATCGCAATCGCCAAAGATCATCCGGCCACAGTGCACATTACTCTGGAGGCGCTTAGAACGCATATTAGGCACCTTGCTCGCGCCCCTGCCCACCACCTCGCTTCACTTCCAGAAGACCGACCGAGTGCCCCCCTTCTGTAAGAGAATACTGGCTTATCGGGACTTCCTTCCAACAGACCACACGCCTCCGGAACGCATCCTGGCACCCCCTTGGTGTTTGGGCCGACCAAAACTGCGCTTGACAGTGCCAGGGATCCGCAAGAAGGCGGAGCTCTCGTCGCCAGCTCTGAAGCAGTTGACTCTGCTCATGCTGCACGAAGTATACAAAGACCATATTAAACTTTACACAGACGGCTCGACAACTGTTGGAGGATCTGCAGGAGCTGTGATCTTCCCAGCAAAGGCCGAAAGCATCCAGTTTCGAACGTCACACAAGACGACATCGACTGCCGCGGAGCTCGCGGCACTCCGCAGCGCACTCCGCAGGATCGACAGAGAACTTCCACTAAAGTGCACTATTTTTACCGATTCGAAACCAGCTTTGCAGTGCCTTCGAACTGCTCTACGTCATGGGCCTCAAGACCAATTGGTGCTGGAAATACAACAGCTATACCATCAGCTAATAGACAAGGGGCACGACGTAACTCTTCAATGGTTACCAGGTCACTGCGGCATCACTGGTAATGAGCATGCCGACGACGCAGCTAAGAATGCTCATGAAAATGGCGAGATGGAACCTATTCCACTATCAAGAAGCGACGCAGCAGCAAAGATTAATATGCTCGCACATGATGTCGCAAGGTCTATGTGGAACACGCCCGGTTTTCTCCACACCCGTCTTCACAGCCTGGATCCATGTCTACGACTTGAAATATTCCATCTGGCCTACCCCGATCTGAGACGACCGTTCTCTGCCGCATGTGGCTTGGGGTGTCGTTACGAACGCCTTTGCTTGCCGCATCGGATGGGCAGACAGTGCTGCATGTGAACATTGCGGCACTGATGAAACCATTGCACATGTTTTATGTCAGTGCCCTCAGTACAGCTCTCAGAGACAGTCCCTCGCAGCAGTGTTTGCGCGACTCGACGACGAGCCTCTTTCTGAGAAGTCGATATTGAAATGCCGGGGAGATCGATCTTCACGCCTGAAAGCGACGAAGGCGCTGTTGAAGTTCCTGCGAGCGACCCGCCTCGTTGAACGCTTGTGACACTCCTGTGTTTGTGTGTGTGTGTTTCTGCTTCCCTCCCTCTCTCATTCATCTCTTCCTTACTTTTCTGTCTCCCCTTACCCCTTCCCCAGTGCAGGGTAGCCAACCAGATACTTGATTTCCGGTTAACCTCCCTGCCTTTCCGCATCCCATCTCTCTCTCTCTCTATAAGCTGTGCAAGTACAAAAGTTATTAACATACATACAAAAATATCAGCACTAGTGCCTATCATGCCACCATGCTAAGCAGTTTCTCGATGCGGTGAAACAAAGGTTGGCTGCACTTGTGTCGCAGAAAATATTTTCTTTTTCTACTGCGATTTCCTTTCTTCTTAGCATAGCTTGCAGTTCTGGTATTTTTCAATTTTTTGTGGTTGATGATGGGGATCATGAGGCGCTTTTCCGTGTATACATTGAAATTAACAGTGTACCCTGCTTCCATATCTGCCAAAACCCATAATTTGTATCCCCACATTTGACCGCTTTGTCACCCATGTACTGCCGAACACCAGACTGACCTTTAGCTTTCACCTTTTTCTCATCCATGAGAAGGTTCCGATGTGCTTGAAGAAATAGCACGGGTGAATCGTTTATATCTTGCAGTAGAGAACTTTCCGTGGGATGCGACGGCTGTCTTCTCTGAATACGAGACACTCAAGAAGGCAAGCAATGCCTTGACCCTTTTTCGTGGCATCACTGACGGTGGGATGAAGGCCTCAAAATATGTGTCGTTGGCTCCAATAACAATGCAAGCACAGGGCTTCGACGGTTCCCATGTACACCAGAAGTCCGGCGAATTTGCGTATCTCCTCCTCAGTGACCTTCCTCCAAGATCCATCCCTCTCACTGTACGTTGACTTTTTGAAAATATGCATCCATGCATGCTAATTTGTGTGTTTGCATATCTCTCTGACGACTTCTGTGGTGGAAGACAATACAATGAAGCCGCCGCGCGGCACTTCGGAGCGAGGTCAAAGTCCACCTCGCGCCGTCTTCACGGAGAGAACTCCACTCTTTCTGTAGGCGGCACCTATTGCTCCCACCCGAACGAAATTGACACCTTGCATATAAGGGCTGTGACCTTTAATTTGCTCCGGGCACGTTTACACCAATGCACAGCAGCGATAAAACGGCCCGAGGAGAAAGTGAAACATACTGGCGGATACCTGCGGATGTTCCGGGGCGGTTTGACGCACTATTGCTGTCCGTATGGAAATCTGGCGAATTGAAGTCATCTTTCGTGTCTAGGCTGCTACCATCATCACGAAGCGTCGTGCGTGCTTTTTGGAGCAAGAATTTGCAGCAGCTTCTTGCACGTTCACTTTGCCGCACAATCCACTCGGTTTGTTGGGTGCGCTGAAAACGACTGACATTCCGACTCGATGTGCAGCCTTTTTTAGTTGATGGGATGCACCATGAATTCATGGGATGACGGCCAAATTCTTCTGTTGAATGCATAGGTCGGCACTTGAAGGCAGTACTCACTCACCACAATTTTTTCAGCCTTCGCACTCACTCACGTTCATACTCACGCCTACTCACCCTCATGTGTGCTCACTCATGTTCACACTCACGTCCTCTCTCACTCATAGGCACTCACTCACGTTCACACTTATGACTACTCACTCTCATAAGCACTCACTCACGTTCATACTCACGCCTACTCAAACTTATAGGCACTTACTCACGTTCATACTCACGCCTACTCACACACATAAGCACTCACTCACGTTCATATTCACGCCTGCTCACACTCATGAGTACTCACTCACGACTACTCACACTCGTAAGCACTCACGTTCACACTCACGTCCACTCACCCTCATAGGCACTCACTCACGTTCATACTCAGGCCTGCTCACAGTCATAGGCACTCACTCACATTCATAGTCACATGTACTCATACTCATAGGCACTCACGCTCGTACTCGTGCCTACTCACACTCATAGGCACTCACTCACATTCATAGTCACATGTACTCATACTCATAGGTACTCACGCTCGTACTCGTGCCTACTCACACTCATAGGCACTAACACATGTTCATACTTACGCCTACTCACACTCATAAGCACTCACTAACGTTTGTACTCACGTGTACTCACATTCATAAGCACTCTCACGTTCATACTCCCGTGTACTCATACTCGTAGGCACTCACTCACGTTCACGTTCAAGCGCGTCGTCCTCTCTCCTTTGTGCCTGCGTGAGGTGTTCTTTTCGCGCTTTTTTCCAACATGACTCACGTTCACACTCATGTGTGCTCGCACTCCTACGTACTCACACACGTTCATACTCACGCCAAAGCCATAGGTAGTCACTCATGAATCATGAGTTACTACCTACAGTTCGGCCTCTTGTCTGCGTTGGAGCCGCGTCTTAAAAAGAGGATTCAGATACGCTTTCACCAGCAAATGTGCGCCACCATCTCGTGAAAGAATTAGTTTTACTCTATTCTGCTGCACAGATGATAACCAAACTTGGTGAGCATCTTCTTTAGTGAACGAGCAAACCAAAACCAACTAAAATTCGAAAATGCATATTTTTTTTCGAAAATCGCTATTTTATTCCCCGCATCTCATTTTAAATACTTTCTCTACGAACATACATTTTAATCAGCAAGAAGGCGGGAATCTCGTCTTGTAATACGCACGCGCTGTGTGCCAATGAAAGGACATCCGAGAAATCACTTCACGATTTTTAAGCGCCTTACGTGCCTGTACTGTAAGTGCTGTACTATATCTGCTCCTCAAATTACAGTTTTTAATAAACAAAAGCCATTAGATTTATTTAATATGTCGGAGTGTTCTGCGCGCTTACGGATTTTTTTTTCCCACGTTTGTGCGAGTGGGACGCACGCTGCACCTTGAATATGGATGCAAATGTTATTAGGGCTTACACGAAAACCCATGTCAAAACGACATATTGTGCCTTCAGCAGTGCAGACGTAATCTGCGATCAGCAAACAATCGCCCTTGATAAATGATTGCCTCACTCATATTAGGGTAGCATGTACAAAGAAGTGCATAACGGTCTCAACTCGTTGATGGACAGCTTTAGTTGGGCGTCCGCAACAGCCCCGCGTGGGCAGGCTGACATTGATTTAACAGGCGCACGTATAGATCTTCGCTGGGCGCACATTGTCCCTGTCCGCAGCTCCATGAATATGCCGCCCTCCAAGCGTCACTTCGAACACGAAACCTCCGCGTGCAACATAACGCGACTGGAACCGAATATGCGCACATTAGAGGGCTTTAGCAAGTTACAGAAATGAGGTACGCAAATACGGTACGGGACTATGGTAGTGCTCCTCCTCTCCAGCTCGTTGTGCTTAAAATGCGTCCTGGAATAGACTTGAGCGCAAAAGGACGAGAGACAAGAAGAGAAGTGTATTGCCCTTTTGCGCTCAAATCTATTCCAGAATAAACCAACGCGCTCAACAAAGTATTTTATTAAAGTGTCTCTCCCGATCGACAGCTGCATCGTAAACAATGCGTAGGCTGACAGGCAACAATAAGGCGTGACACAGTAATTATTGAAAAGGCCTTTGTGGTGTTGAGGTGCCTTACTGGAATTAGGAGCGGCAAAATCACAACGAGCGAGAGAGGAGGAGCGGTGCCATAGTCCCGTACCGTATTTTCGTTCCGTATTTTCATAACTTGCTAAAACTCTTTCTCGAACGCTACACTACCAAATAAGCAGCGCCCACCGAGAGATGGAAGACACAGAGGAGGTGCCGTCGCCGCAGTGTCACTGCCGCGCCGAGACAGGCGCCGACGCGACGGTGCGCCGCGCCACCAGGGCACAGAATCAGAACGCCAGCTGCGTGATGTTTGATGTATCCGGCAGCGTCTTCGACACGCTAGCCGATTGAAACGCGCTGCACGGGTGACAGTTATCTCTTGAAGCAAAGTCAAATCTCATTTTCCAATTGCTAGTTCTTCCTGTTTTCTTACAACATGAAACGCCTGTTACTGAGCTAACACTACATCACAATAAAACTTTTTTTGCGGCCTCATATCGCTTGTCTAGTCAACTGCCGGCTAGATAACAACGTCAGTACCATTAGGGCTTCTCCCTTCCTCAGCACCACTCACTGTGTGTGTGTTGCCGCGTTTCTCTGTGCGGCATACCTATTCACGCTCATGAGTTCACACACGTTCATACTCACGACTACTCACGTTCATACTACTCATAGTCACGCCTACTCACCCTCATGAGTGCTCACTCACGTTCACACACACGTCCACTCACTCTCATGAGTACTCAAGTTCATACTCACATCCACTCACACTCATGAGTACTCACGTTCATACTCACTCCTACTCGCCCTCATGAGTTCTCACTTACGTTCACACTCACGTCCACTCACTCACGAGTGCTCACTCACGCTCATCACGACCACTCGCACTCATGAGTTCTCACTCACGTTCACACTCATGTCTACTCATTCTCATGAGTGCTCACTCACGTTCACACTCACGACCGCTCACACTCATGAGTAGTGCTCACTCACGTTCACACTCACGTCCACTCACACTCATGAGCACTCAGTCAGGTTCACACTCACGACCACTCACAGTCATGAGTTCTCACTCACGTTCACACTCACGTTCACACTAACGTCTACTCACAATCATCAGTACTCACTCATACTCACACTCCCCATGTTCAAATGAGTGTGAGTGAATGTGAGTGAGTGCACTCATGAGTGAGTGTGCCGAGCTATGGTTGAATGGCATCATGTTCGTTCACAGGTTTTCACGCACGAATATCTTTCTGAAGCGCTTCACACAGACTGAACAGCATTGGTGCTGAAAATCCTGCCTTGATCAATCTATCAACCTGCGCAGAAAAACTAGTGCCTATTTGATGCTAACAGCTGAGGGCATTCCTGAGCGCTGATATTGCAAAGCCCCTTTTGAGGACCTTTGAATGGGCAGACGAAAATGGCAATAAATTCCTTTTTTGAGCAGGCCGAGTGCTTCCAGCAGAGGTGTCCGAGGCGCAGGGTCAGCTCTAGGTCAAGGAATCTGAGGTGGTCATCAGTGGGCACTTCAGTTGTAAATGTAAATCCCTTCAAGGTTGATTCAAACAACTTAAAGCACCCGAGAGATTTTTGAGGCCCACGTGATTCTCCCACGCAGTGACGCATCCGTAAGCATGGCTTCCATAGACCTGCTCAAGAAAGAGCATGAGTATCTTGATCATTGAATAATCTTTGCGCATGTGCCGTTAAGATCATTTTTGTTCTTTTTTTTTTCCCGAGAGTATATATTCCGCTACGGCGAAATAGAAGTCGTCGTTAGTCAGCACCTGGTCTTTCTCTGTCCCTTCTCAGCGCCGTTTTTCCCAAGTTCAGTATATACCAACAAGCCCGCATTAACACTCTATCAGAGATGAAGTCGGTTTGTGAATATGGGCATTTTTGTCATGAACACCTACCAGCTGCACTGTGGTGATTAAAAGATAATCTTGTATTCCTCACACATCTACAGTGTGGTCGCCTGTGTACAGCCAGAATGAGAAAACACAACCAACATTTGTGAAATTCAGTTAGTTTCAACAGAAGTTGATTGAATGTTATCGGTTACCTATGGTGTGAGCGATGCACACATTTTTCTATTCAAGGGGTCGCCCCAGCTACTGGGCCGCAATCACAAAATTGTGCCCCACAAGGGGCGGGACAGTGAATAAGCTCTGAGCGGAGGAAGGGGGGAACAAAAAGTCAATTGCCATATGAAAGAAGGTCCCCTTCAGGGGTGACACTGTCTGCGAATGTGTCCAATTTGCATTGCATGATTCCAAGACACTCATTATTACATTGCAAGAAAGAAAGTGAGGGAACATGTTGGTTTGTGTGGGCTTCAGTAATTAGTTGTTATTAGTGTGTAATATCTCATTATTCTTCAATCAGTCAGCTTCAATTCTTCCATAAAAAGAATAAAAAATTAGGTCCAAAGTGCATGCCCAGTTTGTTTTTTGGTTGTATTCATTTTTAGCAAAGAAAAATAATACTCTTGACATTGGTCCTGGAACGCGGCATGTCGAACGATCGTTGGACCTGTTAGTGTCTGCAGCAAAGTGATCCTTTGCAGCAATATGCAGCACAATGAAGTTAAATGACCATTAGTTGTCCACTCACGAAGCCTGTACAAATGTGCACACTGCGCTTGAAGCCATTCGGAGAAACATGCGGTGCGTGACACGCCTCCATAGTTGATGTGTACAATAGTACCAACCACCGCTGCAGGGGATATCTCATATATGGGTCATTTGTGAAGGGTATTTGACATCAGGTTTCAAGAAACATTGACACTGATCTCCAGAATGACTGAAATCTGGTCGCCGATTCTGAAAGAGCTTTTGTTCTGCGGTCATGATTTAACACATGGGGTGCCTCATGAAAAAAATGCTTGAGGCCAGTCACATAGCCCATGAACATACTTAGAAAATTTTAAAGGGACCGACAACTGCCCAGAACATGAAATGAGATGTCTCCACTGATGGAAAGATTGTCCACTGCATTAACTCAAACCAACCCTGTTTTTTTCGTGAGAGGTGGATTTATATTTTTATTTCTGCATTGAAAGTAGTGAAAAATGACCTTTGGCGCCTCTAGTGGCAAAAACATGAACGAACCTATGTACCTGGCCACGTGACCGTTGATTGCTGTACGCGGTCGGCGATATTTTTGTTAGTATTGAAATATTGTTCATTTCTTTATATTAGCAGATATTACTCCATAATAATGTACATTATTATGGAGTAGGCATGGCGTAGGCAGAAAGCTAAAACATGAGGCCCATGCGGTCGTCGCAGCGACTACTGTGGTGTGCCACGAGGCGCTTGCGCACCGGTTGGTGGCGCTCATGTGCCTGAGAAAGGTCTACTAAAAGGGTACTGTGCGCATGCACTACTGACCAGTTCACTGAAGATGTTTATCGTGATAGTGTTGGCAGTGGTCAAATGGTAGTGGCACATTAGCTGGCATCACGCCTCCGTGCATTACTGGTGCTTACCTGTAAAGGCCATGCTTTTAATAAAACTTTCTGCTGGTTGAGCTGTTTCATACTTGCAAGAGATAATGGTCTTCCGCATCCTTTTCTTGTTTGCGTGCATCCATTTTTTTCTTTTCACCTTGCTTCTGCTGGCTAGAAGTGTGTCATTGTGTGGCTAATTCCATAGCTAGCTAAGCTGTGTAAAAAGTCTGCCACTCTCTGTGGCCACTCGGGCAAGCTTCAAGTGCCATTGCAGTCGAGTCCACTTTTAACGATACCGTTTATAACAATATGTCGGATATGAACAGCGATGGCACCGTCCACTTTTGTACGCTCTCTATGGTAAAATAAACCGCTTATAACGATGCTCCAGTGCCGCGATGACGGATATAGCGGTTGAATCTGCCTACAGTGTGCACTGAAAGTGGCTCTGTGCACCGACCACGCCCCCCACAGGCAGGCGGGCTTCGTTCGACGACGACGCGAGAAGAAAGTAGGCAAGGAGGAAGTGATACCCGGAGAGGCCTGCGAAGTGCCCGACGACGAAGGGGTGCCGGAGTTGTGGCCGGTGCTTAACGAAGATGTGTCGTGTCTGGACGACTTTCTTCATGCATACTATGAAGTTCAATAAGGTTGAGAGCTGGGCTAGTTGGTGACTGATCATTATACCTTATGGTGAAGTAGCGCAATTTTCGACAGGGACAAAGAACAGAAGATGGACACGACACTCGCTACACTTGCAACTTAGTGCGCTTGTATACGTCTCTTCTTCCTGTTTCGTCCTTGTCCCATTTTTGCGCCACCGTCTTATATTTTAACTCGCAACTGAATTTATTCGAGAAAAACACTTCATATATATGTCCCCACTCGCCCCCGAGCGACACAGAAAAGAACTAACAGTCAGTGCAAACTTATCAAACAACTTTTTTTTTTCCAAGCATTATATTTTTGCACACTCAAGCAATAGCACTATCTGGGCATGTGTAAAAACTGAACCAACAGTCAGTCTATACTTATCCATGAACAATTTTTTTTTTTTGGCTCACACTCATGCGATAAAACTAGACATGTGTAGCTGATACACTTCAAAAAACACAAAGTCAAGAATAACCGCAAGATGTTCCACTAGAGACCAACAAGCGTCTTAACAGGAAGTGGGCACCATCAATGAGAACGTAAAAATACAACTTCAATTTAAAGTCCTTCCAGGAACGCGGCTTCGCAATCACTTAATGAGACCGATGATTGACTGATGCAGCCGTCCTTTCTTTTGTTAATATGAAACGATTCTATGATTTCCCTGGTTAGTTGGTTCTGATGATGGAAAACTACGGTGGTGTCATTGAATAACAGCAAGCAGCCACACTGAGGACAGTGTCCTGTTATGTGGGAATGATCATTTTTCTCTAACGACCTATTGTGTTCTAACAGCCTGGTGTTCAGGCAGCGACCCGTTTGGCCGATGTATACTTTTTCACACGACAGCGGCAAACAATATACAACGGATAATTTACATTTAACAAACTTTATTTTATGATTTACCGTGCATCCACCGGAATTAGTCTTTGCTGCCGCGGAAAGTTTACGATCTAATCCTCCATGAAAAAACATTAATGGCGCAAAGAATACGGGGACAAAGTGAAGAAACGGACAGACATGGGCGCCAAAACGGACAGACATGGGCGCCAAATCGGACAGACATTTGGCGCCCATGTCTGTCCGTTTCTTCACTTTGTCCCCGTATTCTTTGCGCCATTAATGTTTTTTCCTGAAGTATGAACCAAGTAGCTCAGCAACAAGTCCTGTAGTCCTCCACATATTTTTCCAAGCTTGTTGGGTGCCGAAAATACTATTTCTAGACCATATCTATTGCCCACGTTTTTTATGTTATGAGCAATCTTGTGCACATACAGTATAGATATTATCTTTCTTCTGTTGTCACTTGTTGTCATTTTTTTCTGGAAGTTACCTCGTACGTAACTAATCAGTTTTTTTCGCCGATCTACACAGCACATGTTTTTCGTATCCTGCATTTTTTGAACCTGTTTATTTGCTCACTAAAGCTTTCGCTAATCTTTTTGGGGCATGATTTTGTCAGGGCCGCTCTCAGACATGAAAATGCTATGCCACTCTTCACAACCTTAGACTGTGCCGAACTATAGCTAAGTAATGGTTTTTCTGTTCGTGGATTGTATGACCAGCATACATGTCCCGCTGTGACTGCTATCTCTACATCCAAAAACTGCAGTTTTTCATTATTCGGTAATTCAACAGTGAATTCCAGCCCCTTGACTATATTTGTGAAATACTTTTAAAACTTCTGCTGCTCTTTTTTCAAGATCATCTGGTTTTACAAATACTAAAATGTCATCAACGAAGCAGAAGACCCTGAGTGCAAGTTCGTTGAGGTTCAAATCTATTGCCTTGTCCAGGCTAGCCAAATAAATTGTGCTCAAAACCGGGGCTACTTTTGAGCTTATAGTAATGCCGGATTTTTGACGGTACATGATATTGTTCCATAATACAAATGTTGACTTGAGGTAAAAGGTTAACAATTCCAGAAAAGCATCAACCGTTACACCACACTTATTTACAAACACTAACTCATCGTTTTCTTTTGTTATACAGTGCCTTACACTTGACAGTAGGGGACCATGCGGTAGGTTATAATACATAACCTGTACATCTATGCTGAAAAAACTGCATTTTTCTGGGTTCCGAGTGCTTAGATAAACCAACACCTCAGAGTTTTTAAGAACAAATGGATCTGTCACTTTTAATGTATTGAGGTGACTCTGAAGGTACAATGAGACACATAATTGCCAAGAGTCTCTTTCAGACACTATGGCCCGGAACGGAACACCAATTTCATGAGTCTTGGCCGCAAAAAATATCTCAAGATGCAAGCTACCTGCTCATTTCACTGCTGATGCAAGACGTTCCAAATTATTGTTCTCTAGTAGAGTGACAGCTTGTTGCTTAACCTTATTTGCTTTCATGTCGACACAAACAAAATTCTTTTTTACGGGTGCCAATGCTTTTGCTTGAAAGAACCCTTCTGGTATGACAACTAAACATCCTTCCTTTTCTGAGGTAAGAAACCGTAGGTTGTTTTTTACACCAAAGTTCACTAAAGTTCTTACGTGTTGCTGTTTTCTGTCTCCGGTTACTGTCCTGGAGAGCACATCAACGCATTCGGTGATGAATCTTGGGCGCTCTTCGTCTGACACTCGATGCGCCATGGACTTGACCATTGTCACTTTTTCCGGTGGCGAAAATGACGGTTCAAAGCAGAACTTCGGACCGAGTCCAAGAATTTTTTTGTAGTCCTTGGGAACTGAAGCGTCACCCAGAACAATGACTTTTCCTTCTGCAGGGTAGTGTCCTCTTCGGCTTTGGCAGGTGCGGTCTCGTGTTGTCCCATAACCATTCCGCCAAACTGTTAGACGTCCTGCCTGCACCATTCTTTGAAGCATCTGTTGGGTTCCCTATCGTAACGTATGGCGCACGCTATCCTTAGAGATTCCTTGAAATGCCTTGCTTGTCTCCATAATTTGGATTTTATAATCCGGCAAATTTGTCTTGAGTGCGTCGAGGAGTGTTGAAGAAAGCCACACATACTCTCGAGTTCTTTGGGGCAAACATTGTACCTGACATTCCAGGATGCCACTCTCGCCTTGCAAACACATATATTGCCATGACTGTGGCCAGGGAGCTGGTTGAAGTTGTTAGAAAATATAAAAGGGCCCGTTGTAATAGAAATGAAGTTCAATAAGGTTGAGAGCTGGGCTAGTTGGTGACTGATCATTATACCGTATGGGGAAGTAGCGCAATTTTCGACAGGGACAAAGAACAGAAGATGGACACGACACTCGCTACACTCGCAACTGAATTTATTCGAGAAAAACACTTCATATATATGTCCCCACTCGCCCCCGAGCGACACAGAAAAGAACAGTCAGTGCAAACTTATCAAACAACTTTTCTTTTTTCCAAGCATTATATTTTTGCACACTCAAGCAATAGCACTATCTGGGCATGTGTAAAAACTGAACCAACAGTCAGTCTATACTTATCCATGAACAATTCTTTTTTTTTTGGCTCACACTCATGCGATAAAACTAGACATGTGCAGCTGATACACTTAAAAAAACACAAAGTCAAGAATAACCACAAGATGTTTCCACTAGAGACCAACAAGCGTCTTAACAGGAAGTGGGCACCATCAATGAGAACGTAAAAATACAACTTCAATTCAAGGTCCTTCCAGGAACACAGCTTCGCAATCACTTAATGAGACCGATGATTGACTGATGCAGCCGTCCTTTCTTTTGTTAATATGAAACGCTTCTACGATTTCCCTGGTTAGTTGGTTCTGATGATGGAAAACTACGGTGGTGTCATTGAATAACGGCAAGCAGCCACACTGAGAACAGTGTGGCTGCGCCACACTGTTTTTGCGGCCAAGACTCATAAAATTGGTGTTCCGTTCCGGGCCATAGTGTCTGAAAGAGACTCTTGGTAATTATTTATTTATTTATTTATTTATTTGTAAAATACTGCTAGCCTAAGAAGGCTGTAAGCAGGAGTGGGGATGCAAAGATAAAAGAATTCGTACATACTACGCAAAAAAGTGATAATGGCATTATGTGTCTCATTGTACCTTCAGAGTCACCTCAATACATTAAAAGTGACAGATCCGTTTGTTCTTAAAAACTCTGAGGTGCTGGTTTCATATCTAAGCACTCAGAACCCAGGAAAATGCAGTTTCTTCAGCATAGATGTACAGGTTATGTGTTATAACGTACCGCATGGTCCCCTACTGTCAAGTGTAAGGCACTGTATAACAGAAGAAAACGGTGAGTTAGTGTTCGTAAACAAGTGTGGTGTATCGGTTGATGCTCTTCTGGAATTGTTAACCGTTTACCTCAAGTCAACATTTGTATTATGGAACAATATCATGTACCGTCAAAAATCCGGCATTACTATAGGCTCAAAAGTAGCCCCGGTTTTGAGCACAATTTATTTAGCTAGCCTGGACAAGGCAATAGATTTGAACCTCAACGGACTTGCACTCAGGGTCTTCTGCTTCGTTGATGACTTTTTAGTATTTGTAAAACCAGATGATCTTGAAAAAAGAGCAGCAGAAGTTTTAAAAGTATTTCACAAATATAGTCAGGGGCTGGAATTCACTGTTGAATTACCGAATAATGAAAAACTGCAGTTTTTGGATGTAGAGATAGCAGCCACGGGACATGTATGCTGGTCATACAATCCACGAACAGAAAAACCATTACTTAGCTATAGTTCGGCGCAGTCTAAGGTTGTGAAGAGTGGCATAGCGTTTTCATGTCTGAGAGCGGCCCTGACAAAATCATGCCCCGAAAAGATTAGCGATAGCTTTAGTGAGCAAATAAACAGGTTAAAAAATGCAGGACACGAAAAACACGTGCTGTGTAGATCGGCGAAAAAAACTGATTAGTTATGTACGAGGTAACTTCCAGAAAAAAAATTACAAGTGACAACAGAAGAAAGATAATATCTATACCGTATGCGCACAAGATTGCTCATAACATAAAAAACGTGGGCAATAGACATGGTCTAGAAATAGTATTTTCGGCATCCAACAAGCTCGGAAAAATATGTGGAGGACTAGATCGTAAACTTTCCGCAGCAGCAAAGACAAATTCTGGTGGATGCACGGTAAATCATTAAACAAAGTTTGTTAAATGTAAATTATCCGTTGTATATTGTTTGCTGCTGTCGTGTGGAAAAGTATACATCGGCCAAACGGGTCGCTGCCTGAACACCAGGCTGTTAGAACACAATAGGTCGTTAGAGAAAAATGATCATTCCCACATAAAAGGACACTGTTCTCAGTGTGGCTGCTAGCTGTTATTCAATGACACCACCGTAGTTTTCCATCATCAGAACCAACTAACCAGGGAAATCATAGAATCGTTTCATATTAACAAAAGAAAGGACAGCTGCATCAGTCAATCATCGGTCTCATTAAGTGATTGTGAAGCCGCGTTCCTGGAAGGACTTTAAATTGAAGTTGTATTTTTACGTTCTCATTGATGGTGCCCACTGTGGGGACATATATATGAAGTATTTTTCTCAAATAAATTCAGTTGCGAGTGTAGCGAGTGTCGTGTCCATCTTCTGTTCTTTGTCCCTGTTGAAGATCGCGCTACTTCACCATACGGTATAATGATCATGCATACTATGTTGCAGTGGCGTAGCCAGGGGGTGGCACACCGGGCACGTCCCCCCCCCCGAATTTTGTTTTGCCATCGCATATAGAGCAGAAAATGACACTCCACCACATTTGCGCGCCCGGCCCACACTTCAAATCAAGAAGGTGCCCCCCCCCCCCTACCCACCCCGAAAATGTCTGCCTACACCTCTGCGATGTTGTGAAAACGTCCATGTGCCTCAGTGATAAGGAGATCATTGCGTGTATAAGTGCTGCATACAGCGGTGAGGGCGACGACTCCGACAACGTGGTTGAGTAGCCTACAAAGGTACCGTCATCGAAGGAGGCCCAACGGATGATGCAGTCCCTCCAGGGACTTCGTTTTCGCGAGGGACCTCCCGCTCAGCTGCGTGGAACACACCTAGATGCCCTTGAGAAAGATGCTCGCCAGCTTCGCATGAAGCAATCAAAGCTGACAGACTATGGCTTTTCTGCAAACAAGTACATAGTTGCACTACTTTACTTGCATGCAAATAAAATGTTTTGATCTCTCTTTTGTCCTTTTTTTTTTTGTCAACCCGTCAACCCGCTTATAACAATTATCAGTTATAACGATGGGTTTTCTTGGCACTTGGATATCGTTATAAGTGGACTTCACTGTGTTGGGTCCTTTGACAGCCCTGCTGGGATGAGGTAGCGGCTGGCAAAACATAGCACCGTGGATTGTAATGGCGGTGTTCTGCTGCATTACCATGAAATCCCGAACAAGTGCCTCCCCTATGGTGAAACATAATCAGACAAGATTTATAGAGTGGGGCTTGCTCAGTCGTGGACCATAATTCAAGATTGTGGCGGAAGACCCGCTAAGAATAAAGAATGCACACCCGTACTTCTAAGGAAATGCTGTATTGAATACGCATGCATTTACAGATTTTACGGAACCTGGGGGAATCCTTGCATAAAATTTCATGTGTTATGACTAAGGGAGAGAGACATTCTTCAAATATTTGGACCATTTGTGACAATGCAGAATGCAACCCTGAGGCACTGCACTGTAAAAGTACCGAGAACTTGGGTTCCTGGGAACCGCTGCTGCAGAATTCTGTAGTGGAGAACAGTTTGGGAATAAAGGAAAAAGTTGTGGAAGAAGGTGCTTGCTTGGTCATTGGCACATATTTTGCATCTCCCGAAAAGGGGCACAGCTCGGTATTTTAGGGTAGTATATTGTTTGTTTCTATGCTGAGCAGGGTACCCCTGTTGCAGGCGGCACAGCAGCGTGGAGGTCTGGAGCTCCATTCGGCTCATCTCGGAGGGCTACCCAGGTGACTCGCCCGACGGCTTGCACACGGGTCCGCTGGCTGTGAACTACGTAAGCACTCGGTGTTAAAACATGCTGCTTGCTTTAGGCCTGATAGTCCAAAGCAGGCGACGTTAAGGAGACATTATTGAAAAAAAATGCCCATGACTACGACCACATCTCTATACTTGTTCACAAAACGTTGGGTAAATGCCTGAAGTAAAAGCAGCACAAAGTAAACGAAGGACACGAGCGCTGGTCTGTTTTTATTTGAAGTATGTTGCCCCAGTGTCCACTTTAGCTGGACCAGCAGGCAAAACCAACAATCGTCACAGGAGCCTCTTTTTCCATCCATGTTTTATCTTTACATTCCATTTTTGATTAAAGCAGTGCAGACAACTAAGACCAAGTTAGACGGCCATAACAAGACGTATGAACTAGTCAACCTTGTTATGTATCTTTCTTGGACCATGGGGACTGCATTTGAGATCTTGCTGCAACACCCACTGGCAGAGGATGGGTGGCCAGCCAGCCACCTGCAGGATAATATGAATATGCCATATTTGCTTGTGTAGTGATAGCATGCCTGAATTCTGTCATGAAAATTCAATATTTTTTTTCCCTGCAAAATGGCCACACCCCAAACTTATCATCATGATGGGAGCAGTTACGATGCCACATGTTCGTGTTTGTGTGCCACATGTTTGTGTGGTGGTCACCATAGAAAACAGCACAGTGGCACCTTGCTATGTGCCGTTTTGCCACGAATGAAGCAAAGGGGAAATTTAAGGACTCGTTTTTCTTTGTTAGACACAATATTAATGAGAACTATCAGTCAGTAATGCCAAGGAAAGTATAGGGGATGTTATATGTGGTAATTATGGTATAAATGTGAAGAAAGTTAAGTGGACGAAAAGACAACTTGCCACTGGCAGGGACCGAACTTGCAACCTTCAAATAACACGTCCGATGCTCTACCAATTGAGCTATGGCGGTGGTCATCGCCCCGTCCACTTCATAGGCTATATCTGTGCATTTTAAACTTGGGAGTGTTCGTCAGTGCCAATCACAGCCATGGTGGCAAGTGTGGAACACTCTTTTTTCTGCCTGAAAAGCTCTCGAGCTCTAGAATTTTCCAAGCATGTGCTCATGCCGATTCGAACAGCTGGCAAGCTTTGTCGTCCTCTTCTTTCTTTCGCCAAACAGCTGTTACTTGTGACACAGATGGATTCCTGTCTCTGCATTTCAGGAAATGCAAATCTAGTCTGTGCATGCTTGTAAAAAATCAGCGCAAACAAGACGGAGCACAAGAAGAGAAGGACACAGTACGAGCGCTGTCTAACAACTGAAATTTTATTGAAACAAAAAATTTAACGCAACAGAAACCAACACATGCGTGCGCAGAAAACTTGGGTGATGTCAAAGAAATGGTTGAGCATGCGTACCTTGCAGTCTAGTAAACAAACGGACGGTTCAGATATACCTACATTCATCACCCTTCTTTCTGATAGCTTCAGCGAGTTCACCCTGTCATCGGCTAGTCCATGCTGTCAAAATGCCACCATCTTGGATAGAAGTGGGCGTGAAGTAACACATTTGTTTGTAAAAGCTGAATGGATAAATAGTGCTGGTGGTGCATGTGTCAGCAGTCCATCTAGTATTACGCTGTCAGGAAAAGAGTTGCAGTTCCTGTGCATGTGCTGAAGGTTGAGATGAATGAATTTTCTTGTTCCTTCTCTGATATGTTTCTCATGCATGATTAGCGGCTCAAAAATTGCCATTGGACCACTGTTTGTGCTCCTCCACGTGTTAGTTGCAGCGTTGTGCAAAAAAGTGTACAGTTAAACCTGCCTATAACGAACCTCCATACAACGAATTCCTCGATATTACGAAGTCTTTCTATTCCCCACCGTTACTCCATAAACGCACATGTATTTGTGACCTCTGTGTAACAAAGTGGCAGCGGAAGACATTCTTGATATAATAAATTTTTGCCACCGACAACCGAGGGATTTTACCCCAGATTTTGTCATTTTGGCTCGACCTTGCATCTTCCGCGGTTGCCCGCCGCCGCCGAAGCGCGAGCGGCAGCATCGCACACGGTGCGCTTGAAGCCCTAGTGATTGCGAGGTGAGAGTGAGCTCTCGTTTGTGTGCGCGTATGTGCGCGAGGCAGGCCGGCGCCTCTCGAGCTGGCATTGCTGCCATTCTTGCCGCCACGGATGCATGCGCGAATGTGCCCTCCCCCCCTCCCTTCAAACCAAAAAAAGAAAACAACTGTTGCGTTGGCAGCACCACTCTTTGGTTGCTACACAAATCTCTGAACTGCACTTTGTTAAAGTGACACCAAGTGATGTCACTAACAAAAAAAAATCTTGCTCCATGTCGTTACGCTTTGAGTTTGCGCCGCATATGGAGAGCGCTTTTCCGAATAGTATTCCATTGTGTCCGTGTCGCTCGCTCTTTGTTTTCGACACCGTGCGCGCTTGGAAAGGCCTTGTGAAGTGAAACGATGCGCTGCATAGATGAAACGAGACAAAAAAAGAAAGGAAAGGCCCCAGACGATGTTCAGCTTTGCAATTTTTTTTATGCGGACAACTGTGATGTCACTACCGAGGAGATGTCAGATTAGGCGCTGGTGGAAACTGTGCGAGACCACGGAGACAACGACGGATCTGCGGAGGTCGACTTGTCACACGCTTTGCTGTCTTGCGCCCCGCCGTGGGTTCGCTAGACCGTGGCCTTTGCGGTTAGCTCCGGCAACGCGACGGCTTGTTGCAGGAGCCAATCTCCAAGGCCACGGCTAGACGAGGATGGAGCAGAGTTGTATTGTTGTCCTACGAACATTTAGTAGAGAAAAAAAAAACTGTTCCACCGCAAGGGCGAAGCAATGAATGCGATGGCAACAAATTCTAATGTTATACGTAGTGAGGCTGGCAGCTAACTCTTTTGGATTCGATATTGCGTAACTCTACAAAACGCTGGTGGAAAAGAATATGGCTGCTCCAGTGAGAAATGCTCTTTTCGCAGTCTCTACGCGTTGAGAGCGTGGCACCTAGAATGGTATACGAGCCGTGCGCTGATGCTTGCTGAGATAGCGCGCACGCCAGTGACTGCACCCTTAGAATCAAAATTCACTGTTGCTGCTCGAGCCCCCCCGCACTTTTTTTCTTGCTCGTTCAAGATGGGTGGGGTGTTTCCTCTCTGCTTGAGCATTCGACGGCAGGTGTAACATGCAGGTGAATGTTATTGCATGCGCCCTCCGAGCAACAGAGATGGGCCGGCTCGTTTGATCTCTGCTTCAGCCGCGTTCATCGCCCCCGCTCGCGTGCTTTTACCCGCAGGTAGAACATAAGATGCGCGAAGGTATATTATCAATTTGGACTTTATACGGAACATGACAACAAAAACTCGTTGAGAGTGTCCACATAATTGCTATCGCAATAATAACGCAGTTTTACCGCTAAATAAATGTATTGGGTGAGTATTGGGTGAGCTCTGCCTTCAGTTACCCTTTTGTTTAATTTGTGCGTTTCTTTTTCGAATTTTAGCGCTGAAACTGCATATAACGAGAACCTGTTTATAACGAATTTTTTTCGGGAATTTGTCGATTTCGTTACATCCAGGTTTAACTGTATAAGCACCACGTGGTTCCTGATAATAAAATATTTGTTGGAATTGTAGGGATGTGTGTCTGTTTGTCGCCTTCTTGTGTCCTGGTTTTCTTTGCGCTACCATTGTTATCCAAACATGCGGCACCAATGAGTCCACCTTGCAACTTGAATCCCCGGTGCACATGAAGACTCGACAAAGTAACGACCGCCGCCGTAGCTCAAGTGGTTGAGCATCGGGTGCAGGTTCGGTCTCTGCCGGCGGCAAATTGTCTTCTTGTCCACTTTACTTTCTTCTAGGCTTGTGCTAATAGTGAATTTTAGGTTCGAAGCGAATAGTGGTTTGGTCGAATAAATTCAAGTCGAATTCGAATAGTATATATCACATATTACAAAGAAAAATGGGCATATTTGTCATAACCCAACTAACTTGCACAGCATTTTTTAAAAATTTGAAACAGGGCTGCGCAAATGCCCTTCGTTTTGGTTCAAAGGGAAGTGGAAGCAACTCTGAGTAGTAGCAGGATTTGACTTTTTGTAGAATGCAAGTGATAACCTGTAAAATGTTACGTTTTAAAATTTAGTATATTTAGAGCATATATAAGCCGGTTTAACAACCTTTTAAACATGAAGGAGCAGTGACATAAAATTTATGCATGTCGTGTTTTCTGCGTCAATGTGTAGTTATTGGCCTCCTAGTAACGAATCGGTACTGATAATGCAACGGAGACTCGAATAAATATCTCTAATATTGATTTGTTGGACCAGTATGGCGCGCGATTCAAAACGGGTGCGAAGCCCGCCAATTCGCAGCGCTGACAGCACTGCCAAGCGGCCACCTCGTGCAGTCACTCCCCATCTGGTCACGTGACCTCACGAAACGGTGGCAAGAGTTTCAGCTGACATTTCATCTGCTAGGTGCACACGTGTAGTCATGTGTTCGTCACCATCGTCGTTGTCGCCTTCATCAGTGTCTACAAGTGATGAAGAAAGCACTGTGAAAATGGAAATCGCTGAGATTTGCAACGCCGCGAATCATTATCGCTTTGATCCTTCGCAAAGCATCGATTCTAAAATTGACGCCGGTCTGAGAAGCGACGAGAAAGCACCTGGAGACGCCCGCTTAGGCCGTGCTGGCTGGTAAGAGCATAGAACAGGAAGAAACATTGTGGACAGGACAATCCTGTCCACAAAATAAGCAGTCCACTGGCTAACAATAACAAACGATATATTCAACGCAAATGGTTGCTCGCCTTAAAGGTGAAATGCACCTGCACTGCTCAGAATTTCAGCCGCATCTGCCGGTTCTTCCACTACACCGAGCTCGCCTTCTTTTACCACTCGCCCACCCACACATACATGCTGTCGATGCTCTGCGCGTCTCGTCCCCAGCCAGGCATCCGTGCTGGCGCGTCTCACCCATGTCACTGTCAAAATCCCCAAAACAGCACAGTCAGCGTCTCCTCTATTTTTGTACTGTCTCTGGTCGTGTAAGGCCAACGTTCAATGCACTGCGGAGACGCGTCGAGAGACGTACATTGCATGCACAGTCCTACCTGGAAGCTTTTATAACCGACCGTAGGAGCTCTCCGCTACAAAGACATTCCTTCTTGTGGTACTTGAAATGCCACTGGTGTCAGTCATGCACAGCTGTTTCACGACATGCTCGCATGTAATGCTGTTGAGATCGTCGCTTGAAATTATCACGCGCTGATGAGCACATGACAAATCATTTGAAGCGTCGCTACACCATAGCGGCACGGCGAGGACACCGGATTTGAGACGAACCAACACAACAACACAGACAACCGAAGTGAAGCCGCTGCCAGGTGTCACCGCCAGTCGGCACGGCACCGCCAGTCGGCACCCAGATGACAACACTGAGATCGTCGACGTTGTCGTTACTAGCGCATCGTCACTCAGTGCCTGGGGCGGGGCCTGGGAACCGCTGAACACACCATAATACTCTCAATGTCTCAGGGTGCTCAGCCCCGGTTGAGCTTTTGTACGCTGTTCGCCCTCGAAATAAAATAACTTCTACGTAACGGAGGCATTTCATACTTCGCTCAAAAATCTTTTGCGTACCAAGCCATCGAGTGAAGGCCACATCTCAAGCTTGAAATTTTATGTCACTGCTCGTTTAAAAATGATGAATCGATCTGAGGTTCATTTGTTCATTTAACCTTGAAGTCTGGCTTCGCAGCGGGGTGGATTTCTCCTGGATAGGTGTATTCACAGTATAGCACCCTCCACTGCAGTGAAACCACCTTTACAGGGGTTACATGTGGACTAAAAGAAGAGGGTGTGTTCAGAAAGAACGTCGGTGCATGTTTGCTGACCCCCTGTAACTTCACCTAAAAAATATATTTTGTTTTCCGAGTTCCCAGGACCACAAAACCACTTTTGATCTCACGAAAAAAAAATTTCACCTTCCTTAAAAAAAAATTCAGAAGTCTCCACTGTGCCGCCACCGCGTCTTTCGGATTTCGCAAAAATGGGATTTTGATGAGAGCTACAAAAAAAAAAAAAAACTATTATAGCTGTAGGTCTGACAAATTTTCTCCACATACTACGGATAGTTTTCGTTGGCAAAACATTAGTACTTCGCACTTTTGATGCTGTTCTTTTAAGAAAAAAAATCACAAAATCGGCACAATGTTCAATAATGCTCAAATATGAGATTTTTTTCTCCACGCATATAAAGGCCAGACTTCCCAAAAATTTTGAGAATATTGCCATATGTTAGATTAACAACTGTGCTGAACAACATCGCTGAGACTGACTTCAAACGTTAACTAGAAATGTTCAACTGAGGACAAGTCTCTAAAAATGCAATATTTCGAAGATCATTTAAAAAAAACACCATCTTCTATTTTCTTTAAACTTTTCAGAATTAAAGCCAAGCACATCTTCTAACTTAATCTGTAAAAACATGTTGCATTATTTTTGTGAGGTAGGAGTTATGAAGCATGAAATGTGGCCAAATTGTCGTAAACTGAGTAACCACAACATTGAGCGAGCATGGAGCAATAGTTTCCATTATCATTATTTTTAGGTCATGAATGTGTTCTTTTGAGCTCGAGGGACCAGAGCTTGACATAGAAAACCAAAAAGTTGCCTTAAAGTGCAAATTTGTTCATGTGTGTGCGTGCACGCGTCATAGTTTTGGCGTAAGGACTAACTGCAAGATTTCTAGAAATGTAGGCGAGTCACAAGTCATTGTCAGACAAGTTAGACAGTCACAAACGTCACTGAAGCAGTTGTGTTTTTTGCTGCTGGTGAAGCAATTTTGTGATCTTGATTACATGCGGCAAGGGGGGGCGCCTTGCACTAGGTGTTAGTGGCACCCAGGGTGACCGTCGTGGAAAGCTGCGGTCATGCGGGTACCACCCACAAAAGTTCATTGCACTTTTTACACTTAGCAGCTGCATTATTGTTGGTGATCTTCAGTGTCATGGTTTCTTTGTTATGCCTGTATCACTGCGTTCTTCCGAACGATGCGTCCTGCTTCTTTGCACGAGGCATGGTTGTCACTTAATAAACTTAACCTTATTTTGCAATGAACGTTTTTTTTTGTAGAGAATCATTTTGAGCTGAAGAAGCACCGCTGTGGATTATTCCTGCTTCATGCACTGCACCTTTTGTAGATGTATATGGTTAAAAAGCAGCGTCTATTCCGGCACTTTCTTCTTTGGAGATTCGGCTGTTCTTGCAACAAGGAAATCTTGGCGCTCTTGGCTGACGTGCGTCCACTGCCACATGTCCCACGACTGAATGCCAACTGGACGGATCCACTGCCACTTCTTTGTTTTCATTTCCCTGAAGGCTTTGAAGTCAGCACTTGGAAGGTGAATCAGTGTCACATTCTGTAGCTTTGTGTTGAGAACATCTACCGTGTCTTTTGTGCACTTAATAACTGATGTGGCGGAGCTGCGGAGGTTGTGTAAGGTTGCGTGATGCTTGACGACGCCCCCCAATGCCATCGCTAGCACTCTTGCCATGCCCCGCTGCGGAAAATATTCACTGCACTGAGGCGTATTTGGTCGCTGTAAGTTCGTGAAGCTGGTACCTGTTCCTGAAATGGCTCAGGGCACCATCACTGATGTATGTAACATGTGCATATAAAGGAGCAACACCCTCGAGCCACTCGTGCACCTTTGCGAGAGCGTAGCATACGTGGGCGGATTTGTGGCTAGTGTCATTGCTTGTAAGAGCGCAGCTGCGGGTTCCTTTTGCAGTCGTGACAACACATGTGAAGTTGGTAAAGTAAAAAGTTAGGCGAGTTGGTGTTGGTTCATGATCAACCCGGGGCCAATAATACTTCACCTTTGTGTGCCGTATTATCGCGTCCCTCTGTTTTTCATGGAGACTTGGTTTTTTTGCCAGTGATATGACTGAACTTCTCCCGGCAGAACTACGGTGCAGTTTTCTGCGAAGTCAGAATGCAAGAGGACACAGCCTTTCTTGAGGGATTGTTTTGATTCGCTAATGACTCTGCCCTGAACATGCCGAATGTACTCATGCGGCACTCATTTTATTAAGCACCTATGAAGGTGTTGCACGAAAGCGTCCGGACTTACTTCTTTTTTTGACCAAATCTCCTTTCTTCCAGGTTGCGAACACAACTTCCTCCTCTAGAGGGATCCCTAGATCAGGCGCTGTTATAAATTGAGGTGTGGGACACGAGTCACACAAGGATAGAAAACACTGTCTGGACGGCGGTTTACAAACTGTCAAATCACGAAGGTCTTCGACGCTCTTTTTTCTGACCAGTGGCTATTTCTAAGGCCCGTGCACTTAGCTTAGCGTTTACACAGTACGTGATGATGCAAACTTCGTGAGGCACAGTGCTCACAACCCATGTCGGCCTCAAGGAGGAGAACTTCGTGAGCCCGATACCTGTGTCAGGGTGAGCCGATTTAAATAGACGAAATGTTTCCCGAATGGACCTGGTCATCAGCCGTTTTGAAATATACTCTTTTTGTCTTTTAGAACTAATTGCAATGACATCTTTCTCGTGTGGGCTTTGTTGGGTGCAGTTGAGCTCATCTTCAGTATAGTATTTCATTGCTGCCTGTGTCTTCTAGGTTCAGCTTCGATCTGGTGTAGTGGTGCGGACCTGACCACATCTCATGGATGTCTCTGTATTTTATGGATTGCCGAATCAGGTGCCGAGTTGCGGATGGAATCATTTCTTGAATCTGTTGATGAGAAAGATTCACAGGGAGCAATGTCAGGAGGCGGCAGCGTTCATGGTGTGATTCGCAGGTATCAAATGCGTCCTTTAGGTTGCGCAGCGACTCGCGACTTGTGTTGCAGGGGAGCTATTCTCGTGGTGTCCACTTCGGCCTCCACTGATTGGCTAAGCTCGGTGAGCAGCGCGCCGCCTGTTTCCGATCTTTCTTCCGCAACGTCATTTTGACGCCCCGCAGCTTTCACAACTCTCGACACAAATGATAAAGACGGAATGCGTTTCGCCGCAACGAATGCTGCCCCCCAGAGTTCCGCTTTTGGACACGCATCTCGGAGGTCGTGCATGAACTATAATCACGTTAGCCCTTGAATTAGGTTTAACGCGGCCGCCCGCCTGATGCACCTGGAAGGTCGGTACGCATTCCCTGCATCGTTCTTCAAACATCTCAACACGTTCATACGCAAGTTCAGACTTGTCAAGTTTGTTTAAGAGTCCAGTTACTGTACATTTCGTCCACTTTCTTTCTCTTTATGCTGGGAATGTGCTGGTGGGTTCGGTGCGTCGACGTGGTCAAGAGCGCCATGACGTCACGGCTCGCCGCTTTTTCAAGTAACTGAATGCATGCCACCGAAGTGAACATCTCCACTAAGTGGACACCGCGAGGCGCCCCAGGTTTCCGCTGAAGGACCAGGTTCCTCTGTAGTGCTGTACGCTGCTGTAAGGCCAGCAAAAATTGTCCTGGAGACAGCACCCTCGACATGCGCTTTCTTACGCTTGGCGTAGGACACTCGGCAAGGTGCTTTCACTTTCGCCGGAATTTTCAGGGGTGTCGCGTCGGTTGTCTTAATGAAAACGTTTAGCTCTTCGACAGCAACTTATTCGGGAACAAAATTTTCGTCAGCATGAGATGCATCTAGAGACTCTACGACGATCTGTTTGAAGCGGTTGAAACAGTTCTGGCACAAAAGGTCGGTTTCTCTGATGGATGAGGCTTCTTCTGGCATGCGCTTCCTTAGTAAAGCGACATTCAACTCTTTCACACATCGAAAGTTCCGCTTGTAGGCAATCTTCTTCTTATGCCTCTTTAGGTAGTCGGCGCACAACGCTCGCTCTGAGCTCCACAATGTGGCCAGCAATGTCAGGTGTACTCGCGTTCGTTGACCAGCAGAGGACTGCCGGGTTGTCGACAAGGAACGCAAGTGAAAGCCGACATTCTCTTATTACTTCGACCTTTTGTAAGCGAGTTGAGCTCTTTCTTGTTTATGTTCTCTCTCTCTCTCTTTTTTTTTCGTTTTCTTTTTTTTTTTAGAAAGCGGGCGAGCGTGGTCGGGCTGCAGAAGCACTGCTTGAGCCGCCACGCACCGTCTGCATTATCAGATTACCGATGTGCCATGGGAAGCGATAAATATCCAGCAGTGGATCCTCTCCAGCCACCTCCTTTGTGAGCCGTATGCAGGCGCGCATACCGCGAAAGATTTTGAAAGCGATTCCTGCGAAGCGTGTGACTCTGCATCGTGGCATGCTCAGTGGCTGGGACCCATGTAGAAGATTTTTGTAATTTGCGTAAAATGTAGTAATCATTTGCTCTTCAGAACCAACTGTTCCCGTTTTTTTTCTGTCAATCCGTCAATCCACAGGACACATTCACGACCTAAAAATAATGATAATGGAAACTATTGCTCCATGCACGCTCAATGTTGTGGTTACTCAGTTTACTTCAATTTGGCCACTTTTAATAACTCCTACCTCACGAAAATAATGCAACATGTTTTTACAGATTAAGCTAGAACACGTGCTTGTCTTTATTTCTGAAGAGATTAAAGAAAATCGAAGATGGTGTTTTTTTTAAAATGATCTTCGAAATATTGCATTTTAGAGACTTGTCCTCAGTGGAACATTTGTATTTAACGTTTGAAGTCACTCTCAGCAATTTCGTTCAATACACTTGTTAACCTAACATATGGCAATGTTCTAAAAAATTTTTGGAAGTCTGGCGTTATACGCGCAGAGAAAAAAATGTTAAAATTGAGCATTGTATAACTTTGTGCCAATTTTGCGTTTTTTTTCTTAAAAGGACTGCGAAGTAATAATGCGAAGTAATAATGCGAAGTAATAATGTTTTGTCAACGCAAACTGTCCGTACTATGTGGAGAGAATTTGTCAGACCTACAGCTACAATAGTTTTTTTGTAGCATCTCATCGAAGTTCCCTTTTTGCGAAAATTCGAAAGAGGTGGTTGCGGCCCAGTGGAGACTTCTAAATTTTTTTAAAGATGAAATTTTTTTTCGCAAGACCAAAAGTGGTTTTGTGGTCTTGGGGACTCGGACAACAAAATATATTTTTTTCGGCGAGGTTACAGGTGGTCGACGGACATGCACCGACGTTCTTATCTCAACACACCCTAGACACCTTGTAAAAAATTTCCGCGCGAACAGGACCTGTAACCGACTTTACACACCCGCCAATATCTGAACCGTCTGTTTGCCTACTAGTTTGGGAAGTACGTAAGCTCAATGAATTCTTTGATGTCGCAACGCCTATGTTGGTTTTCGGGCGGGTGTGTAAATTTCGTTTCAATAAAGTTCAGTTGTTAGACAGCGCTCCTATTGTGTCCTCTTCTTGTGCTCCGTCCTGTTCGCCCTGAAATTTTTTACAATGTATCATTTCCAACTCGCCCACCTCTCTACTTTACTGTAATAGACATCAGACTCTTCCCAGGCGGCGCTGCGAAAACGCCACCACCAGCGCTCTCATCGCCGCCCTGGCCATAACTGGGTGGTGCAAAGAGAGCCGTCCGCAAGTGAATGTGCATAGGTCACTATAGAACCCCACTCTTTCGTTGGTGTTGAGGCGCGGTTTCCTGAAAATCAAGGACCTGGAAAGTTTTTTCTGTCAATCCACTCTTGCTTCAGAAAAGTAGGAAGCTCATCAAAGTGAACTGCGGCTACAATCCAAAAGATGTTTCAGTTATTTCGGCATGCTGCAACTCGCAAGCGCAAGCGAGCATTGCATGACATCGAGTTTGAGGCACTCCGACGTGCGTTCTGTAACGCCTAATTGCGTCAAATTTGGGCATATACAAAGCGATGAAGTGCATACACGAGCAATTTATCTTGTACGAAGCTTACTTTATCAGGCACGAATGGCCCCGGCGATTTTCACCTTTGCAGTTGCATTCTCCATCCATCTCTCGCTTCCTGTGCGTCGAACTGTTTTATTATCATCCTCGAATGTTCTGTTGACAGTTGTCTTCCGTTTGTATATACTGCACATGGGGATATGTGCGTGTCCACTTTCTCGGTGTACAACGAATGGCAAAACCGTGGCCTCCGAGATAGCTCCGCGGCTATCGCGGAGACCATGGGCAAGAAAAACCTGACGGTGGTCACGACCAACAGTTTGCGATTTACTTGTACGACGCACGTGTTAGCATTTGCTAGTTAAAGGCGGAAGTTTGAGCCTTCAATGCGTACGTGCGCGATGCTGTGTGGTGACGACCAGTTCAGATTATGGGTGGTCACGGAGTAGTGCGCGATGTGCGCTTCACCACTTTGTATTTAGTATGGCAATAAAAAGCGTACGGTCTGAAGAGTTTAACCTTGCAGCGGTTTCTCTGGAAAGTGAGTAGAAAGTTTTAAAACAGAATTTTGCGATCTGCGTTCAGTCCTCTTCTATTGGTGTGATGAATGCCCACAACACTGGTTGGTGGAGGCGATGACGACTGTAGTGCTGGGGAAAGCCGAAAACTGAAACCGCCTGCACTTCTTGCAGACTTCATCAATTTTTGTTCAATAATAAAACAAATACTGTAGTGGTCGTTTAAAGCACGCAAATTGTCTAATAAGTATTATCTCCACGGTTTCTCCAGCTTTGTTTAAGTCAGCCTGAAGAACCATCGGAGTCAAGCGGAAAAGCTGGTTTGTTCCAGCAACACTGGTACGCCAGCGTTGTGAAACGAACTGTATATGGTTCCACTCATGCCAACCGTGCAACTAAAATGAACATAACACGTGCTTCACAAAACAACAGAAGGTCCCTGCTGTCTTTCAGTTATGTTTAGGTGTTCTGTGTTGCATATGCGTTATGAGAGCCAGCACGGACTCCTTGGTGAAGCGGAACGTGATGGCAAAATCTTCAATGTAGAACCTCGGTGAATACTGGTGTGCACTTTACGCATGAGGGCTCGCGCGTACGTTACTAGATTACGTTGGACTCACGGGCATGGTTCGAAAATTCCCTGAAGTCAGTCGCGCTGCTACACTCTAGCGCTGCTATTTGCCGGAGACATTCTTTTTTGTTCTAATGAGCGGCGCCGGACGCAATGCTCGCTTTTCTCCGCCGTAGGCGGGCAGGTATACAGGCAGGGAAACGCGCCGCCGGCAGCGCCACCGAGCGCCTCTCTGAACGCGTGAGGAAAAAAGCGATAATTACTCTCTGGCGCAACTTAAAGCTGCCTCAAGTGCGTAAAATACAATTTCAAGTTATACATGTTTGTTTTTAAGCAAAATGAGTCTACCTGTGAGGATTTCTTGTCCTGCCAGTAGATTGAACCACATCGCTGTTTGGTGACGCTAGCGGTCATTCTTTGTCGACTTTCAACGTCAAATTTAAATTATAATTCCTTTTTGTGGAACAAAAGCACGCTCGTTGCGCCGCCGATGTGATGAACGATCTCCTCAATTTCGCCACAATCAGAAAAATTTTTCCGAACGGTAGACAGTCCCTTTAACTGCTGCACGGCACGTACCACGGTATGAGGCTCTGCTGATCTTCATAGTCAAGGTTACCATGGTTCTCAGTCAAGGCTACTCAAAACAGTAACAGGAGACCCACGTTCACACACTTTCTCATGCGACCGGCTGTAGAGAACGCGAGTAACTCGCTTACCCAACACATTCCCAACGGCCCCTATCCAGCGCTCTCGCCGTCATGCTTCGTCCGACAGCTACGGAAATCATTAAAACTGAAGTCCTTTACGTCCGTGGCAATTCACAACGCAGCAGTAGTGTCGACTGAGGCCTTTCTTCGTAGCGCGCGGTGCTGTTGCGTCTGCTCTTGGGTTCGCCGTCGTTCTGGCGAGTGATCCAGCAAGCCCTTTATGGCGGTTCGGTTGCGCGTCCGACTAGCGGAGACAAATACGTAGCTCTTCTTCTGAGTGTTCAATGCGCCAACACACCTTATATTTAGCTCAACCGTTGTTTCGCACTCGCTAGTTGCACCTTGTTGTGCAGCAAACTATGCAAGTGAATAGGACTTTGCACTACCCAAAACTGTTCCGACAGGTGGCGCTACGTGTCGGCAAAACTCCAGAGCCTGACGTCTATAGGCACCTATTCGTTCGAATGTTCGAAGCGTTTGATTATTCACACGAGCCTACTTGCTTGGCATTTATATCGTAATTACTACAATATAGTTAAAACAGTACAATCAACGTCCTCTATACCTCCCTAGGTGTCATTATGCGTTGGTTTCCATTAAGGTTGTTTCAACCTTAATGGAAACTTGATCCACGCTAGTAATGACTGTGTCTACTTGGGTGTCGGACTTGATAGAAACTTAAAATTCCATAGCCACATTTTAGATGTCAAAAGGAAGTTGTCTTATGGTATACGCATCCTCATTCGGTCTCGCCCTTTTTTTTCACGTTCCATTCTCTTGTCACTATACTACGCATTTATTCATTCCCATATCAACTACTGTATAACTACCTGGGGTAGTACTTACAACACTCACCTTACACCATTACACACTATTCAGAACAAAGCAATTAAAATAGTCACTTCTAGTTCATATGACACCAACTGCAAACAACTATTCTATGCCTATAATGTACTTACAGTGCGCGATATGGCTAAACACAGTCTAGTCATATGTTTATTTAAACATATCAACAATGGGCTTCCCCTTTCCATCATCCCATCTTCTTCACTTTTTAATACTAACAACACTAGATTTGCTTGCCACAAAAACTTCATCTTGCCGAAAAACCGCACAAACTATGGTAAACAAACCGCTCATTTCAGCTCAATTTTTATATGGAATTCACTGCCATCTGCTCTAAAATCAATGCATCTACACTCATTTGTGAAAGAGCTGAAAAAGCTCTTTGTCAACCAATACAACAACACATAACATTTCATTCATATAGCCCCTAAAGCATGCTCTCGTATTTTTGGTTTTTAAGTGCGTCTCGTGTTTACATGTTCTCTTTTTTTATGAAATTTACATCATCACTTATACTGTTATGATAATTGCACTTTTTTCCCATCCTGTGGATGCCACGTCTTATTTGTTTTTATGTTTATCATGTACAGGAGGTCCCAATTCAGTCTCCGACTACGGGACCTCCTTCTGTATACTGTTTGTACCAATTTGATTTTATAGTAATAATAAAATTTGATTCTGATTCTGAACAAAAAAAAAAAAAGATCTCTCAGGTAGACCATCATGCGTGCCGGATTGATAAGTTCGCCATTTGCTTGCCTGGGCATGTGCAGATAGGTTTGTGCGCCTGCCTTTTTTTTCCGCCGCTGTGTGCCGTTTTCAGTTGTAAGTCAGCGTTTGTGGTGCCTGGACTTCTCTCATGTGCACATGTTTGCACGCCCTGTCTCTTTAAGGGGAGATGCTACTCAAAAAACATTTTTTCTTATTTCTTGACATAGGTCTTTGAAATTTTAGGTGTAGGTAGAGCTTGTGATGCTGATTTCAAAACTGTAATTGTTTTCCCGATAGCCATAGTAGTTCCAGAGTTACTAAAACTTTGATAACAAAATATAGGGTTTTTTGTGCAGACTTTTGAGCTTACTAAAAATTTTCACACAGAATCCCAATATCGCTCATTTTGCTGCACATGAGCAGTACAATACAGAAAAGTACCTCAAATGAGTGCTTAACTTGGTACCTTTGATAAAAAAAAAACAAGGGCACCAAATGTATATTTCAGATCTCCCCCATCAGCTTATCAAGCTATGGAACAAAAATCTGTGATGAATATTGCAACTTCATATAGATATCTGTATTCTAGAGTGGCTGACGAAGCTCTGTGCAAAATTTCGTTAAGATAGGACTATTTTAAGTGCATGAAAGTTTTTGCACAACACATGAGAATTCCCTCAAAATGGAAATTGAGAAAAACGCATTTGAAAGTTATACATGAAAGGTCATCCTTGTGGCAAAGATACGCTTTTTAGAATGATTTCTTCCATCATGAGAGCTTGGGAACCATGGTTATTTTGAGCGTGTGGCTTTGGTGAACTCCTCATGCGAAATGCAATGGCAAGCAGCCATGTGAGCATTTCCAGGGAACTCTAGACAATCACTTCTTTATAGTTTTTAATAGCCGCCTTGTGCTCTTTAAAAGCAATTTTAACCTACTTCAAGTTTAATTACAACCATTGTTTTTTTTTGTCAAGAAAGTAGAGAAACTAAGCTTGTGAAAGCAAGTAAAAACAAAAATATGTAATTTTGGAAAAAACTTGCGTTTTTTGAGTAGCATCTCCCCTTAACATGAATACCAACCAGCTAGTTCAGCTCTCCGGCATTCTTTATTATGCTAACCCGAACATACGTGGTGCCGGAAGAAAAGCTCCCCACACACAACAAGGTGTGGATGCTTTCTAGCCCTCCAAGGGGTCTCTCTGCAAAAGCTCCCCTTCCTGCTTGTAGGAAATAAATGTAAATTTAAGGGCTCGGTTGGTTTGTTAAACACAATAATAAGGTGAACTAACAGACAATGATTCCAAGGAAAGTATAGGGGATGTTATTAGAAGTAATTGTAATGTAAATATGAAGAAAGAAAAGTGGACGAAAAGATAACTTGCCACCGGCAGGGACCGAACCTGAGACCTTCGAATAAGGCGTCCGATGCTCTACCACTGAGCTATGGTGGCGGTCATCCCTCCGTCAACTTTATAGGGTATATATGTGCATTTAAACGTGGGAGCGTCAGTCAGCGCCGTCTCTTGCCAATTACTTCTAATAACATCCCCTATACTCTTCCTGCTTGTGTACTCTTGTGAGCAGCCTCATGTCAATGCAACAGCGTTGAAGAGCTCATTTTGCAGAAACTTCGTTGTCGACTTCGGTGATGGCCTCGTTAGTTCTGAGCAAAACATTTGTGTTTTCCTTGAGTGAAAAATCACCATTGATGAAAATACAAATCATGGTTTCAAGCCGGAATCAAACCCAGGCCTTGTACGTTGCAAGCAGGTGTTAGACCACAGAGCCACGCCAGTGCATGTAACTCTAAAAAAAGACGCTATACAGCCTAGAATAACTGGCAGCTGAGCTAGTTCTAAAAGAATGGGCGTGCAAACACAGACGCAAGAAGGAACGCCACAAACGCCGACTAACAGCTGAAGAGGTGAACAGCTGCGGAAAGGAAAGAAGGTGCAAGAACTTATCTGCGCATGCCCATGCGTTAAACCATAACTATCACCTTGGCGCTTTAGGTGGGCTACCTGAAAGTTGACTGTTAAGGCTTCCTCTTTATGCAAGTTAATCGACGCTCTACCACTATTATCCATATGGCAGGTCATTTGATTCGCTTCTTCATTCCTGTGCCTCTACAAAACTGTGCATTCATGTATTTTTGGCATGCACTTACATCCTCGACAATGTAAAGATAAATTAGAAGGTGAGCCTCCATTGAGCGATATCTTATGTTCCAATAATCTATAAAATATACAGATCTTAATTAGTATAAATAGTCTCGCTAACAAACGAAATACTGCGTGGCAGAAGCGTAGAATTGCAACAGTCATCACTTGATGGGAATCGTGCAACAAGTGCGTTGTTCTAAGGCCCTTCCTATTACATCGCGCCGAGGCATAATTAATCATTATCGTCATCAAGAGTATCAACAAAATGTGCAGCTCTTGATGGATGCATGGCTAATTTGCCTAATGATGGCGTACTGGGCAGCTTCACTTGCAATCTGGGACAGTTTAAAATGGCCGATGTTATGTGCACAGTCCTGGTGGCTTGGTTGGGGTGCTTACCGAGAAGCGACGCCTGGTTAGCGAATGTAAAGGCAATGTGAACAGGGCCAATCGAGTTCTGCTCTTTAAGGTGAAGCTCAAGCATCCTCCAACCTACACCACTGTCACACAGACACTTTTGATCATGATCAGGGCTGAACTGGATCGCAAGCTGCAGAAGGGAGCCAACCACTGCTGAAAAATCCAATTCTGATCAGGCTCTATCGCAATCGGCAGGGCACCGTGAGACACTGGTATTATTGTATGTGCTGTACACTCGTGAGTGCTGTAAGAGGTTTTTGACCTTGGTGCATTGTTGTGGCATTTTTTCTCTCATGGTTCGGTGCCACATTGTTTGTTACTGGTAAGAGATGCAAAAATAAAGTTGAGGGCAGGTATTTTTTGTTTTCTATGCTCAATAACTTGAGGCTGTGTGGCTCTATTGCTGTCATTCTTTCTTTGTCTGTCCGTCCTTCAGTGTATACAATGCACAAATGAGAAATGGGTGCTTGAAAAGTGTTACAGGCCCCCCTTTCATTTCAAGTTTGTATGGAAATAACTTAAATTGCTAGGACACTTTTTGTCCTATTCCTAGTTCTCAGCACGGACACAAGCGTTAACTTTCAACAAATCTGTTGAAAGTTTGCGCTTGTGCTGTGTTTAAAACTATGAATATGTCACACTAGCAAGGCCAAACATCTACCCTAGGTAAGTTCACTTTTTGTCGTTCCTTGCTGTACCTAATTTGAATGGCTTCTGAATTTGCAGAGCATAGCAGGGCTAATGATTCTCAGCTGTCGGATTTGAAAATTAAGTACGATAGACTCTCAGTAAACGGAAATCTGTTGAACGGAACTGCTGCTTAAATGGAACAAGTGCTTGTGACAAGATTCGTTTCGTTCTTGCGTTCTGAATCCCTGTTCATCTCTCAGTAAACGGAACTCCTGCTAAACGAACATATTTTCCCTTCAGGTTCTGTTTAATGAGAGTCTAGTGTATATCAATGTTTGTACGTGAGTCTGTGCCATACTGATTTCTGGATGCATTGCCGAGGCTGTCACTTGCAGTAGCTGAAAATGGTGGTTCACTCATGATGCAGGCCATCCAGATCTTGACCAACATGTACTGCAATGACCACATGAATTATAACGATGGCACCTGCTGTAGCAGCCCGGAGCCAGTTACCTGGCTGCAGACCATCACCTTTGCGTCCTTCTTCATAGTGTGAGTGTCCTCTTCATTTGTGCAACCCTCGCTACCACCTGTAGGTGATACAGGAAAGGGCAATTTTAAGGGCTCGTTTTTGCTTTGTTAGACTCAATGGGAACTAACAGGCCAAAGAATTAAAGTATAGAGGATGACATTTGTAGTAATTAGTAATTAGGATATAAATGTGAAGAAATTATAGTGGATGAAGAGATAACTTGCTGCCACTGACTGTGCATCCTGCAGATTATGTGTCTGATGCTTTACCAATTGAGCTACGGTGGTGGTCATCCCCCCCATCCTCTTCATTGGGTATATCTGTGCGTTTAAACTGGGGAGTTATGGCCCGTTCATGCTAGCGGCATGGTAGCTCGCCGTTTGTTGTTCTCAGGCTGCCGTGTGCAGGCGGTTTCATTCGCGCACTTCAGCCGTTCTGTGCCATTCGGAGAATAGGTCCAAGACCCATTTTCGCGCTGTTCTCCGGCTGCCGGAGAGCGACGTGGCCAATCAGCGATGGAGGAGCTACATCAGCGAGCCGCGTCGTTTGCTTTCATCTTTCCGCGTCGTCTGCATCTGCCATGGGACGCTTCGGGCTGCTTGCTTCTTGCTCTGCGGTATTCACGCTCGAAGTGTGGATGTCGTCTGCGTTGTTCCCAGGCTTGGTTCGAGCAGTTAATGGTTTATGTATTAGTCTGTCTGGTATTCAAAAAGCACAGCGTAAAGCCAAAGAACGTGTCCCCAAGCTGGTGCCAGGACAAGTGGCACCAGCTATCCAGGATTAGAAACAACTAACAAACGCGTAATGTATGCCCTCCGAGATTTGGGAAGCACCCGTCGCCACTCGCTAAGCCTACAACATAGATTATTTGAGTATGGTTCTAAAAAACGGTGCCGAATCGATCTGAATGCTGTGTTGTCGAAGCTTGAGGACATGAATCTAAAGCATCAGTTCGGAGCTTACAAGCAACAGAGCGCACGGCGGCCACTTGATAGATTTGAGGTGGACGACAACTGCTTTTGGCAGTGCAGCCATGTTTTTTGGAGGCGCAAATGCCTCGCCGGCAAAGCTTGCTGTGCACTTCGGACAGCTGTTGCGCGGGCGGCAGCGGCTGACGTTCTACTGCCCCGCGCCGTTGCGGCAAGCTTGCCGTTAGCGTGAGCAGGCCATTAGTCAGCGCTGATCGCAGCCAAAGTGGCCAGTGTGGAGCACTTTTTTTTTTCTTCCGGCTGGCGTCACGTAGAAAGTGAACTTTTTATGAGCTGGCCAGCTCGTAAAAAGATCACGTTTTTCCTGAAGTTTTTTTCACATAATTTTGCATTGTTAGTTCTCAACATTTATATACACTGCAGCCTCAAAAAGAGACTATAGCAGGTGTGAACTAAAAAAAACATAATATTCTATAAAGGCACAATAATGTATACATAAAAAATTACGGGACACAGACAGTATAATGCATACAGGTAAACTGATAAAACTATGGATGGAAATAAGAAAATACAAATGAATTGAAAAGTAAATAGTATTTGTAAAATGCAAAATACAGGAACAAGCGAAAAAAAAAGAATACACATTTCAAGGAGGAAATTCTGTCGGATCGGTGATCAAATTTTACGTGATCACAATGCAAAAATGAATGAATGGAACATAAACATAATCAAGAGTACTAAAGAACTACTGTGAGTATTTTTCAAAATAGAAAGTGAGTCTTGTGTCCCCTTCAGCGGTGGTGGCTACGTTTGTGTACGCAACTTGTTTATCCGAGTAGTGTCAGCTTGTGTCCAAAAAAGATACATTGCTCATTAGACGAATCGAACCTTCTGCATAGTCGCTATGTTTTGACTTTAACCTCGGTGCGCTGTGGATGGCTGTAGCCAATCACATTGGTGAAGGCACTACGATGTTCGATGAGTTGTTCGACGTGCTGCGTTACAGAACCGTCAAAAGTATTCCTTTCTCGAAATGAATGCAACGAATAATGAATTGCACATACATTTGGAGCCTGTGATTACATTCTTTTCATGTCAAAATGTTACATGACTGACAGCAGACTAATGAAGTATTTGAGTACACGCAAATGACATGTAATTACTGAAACTCCCAGAAAACAACATTTTCTTTCTTGGGTTGTAATGCTGAGTGCTGGTATGTGAATTTGACACGTTCGTAGACATCATAATTTGTGCCTGAAGGGGATATTATTGGTTAGGTTATTCCAGTCAACAATAGTTCTTGGCAAAAAAACGTATTTAAAGCGGTTATTTCGTGGAAACAAAGGAGTTATCATTAAAGGATGTCTTTGCCTGGTAGCATAACCCTCAGAATAAGTGATAATGTGAGAGGTGTCTGTCGTAATTAAGATATAAGAAAGTGGTGCAACACAGGACAAAGACGTAGACAAGGGAACAAGAATCTTTACTCTTTGACTTTGCCCATTTCAAAACAGCTTCTGCGTGCTTGCATTCGGCGAATAAAAAATTGTGTTTGCACGCTATGAAGGCGAGCTTTGAGCTGCAAATTTTGCACCTCTTATCTGCTGGATTTCCCAGCGCGCTTCTGTAGTAGAAGCATAGATGAAAGGCAAGAGTCCTGCCTTAGAGTGTCAAGAAAAGAAAACGAGGCCTGTAGTAATCTCCTACTCGCATAACCTTAAGAAGGTTGCTTCAAGGTTTCAAGTTCCCGTAGTCTTCTCAGCCCCATGTAAATTATGTAGCATTTGTAGGCGTGTAATGAATACTGGTGATCCAAAACATTGCTGTTGAGTTTATATGAAGCATGAGCATCCTTTTGGGGAGTGTTGCGGTGTGCGTCATTCTATTGAGCTGCAATAACATATACATCAGCCCGTTTGGCCAATGTATTAACCCTTTCAGGGTTTTCGCCGTACATGTACGGCATTGCCTGTATGTTTAAAATGCGCACCTTTTTCGATCATTTCTCTTGCTTGGCATGTGCTGCCACACTTCGGGAATACTTGGAATTTTTTTTTCATGCGCCGATATCTCTCTGTTATATATATTTTTTTACTTCCCAAAGCGGCGCGCCAGCTATTGCTTGCGCATACGAGCGCGTGCGCGGTGCGGCTGGTTTAAAACATGCGCCTTTTTTGATCATTTCTCTTGCTTGGCATGTGCTGCCTAAAAGGACAGACTGGTGGGCTAGTTGGTAGTGCATAACTCGGAACAGTAGCGCAAAAATTACACAAGAGACGGCAGAGCAGATGGGACTGTCGTCTGTCATCTCTTGTGTAATTTTTGCGCTCTGTCGTCTCTTGTGTAATTTTTGCGCTACTATTCCGAGTCATGTGCTGCCACGCTTCGGATATGCATGAAATTTTTTTCATGGGCCGATGTCTCTCCTTTGTTGTTTTTTTTTTTGCTTCGTAAAGCGGCGCGCCGGCTATCACTTGCACATCTGAGCGCGCCCGTGGTGTGGCTGGTTTAAAACCAATGTGGTCTATTCCCCAAGTGTTGAATCAGAATCTGATTCATTGGATGTCAGTTCGTCAGACAAGGATTTACTTACGAGTTAGACTCGGATGATGATGAAGGAGCGACATCTCGAAAGCGTGCACTGCGAGAGGATCCGGATCGGAACAAAGGTGACTATTCCCCAGTGTTTAGTGTTAGAACAAAAACATTTCTTGCCGGAAAAGTACTCTGGTGCACTTATTTTTGCTATGTGTATTACAATGCATAATTTTTATTTATAAAAAATTGGTAGAAGTGTTTTTTTTTTTTAGGATTTTACTTGATGTTACTACGAATAAACCATGTGTATGTAACAACAAAAATGATTTTTTTGTCACTTTACGGTCACGCAAAAAACTTTTAGACAGTTTTTTCCGAAATAGAATCATCTGAACAATTTATTTCAGCAATAAAAAAAATTACAAATTTTTGGACTACATTTTGTGAAAAAATTCGACCCTCAAAGGGTTAATGTTCACTTAGAGGAGCATGCGCTGTCCATAAAAAATGGGACGAGTTCGCATCTGCCATTTCATTGTAAGTCGGGTTCTTGTGTACCTATCTTTTCTTCGACTAAGATCTTAAAGTGAAGTTCTGACGCAGTTGCAAGAGGCTGAGGCTTACTTCATCGAATTGTTTGGCAGTAGGTGTGCTAGAGTACCATCGATGGTCTTGCACAACAGAGAATTTGTTTTTTGCAAGATCGCTTTTGATTTTGGCCCTTTGTGCATGTGCATACTGCTATATATTTTGAGTGTTCTTTCGAACCAGTTGGCAGTGTGCGCTTGTACTTTTTCCCTCGTCTACGTCTTTGTCCCGTATTGCGCCATTTTCCTATATTTTAACTATGCACCAACTAGCCCAACAACAAGTTTTATTAGTCTGTTGTAATGTCCTGTTTGGTAGAAATATTTTAGTTGGCAAATTCTATTTCTCTTGGTCACATGATCTGATCTCAGCCCTTTGACTCACCGAAGCTTTGCTGCCTGCTTTTTAAAGGGAGGCTGAAAAGGTTTCCTGAAGAATTGAGGGCTAAGCACCCTTATAGACTTTTGAACACTCTGAACTCTAAAATTGACCTGAAATTTTTCATTGCTCGACCAAAAAATTCGGCAGATCCCACGTACCCTGGGAATCGATGTTATGCGAAGCATGCGGAGGGAAGGTGACTGTGTTGTAATTTTTTTATTGAGCGAAATGTTACGAAATGACGCTCAAGATATGTACAAATGTTGTATGCACAGACATATGTTGAACAGTCGCACATGTTTCATATAACCAGTTGTTTACAGTTGCGTAACGATGCGAACAGCAACATGGGTATTAGCAACACCAGAATCAGTAAGCTGATATGTAGCGCTTGTGCTCGCGAGGATGGTAGCCCTGGATACTGCTACATAGATCAACTTCAGTGGATGGCGCTTAACTACAACTGACGTTCACCCGACGGGAAGGCTGTATCATAGGAGTACATATGTAATGTTTATAATATTGCATAGCCAGCACTGCAGCCACAATTGTTGTTCACGAACATTAGGGTCTATTTGAAAAGCAGTTACGAGACCTGGCGTGGCTCTGTGCTAGAATACTTGATTGTCACGCAGAATGCTTGAGTTCGATTCCTGCTGGGACCCTGATATTTATCCTTTGCATTCGTCGGGTCAACGCTGCCGATTTCAGCTTTTTCTAAATGCTCTCGTGTTAAAATTACCAATGTCTGTTCTCGCCGTTCCTGGGTAGATATAAACTGTCAATCACCTGTGGCACATGCCTGCATACCTGTGGCACATACCGGCCCGTGGTATACGGGTATGTGCCACACGTGTCTGGCGGAAAGAGTTTGATGACGTACGGGACGGGATTGTCACATTATTCATGTCATGACCAGTGAGTCATATTCGTCAAACCATCTTACCCTCCCATACCAATTTTGGTTTACCCCAAGTTAAGGGGGTGATCACGAGAGCACCCAGACATAGGCGGCTAGATAGATAGATAGATAGATAGATAGATGCGTAGATATACAAGGTAAAAGTGCCTGCAGTACACAAAGATATGATTTGCATTTAAAATGCATTATTAGCGAGAAGCCAATGCTGCATGGCTTAGGATGAACCCAGCTCGCATCGATGATTGGTGCCATGACGTCACTGTGGGCCAGCTGTTTTGTTCTATTACTGGGACCTGCTTTAAGAGCTGTCTCTCTTGCAATGGGCCCATGTAATAACAGTGAAGTTCTGGGACAACGCATGTCACATGTAAACGATTGCATCTGCAATATAATTTAATTTATTGTATGGGTAAGTTTTTTTGTATTCAAACTTGGTATGAACTAATTTGAAGTGGTCTCCATTGAAAACCAATTGCTCTGCTACAGGTGGATTGTATTATGTTGGACCACAGCACAAAGTATTTGCGTTCTTAACGACGAAGTTGTTCTCAGTCGAGGCTTTCATGTCAGGGGGGCCGTCGTTCGGTATAAATGTGCCGCAGAAAGTGGGTGAATTGCGCTATGGATGTGTACTACTGCTCCCGCCACTCCTCCCACTTCATTGAGCCAGCTAAAATAATTGGCGAAGCGAAGGCTTCTTTGGAAGACACCAGCTTCGCTGTTTCATCAGTGTCCGCCAAGTGGAGCTGGCTAAAATTTTTTTTTAACAGAGGAGCTGTTTAAGCCGGGCGTAATGTGTCTGCTGAATGCGAAAATCCCTTCGCCTGGTGATGACATCAGTGCGTGTCACCATGGCAACCGGGCACATCTGGTTTGATGTCGTGTACCGCCGCAACCAAGGGGCGCGCCGCTGCCGAGCCGTTCCTGGCGATGCAATGCGTGCACTTGCTCTTGCCGGTGACGTCACTGCGTGTCACGTGATTCACTATGCCAATAGCCATTCGTGTCACTGCACCAAAAAAAGCACGGGAGGGGGAGTCGTCGGGACTGGATGCGGCCAGGGTGTGTGCCCACCATACATCGATGATCGTGACGTCACCGCTTGTATAAAGGCTGTAGCTTGGCCTCCGTGCCACGAATTCAGTCTTGGAGTCGCCATGGGTAGAAAGTATACACACTCCTGAGGAAGAAGCTGCGCAAAGAGTATCCAAGCCATGTCAGCCAGCAATCGTCACTGGAGAGTGAATATGGAATACTCGGAAAAATGAGGAAGCAAAATGACGAGCCGAGGATGACCCCAAGTGTCTCGAAAGAAGACAACAGCAGCCAGCGGGAATGTAGTTACCTGATACATTGTCTAGCTTTATATAGCATGACCGTTGTAATGTGAACGTTAAAGCTTGAAATGACTTGCTGAACTTCGCAAAACTTGACATAGCGAAACTATCGCAAATGCTTAGCAAAACCATCGAATGACAGGAAATACAGCTCCACTGTGCATTTAGCCTTGCGACAGTGGCACCATGCAAAGCTAGTCACGGCCTTTTTTTTATGCAGTGAATGTGGAGATACGTTGTTTACGAAGTAAATTCTCCATTTGTTATCATGGCATATAACTGCCTGATGGTGTACTCAGGCTTCTTGCAAAGTTGAATGAAAATGGGACCAGTAGCAAAAAGCTTGCAAATGTATGTTGTCATGCATATTTGTACTTCGTTCTTGTTAACCATGGATTCCCTGTTGCTTTCACGTGCTCAATGCAGAAAATGTTTTAAAGAGATTAGTGTGATTCTTGAAGGCTTGAATTACTTCTTTTCACCGCTGCAATCTACCAAGCAGTCAAGCTTCATCTGCTGTGGGAAGCTTTGAAAGAAAACATTGTCTCATTACCAGTGCTTGTACAACTGCAGACGCTGTGAAAGGGCAGCACGTTGATGCTAATTAGGGTTGCCACCTGTCCGGTTTTAGACTGGCCCAGCCGGTTCTTTATATAGCGGGCTGGTTGCTGGTCTGCACCAGCCGCCATTGGCCGGTTTTTTTTTGTCATAATAGCACAATTATTCATTTTCTGGAGCATTTATAAGTGTCAGTTCAACAACTTTGATGGTAAATGTTTATCGTCATTCACCAAAACTCTTATACCCCTGTCACACGGCCACCACCGAACTCCATTTATCTCGTTCGTCGTTTCGTTCGAGGGAGATGGAGTTCGTGTCACACGGTCTACATTTCGCCGAGGAAGTCAAATGGAGCGTTTGGCGAATGGAGTCCGGAAACGACCATTTGGGCTCGATGAAGTACTCTCGTACCCAGATAGTGACTGCTACGAAGAACATCGAGCTAACAAAATCGTCTCAATACGCTCAGTTATAAATTTTAACCAGCCTAGAGACGCGAACACACACAGTTTCAAAGCGCACAACTACAGTGAACCAGACACGCTCGCCTACGTTCGCTCACCACACACGTGTCTCACCAAAACAAGAGCGCAGTGTGGCCAGCATTGCTTTCAACTTCCCCGTGCTTGGAGAACACAAGTCTTGCAATAACATATCGCATACTTTCTAGGTTTAATTTTCTTAGATTACATGCCACACACACACAAAAAAAAAACACGTCTACGTTGCTTTAAAGGTTACTATACATACGTGAAAAATGGGACGTTTCGACATGCACCGCAGCGCCGTTTCTGCCCCATGCGGCTCCCATCGAAAGCTTGCGCTTAGCCGTGTAGCACGGCCACAACTCCATTCTCGTGATGCTCCATCAAGAGTTAAATGCCGAACGGAGTGAAATGGAGTTCGGTGGTGGCCGTGTGACAGAGGTATTACACTATTAGTCAACCACTTTTTAAGATCCCTTCAAGTGTAGCAATCATTGGAATACAGCATATCATTACGCGTGTATGTACCGTATTTACACGAATGTAAGTCGACTCCAATGTAGGTCGACCCCCCCCAAAAATCTCTCGGCCAAAAAAAAAAAAGGCGAAAAAAAAAAAAAGCTCTAGTTTTGGTTTCGATTCTAAGTCGACCCCCCAACATTGGATTGTCAAATTTGAAAAAATGGGTCGACCTATATTCGTGTAAATACGGTAAGTGTGAATATCCGACATTTTTGTGGCATATGCAACACATCTTAACGTTCGTTTGTGTCTATAATGCCACTGGCCTGGTGGATTCAGACGCAAAAAAAAAAGCTTTTTATGAACGAAGTATTGCAGTTTCTTTTCAGTGCAGCACATTCAGAGCAGTAAACAAAGCGTCATTCTAATCACGGGTATTTTTATGCCAGCAATTAGACTAGTTGGTTAGCTCAGTGTGTTGTTTTTAACGCGATAGCGTTAAAGAGCTCGTTTCGCAGAAATTCCAGCGTCGGCGTCGGTGTTGGCGGCGGCGTCGTTGGTTGTGAGCGAAAAATCATCATCTTTGCGTGACCGAAAAATCGAGAAAGATGCAAATAAAGTAAATAATAAAAATTCCCGGGTCCGAGTGAGGAGCGAACCCAGGCCGTCTGCGTGGCAAGCAGGTGTTCTACCACACAGCCACGCATCTGTTTGGAAATACAGCAAAAATAACTGCCTCTGCTTGGAAATGCAGTGAAAATAACTTTCATGCTTTACAAACACACCCGTCCTGTATACAGGCGTCACAATACAACATGTAATATCGCAATAATATTGCGTGGTACAAGCGTACATTGCCATCAGGCTTCAGAATGTGTCAATATCACAGTGACATTGGTTTAAAGCCAGCCACCTATTACAAAGGCACACACGTTACTGCGCGTATTGTCTTAAGACCCCGTAGTGGGCACATAAGTTCGAAAACATTTCACGTGCACAATTGCTCGTGGTTTAAAGCATGCTGCCCATTACATAGTACCGTATTTACACGATTGTAAGTCGACTCGAATGTAGGTTGACCCCCCCTAATATCGCATGGCAAAATAAGAAAAAAGAGCTCGAGCACATTTCATAAAAAAATTTATTTTCGATGTCTCCGAAGGAAACAAGGTCGAATTCTGGTCTGCCAAGGTGGCTTCACGGCAGTGCTTGAAAGCTGTGCAGGAAAGCTAGCTTAGCGGCAATACGCGGGGATCATTTTCAGAAAGACTTTACAACCGAAACTAGTTTTCGATTCTAGGTCGATCCCCCTACTTCGGATTTCAAATTAAGACAAAATGGGTCGACCTACAATCGTGTAAATACGGTATGCACTAAGTGATTGAAGTACGCACTAGGGACAGGATATCGCTATCGTGTTCAACTCTTAAAGGCAAAGTTTAAGGGTCCCCAAATTTTTTTGTTTGTACATTAGGTTTATTTTGCCCAAGGAAAGCAATGTTACATTAAATAGCTCTGCAGGCCAAAGACCTGACATGGCGTCTGTTGTTCAACATAATTAATTCTCATGTTAACCCATTCCCTTCTTACCCCCCCCCTCCCCCCCCCCGCTCGTTGAAGGGCCAGTTTTTTTTTTGGGGGGGGGGGAAGGTAGCAACCTTCATGCTAATGCCTCTTGTAGATGGAATTATTCATACAGCAGCAGTCCTTCATTTTGTGAGCCGGAAACATAAGATGGGAGCATTGATTATTTGTTATAAGGGCCACGAATGCAATGTGATTGAAGCCCGAAGCATGCAGGCAACATTGGCGTGGGTGGGACTTCTATAATGATGTCACTTCTCCTAGCTTTCTCCTTCCATCACCTCTGCTGACTGACCTTGCAAGCTGTGGTGGGTGGAGCACAGGCTCGATTTTAATTCGCAGTTATGGCATTGCTACTTGCATGATTACAAAACAAATTGTTATATTCTCGGCGCATATCGGTGAGAAACAAAATGCACAGCTGTGCTTGCTGGTGGTGAACTGCCGAGGGCCTGCCTCTGCCCTACGGCACTTTATTTTGTACCAGTCACATGCTAGGGGGCGCCACCAACACACATATGTAACACAAATCTTGGTAACTGGTATTTCAAGGGTGTGCATTTAAGAAAAATGTCAGTTTCTCCAAAACCTAAAACCTGTTTAGAAGGTCATGAATAGAGGCCGGATTTTTAGGCACTAAAAAAATGCATTTCAGGCGCCAAAAATAGGCAGGTAAAACACCGTTTTAGGCTTCAAAAGTCGTAAATATAGGCACAATAAATTTTTACATCAATTCAGATAATTTCAAACAAAGACGTGCGCGACCTTTATCTACGACACGAAGCAAAAAATGTTATTGTTTATGATAGCCCAAAGGCGCCAACGGTTGAACATAGCCATGTATTTCCCGCACGTTTTGCAGAACACGTTCTTTCCTTTTATTGTCTAGCATGGTGAATCAAGTGTCCACCGTCGAATCAACACACTTTTGCATCTCTTTCTTTTTGTCGTGGCTGAGAAGGGCAGCACAGGAGCCGATAGCCAGACCGCTAAAAGACCAGAAAGGAGGAATGCCTCGTATTAGCCGGGTCCAATCGCGTAGGGTCAATTTCTCTCCTGTCGGTGAACACCTTAAAGGGCCCCTCACCAGGTTTGAGCATTTTGAGCTGACGTGTAATGCATGCACTGGGTGTGCACGATCACGTCTGCCAAGATATGCAACTCTACGCGTCGCGGAAAGACTTGAAATTTCAAACTGAAAGCCGCTTGCCGTGACATTGCGAGAATTATTCGGGGCGACATGTGTAATCTGTGTTACCTGTTGTTGAGCAGATTAATGAAAGCTGAGAGAATAAAACACACAGACGGATTGTGAGCGCGCTTTTGCTTTCTTATTTCGAATGGCAGCGAGATGCTATACACAAATCGGTCTGTTTCGCATGCGTCCGCCTTCTCGCCGTTCCCGCATCGTGCCGGTGCCAGCTCTGACAACGTTTGGCGTGTTTTTGGTGCATCGTCTGTGACAGCAGTTCCAGCGGTGCGACGCGGTGTATCGTGGTAAGGGTACATGATCCGTTCCAGCCTCTCCAAACGTACGCGCACTGAGGGATTCATCCCACAGAAACAGGCAATAAACTATTGAGAACGCCGAAACAACGCAGAAACAACGCAACATTGATGGCGTACGTGCACGAGCAGGCTCGAGCACGTCATGCGCACGTGACCTTGCGTGCGCATGACGTGTTGATGCGCATGCGTCATGTGATCCTCCGGCTCCTACACCGAAAAGGGCAGGGAAGGAATTGGGTATGTGATGGCTACGTGGGGCGAGTGGCAAGGTTGCATATACGAACAGCGCAACAGACAAAGACTGAAGAAGGTAACAACACACAGCGCTTACTTTCAACCAAAGTCAGCGCTGTGTGTTGTTACCTTCTTCAGTCTTTGTCTGTTGCGCTGTTCGTATATTCAATTATGTCCTACCAACCTGCCCAAGTTTCCACGCTTCATAGAGTGGCAAGGGTTTCAAGCTTGCCTCCCGCATCATGGTTTCGTGGCTCGTAACGAACCAATTTGAAAAATTATCTTGATACAACGCACTTCATTTGGCACGCAACAACTTCCAGTGTCCAGCTACAATTTCTTATGTGACCCGGTGAGAGGCCCTTTTAAAAAGTACCATATTTACACGAATATAGGTCGACCCATTTTTTCAAATTTGTCAATCCAATGTTGGGGGGGTCGACTTAGAATCGAAACCAAAACTAGAGCATTTTTTTTTTTTGCCGAGTGATTTTGGGGGGGTCGACCTACATTGGAGTCGACTTACATTCGTGTAGATACGGTAAGTTACAAACAAAACATAAGCCGTGTGCACATCACATTTTTCTTTCTTTTGATACACCCTCTCCTTTCCCCTGACGGCTCTCCATGGTTTCGCATTCTTTCTCCACCTTCCCGCGGCTACACAGAGGGACCTCCTGCTCCCTTCCCACCACCACACCCAGATCTTCAGGGCAGCTCTTCAATACCTTCGGGACACTGGACAACCGTCTGTATAGAAGCCACTCGCTGCGTCCTCTGCCATGGCTGCCACTCTCCTCTCCTTCTTCCTTCTTTACTTCTCTCTCCCCATTCCCCTGCAGACGCTGAGACGTGCTCCAATTTAGGGCTGCAGAAATAGAGTATTTTCCTCTCCTCAACCTCTCCTCCTCCTCCTCCAACCGCTCGTGCCATGTCAGCGCTGTGGGCTGTGGCGTATGGTGGTCGCTGCATCCCATTTCACTGCTGCTAGCGGCTGTTTTTCGGAAGTCGGTTGAACTAGAGGACTTGGTTGAACTTCATAGTGTTCGGAAAGGTCAATGTTGCCCTGTGACATGAATAACGGTCTCAAACCGCACTCGAAAACGAAATTTGAGCTTAAACAGTGTTCATATAGGCGCCGATTTTGAAAATAGGCATTTACAGGCACTTATATGCATTTAGGCACTAACGTCGAAAATAGGCATGTATAAGCACTGTAAAAACACTATAAAAGCCCTTCTTAACCTCTGATTCATGCTCATATATCAAAGTGGCACGATAGGAACGCAAGGAACAAAATAGGCATTTGCCTAAAATCCGGTCTCTAGTCATGAAAGTCATGACCCGTAGTAATAGTCATGAAGGTAATAGTCATGAAGAAGTAATAGTCATGAAGTTGGCCTTTTTCTTTTCTTTTCTTCTTTTTCTTTTTTTACTCTCTCTCTCTCTTTTTTTTTTTTGGTCGAATTGCAGTAGTACATTGTATTTATCTTGTAAAATTGTATTGTTTCCACTCCTGTAAAAACCCCCCCCTTGGGGTTCGACAGTATTAATAAACAAACAAACAAACAAACAAAAAGTTCATGGCCCGAGAAGTAACTGAAGCTTACAGAATTGATGGTGACAATGAAAATTACATGAGCGCTCCTTCTGTGACTCTATCAAAAAAGGCGAATTTTTGAAGGCAGATAAGCTATGAGCAGATTGCAATATGATGAGTGTCACATTCTCGCTTCATTTTTGTTGGTGCTTGGCTTAGGAGTGTTATCATGTTAAGCCCATATAAGTTTGCTCCTTCAGAAAAAAGTATCAGTTGCTGTTCAGCGGTCTTGTGCATTCTCTCTTCGTCCCTGTCTGTGTGCGCTGTAACCTTTCATGATGCAATACCAACTAGCCCACCAAGCCATCCTCTAGATTTTTACTAACCGCGTTCACGAAATGTCTGGGGATTTCCGGTTCTCCCTGCTTTCATCGGTATTCAGCATGAGTGTTTTGAATCTCCAGCTATGCTTACTGGACGAGCCAGGTGAAGTGATGCAAAGATGTGTATGCAGCCTACTCCTAAGCCTGGCCCTGGCGGTGCGGCAACGACTGTGGCCCACGAGTGAGTCGCCATTGCAGAGTGTGCTGCAGCTGTTGTCGCGGCTAGGCCTCATTATGGCCTACTTCTTTGTGTGTGACCGGACTAACTTCTTCATGCGCGAGAACAAGTACTACACGCACCTGAACTTTTTCCTGCCGGTGGCGTACGTCTTTGCCCTGGGACTGTTCTTCACCGAGGAGACGCAGCAGACGCAGGTGCTGCACCGGGACCAGACGGACGAGTGGAAGGGCTGGATGCAGCTGGTGTTGCTAGTGTACCACATGACCGGCGCCAGCCAGGTGCTGCCCGTGTACGTGCACGTGCGGGCGCTCGTGTCGGCCTACCTCTTTCTGGCGGGCTACGGCCACTTCTCGTACTTCTGGCACCAGGCGGACTTTGGGCTGCTGCGGCTGGCGCGGGTGCTCTTCCGCACCAACCTCCTGGTGGTGCTGCTGTGCCTGTGCATGAACCGACCATATCAGTTCTACTACTTTGTGCCTCTCGTCTCCTTCTGGTTCCTCGTGGTGGCGGCCACCCTGGGCAGTCTGCCACGCATCTCGGCTGCCTCAGCCGAGGCCAATCCACTGCACCACCTCTATGTGGTGCTCAAGTTTGTGGGACTCTTCTCGGTCCTCACTGTGCTGTACATGTCCGAGGTGAGAGCTTCAGGGGACTCTCCTGCCCATATGTGGTTGCCAGTTCTCACGCACTTGAAAAAATGATGTCTATGAACGAGACGTAACTCAAGCAAAGGAACACGCAGGCCGATCACTGACTAGCAATTGAAGGTTTTATTGCTTTAACGCTATGTAAAGGAAAGTCAGCAGGAAAACAGGGGCATAAGAAATTTCAAGCCTTCGTCATGACACAATGGGCTGAAGCTGTCAGTCGAAAAAGATTACAATCACGTGAATGCATTAGGCACATATGAGATAATTAAACTCTTCTTTGCTTAGTGTTTCGGATGCTTCACTTATGCGGGCGGAAGTCCCTTTGGTTGCTAGTCAGCACTCGTCCTGTGTGTTCCTTCACTTGTGTTACATCTCCTTCGTGCTGTTTTTTCCATTTACAAAAGTTTGACTGACTAGCCCAATGAACCACACTTCTGTAATCATGTAGTTTATTTGTTCTTCTTTTGTGCTTCACACAACTATACTATGCCAGTCGTGAATATTGGGCGCGAGGTGCACAAATAGAAAAGCTGGCGCCACCATGGGTGTGACGTGCTTGGCAGGGTCAGCGGCAGCGTCGTCTTCTTGAGGAGTGTCTATGCGCGCTGAAAACAAAATTTTGGAATGCCACCTGCGCTCTAATTTTGAATAAATGAGGAGGTTTTCCCTCATCGGCTGTGCACTTCACAACACTTCAGAGCACTGCAATATGCAGTGGCTGCCTTTAAAGGTGTCTTGCATGGTAGGCCAGCACTCGGTGCCGCAGTGCAGGGCATACGCAGCAGAGCCCGGTGTCAGCCTTCACCACGGTGTAAGAATAATTTAGGTGATGACACTTCACCCCACGGCGCGTCCAGATCGTGTTCGGTGCTTTCGGACACCATGTCGCAGCGCCCCCTCCCACAACTGCGACCGGCGTATGTACTATAGATGACGAGGCATGGCCTTGAGATTGCGCGGCGGCAAGAAACCTGCCGGTGCACAGGCTCGGAGGCCATAGACGAAGGGTCCCACCCGTTTCACAAAGTCGCGCTGGATCGTTCAGTGCCGTAGTGTGTATCGCGTGTATCCGTTAGTCCGGTAAAGGCAGCAGCATCTATCGGTGGGACTGTCATGGTCTCTATAGATGAACAACGGAACAAGGACACTGCGGATTTTGAAAAAATTTTTTATGCAAGAAAAATCAAACTATATACACAAGAGGTAGTGAAAACCCGACAATATAAACAAACATTTGCACACACTATCCCAAAAACTAAAAAACAGATATTTAAAGTTCCATCAATGTTTGATGGCCTTGACGTGGCGGCTTCGGTGCTGAGACGAAGTCTTGTGTCTGCGAAGTACGCTGCCTCACTGGAGCATGACCGTCCGCTGCACCGTCGGGGCCTCGTAGTGGCCGGTCACCGCTGCGTCAGGTACTCGCCGCGGCTGTACCGCTCGGCCTCTGGTGCGCGGCCCACAGAGCACAGCCGCAGAACATCTGCGCGCCCTCAGGAGAAGAATCTCGCTGGGCCGAGCTGGTTGCACTCCCGGTCGTGCCCCGCAGCTCCCAGAACGTTGCTGCGAAGGCTGGGGTACTTTTCCAGGAGCTCTGCTGGCGGACCTCGGGCGAACGCCTTCCCGCTACCACCACTTGTCCGCGCCTCTTCCCGTTCCAATCTCCTCTGCCCTCTCTCCTTCTCTCTGCCGGCCACGTGGCCTCTCGTGCCCGTTCTTATACCTCTTCTTCTTTGTTTTCTTTTTTCAGTTCTCTTTCAACGTACCATCTTCTTCTTTCTTTATACTAATATCTTCACTTGATACTATTCTTCTTCTCCAATTTCTTCTTCCTCTTCTCCCACAAGTCAACATGCTCATGACAATGATACGCCCTCCTTTTGAAGAGTTTTTCTGCATGAAAAACTGCTCCTGACGTCCCAGGGCCTTCCGTTGTCGATGTGTATCATCTACACGTTCTCTTGATGCACTTCACTGGCACACTCACATCACACCACTGTCACTAATCACTTCACCACACATAGCTATTTCACTAAACGTCACATCCCATGTCTCGTTGGACAGTTCATAGTTCATATACTAATAATATGCTGTCATTGCGCCCCATTATCACAACTACACTCACAACAACGACAACTACAGCAACAAAAACAATAGACCTCTCGCCCTTTGTCGTTATGAGGTCCTGCTAAAAAAATCAGCACCAACGTTATCTCTTCCCTTCACGTACTCGACATGAAAACTATATTCCTGTAGCGCAAGACTCCATCGCATTACTCGAGCGTTAGTTAGCTTTGCTTCTCTTAAATACTCGAGTGGCTGATGATCGGTTTGCACTTTGAACCTTTTTCCTCCGACCTTTGCCAAGACCACATCCACTCTCGGTATAGGTTCCGAGTCCGCCAAGAAGAGTATGTTGTTTAACCGCCTAAAGTCTACACAAATTCTGTTGGAACCGTCGGGTTTCTTTACCACAACCAAAGGTGCGTTGTAAGGTGATGTCGACCTCTCTATGATCCCCAGGCGCAGCATCTCGTTACCTCCTTTTCAATATATTCTTGCACCGCCAACGGTGAAGGGTATTGCTTTACGTAAACTGGCATTGCAGTGGTACAGTCTAGCTTGCATTCAATGACATTGGTTCTCCCTGGAAGGTCAGAGAATAATTCCTCATATTTCTCTAATAGGGCTTGAAGTTCCGCTGCTTCTCTTGTGTCCAAAGCTGTATTGATCACAGCCTTCTCCAGCCCCATGCTCTTCTTGTAGTTGCAAGTTTGCACTTCGATGTCGTCTTTCTCTTCTGTGACTACCATACACGCCACTTCCAATTCTTTTGGCTGGTGTCTCTCCTCATATCTTTTTAACATGTTTATGTGAAACATGTTCTGGATATCTTGTCGCCATGTCAACCATCGTGAGAACATATCTGTTTCCCTTGGTTGAAGCCGGCGTAATCGGGCCTATGATGTCTATTGCTATTCTTTGAAAGGGGATCTCGATTATCGGCATAGTTCCCAAGGGTGCTCGCCCTACTCATCCTTTGGGAAACGTCCTCTGGCAGACGTCGCAAGACTTCACGTATCTCTTCACTGCGCTCTGTAGACCCGGCCAAAAGAAATCTTCAGTGATCTTCGCAACAGTTCTTTGTATGCCTTGGTGGCCTGCCATAATGCTGTCATGTGCCAAAGTAAGTACCGCCTGCTGTAGATCTTTGGGTAGGAGCAACTGCAAGACTTCCCTTCCCGATGCAAACTGGCATCTCCTGTACAAAAGTTCATTTAATCGCTGATATTCGTGAACAGTCCTACTTTTTTCCTTCGGGGTAGAGTTTCCTTGTTTTTCAAAGCATGCTTGAATGGACGAATCTTCCCTTTGCATTGCTGCAAACTCTTGAGGCGTGACCTTTAGTACCTCAACTGCAGGCACCTTCAGCGCAGCTAACGGCCACTTTGTCCTTCTCTGGCCTGATCTTGTCGTCACAGCCAAAGATACTGCTTGGACAGGCTCTCTATCCCCAATCTTCGATGCTTCATCGTCGTCCTTATGTTCGCCGTGTATTTCCGACTCTCTCTGAGGCAGTGTTGTTGCTCTTGTGCGTGTACTCCTCCACCTTGGATCAGGCTCATCCACTTTCCTGGCGCCTGGTAGATTACCCAATATGAGGTTGTAGAGGGGTTCATCGACGCACTTGACTGTAATCCAAACCGCTGTAATAAGGCGTTGACACCTATATCTTGGCTTCAGGTAAGCATCGAACTGTGCTGTCGACCAGTATAACAGACGTTGTTTCACCTGTCAGTTCCTCTTCGCGCACCAAACTCCGTCTCACCAAGGCTATATTCGTGCCGCTGTCTCGGAAGAACCGTGACTTGTATTCCGTGGATCTCTCCATATACAACCGGTAGATATGGCACTTCGCCTCTTTGCTGAGTGTTGTCTCTGTCTTTGGCCTTTCCGTTATCCGGAGCTTTCTTGTCCGATTCTATCATGTGTGGTATTACTTTCTTCCCTGGAACTACACAAGCAGCTTGGTCTTTGTTCCGTAGTCTACAATCTTTGGTGCGATGCCCTTTCCGTTTGCAATGTTCGCAAAACACCTGCATCTTGCTGTTGTCTCCTCCGAAACGACAGTCCCGGGCACGATGACCGACATGATTGCACAAGAAACACCTAAGCGCCTTGGGTATAGCCCCCCACCATCGCTTGCTTTGCACCAACTTCCACTCTATGATTTTCCTTTGTTTTACTTAAATCGGTGGAGCCTTGCGCTTCAAGAAATTGATCGGCACACTCGGCATAGTCATCAAGCCGTTTCAACGCTCGCTCTTTAAGGAAAACACCAAGGTCTGGACTACAAGTCAAGAATTGCTCAATCACGATTCTATCTCGGACGCCTTCATAACTCTTCTCTGTGTCGGACATTTCCATCCATCTCTCAAAATAGTTTGTTAGCCTACAGAGAAATTGTTTACCCGTCTCTGCGTCTTTGGGCTTACATTTTCGAAATATTTCCCGGAATGCTTCAGCTGTTAGCCTGAATTGTTGAAGCAGAGCTTTTTCGACCTTGTCGTAGTCCAAAGACTCGGACGCGGGCATCCTTCCGAATACACTTAAAGCTTCACCTACTAGACATAGACTCAGTGCTGTCGCCCACTCGCTTCTCTGCCATCCTTGACCCACAGCGATTCTTTCAAAAGCGGTGCAGATAAGCGTCTAGATTATCCCTTTTGTCATCAAACGGAGCCATTAGCTTCCGTGGACCAATGCTCTTTGCTCTAGGAAGCTCCCGTTCCACAGACACAGATGACCTAGTGTCATCGTCTCTTGCGTTAGATGCATCCGCTAACCGCAACTTTAAGAGAAGGATCTCTTTTTCAGCTTCACGTGCCTCGCGAGCTTCCTTTTCCACGCGCTCGAACACTGTAAGTGACTCCTCTCGACTGAGCCCCAACGCTGTCGCTACACCCAACAATTTTTCGAAATCCATGTTCCTGTGTCGTTAGAGACCAATTGGGTAGGATAATTAATCCTGGCAGGCTCGCCAATATTTTGTCATGGCCTCTATAGATGAACAACGGAACAGGGACACTGCGGATTTCGAAAAATTTTTTATGCGAGAAAAATCAAACTATATACACAAGAGGTAGTGAAAACCCGACAATATAAACAAACATTTGCACACACTGTCCCAAAAACTAAAAAACAGATATTTACAGTTCCGTCAATGTTTGATGACCTTGACGTGGCGGCTTCGGCACTGAGACGAAGTCTTGTGTCTGCGAAGTACGCTGCCTCACTGGAGCATGACCGTCCGCTGCACCGTCGGGGCCTCGTAGTGGCCGGTCACCGCCGCGTCAGGTACTCGCCGCGGCTGTACCGCTCGGCCTCTGGTGCACGGCCCATGGAGCACAGCCGCAGAACATCTGCGCACCCTCAGGAGAAGAATCTCGCTGGGCCGAGCTGGTCGCACTCCCGGTCGTGCCCCGCAGCTCCCAGAACGTTGCTGCGAAGGCTGGGGTACTTTTCCAGGAGCTCTGCTGGCGGACCTTGGGCGAACGCCTTCCCGCTACCACCACTTGTCCGCGCCTCTTCCCGTTCCAATCTTCTCTGCCCTCTCTCCTTCTCTCTGCCGGCCACGTCGCCTCTCGTGCCGGTTCTTCTACCTCTTCTTCTTTGTGTTCTTTTTTTCAATTCTCTTTCAACGTACAGTCTTCTTCTTTCTTTATACTATTCTTTTTCTGCAATTTCTTCTTCCTCTTCTCCCACAAGTCGACATGCTCATGACAGGGACGACGCACTTAAAGCGGAAAATTCTTTCTGCTCCGACGTTATAACAACCACATTGTTGGAGGCAACTGTGGTGCTCACCGCAAGTTGCATTTTTTGTTCGCGAAAAGTGTTACGTGCGTTTCCAGCTCTAGTTGCTACCGTTCCATAGCCACGTTCGCTGTCATGGAAATTCACATTTTCCGCGAAGTGCTGGTTGACACAGCTACGCCCTTTTGTCTTTGAATTGCGTTGTCCCGCCAATAGGTATCAGCCACCACGCATTTTTCTTACACCGTGGTATCCGCTGCCATCATCGAACCGACGGGAAGTCAGTGTTGTTACCTTTATCTGGTCGATTGTGTCACACAGGTGTCCTCACCTCAAAGTACATATTGTACAAGGCGCCACCAGCACCGACTTGAACTTGTTTGTGCACATAGTACACATAAAGCCGTATGTAAGCGAGTGACTTCACGAGGGACTGCTGCTTGGGCAAAGTGACTATACTTTACACACAACTGACCTGACTATAGCATCCGGGTGATGCTGTTTTTGAGGGAGGCAAATGTTGTGCCCACTCTATGCAGACAATGAAGACGATGCGCGCTCTGACGGTCTCGCGGAACGAGACATATCTTGCACCGTAAGCGTGGCAAAACATGAACAATAGCTCGAAACGCCACTGACAACCACTTAGGTAACACCGCTTCGCTAGACGAGAGAGAAAAAAAGCAGAAAAACGTGTGTCCGGCTCGCCGTGCTCGGTACCTCGAGAACCCCATGTCGCAGTGCTCTCGTGCAACTGCGGCCAGCACATGTATCACTATATCTGAACATAATTTAGACGCGCTCTCCGTCGCGGTGGGTGGAGAGTGTCAACACCTAAATTATTCTTACACCGTGGCCTTCACATGTGTCTTCAGGGTAAGAAGCTGCTTGGATATCGAACATTGAAATAGTGAACAGCCATCGGCTACGACACGCGCTTGCAGCCACGAGGAGACCTATAAACGTAAATCAAAATGAAATCTTGCACAAAATATAAAATGAATCTTGCGCACAACCAATTTTCTTAAAGCTTTTAGAAATTTTCAAGAAGCTTTGATGACATCTATGCAACAATGGTTACTTGTATATGCAGTTATAAATGTTCATTCATGCTGCGGCCGCGCAATCACTCAGTTGAGGCTTCACTCTGGTATGCCCCATTTATTTATTTTATACGGACAGACCAATGTAAGAGTGTGTCACATAGTTCGCCTTCAGAGATTGCGTCGTGCCTTTTATGAAAGAAGCTTGTTTGTGGATGCCCCGTTGCTCGCAATGTGTGCTCACTGCATGTATTCTGTCAACAGATGCGCCTGCAAACAATTCTGTGCTTTCTTTTTGTCCAAGATTGTTAGATTGACTGTAAACACAGAAATGCCCAGGCGGGCTTCCGCACGCTGTTTGTTGTAGAGCGGCGGCAGCAAAACCTACGAGGAGTGCCCGGTGTTATCCTACCAAGCACGCAAGAGAGGCATGCCTGATAGAGGGCAACATTGTGACTCCTGGCCCACAATAATGAATGGATGTGAAAATGATCATAGTACGCTAATGTGCTTTTTGCACTTCCGCCAGCTGATGCTTGGAAGTGACTGGTAGATGTGCCACCTTTATGCATACCGCAGTTGGTTACCATTTCATATGCACGGTGCCAACTTTGTGAGCTAGTACTAGTGCCCAATTTTCATAATTTAACATCTCTCACTCATTTTGGGCAACTGGTTGCACCCATGAAATTGCCTCCTCTGTGGCTTGTAAAGCTGCACACACATTGCGGGGTGCTTTAATAAGCTCTCGTAATGTTTAATAAGCATTCGCTTCAAATGAATGCTCTCCGAAAGGCTCATTTTGCCTTCACTTTTTTGGGGTGTGTTGCCAAAAAGTTGGGCTTGTGATTGTTCAAACACAGGTTCGTTGAGTAAAGGTTTTTCTTTCTTTTAAGGTACTATGGCTAAAGTAAAATTTTGCCTCATTTCACCAGGCAAAGGAGCCATAGTTCAAATGCATAAGTGAATGATGCATAAGCGGGTCTATGAGCACGTGTCACTGATCACCTTGGCATTGGCAGTAGTGATGCTGCAGCAAGAGTAGTACACTGCTAAGCAGCTAATGTTTTGTTACTGGGCTTGGAGCAACACAGACCTGCCAGAAACAGTGAATCCGGGCAACGTATTGCCACCTGGTATTTTGAGCCAGCAAGCTGTGGCCAACCGGAAAAGACGAGTAGCGCTAGCTGCTTGTTGTTTAGTGATCAGATCCACCCCACTGAGAGTCTGCGGCTCCACTGTCAAATTCTAGAGGTGCTTGTGGTGTCGGCATCTTCATGCTTTCTACCCAACTGGTACAATGTTGACATTGAATTCCTGCAGACTCCATCGTGCTAATTGCCAAGAAGGGTCTCGGAGGTTGGCCAACCAGTCACAACATTAAACGGGCACCTGTAGAAATACAGCCTAAATTTCAAAATAGCCCATATTACCGCAAGACACTCCTTTTCTGAATAGTTGACCTTGGCGTGTGACAAAGTGTGGCTCGCGTAGTCTCGTTATCTTGAGTGTGCACCAAGATAGCCCCGAGACCAGTGTTGCTGGTGTGAGTGCTTACCTCAGTGTCAGCGTCCTCACCGAAATGACCTGTTTGACCCCTAAAGAAAGGCAGGAAGGGGAAGATGGAAATGAGACATTCCGGCATTTCTACAAGGGGACTTGTCCTCTTCAGGGCTGCAGTCTTGAAAAGGTAGTAAAGTAGAGAGGTGGCCAAGTTGGAAATGATGCATTGTAAAAATTTTTCAGCGCGAACAGGACGGAGCACACGAAGAAGACACAATACGAGCACGGTCTAACAACTGAAGTTTATTGAAACGAAAAATTACACCCGCCCTCTTGAAAAAGACGAGTCGACTTGTTGAAACATCGACTCCAGCACACAGCCCCTGTTACATTTCTGTAACACGAGCACGCAAAAAACCTCTTTTACATAAACGGTCTTTTACAAAGCTGAAAGACTTTAACCCTTTGTATTCCAGCATCCGCATACATGGACAAAACATATTGGCGTAGTAAGATCAGGCTAGCCAACGCAGCCTTAAAAATCGATTTGAAACGTTGGTATTACTTCAGCATTTCATAAAAACATCTACCGTATTTTCCGGTGTATAAGTCGCACCTTTGTATAAGACGCACCGCCAACTTTTTACGACTTTCACGGGAAAAAAATTATATATAAGACGCACCTATTTTTAACTCTGTCAACATCATAAACACAATGACGCATGCAGAGTACTTTCATTGCGAAATGCATAGTCACGCACAGCGTTAAATATCTGTAAGCAGCAGTATAAAACATGTAAATAATGCGGTCCTGAGGCGCAGAAAACCAATATTTATTCCACTGGATTTGAAGCCACATCCTCTGGCGCACTGTCAAAAGTTCTTCTGCCTCGGTTGGCAGCATTGCTGGGTTGCTGTTGTCGGCCTCTAAGTAACTCTTTTAGTCAGCATTGTAAGCACCTTCGAGCACATTGTTGGCGTTGCCTCTACGGCATTATGAGGCTTGGCGGTAACACATCAACAACAATCGCACTGCACACTTTACGCCTGCACACAGGCACAGGCGTGGAACCGGCTCTGCGATGGCGGTGCCGTTCACGACTATTCTGTTTATGCTACAGGTGTGCGTGGAAGGTGACCCTCGACAATTCTGGCTCATCGTTGTAATTGACGGCGACAGCACAGCTTCAACTTCGGGATCATTTGGGCGAAGTCAACTTGATGGTCAAGCTGCAAAGGAAATATGCCTCGCCACCGACTTTGGCTGCTGCGACATACCGGACAACGAACCCTGGGCATTTGACGCACATCACTTCAATCTACAAAAGCCGTGGAACACCAGTCGTTCGATGGGGCGTGGAACCGGCTCTGCGATGGCGGTGCCGTTCACGACTATTCTGTTTATACTACAGGTGTGCGTGGAAGGTGACCCTCGACAACTCTGGCGCATCGTTGTAATTGACGGCGACAGCACAGCTTCAACTTCGAGATCATTCGGGCAAAGTCAACTTGATGGTCAAGCTGCAAAGGAAATATGCCTCGCCACCGACTTTGGCTGCTGCGACATACCGGACAACGAACCCTGGGCATTTGACGCACATCACTTCAATCTACAAAAGCCGTGGAACACCAGTCGTTTGATGGGGCGTGGAACCGGCTCTGCGATGGCGATGCCGTTCACGACTATTCTGTTTATACTACAGGTTAGTTTTAAGAAATATTATTGCTTTTACGACACTGTTGCATTGCCGGTTCCACTCCCAGTGCTTTTCGCATGTGCTTGTTCTCATTCGAACAACCGCGCGTGTGTGTATCGTAGGTGTCGTCAGTTTGTACTGTTGCGGCGTTTTTCGTTTTATTTTTTGTTATTGTTTCTATGCGGTGACATTTAGCTGGATCCCGGCCCAGATAATGCTCTACTAAAAAAACTCTTAAGTGGACAAAAGGAAATTAAAACTAAATTATCATCCATAGAAAACCATCAAGCCGAGCAACAGGTCGCTATGGTTGACTTAAAAAACTTCTTGAGTATCCTTGAAGCGACGATAGATAAACTTGAAAAGCTGCAGGCAGTAGTTTCAGACTGTCGAACAGGAATGGAGCAAAATCGGGCTGGGATTGACACTCTGATTGCTAAGATTTATGATATTGAAAGCAGGAGCCGGTGCAATAATCTGGTATTCTATGGCATTGAAGATGTAGCGAAGCTTTGGAACTATACAGTGGGTGGTCCTCTCCAGTGCCTTCTAGTGGGTCGCCCTCTTCGAAGAGAAAGAGCAGCTCGTGCTGAGAGCCGGTCCCCGCCTTGGCTGTCGCTGTGTGCATCGTTGCCGAGTGCCCGCCAATAAACGTCTTAACAATTTGGTGGCGGTGCTGTGCCCTTAAAACAACTTCGGTCCGCATTCGATGCCCTTGGAGCTTCGATCCTGTACCGTGCCATCTACCATGCCCCAAGACGTTGCTCAGCAAACGCTTCCTCCTGCGCCGACGCCATGTCCCGGTGTCCCCCCGCATCCGCGACCCTCCTGTCTTCACCGCCGCGGATGGCACCGACATCGAGGACTGGCTCGCCGTCTTAACAAAGATAATGATGAACATGAGAGTCGCTGAGGCACGTTGCCGGGCTAGTTGGTTGGGATTCATGATTCATAAGACGTAGCGCATCATGACAGGGACATAGAAGAAAGACAACACGCACACACAGCGCTAACTTGCAACTAATGGTTTTATTTGCAATCCCACATGTCTTTTACACAAAAACAGTAGATGGATAAAACCGAGGGAACAACATGTAAAGCACTGAGCTTGCACGTGTCATTACTAATCACAACATCTGCACCCGCCAACGTCAAAGCGATAATTCTAGGTACTTCGTTTCTTTACCTGACAAAGCTAAAGAAGGCATACTGACACATTTTTCTTTCATTTTTTCGATTTCAAAGGTTTCAATTATTTCGCGCGTAATTTTGCTGCGGGCCCTATTTAGAATGCGGGTGTTTTGAAACACTGGGGCGCAACCACACCTATGACAGTGAATTCCCAAATGACCAGATACAGCTTTCTCTACATTGTACTGGTGCTCCCTAAGTTCACGCACCTTCCAGTTTGGCCTATGTACACGCGTTCACATGTCAAAGCAATACAATACACAACACCTTGACTGCAACTGACAAATTTTTCTCGGTGCTTGATCATGCATTCCCGTTTCCCGCTACTGTCTGCATTAACCTTTTTGCACATCCCTTGTAATCGTTCGGGAGCAGAAAACACCAGGTCCGCACCGGCATTTCTTGCTATCCTTCGCAAATTATGCGAAATGGCGTGCATGTAGGGCACTACAGCAACCTTGGCTGCTTTAGTGGAGGCTGCCTGCTCCCTGGCGTTTGCCCTTCCCTTCCTGCTCACATTTTCGGTGACTTTGGTTAACAGGTGGGTGGGATAACCAGAATCCATTAAACGTTTAGCTTGGGCCCACAAGCTTGCATCAAGCTTATGGTGACATGACTTCAGTGAATTTTGAAAACAGGAATTTATCACAGCACGCTTTACCAATTTTGAATGAGCAGATGTAAACGACAGAACCGGTTTATTTGCTCGCGGATCATAGCTCCAGCACACCCCTGCTGGCGAAAAATACAGCCCAAGGTCTAAAAATCTTATGAAGTTCTCTGTAGGTACTTCATGCGTCAGCACCAGGGGAGACAACTCTGCCATGAACATGGTTAGTGTTTCTGAAACGACCACGTCAAAATTGTTAGGTTCATTATTAGCAACAATCAGGTAGTCATCTACGAACCTAAAAACAGCAACAATATCCGTGTGCTTCACACGCTCATCAAGAACCTGGTTACGTTTTGCCAAAAAGAGGTCGCTCAAGTATAGGGCGATACATGAACCTATGCATATTCCATTCTTTTGTTTCACAGTGTTCCCATTCCACGTCGCATAAGTCGAGTTAAGATAAAAGCAAAGGAGCTCCAAAAATTGTTCACTTGACACACCGGCAGCATTTTGGAATTGAACCGCTCCTAATCTGTCGATACCTTCGGACACACACGCCATCAAATCGGCCTGAGGAAGGGTGTAATAAAGATCATTAACATCGATTGAGAATGCTAAAAGATTCGTGTTTTCCTTGTCTGTAAAGAAATCTAGCACTTGTTCCGATTTTTTCACCAAAAATGGGTTAAGAGGTATCAACTTCAAGTGCTTTTGTAAAAACACTGCAATGCACTTTTGCCAGGTTTCATTCTCCGAGATGATCACTCGGAAAGGGCAGTCAATTTTATGTGTTTTCGCCGTGAAAAATATGTCTAGATCCACTTTTTTTGTCTTCTCCATCAACCTAGCCAGGCCTTCAAGACTAAGGCTTTTGCAAAGCTTTTTTGCGGTAGATCGCACTTTGTCTAATGAAATTTCGTTGTGGGTATCAAAAACCGAATCAATGGCCTCCAACGCCTTCGTTTGATACATCGATTTACGCATAACCGCGAAACCACCATCTTTATCGGCCGGTAGCAGCGCGAGCGAGTTGTCCTTTAAGTACTTAATAGTCCCCGGTATGGAAAACCTCCTGCCCAGAGGACGGACACGCATGAGTACGTCGACACCTTCAGATACACACCTGTCTACGTCACCTTCGGGGACTTGTTTTGAGACCTGCCGAACCATCCCTAAAAGTTCCGGGCTGGACTTGCGTGGCTCGACGGCGAACTTAGGTCCACACTTGATTAAAAAATTACGCGCGAAATAATTGAAACCTTTGAAATCGAAAAAAATGAAAGAAAAATGTGTCAGTATGCCTTCTTTAGCTTTGTCAGGTAAAGAAACGAAGTACCTAGAATCATCGCTTTGACGCTGACGAGTGCAGATGTTGTGATTAGTGATGACACGTGCAAGCTCAGTGCTGTATCTTTACATGTTGTTCCCTCGGTTTTATCGATCTACTGTTTTTGTGTAAAAGACATGTGGGATTGCAAATAAAACCATTAGTTGCAAGTTAGCGCTGTGTGTGTGTGTTGTCTTTCTTCTATGTCCCTGTCATGATGCGCTATGTCTTATGAATCATGAACATGAGAGGGCTATTAAATCTGAAGCCAGAGTGACGGAATTGTGCGAACTTCACTTAGGTAGAAAACACGTTGCTATTGAAAGGGCTCACTGGCTAGGAAAATTTAGTCCAAATAATAAACGACCACTAATAGCTAAATTTTCCAGCTACAAAGAAAAGTAAAGTATTTTAGTTATGGCAAAAAAGTTCAAGGGCACCAACATTAGCGTCTCGGAAGACTTCTCAGAAGCTGTGCGTACGAAAAGAAAGAAGCTATGGAATTACGCCAAGGAGCACAGCAAAGAGGGCGATAAAGTTAACCTACGGTACGATTATTTGATCTTTAACAACAACAAATTTGTTTATGATGAAGCTTTAGGTTTGGTGATTACCATCAGGTAGACAACGAAGCAGCAGTGCCAAACTGAAAGTGCTATCTTCAGAAAAAACTGCGCAGCAGGACGAGAAACAAAGAAAGAATTGACGAACACGAGCGCAGACTTGCAACTAGTTTATTGAAAACCGTGTCAACCTTAAAAAGCCGCTGCAAAGATGATGTGTCACAGACAGCGAAAAAACACGTGAAACCGCGTAGCCAAGATACAATTTTTTCTGAAGATGTTACCGTTCCAACTCGCCCAACTTTCAACCCTTGAAAGTGCTACTTGTGAATTGCAGAAGCATTACAAATAAGGTCGATGAGTTCGCTAATCTTATTAATATGACTAATCCTTCTGTTGTACTTGGAGCCGAGTCATGGTTGAGCAGTGAAATTGCCGACAGCGAAATCTTTCCCGTTGATTATGTGGCTTATCGGAGAGATAGAGATAGACACGGTGGAGGTGTTTTTATATTAGTGAAGCGGGAGATTTATTCCAAAACGTTGGAAATAGAAACGCAAACAACTGAATCAATCTGGGTTAAGTTACATTTACAAAATGGAAAGACTGTGTCAATTTGTTCTTTCTATAGACTACCAAATAGTCAAGTTCAGGTAATGAATGACTTCAAGTGATCAAATTGAGGCAGTTAACGATGATCACGTAATACTGGGAGATTATTTTAACCTGCCAGAAATTGATTGGCATCAAGGACATAATTCCCGCATTATTAGTGGCTCAAGCAAAGAGTTGTTAAAGATTTGTAGCTGTTTCTCGCTTAACCAACTTGTAGTGCAACCTACAAGAGGAAATAATGTGCTTGATTTATTACTCACTGATTTACCTTATCAGGACCAGCATACGCTAGTGTTACCCGGTATAAGTGATCATAGCGCTGTGCTTTGCGAGCTGAGCTTGCGTCATGTTAAAGTGACGGATACCGGTGCAAGACGAATTTATAGCTATAAAAAGGCAAATACTGAAAAGATAACAGAAGCACTTGACCGTTACTACGACATTTTCGAGACAATGTCTGATACGTCTGATGTAGATGATATGTGGGAGACATTTAAATGTAAGCTGTTTGACTTATGTCAACAACACGTGCCCTCATGGCTGATGAGATCGCGACGAAGCAAAAGTAAACCTTGGTTTACAAGAGATATACAGAGGCTAACTCGGAAGCGGCAGAAAGCGTGCAAAAAACTTGAAAAGAGACCGGACGCAGAGGCACAAGAAAAATTGCAAATTCTTACGGCTAAAATGAATGATGTCATAAAAAAAGGCAAAGGCTATTTACTTTGAAACCCTGGAACTGAGAATAAAAGATCGCCCAAAAGAACTGTGGCGAATCTTTAAAAAAAAAATGGAAAAGACGACTTAACAATACCGACTATTGACGACAACGGCATGCTTGTGTACAACAATCGTGAGAAAGCTGAATGTTTTACCTCCTTTTTTATATCGGTATTTACTAGTCACGCGTATACGCCCGCAAAGGTTCCCAGAAAACATTGTGGCCTCTCTATGACAAAGGTTGAGTTCAGTTTGCACGGAATCAAATTCCTTCTAAAAAAAACTAGACCCTACAAAAGCTAGTGGTCCAGACAACATACCGAATGCTTTGTTGAAATTATGTGTGCACTCAGTTTCTAAATATTTATGTCTACTTTTCACTAAATCAATGGAGGAGGGTTGTTTACCTTCTGATTGGAAAAAGGCACATATTGTACCGATTCACAAATCTGGACCACGTAATTTAGTTTTAAACTACCGTCCTGTGTTGTTAGTCAGTACGGTTTGCAAAGTGATTGAACATACAGTCTTCTCAAGCATAATGAAACATTTAAATGTTAACTTGTTACTAAAGAATTGCCAGCACGGCTTCCGTTCAGGATTTTCCGGTGTCACACAATTAACAGAATTGGTTTATGACTTGTCAAAAGCATTGGACAATGGTGGCACGATAGACTGTATATTTCTTGATTTCCAGAAGGCATTTGACGTTGTACATTATGACGCATTGATTGAAAAGTTATCATGGTATGGTATCGATATTGCTGTAATTAATTGGATTAAAAGTTATTTGCAGTTTAGGCGCTTAAGAGTTCTTATTGGCGGTGAAAAATTGGGTGAGGCTGACGTTACGTCAGGAGTGCCGCAGGGGTCGGTATTAGGCCCCTTGCTCTTTTTGATATATGTGAACGATATCAGTGATAGTATTGTTTCTTCTGTACGCATGGTTGCAGATGATTGTGTGTTGTACAGAGTAATTAATGACAAAAATGATTGTAAAACTTTGCAAAGTGATATAAGTGATATATGCGCACCACTGATTTCACAGTGGTGCGCAGATTGGCATATGAAACTTAATGTTAAAAAAACAGTGCATATGTGTTTTTCTAGAAAAAAATCTACTCAATTTCAGCCTAGTTACAATATTAATGGAACACAACTACTGTCTGTGCATGAATTTAAATATTTGGGAGTGTTTTTTACTACCGACTTATCATGGACACGACAGATTGATTACGTCACTGCCAAAGCATCTCGTGTTCTAGGATATCTGATAAGAAACGCTAAAGAATTTCCAGTTAAAGCGAGGGCTCTCCTTTATCTCTCGAGTGTACGATCGATACTTGAGTATGCCGGTACGGTTTGGGATCCCTGGACACAAATGAACATAGACAAGCTGGAAAGAATTCAGAATAGCGCAGCGCAGTTTGTCTTTCGAAATTATTCAAGGCAATTCAATGTATCTGAGGCGAAAAAAATTAATTGGATGGTACAGCCTTCAAAAAAGACGCTTTATTCACAAATTGAAATTGTTCCACGATATCTACCATTCACGAACAGGGATTGATCGTACGAAATATTTGCATAGCCCTGATTACGTGTCTGTGAGAGTGGATCACGATCTAAAGGTGAAAGAAGTATTCTGTAAAAGTGGCGCGTATAAGAATTAATTTTTCCCCAGTCCAATTAGAGCCTGGAATCGGTTACCCACTGACGTTAAAATAAGTTCAAATGCCGCGTTTGCTCTCTCCATGTAACTTGTAAATTGTATTATGTACTTTATGATTCCCCCCCCCCACTGTAATGCCCATGAAGGCGCTGTTGGTATTTGATAAATAAAGTAAATAAATACAGAACGTAAATGGCGACTACTGCAGGACTGGAGTGACGTCTCATACGGAAACTGATGATGATGATAACGGAATGGTACTTTCATTTTTGTGAGTGCTACAATGGAACGTTGTGGTGCCCTTTTTTATTTATTGCCTCATTTCCGTGGGTTTAGTGATTTGTTTAAGAACAGTTCAAACAGTACAATAGTGTGCGTCCTGATGATGGTAATCTCCGTGGTCGCCGCACTGCTTGAACAGCAAGTAGCTCACATCTAAGACCACACCCGCTTCAGTGTTATAATGAGATTAGATATCTTTTTACGAATGCTCTCGCGCTCAGTTTATTGTACTCGTAAATGAAATATTGACATATTGGTCTCGCAGAATGGCATGACTTTTTGTGTATATAAGATGCACCAGCGAAACTATCAGAAAAGAAGGTGTGTCTTATAAACCGGACAATACGGTATATGTGTCCACTTCTGTGAACAAATAGTGGTACGTGCGCGCAGAACAATGGCGTTCTTCTCAGGTCGCCTGTGGAGGTGTATGCCTACATTCTTTTTTATAAGTTCACTCTAAATTTGTAGGAGTTTTTAAGTTATTCGGCTTTATTCGAGAAAAGGAAGGTTTATCTTATTTTTATGTGAGTTTCGTTGCACTGTGAACGACCAAAGTTTTGTAAGTTGAGTTGTCGCTGCGGCGTCCACGTTTGTAGACACCAGGCATACCAAGTTCATGTAAGAAGCTAACAGAACGCCGAATGGTAGTAGGACCCACTTCATTGCCATGCAGCTTGCACAAAACGTTACCTGTAATAGAGCTAAATACGCCTTTTAGGAGTTATGTTTAGAATTCATTTGCTTTATTCGGGGCGTGTATTAAGTGATGAAGCCGTACATGCCATAATTTTCAAGCTGACTAGCGGAAGCGAATGTTCCAATTTGGAGTGCACCGATAATTAGCGCGTTGAATCAGAGCAGTTGGCAAGCGGCATAGAGTTTCATACTATAATACCTAGAGGGGAATCTGGCGCTAGTGTCTATGTGGGCTCCTTCAGCGGCACTTGTACCGGAATGAGGGGAAGTACAGACTTCGGATCTGCTTCGGATGGATTACGTCCTTGAGGTTTGCGGCGCTTGTTTTTCGAGTGTAAAACAAAGTGGTGGGTGTGTCCAGATAAGATCGAACACCGAGGTCCTGGTCACCATTCCCGATTGTGATGAAATTTACTGTGGGCCTAGGCAATAGAGCCAGAACAATGGTTTCTAAGTTAGTTTGTGAAAAAAAATTTTGTTCGCCTGAAAAAAAAATCTATAAATTTTGGCGGCGAAAAACGGTGTGCAGTATTTATTCCCCTTAAAGAACAAGTGATATAGAATCATATGAGCCAATTATTTTCCTTACGTGTTGCAAAATTTTAGAGGAAGAAACCGCCACACCTGCGTGGAACGTACAGCACAGTCACAGCGAAAGCTGTAGGAGCGGCCTTTCTAGAGCCTTTTTTAAATGCTCTTGTGGCAACTACTACAAGCACACTTGCATGGTACCCACTACGCCATAAATCATAATTTTTGTGTAGTGGGGAAGCATCCACTATGCAATTATTCATCATTCTTCGGAAAAGCGTGGTACCCGCTACACACTTGTAAGGCATTATGTGCACTTTGTTGATGCTGTGGCTGACGACGACGAAGAATTATGTCTGAGGCTTTTGTAAGGGGTTGGAGCATTCAACGACCCACTCGTTACGCAATTCACATTGTGTGATGTCTGGTTCTTACTTTACTGTTCTAAAACGCTTTATTACACATGTTAACGCGATTCCACACCCGGCATAAAGCCTGCATAGGGTCAGTTTGCAATGGAGTTCCAAGCACAGGCGTAGCTCCAGGGTGTCTAGCGACCGGGAAAACAGGGAAAAGTCAGGGAATTTACTAACAGAGTGAGCCATGTCAGGGAAAACTGCTTTCTTAGGTGTTGCTCTTATCTAGCTAGGTGGTTTACAAACTGGTACAAACTCGCATCCCAGCGACAGTTTCCTTTGAGTAACGTCTAAGGATATGCTTCTGCTGGGTACGGCGAATGAGTCGGGAAGAACCGCGGCGGCGCGAGGCCGGCGAGTTGCGGGAACGAGCGCAGGCGTTGGCGCTCTCACCCGCGCGACATTTGCGTCCCCACGTAGTGCATGACTGGATGACACGCATCTTTGCTTTAGTTGCCAAAGCGGTACCGGATGGCACTACGCGTTCCTTTGTCTGCCCTGCGCGATCGTTGTCTTGTCTGTGCCTAATTTTGATAAGCGCCTCCTCTCTATCGCCGCATATGATCGGGTTAAGGTGCGCTCGGCTCTCTGTACGTGGCAGCACGAGTGTGGGTTTGAAGTTTTCAAAACTGAGAGTCGATTGGCTGCTGTTTAGGGTCGCGAAGTTATCCAACAAAGAGGCGGCGGATCGGCGAAGTCTTCGAAGCCAGCATACAATTGTATGCTTGTTTTGAAGCGAGCAGTCCACTGCACAATTTGCCGTAGCCACAGCCAATTGGAGGTCCGTATACATTATGAATTTCGTCCAACCTGCCTTTATCATACTTTTCTTTCTTGTCCCGTTTGCGTGTGCGCAGCATCGATGAGGGTGGGAACAGAAATGCGAAAGTATGAGCTTTCGAAGCATATCAAGATGGCGGCGCTCGCCCGCGGGAATGACGAGAGGCCTCCTTGAACTTCGGTTTTTGTGCGATTTTGAGCTCATTTCTCATCGGCCGCTTTGGCTAAATTGCTTTTTCGGGCATATTGCGTTTTAAGCTAACTCGCTTCAATACAACGTGGATACGGCAAATATCACCGTGTGGCATTGGAGATGCCGAGTAAGGCGGCCTTTCTTGTGTTGTTGTTTTCTTCGTGTTCCCGCGCGTATGCGCCGTGCCTTCCGTGTTGCAAATCATGCAGCACTATGTTAGCAAAGCAGACCGCTCTTTCTGTTGCTGAAGAATTGGAAACCTTTCTGCGTGAATTTCGGACAGGTAAACAGCGGCTGCATTCCTTCATCAGTAGCACTATAGATGTCATTCCGCGTTTATTGTTGCTGTCCAGAATTAAAGAAGTCAGTTTCGCTGCAAGGGCGACGCGGTGAATGCGTAGCAACAAATTGGAATGTAATGCGAAGAAAGGCTAGACTCATTTAGGAAATGCGGCCTCTGCAACGAGCGTAATGAACTTCCTGTCGTCGTGGCTTCAACGCAAACTTGGCCATGAGAGCACAACACGTAAAAGGCAGTGATCCGTCTGCTGATCCCTTCTAGAGATACGCGCGACTGCCAGCGACCACGCCTGGTCGGCATTATCTCCCGAAGGTACGCAACCCCCCCCGGCTCTCATCTCCTTGCGGCTCGTTTCAGCTCTGCTTCAACCGCGTTCGTCGGCATTGGTCGCGAGCTTTCACTACCGCTTAGAACATACGACGCGCGGGCCGATGTTATCGATTTGGACTTTATAGGAAGCATGACGGCGACGGCAAAAATGCATCTGGCCTGACCATATAGTTATCTCGGAAAAATATTTCTCAATGGTACCGACACGCCCTCTAAGCTGATGACGATAGGCTTGGACATACCCGAATATCTGATAAATGTATCGTTATCCAGTTCTAGATTAGCAACAACTTGTGGGTTTGGGCGAGTCGGTTCATGATGCGAATAAATAGAAGCAGCGCGAAAAAACGAACGACAAGGAACACACACAACAGGACTAGCGCTGTACTGCCAACTGAATGTTTATTGAAAAGATCACCACTTATAGCTATGCCACCAAAAACGCCTTGTCACACAAACGCCACAAATAATCAACGATTGCGGGCATGCATGTTGCTATACTAGCAGGTGTTTGTGTCGCGGTCTTTGTGTCGCGAATGGAAACAGTGTAACGGCGTTTTCTGTAGACGTAGAAGATTTGTTTTATTCTCTTCCACGTGATGGTTTGCTAGCTGCTGTACGGGATAAAATCAGTGAAACTAATCAACAGGACTTCCAGAACTCAGCAGGCATAAACGTTGACAATTTTATCACGCTTTTAGAATTTTATCTGAATTCGACAGCCATTAATCACAATGGAATTTTTTATATTCAACGCACCGGCATTTGTATTGGATCACCCATTGCGCCTATTCTCAGTGACATATTTTTATCTAGTGTTGACAACCGTATTTGCGCAGCGTTAAATGACTCCCCAGTAACTGGCATTTATCGCTACGTTGACGACTACCTCATTCTTTTGAAGAAACGTCCGGGTTACTGTTTTGATGACGAAGTCCAACGTATTCTGGGCATTTTTAGGATGCATGGAGGGGGGACTGAAGTTCACTTTTGAAACGCCTAAGGATAATAACATTCAGTTTTTAGACATTAATAGTTCCTTTCATGCGTCTAATGAACATGTCTGCTGGGCGTATCTACCTAGATCTAAGAAAGGCATCCTTCCGTATGATAGTGCTCATTCCAAGCTTGTAAAAAGGGGAGTCGCCATCACTTGTGTACAAAGTGCAATTAACAAATCCTGTGAGCACCAAATGAAGGCTAGTCTAATGCAACAGGCCGAACGACTCAAGTCATTTGGCTATCCAGCTTCCGTCATCACAGCTGTGTGTGAAACTTTTTTACAAAGATTAAAACGTTCAGGAAGAAAAACTGATGAGCAAGAAAAAGACAAAAGACTGTTTCACGTGATACCGTATGTGCATAGGTTATCGCATAACCTGAAGAAAGTGGCCAACAGGCACCAAGTTAACCTGGTATTTTCCGCTCCCCGTAAACTTTCAACACTGTGTAATGCCATGAAAGGTCGTAAGCCAATGCTATGTACTACTAACCATGAAACAAAATTCACCAAGTGCACCTCTGATGTTGTTTATGAGATACCATTAAGTTGTGGGAGAGTGTACATCGGACAAACTGGGCAATGTTTTAATGATAGGGCTAGGCAACATAAGAACAATGTAAAAAATGGCTATGGCAGCCACCTAGCCTTCCACTGTAAAAAATGCACATGCACACCCATGTTCGCGGACACCAGGTTTTTGACGTTTGGAAAATCCAAAAAAGAAAGAGAAATCATGGAAGCGTACTTAATTAATAAAGCTGGAGATAAGTGTGTCAGCGCGGCGTCACTTAGTTTAACTACTCATGAGAGATGTTTTCTCGATAAACACCTGATAGTATACCAACACGCATGCCCGCAATCGTTGATTATTTGTGGCGTTTGTGTGACAAGGCGTTTTTGGTGGCATAGCTATAAGTGGTGATCTTTTCAATAAACATTCAGTTGGCAGTACAGCGCTAGTCCTGTTGTGTGTGTTCCTTGTCGTTCGTTTTTTCGCGCTGCTTCTATTTATTCGCACCAGTTCTAGAATTTTGGCAAAAATTGAGCTCCATCGGAACCATAAGTGGTTGCAATTTTAGTTATTTTAATTTCAAGAAAGGCTCTGCTCAGAAAGATCAACTTAAGTACAAATTGACTGTGGGTGCAAGCTGTTTGTCTTTGGAGGCTGGTCCCAGGCAACTTACTCTTAACACTTGTTCTTACTGAGCACCAGGGTGACTCGCTTGCAAGCAGACTTAGTCCATCATTCCTGCCTGAAGATATGCTCAGAAAGCAGAAAGTGTGCAAGCGCAGCTCGCACACTTTGACAGGAAGCAACAGAGGGTGTGGACAGACAAAGACATGAGGTCATGATCACATAGAGCTGCAGTTCGATGTGAAACTTGTCTCATGCTCACAGCAACACTGCAGTATAAAGGGAAGCTTTTCTGTCAACAAGGAGTGTCTTTTTGAGAATTATCAGGGGAAATTGCTTATAGCACATGAGAGGTGCATGATTTTGTCTTGGTGGCAGGTGCCGTAACGAAATTAGAAATTACCAACTGTCCACAGTGTTTAAATATAGCAGCTGTAAACAATAAAGATGGACAGACAGGAAACGAAGATTGGAGAAAGAGGAGCAAACATCAACATTCACTAATGAGCTATCGAGAAAAAGCAAAGGGTTCTCTTGAAGTGCGATGTAAGGCTTCTACATAAATTTTGAAGAAGAAATGAGCACTTTCAAATCATAACACAAGTGCATTTGGAGATTAAGGGCAAGTGCAATAAGTATCTTCTGTGTTCTCTGTTCTTTTTTTTTAATCTGATTCATGGCTAATTTTTACAAAATAGTGTACATTGCATTGGTCAGGGAATTTTGGCCGTAATGGTCAATGAAAACCTGAAAACGTCAGGGAATTCGATTTATGCAATTTGCTAGACACCCTGAGCTCAGTGGTAGAGTACTGGGCTGCCACGCAGAGGGCCCGGGTTCGATTTCCATTCTGTCCTCGGTATTTTTTATTTATTTATTTTTTTTCCTTTTCTGCACGGTGGTGGTTACGGACACTGGCAGTGGACAACTACGGTGCCAGAATCGGCCCTTGTTGTGATCTCATAACAGCTTTCGCTGTAAAAAATCACAAACATGGCAAACCGCACAAAATACCTGTATTTCAGGAATTTATTATTACAAACAACTTAAACTGAGGATAATGAAACTCGGTACATAATAACTCTGATACTTTCGCTTTCTTTTTAAGGAACTTTCACGGTTTTATCGTGCTTTGTTTTACTTCATAATTGTGACGAAACTTAAGTGGTTTAACCAAACACACCAAAGGTTGAAAATGTTTTTTCAGAAGGGCCATTTTAAATTTTTTTTTAAAATCCCCCCTGATTGAAGTCAAGGACTTCATCTACCATGATTGTTTAGCACGAATGACTGTTTTCTTTAGAGCTCACAGGCTTGCTTTTGTATCATATGTTGCTGACCGAGTGAACCTTGTTGTTTTTAGGCCATCAGAAGAGAGAAAGCAACACATGAGCGCAAGATTCCTGTCAAAGTTTTCATTGTATAATATGGCCCTTGCACTTAACCCTTTCAGTCCCAGTGATTCCAATTGGAATCATAAATTATGTAGGTCAGTCAGCAAGCATCTGGTAAAGATAAAGCGTTGTTCTTCCTCAAGAGCCCGTATTTAGCATCTGCCCTACATGTGGTGTCAACATGGCACACACAATACAGCGAGGTCACGTCTGAACGAAGAAATTACAGAAGCGGTCGTGCTGTTCGCGCATTTCGCTGAGGCAGCGTCTTCTTTCACCGTGCAGAGATGGGGCATTTATTTTAGTTCTGCGCCAGAAATTTGAATTTTGGCTATTGGACATTATGCTATCCTATCTAGATAACATTTTAAGTAATAAATGAACTAAAAATTATGGAATTATTATTAAATAATAATTATTTATTAAATTAATTGGCACATTTATTACTCTTCACTGAAAAGTGTGAACAGAGTTTTTCAGTTTTTTTTGGACTACCACGATCATGTGCATCTCCAAATGTGAAAACTAGTTGCTTACATTGAAAATAGTTAATTCGGGACTGAAAGGGTTAAAGGGACCGACAACTGCCCAGAATATGAAATGAGATGACTCCACTGATTTAAAGATTGTATGCTGCATTGACTCAAACCAACCCTGTTTTTTTTCGTGAGAGGTGGATTTATATTTTTATTTCTTCATTGAAAGTTGTGAAAAATGTCCTTTGGCGCCTCTGGCGGCAAAAACATGAACGATCCAATGTACCTGGCCATGTGACCATTGATTGCTGTACGCGGTCGACAATATTTTTGTTGGTACTGAAATATTGTTCGTTTCTTTATATTAATAGATATTACTGCAAAGAAATGCACGCATAGGCTTGCGTTAGTAGTATGCATTAAAGTGGCGCTGCCTTCGCGTGACGTAATGATACCATGCTCGTCAGCGCGTTTTGAGCAACTTTTCAGTGTGCTCATGCAACCGTGCACGCTGTTTCCAGGTCTCTAAGATTTTGGAGCGACATAATTTTTCTACCTTCATTTCGTCTCAGAAATGGCGCGCACTGCCACTCGCCGCGGCCGTGCATATACGTCGTGATGTTTTCGATGACTTGGCTTGGCTCGTGTATCGAGAGAGTAACGACGCAGGTACAAGCACCCAGAACACAGGCGCAGGCAACCTTGGGCGCAGGCACACACAACGCGGTACAAACACAGAGAAGGTGTATAATGTCACATCAGCTCATTGTAACAACTTGTTATTTTCAAAAATAGCTTAAAAGCTCAAAATAAAGGTGGTTAAGCATAGTTACAGGAACGCCAGCGAAAGCAGAACGACAACAGCTTTCACAAATCGCAAGCAGGGCTGGCGGCATCGCTGTCAATTCTCAGCGTTGCTGGAGGAAACGTACATCTGTGTTTACAGCCTTTAGAATCGAAAAATACTGCTTGTAAAATAACTATGTGCTTTTGGGATTAACTACTGCAGCTACAAACACTACGAAGGGTGAGCTTTTTGTCGTGCCTTAAAAAAATGGGTCGAAGAAAATCAGTTGTCGGTCCCTTTAACAGCCTTCACAGTGATGCATTCCTTATCTCATTCGTCCTCTGAGCGCAGTTTTCACGCGAAAGCGGAGCTCGTCCGCCGTCGAAGTGCCATTCATGTAATGTGAGTGCCCGCAGCATCGATTGGGCGCTGCTGCGGATTTGTCAAGCGGCTGATCACAAGACAAAGCTTGCTGTACCATGCAGCCTAACTGCGCATTTGTTTTTGTGGAGTTGCTGTTTTGTGATTAAGTTGCGTACAAATATTTTGAACGACTTATATCTAGGCTTGTGCGAATAGTGAATTTTAGGTTCGAAGCGAATAGTGATTTTGGTCGAATAATTTCGAATCGAATTCGAATAGTATATATCACATATTTTCAACAAAAATGGGCATACTTGTCATGACCTAACTAACCTGCACAATATATTTGTTTTTTAATTGAAACAACGCCTGTGCAAATGCCGTTTGTTTGCTTCAGAGGAAGTGGAAACAACTTTGAACAGTAGCAGGATTTGACTTTCGGTAGAGTGCAAGTAACCTGTAAAATATGTTACGTTTTAAAATTTACAATACCTAGAGCATATAAGCTGGTATAACAAGCTTTTAAACTTTAAAAATGAATCGATATGAGGCTAATAGGTAGGTAGGTAATAAACTTTATTAATCCAGCGAGAAATTACAGGCCCGGGCTAGGCCTCCAGGGGCCGTCGTCCGGGGAACATCGAGTGAGGTCCTCGGCGATGGTCCTGGCTCGCTGGACAGCCCAGAGTTGGTCCACCGAATGTGGGCTGAGAAGCGCGGCTCGCCACCGCTCAGCCAGTCGTCCTGGGGTACAGGCTCTCTCGTCCCGGTAGTGAAGGCGAAAGCCGCGTTCGCAGTTCCAAAGTATGTGAGCCATGTCGGCTGTCTCGTGCCCGCACCACGGACAGTCGGGCGACGGGTGTAGCGAGGGACACAGTCTGTGCAGGCGCCGGGGATTTTCGAATGTATGAGTTTGCAGACGCCTCAGGTCAGATGCCTGAGACCTGTCAAGCTGTTTGTGAGGTGTTGGGTAAAGTTGTCTTGTTTTTCTGTAATGGCTGAGGATTTCGTGGTACGTGACCTTGCAGTCTTGTATGGCATCGGAGCCTGTCGTCGTGGAGGCTTACTGTCCTGGGTGCCTCGCCATCTTGGAGGTCTTCCACATCGGCGGCCCTTTCATCCGCGTCGCGGCAGTGTGGATTTCCCCTGGATACGTGTTTTCACGGCTTAGCACCACTTCACTGCAGTGAAACCACCTTTACAGGGGGTTACATGCGGACTAATATACACCTGGATACGTGTTTTCACGGCTTAGCACCACTTCACTGCAGTGAAACCACCTTTACAGGGGGGTTACATGCGGACTAATATACACCTAGATAAGTGCTTTCACGGCTTAGCACCCCTCCACTGCAGCGAAACCACATTTACAGGGAGTTACATGCGGACTAATACACACCTGGATAGGTACTTTAACGGCTTAGCACCACTTCACTGCAGTGAAACCACCTTTACAGGGGGTTACATGCGGACTAATATACACCTAGATAAGTGCTTTCACGGCTTAGCACCCCTCCACTGCAGCGAAACCACATTTACAGGGAGTTACATGCGGACTAATACACACCTGGATAGGTACTTTAACGGCTTAGCACCCCTTCAGTGCAGTGAAACCACCTTTACAGGGGGGTTACATGCGTACTAATATGCATCTCTTTGTTCGTTTCGAATACTTCGAAATTTTCAATAATTTAAATTCGAATACTGCAATATTCGTTCGAACATTCGAAGCATTTGAATATTCGCACAAGCCTACTTATATCTGATTTTCAGCCCACGACGAATGGCGCGGCCGCAAGGCTGACTCAGTCACATGTGACACATTACAACTTGTTAACAACCAAAATAATGCAACTTTTTTTACGCGGAATGGTAGATGAGGTTCTTGACTTCAATCAGAGGGATTTAAAAAAACAAACTAAAAATGGCCTTTTTGAGAAAATTATTTTCAAACTTGGGCCTTTTTAGTAAACAACTTACGTTTCATCACAATTATGAAATAAAGCAAAGCGCGATAAAACCGCGAAAGTGCCTTAAAAAGAAAGCAAAAGTATCAGAGTTAGTATGTACCGAGTTTCATTATCCTCAGTTTAAGTTGTTTGTAATAATAAATTCCTGAAATATAGGTATTTTGATCATAAAGTTAAGCGCGGCGCCGAATTGACGAGGACGGGACAGGGAGGACACACACCAATGATTTATTGGAAGCCGGATCACTGAATATATACATGAAAATGGAGGACACTCAGGAATGCGCAAATGTGGTGGCATCAAGAAATGACAATTCTTTTCTAGATAATGATGGTGCGCTGACACATTCGTGACCTAGCTTATGTATTGTAGCCGATTCTATGATCAACCGCGTAGTTTCATCTTTGTGCATACAGGTGAACACCCACACGTGCGGCAATGCGTGGTTAACAAACCGTTGCCCCCCCCTTCGTAACATTGTTTCTGTGCTCCCTAAGCCTGTCGTTGAGGCACCACGTAGGATTTCCCACACGACACCTTCCTTGCATTGCACATGGCGTGTTCTGTGGTTTTTGTCCCAGCCGTGTGCTTTGAGAGCAGTTGGGTTGCTGAGCCTGCACAATTTTCCCAGCTTGTTCGGAGCCGTAAAAACAACGCTAATATTTGCTCGAGCGCCCACTTTTGTTACGTTGTGGGAAATCTTGTGTAGGTAGGGCATGGTTGCAAACTTTTTCCGGGGGGCATTCATAGCAGTTGCGGTATTCTGTTGGCGACCTGAAAGCAGGGGGGGCAACGGTTTGTTAACAGGCTTCGGATTAGATAGCTATCTAATCCGAAGCCTGTACTTCCGATTCATCCCATGGTGGTACAACGATCGCAGTGCCAGTTTCCTCTCTAGGTTATTGTATGAAACTATGGCAAGCGGCCACGTGAACATTTATGATGATGATGATATTAATGATGAACGCGTTCAACTGATGATGAAGGTGTTGATTGTGGTTAGTGATGATAATGATTAATGCATTGAAAGAGTTGTTGGCAGGCAAAGTTCCCATGTTCAATGAAGGAGGATGACGGACATAGTGTAACAAGTGTTCCCAGCGTCCACATATGTGGACACTTGTTTTCTTCTAGAACTAAAGCTAAGTTTTCCAGGTTTCTGGTTTATTCCCACTTTCGTATATATTGTTATTACATATGTGGAAAACAATATTTACGTGCATAACTGGATTGGCTGTGGGATACAAAGAGTTAATGAAGAGGCCTTGCCTTGCAGACACACGGCACCGACGATTTCTTTTGCTCCGAACGCGCAACTGAAAGCGTGGTACTAGCATTCAAAATTAGGTGTGTGCGAATAGTGAAATTTCATCTCGAATCGAATTCGAAACGAATAGTGCCGAATATCGAATTGCACAGATTTTGTTGAAATTTGAAAGAACAAAGAAATGCAATCTGCTCAGGTCCTCGAGCACATAAAGCGGCGAGTGACTGCCACCGAGAGACTAAAAGTTGTCAGACAGAAGCAAAAGCTGTTCCACGTGACCTTGCTTGAAACTTTCTTCCCGTGAAGTAACGGGGTTTGCTGCAGTTGAAAACATGCTCTCACTGGCCGCCTCAGTAGCTGGGATGGGAAGGTGTCGCAAAGCGATTTTGGTGGTACCAGAATAAAATGCAGCTCTGTGCGCTTTCCAGTATTTCAGAGAATCATCCCCTCTTGGGACCATGGGCTCACTGCAGTATTTTTGAACCTCTTGACGATAAGGTCCGAGCTCAGTGCTGGTTATGTTTTGACGCTAGCGGTTCGACATTCTCCGAGACTGTTCTCTTGCCTTTTCTGCTGGAGCCATGACGTGTGCAAGTAACACAATCTCCTTTAAAGTAAACATGCGCTCACTTTTGAACCAATACATCGGTGAAAGTTTTAACGGAAGGCCTTCTATAACGACGTTATTGTTAGTTTCTGCCACCTCACCCTATCCAAGTTGCCACATTGACCTTTGTCGCGCTTTAGATATTCGTCCAGTCGAATTATTCGAAACTTGGAATACTAGCTATTCGAAAGTCGAATCGAATTATTCGATGAAGTATTATTCGATTCGAATTCGGAACTCGAATATTCGCACACCCCTATTCAAAATAGAACCAGTCAAAATAAAATTATGTGACTTGATATATATGAAGTTCAGCCATTGTAGCATTTTTTTTTTGTGCATGCCGGTCTTTTCGGTCAACGGCGTTGGCCTTACGCGTTAAGAGGCCGCGCTTGTTGCGCCCGTGTGTGTGACGTGCTAATCGCCACCAGTTTAACCTGCTTTAGAGGGTTCATTACTCCTTTTGCGAGATATCGAATTGTTTTTATGATGAGCCTAGATGACAGGAAAATAAACATTTGCTCATTTACCCACTGGTTTCGAGGCTGCTTTTTGATGGCCATGAAAGAGATTGACGAACTCTGTTTCCAAAAAGACCGCTTCTGAAAACGAGGGGTGTCACGTGTGTGCGCGCAAAACTCTTTTCCAAAAGAAGTCTTCTTGTTAAAAAGACTTTCAAAAAGTGCCTGTGTGGCAGGGTTATTAGCTTGCCACGATGAGCTGACATGTGGCCATCTGGACTACTCAAGGACTCGGGTGCGGAATGCATAGTTTGCCGCTAATAAACATGCACACAAAAAGAAGAAGACGAGGACGACACCAACTGAATTTATTTCTGTGAGGACACACTGAAAAAGTACAACGCATGCGCCACAAACCTAGTTAACAGAACAACCAACGCTCAAGTGATTAATGCGACTCGGGTGCGACAACTACACTACTGGCCTAAACTGGCTGCGAGTCACCACCCTTAAAGCCTGCAGGCCTCCTACCTACCGCATGCACCATCCATTTCATTAGGTTGGACTGAACCTCCGTGGACTATACTACTAGCGCGAGAACACACGGACAAGAAAGAGGACGACACACTGCGCTTTCTTACAACATAGTTTTATTGCTGCAGCCGTAACATGCACTTAAATACATGATGGTGCAACTCAGAAGAAAAAGAGAAAATGCATTGACTCATCAGACATGAAACAGGTGATAACTATCACCCCAAAAATAGCTAAACAACACTTCTTTTGTCAAAAGCTTTTACGATCCATCTAACAAGTTGGTTTCACAAGGGGTGAGAGCAACGGAAGGAAGGAACTTTGGACAAAGTTGCTTCCTTCCCTTATTTCGAGCGATAGTGGTTACGGACACCGGCGGCAACAGCACCCGCCACCGCCGGTGTCTGTAACCACTATCGCTCGAAATAAGAATAAAACTAAATAAATCATATGACAGAATATGAATCGAACCCGGGCCCTCTGCGTGGCAGCCCAGCACTCTACCACTGAGCTACGCCGGTGCTTGAAACTGCGTTGCAATCTGACTCTATGCAGGCTTCATGCCGGGTAAGGAATCGCGTTAACATGTGTAATAAAGCGTTTTAGAACAGTAGAGTAATAACCAGGCGTCACACAATGCGAATTGCGTAACGAGTTGGTCGTTGAATGCTCCAACCCATTACAAAAGCCTCAGGCATAATTCTTCATTCTCGTCAGCCGCAGCATCAACAAGTGCACATAATGCGTTACAAGTGTGTAGCTGGTACCGCACTTTTCCAAAGATTGATGAATAATGGCACAGTGGGCACTCCCCACTACACAAAAATTATGATGATTTATGGCGTAGTGGGTACCATGCAAGTGAGCTTGTAGTAGTTGCCCCAAGAGTGTTAACCCCTTAAAGTGCCAGGCCACTCAAAAAAAAAAAAAAAATTTAAGAGCAGTTAGCGTTGAAATAACGTTTTCCTCAAAACAAGCATGTCTTATTCAACTTACCCAGCCATTTACATTGCAAAATATTGATTATTTATTTATTGGGAGGTAATCATTGTCAAAAATTGCAACTAAAATGGCCGGCACGCCAGCTGTGATAAGTGACTAGTGGGTGGCTTTATTCAGTAAAGCTTTGACATTTGTGTAACTAATGGCTGGAGCTATGCAGTGAACTAGGATACATATTATGCAGTAAATATCAAGGAAGTAATGTTAAAAAAACAAAAAAAAAGGGAAAAAAGCCAATTTTGACTGAACCTGTTTGAGAATTCAGCTGTGAATTGAAAAATATTCCATGAATTTCTTTTATTCTAGTTCAATGCACAAATATATATGTTGTAAATCATTGTACAAAATTTCAGTTCAAAGTATACGCTGAGAAAAAAGTTATGAAAGCTTGCGTCGCATCATTTGGAGCAAATTGTTATTTTCAGAAAAACGACGAGCATCGTGCGTCCCCCCTTGTGGCCGTTTTTTAGAGATATAAGAACAATTAGAAACACAAAGTTGTATTTAATGACATCCTCATATATAACAGTCACAATAAAATGTATAAAGTATTTTGAATATCATTAAATAGATGAAACAACACTTACTTTCGAAACCAACGCAATGTGGTTTCAGTTTCGCTATGGGAGCATGGGGTATAGAAAACTTGCTTTAACTCGCAAACTAATGATGATAGGAGCATAATTTTTGTTGCCACATATTTTTGAATGTTTGGGCGTGCAAAAAAAACAAAAACCTGAAAATTGATCTTGCGAAAAAAAATTGACTTTTGAAGGTGGCCTACCACCTAAGTGCTTTGGACGAGCAGAGCTCGTCCTAGCGGAATACGTACTCCCCTGTAGTGTTCAGGACGAGAAGCGCTTGTCTACGGCTTAGACTGCGTGTCATCCACTAGATGGCAGCATTTACTCGACCAATTAGTTTTCTCCTGTGGCAAGAGTGCGGTTTTTGTATGGAAATATGGCTTGCGGTGACCCATGCATAGCTGGCCCGTCAACACGAAAAGAAGCTTTTAATTTTCGTCATCTTCTTCGAGTGATGATAATTCGGATAGAGATGTTTATCTTGCGTCCGGAAGTGAAGACAGCAATGACGGTGAATTGAGCAGCTTATTCGGTGATGATGTAGACAGCTCGGAAGCAAACATCGCGAGTGCTCGCCGGTGAAGCCGCTTTGCGTTATTCCGTGTTCTGAAATTTTCCACACAGTTCCGAAGCTTTCCGTGTGAAATAGCCCAAGGGTGCTTAGCCTACAGAAGAAAAAAAGATGTGGCGTCTGCAAATGTTTTCTTTATAAGTTTTTTATTTTTATTAGCAGCAGGTAGCTGGTTTCCTATGTATTGTTCAGAAATGAACTTTATGGTGTTGATTTGAGTAAGTATGTGGTACAAATATTTTTTGAACATCGACTAGATGCTTTTTTAGTACAATCAGATTCGAAATCAGCAATAAAAAAAAATAGGCACCTTTGGTCGGGAAATGTTCAAAAAAATAAAGCACTTAAGGGGTTAAAGTAGGCTTTAGAAAGACCGCTCTTCCAGCTTTCGCTGTGACTTTTTTTTTTTTTCGAATAGTTTTGCACAAGCCCACCCTAATCTACTTTCCCCTATGATGCGTTTGTTGGCTTCATATGCTACAAAGTGCAATTCGTCTGGTTTCAGTAAACATAGAGTTGGCGCCCGTCCTGTCATGCATAGAGTTTCCCACAATATTTACTAGAGGGAACTCTGGCACTGCGATCATTTAACTACCATGGGAAAGATGGGTAGTACATGGATTTGCATTCTTTTTTCTTGTGACTTCGAACGCACTTGTGACTTTGTTTATTGTTGCATTTTGGCGTTTGTTTCGGGTAAAAGAATGGATCGTTGTGAACTTCTTGAGCCGACTTGAAGTGGTGAGCCTAAGAGGTAACGGTGGTGAAGTGGAACTGCTAAACATTTGCTGAACTTCGTCTTGCGGCGAAGCGGCTGCAGGCTGCAGGGAGCCAAGCGGAGCTGAAGGAACGAAGCTTAGACAAATCCATGTACACACTACCCCATCATTGCGGTGCTGGCTGAAGCACCATGCATTGCAGTTTCCCTAGACACTGGCGCCAGATTTTCCCTGTGGTGTGTTATTGGAAACTCTATGCTGTCATGCACTGCTCTGTCCTTGTCATGTCAAAAGTAGCCCTGGATACTTTAAGCAAGAATATATCACAAACTAGCTCCGCAACATGTTTTGTTAAATGAACCTCCCATTCAGATGCCGTCTTTGAGACAGTTGCAATTGGGGGGATGGACTGAAGAGGCTGATTCTTTAGAAAAACAGGCATACACAAAAAGTGCAGCAAGTGGCAGGTGTACCAAGAAAGGTCTTTCAAACGAATGAATAGCATGAATATGCACCTTCTTAGTAGGCCAACTTGAAAAGCTCAATTTTTTTGCGATATCTTGTCATTGGAGCGACCCTCTCCCCTCATGCAACATCACACTTATTGACTACAGCATAACTCCAACCAAGGGCATGCACTTCACAACATAAACTTGATTCGCCGAGTGTTTGGTACTATATGGTGGAGCAGGAGAAGCAGGCTGATGGGGGCTAGAAAGTTGGCATGCTTGCGTTCCTTCAGCAGAATGATTGGCGGACACATGATTAGCTCAACTTATCAGCTTTAGCAGAAAGGAAGCCATTACATCTGGCGGAGCTGCCTGGCTTGAAAGTTATATTGCATTTTGTGATTTCAAAATAAAAATACTATGAAAAGCTAAGTTTTTAATTGTAAGGTCTAACTGGTTACCTATGGATATGAATTTATTTATGGACATATTCCGGCATTTTTATTACGGCAGTAATTTATTTCTTTTGCCAAAAGATTGTTCATAAATTAAGTGAACTGAGTTTTGCTGATTGTAGGTATTGCAGTGGCGTAAATCATGCGAGGTTCAGGACCCCTTGCAAGTGTCCCCCCCTAGATTTATCTTCCAAATGTCACATTTGAATTTCTTGACGGTCAAGGACAACGCACTTTCTGTAAACCAACTCTGAAATCTGAAGGACTTTCAAGAACTGAAACGAAGTACTTCTAGCCGAAACCAGAATGGGGAATACTTTTATGCGTTGGCGTGAAAAGTGCTACCAATTTTATTGCATACTTTAACGCGAATGACGCAGCTGCAAAAATGCTAGCGTCTGCCTATGAGTTGCTATTATAAACTAACTTGCCGTTGTCAGAAGGGAGGGGGAGTCGGCATCCCGAAGGCGCCTCGTCCCAGAGCTTACATACTCATCGAACCCTCATCATCCAATACGTTCGCCCCGGCAAGCTTCCCGCCCCGGGTCACATGGCGGGAGATTTTTGTTTTGAGCAAACGGTCCTACCCGGAAAAGGGTGCCGCGCCCGCACGGCGCGAAGCGCCGAGCCGACGCGACAAGTATCGTGGCCCCACACCAACGAGAAGTCTGGTACCGCTACCCTGGCAAGGGGGCTGCTCTTTTCCGCAGCAACCGAAGTCACTGCGTAGGGAGCTGCAGCCGATCCGAACCACCTGGCAGTTTGAGGCCGCCGAGGCTACCACCCGGCGCGACGACGAAGGTCGGCGCGCACGAGACATACGTAGCAAAGTTATGCCTGCTGTTTCCATTCCAGCGAGAGGCGTGGATTGCGAGCGCAAAAGTGTTGTGCACGCAAACAACCATCGCACCAGTGCGCGAGGCGCGGCGAACATGCGAGCCGTGATTAAGAGAAGCAGACGAAGAAGTAACCGGTTGAGAATAAAAAAGAAAAGTTTTCATGCGTCATGCGATGTCGCTTACACACTTTTGGATGCGCAGTGCTATTTTAGGGGCGAAGCTCCTTATGGCATCACCTGGGCGGTTCTCGGTTGTCCATTCATCCTGAGTAGCCAGTAGGCACTGGATTTCGACCTCCAAGGTAGTGCATGTGTGAGATGTCTCCTGTGCGTGATTAAACAATAAAAAAAAATTCACAGCGTACATGTAAAATTAAAGTGAGCTGCAAGTCGCCAAGACTCATCGACCCTTTAGTATAAACGCGCCCGATCTCACGTCGTTGATGATGTACTGCGCAGAATTCGCGGAAGATTACCGGTTTACCGACGAACCTCCGAAGCTTCGCCCACTCATCATCATTCACTCCGTGGATATGGTGTCGTCATCTCCAGTTCTCGTCTCGTTTCCGAGAGGGCGCTGTCCCATAGACATGCGTACAATATGGCGGTTGGGTGAAGGTGCGCTAGATGGCGTTGGCGGTGCAGCTGCTCCCCGATTGCGCGGGGATCTCTCATTCCCCGGATTATAGTAGTATATTCTAGTTCACTGTACCCGGATCGCCGTACGAGTGCGCTTGCCGGATCGTGCTGCTTGGCGGACCATGGACGACGACCGGTCGTTGAAGTTTGAATAAAATTTCACACACACTATCGCTTTGATTACTGCTGGGCGAAACCACTGAAGATTTCACGGTGTAACCATGATTGCTTCAGTCACCATAACTCTCATCGACCCTTTAGTATAAACGCGCCCGATCTCACGCCGGTGATGATGTACCGGGCAGAATTCACGGAAGATTCACGGTTTACCGATGAACCTCCGCAGCTTCGCCCACTCATCATCATTCACTCCGTGGATATGCTGTGATTTTTTTCTGACCCGGCGCCGACGCTCATGCTCGTTTTATTATTATTATTGAAGTCGAGGTTTTGGCGGAAGCCCGTCTGGTCGGGAAGTAACATGATAGAAATAAAAGAAGTACACCGACCATGAAAAGGAATACGAAGAAAGACGTTTGGGCTCCCCTGACGGGAGCCTTGTTCACAATGAAAGCGAGGACGAGTGAAGCGGTGTTTATGAGGGCTTTAAAATGTGACGTAAGCTGCGGGCGTAGATAAGGGTTCCATCGTTTCGGCTCATTGTCTTATCCGTCGTTTGAATCAGGATGGATTCCAAGTGGTGTCTTGCAGACAGTTTTTTCAGAAGAACTTGTGTTTGGCCTAGTTGGTGCTTACTGATCGACATCTTGACCGCACAAAAAAGACGAGGACGGAGGGAGGTACGACGACACGGGCGGTGTCGTCGTACCTCCCTCCGTCCTCGTCTTTTTTGTGCGGTCAAGATGTCGATCAGACAGTTTTTTCTCTTTTTCCAAGATCGTGGCGTTATCAAAATCGATTTGGTCGCTCAAGTTTTCAGCGTGCTCTGCCAAGGCATTCGAAGACACTTTTTTCTTGTTGACGTCATTCGCATGTTGTTTGACCCGCTGTTCAAAATTCCCTGTCTCGCCGATATATACACAATCACAGTCTTTACACGGGATCCGATAAACTACGCCAGGAAACTTTTCTTTTTGAAGCTTGTCCTTCACATTTACCAGCCGATGACGTAATTTCAGCGTGGGAAGGTGGGCTACTTGAACGTCGTAATGGCCTAGATCGCGGGCCAGGCCCTCGCTCACACCAGGAACGTATGGTATAGCGGCCATAGGTCGGCGAACTCACTCATGAGTCGACTCACTCGGACTCACTCAGACTCGGATCAAGCCGTGAGTCTGAGTCTGAGTGAGTCCGGGTGAGTAATATTCTGGTGAGTTTGAGTCTGAGTGAGTCCGGTCGAAGATAATATTTGTGAGTCTGAGTCCGAGTGAGTCCGGCTCAAGAAAATTTTGGTGAGTCTGAGTCCGAGTGAGCCCTAAGCGCGAAATATATTTCGTGAGTGAGTCTGAGTGAGCTCCACATTTTTTTGCCGAACTATGGTCCTATCCACTCATCTTCAGCATTACTATAAGCCTTACCTGGAGTCACGTTTATACTGACGTCTACTCACATCTATTCCAAAGCAGTGTCGTTCATTCACCATTTCAATATTTATTGATCAGAGGCGCGAATTACGTAGGGGGGGTGCCTTGACCCCCCCCCCCCCCCACGCCAACTCTTCCAGGGAGGTTCTTGATAAATATATCTTATGTTGTCATCTCTTTCAATAAAAATGACCTTATTGGTTTTCGAGCAATCATAACTCCTATTCGAACGTATTATATCAAAAGGCGCCAAGAAGAGCACCGATTACGTGAAATATTTGTGTTAAAGCGCATTGACACCATGGTCGAAGAAGGTAATTCTAGGCCAACGGACTCATGAGTCGACTCACTCGGACTCACTCAGACTCAGATCGAGTCGTGAGTCTGAGTCTGAGTGAGTCCGGGTGAGTAATGTTTTGGTGAGTTTGAGTCTGAGTGAGTCCGGTCGAAGATAATATTTGTGAGTCTGAGTCCGAGTGAGTCCGGCTCAAGAAAATTTTGGTGAGTCTGAGTCCGAGTGAGCCCTAAGCGCGAAATATATTTCGTGAGTGAGTCTGAGTGAGCTCCACAAGTTTTGCCGAGGTATGATAGCGGCACGTTTTCTTGGAAACACACGGTCAGGTCTTGGCGGCTGAGACAGCTGGCGTTCCACCGAGTTCAACAGAGCCTTCGGGTAGCCACATGCCGAGAGATCTCGGTGTGTTGAGTAGGGCTCTTCGCCCTACGTTGTGTAAGGGCCGGCGTGCCCTCGGGGCCGACCATGGTCGTCGCCAGGATTTTCTCTTGGGGGGGTGCAAACGAGCGTTGCATCGCGGCTGGAGTAGGGGGAGAGCACTGGTCAAGCTTGAGTGAGGGCAACTGATGGTGGTGCTTGAGGGGGGCAAGTGCCCCTTTTGCACCCCCCCTGCCGACGCCCATGGGGCCGACGGAGGGAGGACGACACGGGAGACGGCTTGAGGCGAGACTGACGGGAGAGTGGTGGTTGTGATTAGAAGGAGAAGGAAAAAGGCACCTAATTTCTGCAGCCCTTTCGGGAGCACGGCGCAGTGCCTTGAGGGGGGGAGGGGGGAAGGGGAGTGACAGGATGGGAAGAAAAAGAAAAAGAGGTGGGGAAGAGCACTCAGAGTACCGCAGGCGCGGCAAGGGAAGGGGGAGCTGTCGGAGCAGCAGCCAGGCGTGGTGAAGCCAGGGGGGACGTATCCAAGGTAGGGGGCACGTGTGCGCCCGTTGCCGAGCGCTCACGTGCACGGGAGAGCGGCACGTTGACTGCCTTGAGGCAGGCGTCCCTCAGTGGAAGTCCCTCAGGCAGGTATTCGATCACGGCCTGCAGGACAGTCAGGAGACCGCCGATGACGATGTCCCTCAAGTCCTCTGCAGGCGTGTCAGTGGGGGCAGGAGGCTGGTCCACCATGGCGGCAGTCTCTGCTGGCTGGAGGGGACTGCACCGGCTTCGAGGCGGCTCGCTGCAGGCCAGGGTCCTTGGTCCCGCTGTGAGGCAGGGACTGCTTCAGGGCGGCTGCGTAAGAACGTACCTCGTGGGTCTCCTGTCGCACCGCCGCCCTGACCGCCCGCCTCGACAGCAGGGATGTTGAGCTGGCCATCAGAGTGGCCACGCGACGCTCCTCTTGCCATCTCGGGAGCAGGTAGGGTTGTTGGCGGCATGAGCCCCGCCGCAGTTGACGCAGCGGGGTTTGCAGCTCGCAGCAGGCTGGTGTCGTCCGCCGCACCGGATGCAGTCTCCCGCTCGTTGGCATGTGGCGGCGACGTGGTCGAAGCGGCCACACTGTCCGCACTGGATCGGGCGCGGCCTGGCGTGGCGCACGCGAAGCTGCAGCCCGAAGAGGGTGACGCAGTCAGGAGGGGTGGTACACGCGAAGCGCAGCTTCACCGTGCGTCCCTCCCTGGTCGCCGCTGTCACAGGAACGGTGGAGACGATGCCCCGAAGCAGCTCCGTGTCTGCAAGGTCGCTGTCCACGCCGTAAACGAAGCCAGTGCTGACGCAACGGTCCGCTGGTGCCCGGGCGGTTACAGGAATGCCATTGAGCTCCGTGATGGTAAGGAGCTCACGCAGACACTCGGGCGACGTCGCGTCAGCTGCCACGACGTTGCGACGGTGGTTCACACGCACCGCCGCAACTCCGGGCCGCCCCGCGAGCGCCGCCGCGAGCGTCAAGCGCGGCGATCCCTGAAAAACGCCGCGGGGGGGCAGATGGCCGGTACAGGGCTACCAACCACTGCGGGGTCCGTCACGACAGCCGCGGCTTCCAGGGCCTTGGCCCTCCGCTGTACCGCCTTGGAGACCACGGTGACGAAGTCTCCATCGACACCGGAAGGGCCTGGGCTCGGGTGTGGTACGGCGGCCGCGATGTTGTGAGGCAGGAAGCTGCTGGGCCGCGTCCAGTGCCCTCGCGTGCGCCGTCTCCTCCGTCCTTTCCTCGGGGGCAGTGTGGTGGCAGCAGGGACGCTCGCCGGTGTCTCCTGCTCGACGCGGGTGGCTCGGCTGCAATGGTCACGGCCTGCTTGGGAGGCCCAGCAGGCTCGTCGGAGTCGCTGCCTGCGCGGGTGCGCTTGCGGCTGCACTGGGTGTCCATTTCTCCCTCGTCCGACGACAGGGAGAGGGGGGGACGGAGCAACCTGATCGTCGAGGGCGAGGCTGGTGGCTGCCGTGGTGCTTGGGGCGGGCGGGGAGTGCCGCGAAGCAGACGTGGACGCCTCCTTCTCCTTAAGTCAGCCGCCAATGGCCGTGGCAGCCCGCTGCTCCAGCTGCTGCTGAAGAGGGGCTTTGGGTTTGGCGCCCTTTGCCTTCTTCCTCGTCATCGTGGACGCTCACGCCGCCGAAGCGGGCGTACTCGCAGGTAGAAGAGATACCGCCGAGGTATGCAGAGCGCGAGAAAACGCGTCCTCTCTGCTCGGCAGTTCAAACGGTTCTCGAGAGTGACTGACTCTGACGGACTGCCTCTGCCGTGTTTATTACACGTGGTTATAAAGAGGAGAGGAAAGGAAGGCCATTGGCTGACAAGGCAGGTGTCACATGACCGCCAAGTCAGCTCCAGGTTGGTTGGGTAATACACAGTTGGATGGATATATGGATGCTATGAGCGTCCCCTTTATAACGGGGCAGTGACATGTCTGCCACCAGGCTCGAAAAAAAAAATAGGGAAAAAAAAAACTTCCTTGTTTCATGTTGGCCTAATGCCTTATCTACATTGATTGAATCTATGTTATTATACCAAAAAAATATAAATTCACGGTCCATCCTCAGCCTCTCATTCGAATCTCATTTTGCTCTGAGCTTCCCTCACTTCAAAGCCTGTCCATCCCGTATCACCCTTTACAGCCTCATTTGTCGTCTTCCCGTGAGCGCCCAACGCGAGGCGTCCCACAGTCCTTTGATTTACATCCATTCCAGATTGCACCTCTGACTTCATGAACACCACTGAGTTCCTAAATGTAAGGCCCGGAACCATCACACCCTTTCCACAGCCCTCGAAGCACCTCGTACCTATTGTATCCCCATAACGCTCTGTGCTTCATGATTGCAGCATTCCTCTTTCCCTTTGTTACCGATGCTTTCTCTTGTACCTCCATATATCTATCCCCCCTCATTTACCCACACTCCGAGGTACTTGTACTCGCTTACCCTCGGTATTTCTTGGCCCTGTATTAAGACCGCATGGTCTTCGTGATCATTGAATACCATCAATCCACATTTTGTTGCACTAAATCCTAGTCCTAGAGCCTCGCCTTCCCTTCCGCATATATCTGCCAGCCGCTGTATATCATCTTGACTGTCCGCAAATAAGACAATATCATCAGCATAAAATAGACCTGGAAGCTTCTGCTCAGCCATCGTGCCGACCTGTTTGTGTGACAAATTAAATCCAATGTTGCTACCTTCTAGCGCTTTTTCCATCCTCACCATGTACAGCATGAATAACAGCGGGGACAAAGGACATCCCTGTCTCAGCCCCTTGCTAATGTCAACGCTGTCCTTGCTAATTTCAACACTGTCCTTGCTACTTATTCCTTCCCATTCTATACAAACTGTATGTTCTCGGTATATCTCCCTCAAAAGCTGTATACAGTCGTCACCTATGCCCACTTCCTTCAATATATCCCACAAAATTTCCCGATTAACGCTGTCATACGCCCCAGTGATGTCTAGGTAAGCTACTTATAAGGGCCTGTTTTCTATTTTAGATATTTCTATACACTGAGTAAGAACAAAAAGGTTATCGTCTAACCGCCTGTCGATTCGGAATCCATTCTGAAGTTCTCCCAAAATATCATTGTGCTCTACCCACGTTTCTATTTTTAATTTTACTGCCTGCATCGGCCACCTGTATAGCACCGATGTAATGGTTAGCGGTCTATACGAGCGAATGTTATCCTTTTCTGCCCTGCCTTTATAGATTAAGTTCATTCTACTTTTTCGCCAACTGTCTGGTATTTCCCTCTCCTGTAAGCACTTTTCTACGGCTTTCAGCAGTGCTTCTTTAGTGTTATGTCCTAGTTCGTTAATAAGGCTGACGGGAACCCCATCTAAGCCCGTAGTAGTGCGCTTAGGAATTTTTCCTTCGGCCTTCTCTCTAGTACTACATCTTCGTCGGTTGCACTCCTTTGCGTACCTTTACTCACCAGGGGAATCCCCTGGACGACCTTTTTAAACGAATCGGCTGTTATCTTTCGGATGTAACCTAGCGCTTCATACCTTCCAATTGATTTCCTCCTTCATCTACCATATGTTGTTGCATTGTGACAGACTTCCTACCTAGCGCTTTTAGGTGGCTCCAAAATATCCTAGGCGCGGCCTTCTTCTTTTCGCGAATCTCTGTCATCCAGCGTTCACTTTCACCTTTAATTTTTGCCTCGACTAATTTCTGCACAATGGATTTTTGCTCTTAATATATTTCCCATATTTGGTTGACTTCGTCCTGTGGCCGCTTCTCCTTTTTTGCCTGTCTGTACTCCCGTGATGCCTCGCGTCGCTTCTCGATCGCTTCCCGGATTTCTTTGTCCCACCAACTTTTTGGCTTTCTCTTTCCTTTCCAACAAATAGTTTTCTTCTCTTTTTCCATTTCTTTCGTGATTACATGTAGCAGCTCACTATACTTCCAGTCTTTGCCTGGCAGTTTGTCTACTTTTTCCTCGACTCTTGCGGCTATATTTGTTATTTGTTTGTCATTTAGATACGAGCTGCCAAACTTTGATTATATGTTCTTATTTTCAGTTTTATATCCCATTTGTAATATTATGCGTTTATGATCACCAGGGCTGGGCAGTATCGAAGATACATGTATCTTAGATACTGTCACGTGGTCGTGACGTTGACCCAAGCAGCAGTCGGTATGCTCAAGATGAAACTGTTTATTAGGCCGAACTTGTGGCCGGTAAACTGAAAGTCAGATTACAGCAATACACGCTGGCACTGATAGCGGCGAACGGAGCGTCGGCCGTCGATCAAACTGAACATCCTTGGAGCGCGCTGGCTTTTATGCATCACGCGTCGAACATTCTAGCCTTATCACAGGTCATCGCGCAAGCTCTGGAATAATCGCGAGTGGTCGCGTCTTGCGTGCAATCTTAACAAAACGATCTACAATAATCGCGAAGGTTCTAGAACAATAAGGCGCGGTTTGAGCTGAGCTTTGCTGAAGGTCTCTGTGGGCGAAAACCGAATACAACAAAAGTGAAAATAAGAATAGCGCGTGGCAATACTATCTTAGATACTCTTTATGTATCTTGTATTTGTATCGCGATACGTCTCGCAAGACGAGTATCTGTATCTGTATTTCCGATACATTCAATAATGTATCGCGTATCTTAAGATACAAGATACAGCACCGCAAACCTGCCGCGCGAAAAAATAATCGCTGACTGAACTCCGCTTGTCAAGCTGGCACGGGTGCCTCTAAACCGACTGAATAAAAGTAAGGGCCGCGACATAATTTTACCTTTCCGCCAGAGATCACCAGTGACCGCAGGCGATAAGGTGTTCGTGTCCCTTCTGTTAGAGCAGAACAACATGACAGCGCTCACGCAGTCTCGACAGAAGCAAGCGCGCGAACGTCGACGTTCACGCCCACGTGCCTTTTGTTTTCCCGATTTTTTCCTCTTTTAAATGTGCCAGAGCCAAGACACTTACTTTTGGCCAATTACCAGCGCCGCGTACTGCTTCGATCATCGCGCAGATTCTGATGCCTCTCTTCTGCGTGGTGCGTCGTTACGAAATCTGAAGCATGGGGTTTCTTTGCATCTCTTGGCTTTCCCACAGCAGCGATTTCATAGATCTTGTGGATGTAAGTTTGAATTACGTGCCACTGACTTATACGCAAATAAGATTCTAACTATAGCACCCCTGGTACCGATGCTAGATCTAATAGAGCAAGCGTTTACCTAACATACGGTATCTTGGCGTACCATACCGTTTGCTTATTTGCCACTATCTCTGTTCAAAGAGCTCTTGAAATCATAATATGGTTGTTAGCACAAGTGCTTTCTTATTTGTCCTTCTCTTTCATCCCACACATTATGTAGGGCTCTGAACTGTTTTTTCTCCGGTCTGTTCACTGCAATATGTATTTTGCAACGTGTAGCCAAAATAAGCTATCTCATTTATTACATTTAACTATCTGCTTTGTTTCTGCTAGTGTTTACACATTTATATTTCACTTCAGTTTACTGTTCTGCCCCGCCGATTTGGGAAACAAATGTCATTATGTGGACGCGCATTGAGTATGCAGTACCAAACATTCTGCTTAATGCTTAGTAAAATGTCGAAATTCAGTTTTCATGACATTAACTGAAATAATTGGGAGCCACCTTAAAAATTTTACGAAGGGGATTCGAGAAACATTGATATGCCAGGTGGCCTGTTTTTCTCATGAGCGCCCCAAGAGCCATTTCAGGCGATTTGACATAGACACTGAATTTTTTTAATCTTGCCATAACAGGAAATTTGACGAGAGAGAGGAAGTTAAGTGAAAGGCAGGGAGGTTAACCAGAAGAAAATTTCCCGTTTGCTACCCTGCACTGGGGAAGGGGTAAGGGGGGGGATAGAAAGGTAAGGAGAGAAAAATAAAAGATGAATTTATGATAAAAAAAGAGGGAAAAAAAACGCGCACTTACTCAAGCACCGGAGTGTCATATAATCGTTTAGCGAGTCCGGTTGACCGCAGAAACTTCAGCAGCGCCTTCGTCGCTTCTGGTTTGAAGCTCGAACGTTCCGGCACTCCAAAATTGACTGACTGCTCGGAAAGCCAGCACATAAGAAGAATATGAAAAGTAATGACAATTTTATGTGCTCTATGTGTACACAATGCGTCAGAAAAAATGTTGCTACCAGCGTTGTTGCTGCTGTACACGGTGATTCGATATTAGGCAAACGCTCTTTTATGGACAAGTTAAAACTTCACACCTATATTTGTGCCATCGTGCGAAGGCTTCTTATTGAAGCTCTTGTGGTTAGGTGGCAACCCGCTAGCTTGCCATCAAGATGAGTGGCTTTCATCCAATCAGAACAGTGACGAGCAAGTACCACTGTCAGCGAAGGGTACAAAGAGTATAAAGAGCTGTCCTGTTAAGCAGCGAACAGGAGCCCTAATAAAAGCTTTCGGAAGTAAACTAACGTATCTTGAGCAAGACGTGCAACACTTTTGAGATACTAGCAGACATTTCATTAAAAGAAAATGAAATTATTTACATTTAAGCAATTTTCAAGCAGACCTTTTCGTGTATAGGCGTTCGCTACTACTTTATGGGGGTCTATAACCACAAATTTGCGAATGTATCGAAGTATCTTAAGATACAATTCGCAAGTATCGTATCGGATACAATTGTTGCAGTAGTATCTTGTATCTGTATCTCCAATACTTCTTGCCGCAGTATTTTGTATCGTATCGCGATACAATTTCGAAGTATCTTTGCCCAGCCCTGATGATCACTACACAAGCTGTTAATGCCTTCCTCGTCTATTCTCATCTCTCTAAGTTTGTCATATATTCCTTCTGTCATGAGACAATAATCAATGCTCGATTGCCTGTTTCCGACTTCCCACGTGATCTGCCCCTCACACTTAGGCCCCACGTTAACTATCTCAAGACTATGCTGCTCGCAGAGATCTAGCAAGAACTTGCCATTGGTGTCTGAATATCCGTCAAGGTCATGAATGTGAGCATTCATGTCCCCTAGAAGGATTATTTCGGCATCATGACCAAATTCTTTAATATCGGTGCTTATGCATTTCACTATCTCCAGATTCTTTTCTCTGCAGTTATTCCCCGTCCACAAGTAAGCTACACCTAGCCACGTTTTCTTTCCACCTACTGTGCCCGAAACCCATAGGTGCTCTGAACACGTTTGTTTCACTCTATCCCATTTTGTTCTGCTATGAATTAGCATTCCAACACCCCCCACCTCTCCTTTCTGATGTGATCCTGTTACATCCTTCCCAAATATAATTGTCAATATGTGGTGGCTCTTCCAAGTTTCTAAGGTGTGTTTCTGTAACCGCATAAACACCTATCTGTTCCTTGTTTAACTGTCCCTCAATCTCTAACCATTTTGCCTTTTCTCTGCCACCCTGCATGTTAATGTAACTAATTGCAACACGCGCCTTCTCCCTTCTTTTACCTTTTCTCTGGTTTTTCGCTGTACTACCTGTCAAAGAGTCCCCCCTGGTTGTTTTCCTCATTACAAGCTACCCTGGGCACCGAAGGGCCCGTGTGCCCCCCCAAAAAAGCTACTGCGCGTCCTGCAAGTCGCCAACCCACCTCGACCAAGCCTCCTATCGAAGTGTATTCCGTCTCTTCGAAAACCACCCCCACCTGTGCACCTCCCTGTTTATTTCCACTACCTCGATGCCTTTTTCTCGACTCATCTGCCATATCTCTTTGTTTGCGTCGACAACCGCTCTTTGCAGGTTGCCGTCACGCACCGGTACCTCCGGCATTGTGCATACCACTATCTGCACCTGAGGGGAAATGGCGCGCATGTCATCGACCCCTTTCGCCAATGTGGTCGCTAGTTCGGCTGATTCTTCATTCAAGACGCCGTTTAGACCTCCCGCGATTATCACGAGGTTACGTCCATTAGCCTAAATTTAGTTGCGAGTTTTGCGCTAGCTTGCCTCATCACTGATCCCAGCCTATGTCCCGGAAACTTCCCTATTAAAACTCGTTTGTCGCCTCTCACCCTTTCCTTGACTGCTTCAGCGCATCTAACTAAATTCGAGTCCCCGCCGATTATCACGTGCACCGACTTTTCTGCTGGACTGTCCCGCACCTGGCCGCTGCCTCGGTTACTAGCGCGTGTCACTGCTGCTGTTTTGTCCCCTCCCCTTCCCAAAACTACTTCGCGGAAGCTGGGTCCTGTGACCCTTGCACCTGTCTTTTCCAAACCTGTTTCCCCCTTCGCGTCTACCACTGTGGGGGTCGATGCCCCGCTGTCGCTTGCTTCCTTGTTCACCATGGCTGCCTTCGCTAACCCCTCCTCGGCTGACTTAAGCCTTTCTCCCATGGCCATCGTTTTTTCCCGCTCTGTCGCCAACGCATTCTCCAGCTCGGCGATTTTTACCATGAGCTCATTCTGGGCAGCCATCATTATTTCCATTTTCGCCTCTAACTCGCATTGGTTACACTTGGCGTCAGCTCCCTCTGTCTTCTCATTCGCACAAACCTCTATTTTCTATCCCATTCCGCACCCTGAACACTTTACGGTCTTTTTGACCATGGCTAGATCGTGCACACGGCGGATTAGATACACTTAAAGCCAAATGGTATCACAAAACTCCGCAAGTATGCTACACTTCAAAGCACATGTGTACCTTTCAGCCACGTGGTGGCCGAACAAACAAATAATAAAAAAAAAACCCAAGCGACTGTCACACAAGAAACAGTACAAAGTTGTAAGCTCTATTAAGCTTCAATCTAGTGGCTTATGTACTCATATAACTAAAAAAACAAGCTCGAATCATGCAAAAAAAAAAAAAAAAAAAAAACTTATCTGACGCTGTCATTCCGGAGCCCACGAAAAACACGTCCGTCCTCTAGCAGAACCAGTCGCAGTGCCCAGCGCCATCTAGTGACATGTTTGAATAGCTTTGCCCCGCTGGTGTGTTTACGCGACACCAGGGGTCGCACGACACAACACGGTACAGCTCGGGTCGCACGACACAACTCGGAGTGTGGGTAAATGAGGGGGGATAGATATATGGAGGTACAAGAGAAAGCATCGGTAACAAAGGGAAAGAGGAATGCTGCAATCATGAAGCACAGAGCGTTATGGGGATACAATAGGTACGAGGTGCTTCGAGGGCTGTGGAAGGGTGTGATGATTCCGGGGCTTACATTTGGGAACTCAGTGGTGTGCATGAATAGTGAAATAAAAATAGACGCAAACCTACAAGGAAGAAAAATTAGAGACAGAACAGAAAGGGCGTCAATGACGCCCTTTCTGTTCTGTCTCTAATTTTTCTTCCTTGTAGGTTTGCGTCTATTTTTATTTCACTAAGCATGTACCAACTAGCCCAACAAAAAGTTTTATTAAGGTGTGCATGAAGTCAGAGGTGCAATCAGGAATGGATGTAAATCAAAGGACTGTGGGACGCCTCGCGGTTGGGCGCTCACGGGAAGACGACAAATGAGGCTGTAAAGGGTGATATGGGATGGACAGGTTTTGAAGTGAGGGAAGCTCAGAGCAAAATTAGATTTGAAGAGAGGCTGCGGAAAATGAAGGAGAGTAGATGGGCAGGGAAGGTTTTCAGGTATTTGTATAGAAAAAGCGTCGACACGCAGTGGAGAAAAAGAACTAGGAGGCTCACCAGTAAATATACGGCTAGCAGTGTGGGCGACATGGCAACAAGGAGCATTAAGCGAAAAGTCAGAGAGGCGGAGAGGACTTATTGGATGACAGCGATGGAAAAGAAGCCGGCTCTCAGTGACTACCGAAAGGGAAAAAACGAAATAAGGAGGGAGAGGTTTTATGATAATTCAAGGGGAAGCGCTTTACTGTTTGAAGGCAAGGTCGGGTTGCCTTAGAAGGCGTAGCTATAAAGCGAGATTCTGTAACGAAGAAGAACAATGTACATGCTGTGGAGGAACTAAGGAAACGATGGAACATGTACTGATTGAATGTGGCGATATCCATCCAGATATACGTGTGGGCACGAGTCTACATGAAGCCTTGGGTTTTAGGGACAACGGAAAGCTGAACACGTCCGCGATAGAAATAAGTAAGAGACGGTTAGAGTATTGGTGGCAGAAAAGTAGAGATAAAGGACAAAAATGAAGAATGGGAAAAATAAGGTCATTCTGCCTTAAGAGGCAGAGAGATGGACCGTGAATTTATATTTTTCTTTGCTATAATAACATAGATTTAATCATTGTAGATAAGGCATTAGGCCAACACAGAAAGAAAGTTTTTTTTGGAGCCTGGTGGCAGACATGTCACCGCCCCGTTATAAAGGGGACGCTCATAGCATCCATCCATCCATACACGGTGCTGGTGCACTTGCTGTAGGTCAGCAACGCTGCTACCGGGCGTTGTGCAGATGCGGTCGGTTCTCGCAACAAGTGAGGCAACCACCGATCTCTTCTGGCTTTTCGGGTGCACCGAGTCGTAATGCAGGTACCTGCCGGTGTGCGTGCTCTTTCTGTACACAGAAAACGTCAGACTGCGCTGGTCACGTTTCACAATAAGGACGTCCAGGAAAGGCAGCTTGCCGTCTCTTTCTACCTCGGCCGTGAACTGAATAGATGCTTCAACGCTGTTTAAGTGGGACAGGAATGAAGGAATCATTTCTGGTTGAATTATGCAAAACACGTCGTCTACGTAACGTAGGAAGACCTTGGGCGGCGTGTTGAAAGAGGCAAGTGCACGATTTTCTAGCCATTCCATCGTTAAATTTGAAGCTGTTACCGAGATAGATGCCCCCCATCGGTGCACTTGCTTGTAGAAGGCACCTTCGAACACGAACTGTTCAAGCAAAATAGAAGGCCTTTTCAAGTCGGGGACGTGGATGGGTGTCCTTTCTGGCAGGTCATCTTCAAGGGCGGCGGCGCAGGTTTCCGGGGCGAGCCGAATAGGAGAAAAGCGACACGACGTCGAACGAGACGAGGGCGTCCTGATCATCGGGAGCATAATGACGAACCTTGTCAATGAAGTCTTCGGAATGGCGAACGTGAGTGGCACTTCTACCAACCAGGGGGAGAATGAAGGTAAGTGGAATGTTTTTGACGAGGAGAGCGAGTAAAATCGACAATGGGTGGCATCGGGACGTTGTGGATTTTTGGTAGACCATAGAGCGCTGGCGCCGAACCATTAGTGCACAGAAGGGAAAAGTAGAACCCCTTCTGCTTAGGATCAATAGCGCGAAAAACGTCAGCAAGAAGCTTTTGTAGCTCGCGCTGTACCTTGGGCGTGGGATCCTTCTTCAGACGGCAGCATGTCGCCTCATCCGCAAGCAATGACATCTTGTCACGGTAGTCACCTCTGTTGAGAAGAACTGTCGCGTTGCCCTTGTCTGCCGGAAGGATGACAAGGTTTCCATTTGAGCGAAGGTCTTTGACAGCTTGCTTTCCTTCTCTTAAAAGCGGGGAGACGTTGTGGTGCGGGCGTAACCGTGAAAGAAGGCCTATAGCGCGGGTTCGTGCCCCATCCCGTCTGGCGGGCTCGATTTGGTTGATTGCATTTTCTGCAGCGCAAACCAATCTTCTCGCATCTCTTTGTGGTCCAACGTTGAAGTTCAAGCCAAGGCTCAGGACAGCGAGTTCGGCAGAGTTTGGCTGGTACGACGACAAGTTGTGCACGATGGACCCGGAAACGTTTCTGCGCAGTCTAGCGAGTTTGTTTTCGTGCGTCTCCTTTGTGCGACTGGATTGAAGTCTGGCCTTGAAATTAGCATGCAGTTGAATGCTTGCGAACTCGTCAGGGACCCGGTGCTCCAGGCGACGGCGCGCGAAGAAAGCCTCATTCTCCAGGTTTCTTACGGTCTGCCTGCATTCCAGAATCCTGGCTTGTAGTAGAAGCTCTTCGGCTTTGGCAACCACGCTAAAACCAAAACTTGAGCGGACAGGCCTGTTTAGACGTAAAGAACGGGGAATTAGTCCTCAGGACTTGCAGGTCAGGTTGAAACTGAGGTGATCTTTGAACGCAGATACTCTGCTCGTATATGAAATGTGCTGGCGAATCTCGGTGATCACAGGTTGGCCGTACGCCCGGCCTAGGTTAATGAAGTCGAGGTTTTGACGGAAGCCTATCTGGTCGGGAAGTAACATGATAGAAATAGAAGGACACCGACCATGAAAAGGAATACGAAGAAAGACGTTTCGGCTCCCCTGACGGGAGCCTTGTTCACAATGAAAGCGAGGACGAGTGAAGCGGTGTTTATAAGGGCTTTAAAATGTACGGCCAACCTGTGATCACCGAGATTCGCCAGCACATTTCATTGACGAGCAGAGTATCTGCGTTCAAAGATCACCTCAGTTTCAACCTGACCTGCAAGTCCTGAGGACTAATTCCCCGTTCTTTACGTCTAAACAGGCCTGTCCGCTCAAGTTTTGGTTTTAGCGTGGTTGCCAAAGCCGAAGAGCTTCTACTACAAGCCAGGATTCTGGAATGCAGGCAGACCGTAAGAAACCTGGAGAATGAGGCTTTCTTCGCGCGCCGTCGCCTGGAGCACCGGGTCCCTGACGAGTTCGCAAGCATTCAACTGCATGCTAATTTCAAGGCCAGACTTCAATACAGTCGCACAAAGGAGACGCACGAAAACAAACTCGCTAGACTGCGCAGAAACGTTTCCGGGTCCATCGTGCACAACTTGTCGTCGTACCAGCCAAACTCTGCCGAACTCGCTGTCCTGAGCCTTGGCTTGAACTTCAACGTTGGACCACAAAGAGATGCGAGAAGATTGGTTTGCGCTGCAGAAAATGCAATCAACCAAATCGAGCCCGCCAGACGGGATGAGGGGCACGAACCCGCGCTATAGGCCTTCTTTCACGGTTACGCCCGCACCACAACGTCTCCCCGCTTTTAAGAGAAGGAAAGCAAGCTGTCAAAGACCTTCGCTCAAATGGAAACCTTGTCATCCTTCCGGCAGACAAGGGCAACGCGACAGTTCTTCTCAACAGAGGTGACTACCGTGACAAGATGTCATTGCTTGCGGATGAGGCGACATGCTGCCGTCTGAAGAAGGATCCCACGCCCAAGGTACAGCGCGAGCTACAAAAGCTTCTTGCTGACGTTTTTCGCGCTATTGATCCTAAGCAGAAGGGGTTCTACTTTTCCCTTCTGTGCACTAATGGTTCGGCGCCAGCGCTCTATGGTCTACCAAAAATCCACAACGTCCCGATGCCACCCATTGTCGATTTTACTCGCTCTCCTCGTCAAAAACATTCCACTTACCTTCATTCTCCCCCTGGTTGGTAGAAGTGCCACTCACGTTCGCCATTCCGAAGACTTCATTGACAAGGTTCGTCATTATGCTCCCGATGATCAGGACGCCCTCGTCTCGTTCGACGTCGTGTCGCTTTTCTCCTATTCGGCTCGCCCCGGAAACCTGCGCCGCCGCCCTTGAAGATGACCTGCCAGAAAGGACACCCATCCACGTCCCCGACTTGAAAAGGCCTTCTATTTTGCTTGGAGAACAGTTCGTGTTCGAAGGTGCCTTCTACAAGCAAGTGCACCGATGGGGGGCATCTATCTCGGTAACAGCTTCAAATTTAACGATGGAATGGCTAGAAAATCGTGCACTTGCCTCTTTCAACACGCCGCCCAAGGTCTTCCTACGTTACGTAGACGACGTGTTTTGCATAATTCAACCAGAAATGATTCCTTCATTCCTGTCCCACTTAAACAGCGTTGAAGCATCTATTCAGTTCACGGCCGAGGTAGAAAGAGACGGCAAGCTGCCTTTCCTGGACGTCCTTATTGTGAAACGTGACCAGCGCAGTCTGACGTTTTCTGTGTACAGAAAGAGCACGCACACCGGCAGGTACCTGCATTACGACTCGGTGCACCCGAAAAGCCAGAAGAGATCGGTGGTTGCCTCACTTGTTGCGAGAACCGACCGCATCTGCACAACGCCCGGTAGCAGGGTTGCTGACCTACAGCAAGTGCACCGAGATCTCTCGGCATGTGGCTACCCGAAGGCTCTGTTGAACTCGGTGGAACGCATGCTGTCTCAGCCGCCAAGACCTGACCGTGTGTTTCCAAGAAAACGTGCCGCTATACCATACGTTCCTGGTGTGAGCGAGGGCCTGGCCCGCGTTCTAGGCCATTACGACGTTCAAGTAGCCCACCTTCCCACGCTGAAATTACGTCATCGGCTGGTAAATGTGAAGGACAAGCTTCAAAAAGAAAAGTTTCCTGGCGTAGTTTATCGGATCCCGTGTAAAGACTGTGATTGTGTATATATCGGCGAGACAGGGAATTTTGAACAGCGGGTCAAACAACATGCGAGTGACGTCAACAAGAAAAAAGTGTCTTCGAATGCCTTGGCAGAGCACGCTGAAAACTTGAGCGACCAAATCGCTTTTGATAACGCCACGATCTTGGAAAAAGAAAAAAACTGTCTGATCGACATCTTGACCGCACAAAAAAGACGAGGACGGAGGGAGGTACGACGACACCGCCCGTGTCGTCGTACCTCCCTCCGTCCTCGTCTTTTTTGTGCGGTCAAGATGTCGATCAGTAAGCACCAACTAGGCCAAACACAAGTTCTTCTGAAAAAACTGTCTGCAAGACACCACTTGGAATCCATCCTGATTCAAACGACGGATAAGACAATGAGCCGAAACGATGGAACCCTTATCTACGCCCGCAGCTTACGTCACATTTTAAAGCCCTCATAAACACCGCTTCACTCGTCCTCGCTTTCACTGTGAACAAGGCTCCCGTCAGGGGAGCCCAAACGTCTTTCTTCGTATTCCTTTTCATGGTCGGTGTACCTTCTTTTATTTCTATCATGTTATTATTGTTATTATTATTACTATTATTATTTTATGTCATGCATAATTTTAATTTTATATGATTAGAAATAAAGCTTATTACTATAAAAACTAAGTGGCTGCCATTGCAAGATGTGTGTCCCCCCCCTTGTGATCTTTATGGATTTGCGCCACTGAGGTATTGCAAATGGTTTGGCAATCTCGCCGCCCAACAGCAGCATAATTATTCACAGCACTATTGACTATACTATCGGCATCACTAGTCCTGATGGTACTATTGATTGCACTGTTGATAATATTGATTGTTTATTGATAGTAGTACTATCAATAGTTTATTTACACTATCGATAATTTTAAAAGTACTATCGATACTATTGATAGTCCATTTACCAATAGTTCTGCATCACGACTACCGTGTATACTCGCGTAATGAACGCACTTTTTTTTCGAAAAATTGAAGCAAATTTGGGGGGGTGCGTTTATTATGCGGGGTGAATTTTACGAAAACTTTTTCGGGATGAGAAAAAAATGCGGTAATGCAAAAAAAAAAAAAAAGGTAGCTTAACCTTTCGCAATTAACATACGCCTACACTGTTTGGAAACAGCTTCTTTATTGCACTTTACTCATCTTTGGTGGTTCATGGCGCCATCTTCTGCAAGCTGTCCCCGCGCGCTCCATAACAGCTTTTCGCGGCTTTCTTTTTTTCGCAATCCTTTGTTTAACCGCGACAGTGGTATCTGCTGTGATCTCGAGGGGCGGCCGGAAGCGTACGCAGCGTACGCTACGACGCACTTGCAAACTCCGTGACTTCGTGGCAAACTCGCCCGACGACGATGTTGACATAGACGTCAGACTCTGCCCAGGCGGCGCTGCGAAAAACGCCGCCACCAGCGCTCTCATCGCCGTCCTGGCTGTAACTGGGTAGTGCAAAGAGAGCCGTCCGCAAGCGAATTGCGTAGGCCACTATAGAACCCCCCCTCTTTCGCTCGGGTTGAGGGCTGTTTCCTGAAAATCAAGGACCTGGAAAGCTTCTTCCGTCAATCGACCCTCGCTTCAGAAAAGTAGGAAGCTCGTCAAAGTGAACTGCGGCTACAATGCAAAAGATGTTTCAGTTATTTCGGCATGCTGCAACTCGCAAGCGAGCATCGCATGACATCGAGTTCAAAGCACTCCGACGTGCTTTCTGCAACGCCTAAATGCGTTAAATTTGGGCATATACATAATGTCAAAGCGATGAAGTACGTACACGAGCAATGTTTCTTACGATCAGTGGTACAAAGCTCCATAGGCGTGCGCAGGGTTCCCCTTCAGGGGGGGGGGGGGGGCGAAGGCTCGTCGCAGCGCCCCCCCCTCCCTATTAAATGAATGCATGGGGCATACTTTGCGCCCCCCCCCCCCCCCTTCTTCGGTGACTAGAGGAGCGGCCGCCCCCCCCTGCCTCCCTCGTGCGCACGCCTATGCAAAGCTAGCTTTATCAGGCATGAGTGGTCCCAGCGATTTTCGCCTTTGCAGTTGCATTCTCCATCCATCTCTCGCTTCCTGTGCGTTGAACTGTTTTATTACGCATCCTCGAATGTACTGTTGACTCTTGTCTTCCGCTTGTATATACTGCAAATGGGGATACGTGCGTGTCCACTTTCTCGGTGTACAACGAAAGGCAAAACCGTGGCCCCCGAGATAGCTCCGGCAATCGCGGAGACCACGGGTAAGAAAAAACTCACCATCTCCCACTAAAGGGGACCATGTGTGGATGCAAAGCAGCGGGGAGATAATTAGCTTGAGCGGGAGGAACGTCGCCGCTCTCATTTCACGGCAGCGGTCCGGGCGCTCATCGCGGCGCTGCACAGGAGAGAGAATGAGGCGCGCTCCGTCATTTTCATACCGCGGAACTACCGTGGCGCCCCCCAGCGGAGTATGCAGCGCTCACACCACCTGTCGTGCGCGCCGCTCCGTACAGGATTCCTAGAGGAAAGGACGGGGGGGGGACCGTAGGAGAGGAGAGAGAGGAGACGTGCATGCGCTGTGGGACGCGGGAGCCGCTCCGTAGAGTAGAGGATTCCTAGAGGAGAGAGGCGGAAAGGACGCGCATGCGCTGTGGGACGCCGGAGCCGCTCCGTAGAGTAGAGGATTCCTAGAGGAGAGAGGGGGAGAGGACTCGCATGCGCTGTGGGACGCGGGAAGGAGGGACGGACTAAGCCCCTTCCAAACACATGCAAGCAAGATCATGGAATGGGGTCAACCTGGGCGACAGACACCACCTGCCTAGCCATTGCTAAGCAGCCTCTCTGTGCTCTCGGCCATGACTCAAGGAATGGGGTCAACCTGGGCGACAGACACCACCTGCCTAGCCATTACTAAGCAGCCTCTCTGTGCTCTCGGCCATGACTCTGATGATTGTAGTAGGGTTGATGGCCTTCATATTACTACAGTGTTCTGGTTCGCATAATGGGTGCTTCCCTACTTCATGAAAGTGGCCGGACGCGGGACGCGGGACACGGGACGGGGGACGCGGGAGGGACGGACAGAGCCCCGAGCATAAGATGCTTCGCATCAAATATTTAGTTTAATTGTTGTTTCCAACTCGCTAGTTGCACCCGGTTGCACAGCAAACTGCAAGGGAGCCGGACTTTGCACTACCCAAAACTGTTCCGACAGGTGGCGCTACGTGTCTGCAAAACTCCAGAGTCTGACGTCTATTGCAGCAAGCTACCACCATTGCAGCAAGCTACCACCGAAGCATCAAAACAAACCGTCGATACCAAGATTAATGACAAAATACGGCCGCTGCCTCGCTCTCCGCATGAGATGTGACTGCAAAAGGTAGCCTATATCTTGCGTTCCTTGAAGTACGCGCGGATAACAAGCATAAAGAGCAAATTGCAACCGAAGCGAGGATCAGTGGTGCCACCATGTTACGGGAATCGTCACGCTCTTTTCTGGGCGACAAGCGAATTTTTCTGGTTTCCTAGAAAACTGCGACATGCTTGTGACATCGACAGATGGCCCTTCGTGACAGAAAATCCTGTCGCCGTCGCTCGAAAATCGCGTGCATGTGGTTGGGCTGGGTGGGCCTCAAAGTTTCGTATTTGCAGGAAGCGACCGTTGGTTGACGCGGACAGTTTTGTGACTTTCGCTCGCTGTGTGCTTATGAGCCGCGATGTCTCTACACTCGCACCGTTCGTGAATCCCGCTGTGGCGCACGGATAATTAAAAAAGACGGGACGTGCCGCGCACAGATAGAAAGAAAAACAAAGAACTGCGCGCGGCAACGGGCGAAAGGGAGAAGGGGAGCAACCGAGGGGGGGTCGGCATAATAAAAAACGGAAAAGATCAATGGGCAAGGAGGCGCTACTTGTCGGTTCGCGGGACTGCAGCGGATAAATGTAGGGGGGTGCGTTTATTATGCAGGAGAAAAAAAAATCCAAATTTTGACGAGGGGGGTGCATTTATTATGCGAGTGCGTTCATTACGCGAGTAAATACGGTATATGCACCTAGCACAAAAAAAAAAAACGAGAAAAAGAAAGGTGCTCTAAGAAACTTAACAGCAGAGCATGCATGTTTGTGGGAGTGTACATTTGTTGTCTGTGTCTACTTTGCGCTTTATTTTTTCTGGAAAAAGAAAGGGGAGAGAGGGGCAGGGGGGGAAAGCGCCCTCTTCTATTTCTTAGAAGGCCACATTATCAGCCATATTTATGCGTCACAGGCTTGCCTATAACGTGTATTCGCCTGTGATCGCCAGCCATTTCTTGTTGCCTTATTTCACTAAACGATTTCCTGCAGCTTGCGCTAAGTCATGCAAGGCAGTGGACTCCCAGCAGAGCTGGTGGGTACTTTCAGCTCTCACCCATACAAAATGCTTGGGTGGTCATTTCGCGCCTGCAGGATCATGATCATGATAGTTTTCCATCTACGACAAACGGCGAACGTCGAGCGTAACAGGCCTGTTGGAAAATTTCTGTGGCGTATATGTGCCACAGAAATTGGGCAAATCCCACTACGTTTCACCTTCTCTTGTTAACCGTCTGTACAGAATGCTGGGGCGGTCATTGAGTGCGTGCCGGTTCGTGATGATGACAGTTTTATATCTAGGACACACTGCAAACCTCGAGCATAACAGGTCTGCTGCAAACTTTCTATGGCGCATGTGCCTCAGAAATTGGGCAAATCCCACTACGTTTCATCTTCTCTTGGTGACCAGCTGTACAGAATGCTTGGGCGGTCATTGAATGCGTGCCGGTTCGTGATGATGATAGTTTTCTATCTAGGACACACTGCAAACCTCGAGCATAACAGGTCTGCTGCAAACTTTCAAGGGCGCGTATGTGCCTCAGAAATTGGGCAAATCCCACTACGTTTCATCTTCTCTTGGTGACCACCTGTACAGAATGCTTGGGCGGTCATTGAATGCGTGCCGGTTCGTGATGATGATAGTTTTCTATCTAGGACACACTGCAAACCTCGAGCATAACAGGTCTGCTGCAAACTTTCAAGGGCGCGTATGTGCCTCAGAAATTGGGCAAATCCCACTACGTTTCATCTTCTCTTGGTGACCACCTGTACAGAATGCTTGGGCGGTCATTGAATGCGTGCCGGTTCATGATGATGACAGTTTTATATCTAGGACACACTGCAAACCTCGAGCATAACAGGTCTGCTGCAAACTTTTTATGGTGCGTATGTGCCACAGAAATTGGGAAATCCTACTACATTTGGGAAATTGGAAAATCCTACTGCAGGTAAAGACACAGTATACTGTACTGATGGGCGATTTAAATGCAAAGGTAGGCAAGAAGCAGGCTGGAGATCATGCAGTTGGGGAGTATGGCATCGGCTCTAGAAACGCCAGAGGGGAGTTACTAGTAGAATTCGCAGAACGCAATAATTTACGGGTCTTGAATACCTTCTACAGAAAACGGGCTACTCGTAAGTGGACGTGGAGGAGTCCTAATGGCGAAACTAAAAATGAAGTAGACTTCATAATGTGTGCCCACCCGGGCATTGTACAGGATGTGGAAGTAGTTAACAAGATCCGATGCAGTGACCACAGAATGGTAAGATCTAGAATTCACCTAGACTTGAGGAAGGAACGGCAGAAACTGATACGCAAGAAGCCGATTAATGAACTAGCTCTGAGAGGGAAATTACAGGAATTCAGAGTTTCACTTCAGAATAGCTACGCGGCTTTAACCGAGGTAACCGGCCTTAGCGTTGACGCAATGAATGATAATCTGACTAGTATCATTAAGGAGTGTGCAGTGGAAGTCGGGGGGTACAGTCGTTAGACAGCACACTGGTAAGCTATCCCAAGAGACGAAAAACCTCATTAAGAAACGTCAAACCATGAAAGCCTCAAATGCAACAGACAAAATAGAGCTGGCGGAGCTTTCCAAGTTAATCAATAGACGTAAAGTAGCCGACATAAGAAAGTATAATATGGAGAGAATGGAGCATGCTCTAAAGAACGGAAGAAGCCTCGAAGCTATGAAGACAAAACTGTGCATAGGCAAAAATCAGATGTATGCATGGGACAAGGAAGGCAAGGTCACAACCAATATGGATAGAATAATTGAGGTAGCGGAAGAGTTCTACAGAGATCTGTACAGCAGCCGGGAGTCAGGATGATAACGTAAGAAGCAATAATAGCCCAGAGGAATCTGTCATCCCACCAGTATTGACAGGAGAAGTAAAGAAAGCCCTAAAGGGAATGCAAAGAGGCAAAGCCGCTGGTGAGGATCAGGTAACATCAGACCTGTTGAAAGACGGTGGAGAGATTATGTTAGAAAACTGGCCACCCTGTATACGAAGTGTCTTTCGACAGGGAGGATACCATATTCTTGGAAAGGGGACGTCAAGGACCTGAAAAATTACAGGCCCATCAGCTTACTGTCCGTTGTCTACTAGCTATTTACAAAAGTAATTGCTAACAGAATTAATACGACATTAGAGTTCAATCAACCAAAGGACCAGGCAGGATTTCGTACAGGCTTCTTAACAACAGACCATATTCATACTATCAATCAGGTGATAGAGAAATGCGCGGAATACAACCAACCCCTATACATAGCCTTCATAGATTACGAGAAGGCATTTGATTCGGTGGAGACATCAGCAGTCATGCAGGCACTGCGGAATCAGGGCATCGACGAAGCCTATATAAACATAATGGAAGAAATATACAGCGGATACACAGCCACTATAGTCCTCCATAAAAAAAGCGACAGCATCCCAATAAAGAAGGGCGTACGGCAGGGAGACACGATCTCTCCAATGCTATTCACCGCGTGTTTACAGGAGGTTTTCAGGGCCCTAGATTGGGAAGAGTTAGGGATAAGAGTTAATGGAGAGTATCTCAGTAACCTGTGATTCGCTGATGACATTGCATTGATGAGTAACGTGGGAGACGAATTACAGCTTATGATTACTGAACTGGATACGGAAAGTAGAAGAGTAGGTCTGAAAATTAATATGCATAAAACTAAAGTAATGTGGAACAACTTGGCAGAGAACAGCGCTTTACGATAGGTGGCGAGACACTGGAAGTTGTAAAGGAGTACGTCTACTTAGGACAGGTAGTAACCGCGGAGCCGAACCATGAGAGTGAAATAACTAGAAGAATAAGGATGGGATGGGGCTCATTCGGCAAGCATTATCAAATCATGAATGGTAGTCTACCACTATCCCTCAAGAGGAAGGTATATAACAGCTGCATCTTACCGGTACTTACCTACGGAGCAGAAACCTGGAGACTTACAAAGAGGGTTCAACTTAAACTGAGGAAGACGCAGCGAGCGATGGAAAGGAAAATGATAGGTGTAACCTTAAGAGACAGGAAGAGAGCAGAGTGGGTCAGGGAACAAACGAGGGTTAAGGATATCATAGTTGAAATCAAGAAGAAGAAATGGATATGGGCCGGGCACGTAGCACGTCGGCAGGATAACCGCTGGTCATTAAGGGTAACTGACTGGATTCCAAGAGATAGCAAACGCGTGAGGGGGAGACAGCAAATTAGGTGGGTAGATGAGATTAAGAAGTTTGCAGGTATAACGTGGCAGCAGAAAGCACAGGACCGGGTTGATTGGCGAAACATGGGAGAGGCCTTTGCCCTGCAGTGGGCGTAGACAGGCTGATGATGATGACGATGACTACATTTCATCATCTCTTGGTGACCACCTGCGCAGAATGCTGGGGCGGTCATTGAATGCATGCCGGTTCATGATGATGATAGTTTTATATCTAGGACACACTGCAAACCTCGAGCATAACAGGTCTGCTGCAAACTTTCTATGGCGCGTATGTGCCTCAGAAATTGGGCAAATCCCACCACATTTCATCTTCTCTTGGTGACCATCTGCGCACAATGCTGGGGCAGTCATTGAGTGCGTGCCGGTTCATGATGATGACAGTTTTATATCTAGGACACACTGCAAACCTCGAGCATAACAGGTCTGCTGAAAAGTTTCTATGGCGTGTATGTGCCTCAGAAATTGGGCAAATCCCACTACAATTCATCTTCTCTTGGTGACCACCTGCGCAGAATGCTGGGGCAGTCATTGAGTGCGTGCCGGTTCATGATGATGGCAGTTTTATATCTCGGACACACTGCAAACCTCGAGCATAACAGGTCTGCTGCAAACTTTCTAGGTCGCGTATGTGCCTCAGAAATTGGGAAAATCCCACTACGTTTCGTCTTCTCTTGGTGACCACCTGTACAGAATGCTTGGGCAGTCATTGAGTGCGTGCCGATTCATGATGATGACAGTTTTATATCTAGGACACACTGCAAACCTCGAGCATAACAGGTCTGCTGCAAACTTTCTAGGGCGCGTATGTGCCTCAGAAATTGGGCAAATCCCACTACGTTTCATCTTCTCTTGGTGACCAGCTGTACAGAATGCTTGGGCGGTCATTGAATGCGTGCCGGTTCGTGATGATGATAGTTTTCTATCTAGGACACACTGCAAACCTCGAGCATAACAGGTCTGCTGCAAACTTTCTAGGGCGCGTATGTGCCTCAGAAATTGGGCAAATCCCACTACGTTTCATCTTCTCTTGGTGACCAGCTGTACAGAATGCTTGGGCGGTCATTGAATGCGTGCCGGTTCATGATGATGATAGTTTTCTATCTAGGACACACTGCAAACCTCGAGCATAACAGGTCTGCTGCAAACTTTCTATGGCGCGTATGTGCCTCAGAAATTGGGCGAATCCCACTAAGTTTCATCTTCTCTTGGTGACCACCTGTACAGAATGCTTGGGCGGTCATTGAATGCGTGCCGGTTCGTGATGATGATAGTTTTCTATCTAGGACACACTGCAAACCTCGAGCATAACAGGTCTGCTGCAAACTTTCTAAGGGCGCGTATGTGCCTCAGAAATTGGGCAAATCCCACTACGTTTCATCTTCTCTTGGTGACCACCTGTACAGAATGCTTGGGCGGTCATTGAATGCGTGCCGGTTCGTGATGATGATAGTTTTCTATCTAGGACACACTGCAAACCTCGAGCATAACAGGTCTGCTGCAAACTTTCTAGGGCGCGTATGTGCCTCAGAAATTGGGCAAATCCCACTACGTTTCATCTTCTCTTGGTGACCACCTGCGCAGAATGCTTGGGGCAGTCATTGAGTGCGTGCCGATTCATGATGATGACAGTTTTATATCTAGGACACACTGCAAACCTCGAGCATAACAGGTCTGCTGCAAACTTTCTAGGGCGCATATGTGCCTCAGAAATTGGGCAAATCCCACTACGTTTCATCTTCTCTTGGTGACCACCTGTACAGAATGCTTGGGCGGTCATTGAATGCGTGCCGGTTCATGATGATGATAGTTTTCTATCTAGGACACACTGCAAACCTCGAGCATAACAGGTCTGCTGCAAACTTTCTAGGGCGCGTATGTGCCTCAGAAATTGGGCAAATCCCACTACGTTTCATCTTCTCTTGGTGACCAGCTGTACAGAATGCTTGGGCGGTCATTGAATGCGTGCCGGTTCATGATGATGATAGTTTTCTATCTAGGACACACTGCAAACCTCGAGCATAACAGGTCTGCTGCAAACTTTCTATGGCGCGTATGTGCCTCAGAAATTGGGCGAATCCCACTAAGTTTCATCTTCTCTTGGTGACCACCTGTACAGAATGCTTGGGCGGTCATTGAATGCGTGCCGGTTCGTGATGATGATAGTTTTCTATCTAGGACACACTGCAAACCTCGAGCATAACAGGTCTGCTGCAAACTTTCTAGGGCGCGTATGTGCCTCAGAAATTGGGCAAATCCCACTACGTTTCATCTTCTCTTGGTGACCACCTGTACAGAATGCTTGGGCGGTCATTGAATGCGTGCCGGTTCGTGATGATGATAGTTTTCTATCTAGGACACACTGCAAACCTCGAGCATAACAGGTCTGCTGCAAACTTTCTAGGGCGCGTATGTGCCTCAGAAATTGGGCAAATCCCACTACGTTTCATCTTCTCTTGGTGACCACCTGCGCAGAATGCTGGGGCAGTCATTGAGTGCGTGCCGATTCATGATGATGACAGTTTTATATCTAGGACACACTGCAAACCTCGAGCATAACAGGTCTGCTGCAAACTTTCTAGGGCGCGTATGTGCCTCAGAAATTGGGCAAATCCCACTACGTTTCATCTTCTCTTGGTGACCAGCTGTACAGAATGCTTGGGCGGTCATTGAATGCGTGCCGGTTCGTGATGATGATAGTTTTCTATCTAGGACACACTGCAAACCTCGAGCATAACAGGTCTGCTGCAAACTTTCTAGGGCGCGTATGTGCCTCAGAAATTGGGCAAATCCCACTACGTTTCATCTTCTCTTGGTGACCAGCTGTACAGAATGCTTGGGCGGTCATTGAATGCGTGCCGGTTCGTGATGATGATAGTTTTCTATCTAGGACACACTGCAAACCTCGAGCATAACAGGTCTGCTGCAAACTTTCTAGGGCGCGTATGTGCCTCAGAAATTGGGCAAATCCCACTACGTTTCATCTTCTCTTGGTGACCACCTGTACAGAATGCTTGGGCGGTCATTGAATGCGTGCCGGTTCGTGATGATGATAGTTTTCTATCTAGGACACACTGCAAACCTCGAGCATAACAGGTCTGCTGCAAACTTTCTAGGGCGCGTATGTGCCTCAGAAATTGGGCAAATCCCACTACGTTTCATCTTCTCTTGGTGACCACCTGTACAGAATGCTTGGGGCGGTCATTGAATGCGTGCCGGTTCGTGATGATGATAGTTTTCTATCTAGGACACACTGCAAACCTCGAGCATAACAGGTCTGCTGCAAACTTTCTAGGGCGCGTATGTGCCTCAGAAATTGGGCAAATCCCACTACGTTTCATCTTCTCTTGGTGACCAGCCTGTACAGAATGCTTGGGCGGTCATTGAATGCGTGCCGGTTCGTGATGATGATAGTTTTCTATCTACGACACACGGCAAACCTTGAGGATAACAGCTCTGCTGTAAAAGGTGGCATCTCTTTTTCTGACAGCTTTGTTTGTGCACTGGGGCAGAGTGCATACATGCTGGATATGACGCCTCTGGACCATATTGATCGCCAGGAAGGAAAACAGGAGCCCTTCTGCCTGCATGGCAAATGTCGGCAGGGCCCGCACTAACCGCGTGAAAGCGTGGCCATTTCGCCTTGTCGTCTGCTGATCCTCTTCATGGCCCTTTGTGTTGAGTGCTACAGTCTATGGACATTGTGTAATGGAAGCTATAAACACTCGTGCAAAAATGTTCCCAAAGCCAGGTGATTTCATGATTCTAAATGATTTACTCCAACTAACACAAGGTAAATCGTTTTGGCGAAACTGAAGTAGGTTGGGTTCAAGGAAAACCGCAACAAAATTACGATCTTCTCCACCGACATAGACATACGACATATGACTTTCTAAATTCCGATCTTTCAAATGGGCCTCTGCCACCTCAATGGCCAGGACGACAGCGACATTTGTGGAGAAGGAAATTGTAGTGTCGGCAACACGGCGCGACTGAGGACAACGAACACATGACAGTTGAACATAACTAAAGTCACCTAGTGTCGACCTTCGACACTACATCTATCCCTGCCTAAATATATACATATTTATACAAAAATAATTACAAAAAGAGTCAATGTTCACATCATGGTACATTATACATAGTCCTGAAATCTCGTGGGTTGTCATCGGTTTCTTGCGGACCTACGAAGAGGTGGTGGCTCACCAGCCGGTTCGGTGCCAACAACTGGAGCACAATCACCATCACCATCCACTGGAGCACTATCACCGTCACGATCATCATCATTAGGAGCAGGGTGCTGGCGAAGCTCAGAGGAGAGAGAGAGAGAGAAGAAACGTTTATTCGTACATCCTATAAGTAACTAAAGTGGGTGGGGCCCTTCGTCCAGAGCTCCACTGGCTATAGCGGCTCGCCGGGCCTGGTCCAGGGTTGCCAGTTGGCTTCCCAAGGCCTGATCCGAGAGTCGCGCCTCCCACGACCAATGTGGTAACGTGTATAGTTTTATGAGTGCGGAGTTTGCCGCAACAGGGCGCGAGGGACAACTGTATGTAATGTGTGTCAGTGTTGGTATCCCTCCGCACCACGGGCACTCATCGCGATATTCGGAGGGGTGTATTTTAGAAAGTGTGTGTAGGTTGGGGTACGTGTTTGTCTGTAGACGGCGCCAGTCTCTCGATTGTGCTCTGTTCAATTTCGGGTGAGGTGGTGCCATAGTGCGTCGCTCCAGCCGTTGAGAGGAGAGAGTCGTTCTGCCAGGCGTCGGTGGACTTCGCACGGTGTCGTGGGAGTTTCCGTTGTCATCCCATATTAGCGCATGGTGCGGCAAGGCTTCCTTGGGAACTGCAGTCAATTGAGAGGCATTCCACGTGCGACCATCTTCAAGGCAGAAGGACCAGCGTCCTATTCGCTTGAGAATTTTCAAAGGAGGTCCAAAAGTGGGAGTGCCTTTCGGACCAGGGACTGGCTTCTTGACCCTCACGTACTTTCCAACTTGGAACTTGGGTACTCGGGCAGCTCTCCGTCGGTCAACATAATCCTTGCTTTTAAGCTGGCGCTCTTTCACCCTCTTCCGAAGTGAAGACATCTGAGCGGGATCTGCGAAGAAGTTCGCAGTGGGATAGCCAATGACGTCCAAGAATGTCCTCATGTGCCGGCTATGTAGAAGCACTGCCGGAGAGAGTCCAGTGGTACTGTGAGGAGTGGCTCTGTAGATTCCCAAGTACTCTGTAACAGTATTTTTTATTGGGCGCTGCTCCAGTATTGCCAACTAAATGTATGATTTGAGGACATGGTTAAACCTTTCGACCTGTCCGTTGGCTTGGGGATGATATACAGCCGAAAAGCTGTGCCTGATACCTCTGTCTTGAAGAAAGGACTCGAATTCTTGAGATGTAAACTGAGTCCGTGATCCGAGACGAGTTCAACCGGATAGCCTTCCCGTGCAAATATCGACAAGAGGAAGTCAAGCACTGTACGGGAGGAGGCTTCACGGCAGAAAGCTATTTCCGGCCACTTTGAGAAGTAATCGACTACAGAGATGACAAAACGACAGTCTGCTGATGCACGCTCAAATGACCCAACAATATCAATAGCTATCTTGCTCCAAGGCCGGTCAGGAAGAGCTACTGGCTGCAGTGGAGTGGGGTAGCTCTTAACACTCTTGTCTGCAGCTTGGCAGGTTGCGAAGCTGTGGATAGCACTCTCAACCTGTTTGTCCAGACCTGGCCACCAGTACTTTTCGCGAAGACGTTGCCTTGTCTTCACTATTCCCGGGTGCGATTCATGGGCTAGTTGAACGAATGTAGCTGTGAGCTTGGCTGGAACTACAACGCGTTCTGAGCGCATCAACAGGCCGTCCACTGCTGACAGTTCCTCTCGCACCTCATAGTAAGGTCTTAGTTCAGGTGACAACGTTTTCTTGGTTGGCCATGTAGCCTGAACAAATTGTGCAACCTGCTGGAGCTTGCAATCCCCGGCTGTGGCAATACGGAGGTCATTGATATGGACTGAAGACGTTACTATGGACACTATTTCTTCTTCAATCTTAAGGGGAGATGCGATTCGGAAAAAAAGCTGCGTTAATCTGTAGCTTAAGGCAGTGAAATTTTTGCTGCCAATATAGGATTTTATGCTGATTTCAAATATGTAATTAGTTTTATAGTAAGTTGTGCAGTTTTCATCTTGTGCCACGACAATGTGTAAAATATAGTTCTTTTTGTAGACTCTTCTTTTGCCAGTAAATGTTTATCGTTCTGAGCCATTATTGGCTCATATTGCTCCACATTATCTGTAGAATGCAAATAACTATCAAGAAAGCGCGTATAAGACATTTTAATGGACAAGAAAAATTGTAATGTGAGAAGCCTTAGAATGCTCAGACCATACTAATTGCTTACTTTAGGTCCGTAATAATTATATTAGGTGATAGCAAGTATTGAAGTAGATACTTGCACTCTGCACATGTTAAGAAATATGTGGGCAAAATTTCATCCCGATCTGGTTATCAGAAGTACCAAAAACATGATGTAAAAACTCATGAAGTTGCCCAGAATTGTATCTTGAGAAAAACGCAATTTAAAGGTATAAGTGAAAGGTCATCTATGCCGAAAAGATTTGTCATTTAAGATGATTTATTCCATCAGGAGAGCTTGGCAATCATGGTTATTTTGAGCATGTGACTTTAGTGAACCCCTCATGCGAAATGCAATGGCAAGCAGCCAGGTGACAATTTCCAGGGGACTCTAGACAATCAGGACTTCTTAGTATTGAATAAGAACTTGTTGTTGGGCGAGTTTGGTGATTACTTAACATGATGATTTTAGCGCTAGAAAAGACAAAGACATGTGGGAGACAGGACAAGCGCTGTGGGAGACAGGACAGGACAGCGCCTGTCCTGTCTCCCACATGTGTTTGTCTTTTCTAGCGCTAAAATCATCATGTTAAGGACTTCTTAGATTTGAAGTAGCCACCGTGTGCTCTTTAAAAGCGATTTTGACCTACTTCGAGTTTAATTACAATCTTCAGTTTTTTCGTCGGGAAAGTAGAGAAACTAAACCTGTGAAAGCAAATAAAAACGAAAATATGTAATTTTTGAAAAAAAACGCGTTTTTTGACTCGCATCTCCCCTTAAGGCCGTCTTCTGTGCCTGGGACAGGAAGCCGGGACAAAGCGTCTGCTACTTTGTTGTGTTCCCCACGCCGGAACTGTACAACGAAGTTGTAACGCAGCAACCGAGCAGTCCACCTTGCAATGCGAAGTGGTCGTTGACCTGTGCTTTGTGTTGACAGCAAGGATACGAGGGCCTGGTGATCTGTTACCAAAGTGAATGATCGTCCCCAGAGGTAAATGTGCCATTTCTCGCATGCCCATAGGCAGGCCAGGGCCTCGCGTTCTCCTGTCGAGTACTTCCGTTCTGTCTCTGTGAAGGTTCGTGATGCGAATGCAACGGTTCGAATGGATGGACCGTCAACTTGTTGCAGTACTGCACCCAGGCCATATGCAGACGCGTCTGTGGCTACAATAACTGGGAGCGCTGGGTCGAACATTCGCAGTACTCTTCTCGATGCAAGGAGTTCCTTTACCTTTGTAAAGCTTTGTTCAGCAGCAAGATCCCATTCAAAATGAACGTCCTTGCGAAGTAGCCTACGCATAGGTTCTACCTCTTCGGCAAGGTTGGGAATAAACTTGGCATAATACTCCACAAGATCAAGAAATGAACGCAGCATGCCTACATCTGTGGGGGGTGGCAGCGTGTACAATTGCGTCAACTTTTGCTTGAAGGGGCGCTATTCCTTCTGCGCTGACATGATGTCCAAGAAATGATAGCTCTGATGCATTAAAGATGCACTTATCATTGAGTTTGAGTCCAGCTTCGGAGATGCGCAGCAGAACTTGCTCCAGATTTCTCACATGCTCTGACTCAGTCCTGCCAAAGATGATGATATCGTCTATGTAGCCGAGGACCCCCCTTGCAACCCTGCAGGATTGTAGTCATGAGTTGTTGAAATGCGACTGGACCAGACGCCAGTCCGAAGCACACTCTTTTAAACCGGAAAAGGCCGTCGTGCGTAATGAAAGCCGTGAGGTCTCTGCTGTCCGGATGAAGGGTAACTTGGTAATATGCAGAGGCCAAGTCGAGCTTTGAGAAGTAACGTGCACCATTAAGAGAGTGCAGTAGCTCTTCCGTGTGAGGCAGGCGAAAGCTATCAACTACAATTGCTTTGTTGGGCTCTCTGAGGTCAACGCATAGGCGGATGCTGTCATCTTTCTTGCGGACAACTATAGGAGAGATCCATTCAGAGGCGTTAGCCTTTTCAATTACATCATCGGATAGGAGCCGCTGAAGCTGGTCGCTAACTGGCTTGCGCAGGGAAAGTGGGAGGCGTCTCAGCTTCTGCACCACTGGAGGGACTGACGACTTCATTTTGACCTGATGCTGGACGCCTTAGGCCAGGCCAAGGTCCGGCGAAAACAAATGTGAAAACTTAGCCCTTAACAGAGGTGGCATATCGAACTTCGGCGGGCTTGCAGGAACTGCGCCGCCCGTATGCGCAAATGTTGCTGTTTTCTGACTCATGGTCTCTGAAGCTTCGACAGCCATGCACAGGCAGCGTAGCTGCGCGCCCACAATGTGCAGTCCTAAAGCTTGCACCGCGTCCAGACCCAGAAGAGAAGTTCCTCCGGGGGTGACATGAATTGCTATCACGGCTGTTTCCCCTTTAAACGAGATGCTTGCTTTAAACTGGCCCAGTACGGGGATCTTCCGGCGTTGGAAGTCCAACAACGTAAGGGCAGAGCTGGTCAACTGGACCCCTTCGAACATGTTTCGAAATTCTTGTTCCCGTATAATTGACACAGCTGATCCCGTGTCGACCAAGAACTTAGCAACGCGCGGTTCTGAGCTCGAGGCGACTGGCGTGACTACGACATCAATGTAGACGCCCTTGCGCTTGTCTTCGTGAACAGTGAGTAGGCTAATGACATCTGATGCATCTTGTTCAGGAACTACTTCTTGGATGTGAGTCGGGCGTTGTCCTCGTGCTCTGCGTGAGCTACGACACACTCGCATGAAGTGGCCACGGCGGCCGCATGCGAAGCAGGTTCTACCGCGAGCGGGGCATGCCGTCGGTTCACAGTGACGTGTGCCGCAATTACCACAAGCCTGCATATTTTTGCTGTACTGCACATCGGCAGCGTCGGTATCTGAAGATGGTTTGACGAGCGTGCGGCAAGCTAGGGCGGCTCTGATAAAGGGGGCGTGTCTCGTTGCTGTACCGGCGACTATCGTGCGTGCTTCGTTCGGAAGCGTCATACTGGCGTGGATGTTGGCGTGTGATGCGCTCAACGGAATTAGAAAAAGCTTCCGACTGCTGCTGGGCTCGCTCGCTGAGGAGCGCAATTTCAACGGCACGGTCGAACGTCAACGTGTCGCCCTCCAAGAGCAACCGTGATTGCAACTGCGGGGATGCAACTCCGGTAACGAACTGATCGCACATATTATCGTTGGCTTGCTCGGCGAAATCGCAAGAGGCTGCCAGTTCGCGAAGCGCGAGGGCGAAGTCGGGGATGGACTCACCATGTAGCTGACGGCGCTCTCGGAAGTGATGTCGTTCTAGGCGAATGTTGCGCGCGCCGGCGAAATGTCGTTCCAGAATCTCGCGGGCCGCGTCGTATACGTCTGGGAGACTCGTCGCTGCTGCTTCTTGCTTGGAGGCCACGCCACGGTCTTTGACTTCACCGGTTGAGGTAGCGGCGGCGGCCAACGGCTCAGTCGTCGGTAGCTGGGGTGCGGTGGGCGTCGGTGGAAGCGCATCGAAAATACGTTGCCCTTCCGGGCCCAGGCAGTGCAACAGCAGGGCTCGACGGCGGGGCGCAGGCAGGTCGGCAGCTCCGGACGCGAGAAGAAAATTCTCGAAGAGGCGTATCCAGCGGGTCCATGGTATGGCTGGAGTGCCCGGGGCGGCGAGAAAGGGGGGGCGGCGGCGAAAGCGCGGCGGAAGCCATCGCGGTGTGATCGAAAACCTCGTCGCCAGATTGTAGTGTCGGCAACACGGCGTGACTGAGGACAACGAACACACTCAACCCATGCCACACGAGAACTCCTTTATTCCGGTGACAGTCGTATTTATATATGTCAGAGGTGGCGCCATCTCTTGATGACAGTTGAACATAACTAAAGTCACCTAGTGTCGACCTTCGACACTACAGAAATAACATCAGAGGACCCATCACATTGTTGTCATCAAGGTGCTGTGTACGCACGTCAGTTGCAAATTGATGAAAGTTGTTAACTTACCTGGTATTGTCCTCGGTTAACGGCCTCAGCAATCCAACCAAAAACTTGGACAAGTCGTAAGTTGGGGACCCAATGAACGACACGATAGCACAAAGAGGACAACCTTCTTTTTGCACCTTTGGCAGCCCATATATCGTTGAAGTGGCCGAAGAAAACAGTCGGCGGTACAACGTCTGATCTATGCTTCCTTTGTTGCACAGTGTGCTTAATTCTTCAACTAGCTATAATTCTGACTTAGCTGTCGGATCGCGGCTGAGCTTCGCATTGTGCAATGTATCGATCAAGATGTATATTTTCTCCTGAAAAATTTTTTTAGGTCTAGCAATACTGTGCCTTTTCCCTTGTCAGCAGAAGAGATGGTGATCCGACTTGAGGTCCTTGAGCGCAGCGTGCTTCCCCGCGGAAGGATTCATACGAGATCTTTTGGCATTCGCCAGGACACTCACAATTCGGCTACAAGCTAAGTTCACCCCAGTTGTGTCATGAATGTGCCGCAACTTCTCCTTATTCCACGATGATGTCCCCTTTTGGCACGCCACATGGGGCTATCGCGAAGCTCAGGCCTTTTGACAGCAGGCTGATGTGGTAGTCCTGACAGATGTGTCGAGGAGAGGTTATGCACCGCTTTGAAACTGTCACGTTTTGGCTGATGATGATGTAAATCGGGCAAGTTTCTGGCGATGGACATTGGTGCATTTGCCCCTTTCCAAATCTTCATCTTGTTTGTGTGCCCTGATTGGGGCAAAGCTTTCAGTGCTGACAGGTTTATATCGCATACACGCAACGTCTTACTTACAGTATTTGTTGCTTGTTGTCCTGGATTCGGGCTTTTAGGCATTTGTGGCTGAAATTCTGTGAAAGCTTGCGGCCATATGGGGGGGGGTGTCTATGAGGGTCTTGCAGTAAAGGCTTCTGGGCACCCCGTTGTTGTTCAGGCACTAGTAGTTGACACACAGATGACATTTGAGCCGCATGATCTTCGTAGACTGGTTGATGTACTCCCTGACCGTGCCGAGTAGAATACTTCCGTGCAGAACTCTGATAAATGCAAAAATGTTCCGAAAGCTGGTCGAGTCCACGATTCTAAAAGGTTTACTCTGACTTAACACAACATAACAGTATTAACAAAATTACATAGACATTTTGCCTCCTATGCAGGTGGCATCCTCAGTATACACTGACACCAAATGAGTGGAGGTGGTCCAGTCCACTACTAGTCACATATGTCCTTGTAAACGTCCGGTTGTTGTTGCAAGCCGATTTCTTACGACGAATGAACCACAGGACACGTGTTCACTATGCACAAAGACCGCACACCTGCGAATGATCATAACGGGGTTCTGTACAAAGTACAATACGGGGGGTTGCGATGCTACTTACATCAGCGAAATAGGCAGGAAAAGATCAACGATGCTCAAAGAACACAAAGGGGACGTCGCGAAAGCCACCCATGTCACATGCTCCAAGACGGAGCTTGTTGAACACTGCTGGACGACAGGACATACCTTCGACTTGAACAATGCGACGATGCTGGCTCGGGAACAAAGGTGGGGAAAAATAAAGCTCCTGGAATCACGGTTCATCTGTTGTGACAGATTTGCTTGCAACAACAACCGCGGCCCCTTAACGGACGTTTACAAGAAGATATTTGACTCTTCTGAAAGGACATGTGTGGCATGAACATGAGGCTGCCACACTCGCTTGTTGCAACGAAGGCGATAAACATATGTTGTAATGAACAACCACAGTTGTTGAATCATATAAGAGAAAAAAAAGGCAGCTTCGCCCTAGTGGTGCCAAGCCTGAACGAAGTGCGAAGCTGGGCAGCCTTCTTGTCTCTCTCTGGTCCCGGTAGTCCCGTGTTTCTTCTTCTCGTCCCCGTCTCTTATTTCGCTAGTACCATGTCATATTATTCTTGATACCAACTAGCCCAACTTCCCGCCTTAACTGTCTCGGTTTTCTTTCTCTCCTCCTCTCTTTCATTACTGTTGTCTTTTTCTCTGTTTATTTCTATTTATTTCTAGTTTTCTTCCGATTTTTTTCCCTCTCTCTCTATTTCTCGCTTGCTTCTTTTTCAGTTTTTATACCTGGTTTGTGTTGTCGTGTTTCCCTAGCCATAGCAGTAATGTCCGCACTTTATATCATGGTGAAGGTAGAAAACCCGAGGCACTGCGCAGACCAAAGTGAAAATTTAGAACACACACAAAAGGACGTTTTGACTCACACGGCAGCCTTGTTCACTTTATAGTATCATCATGGCGCTCGAAGAACAAAAAGAAGACGACTTCTCTTTGGCGTGAGCGTGCGCTCAATATGCTGCAGCTGGCTATGCTATATGTTTTTTTGCCTGTGTTACACCAAGCGACGACGACAGCATACAACAGCCTGGCCCTCTAAAGTGCTGCGCACTTAAAATATGTCCACTGAATGGTTCAAAAAGCTCCCGAACAAAGGTGTGTTGATAATTTAGTGTTAAGAGAAAACCGTCCAAGTTAGTCCGCCGAGTGTAGGTCACGTTTTGGCCAGCTGTAAGCTACAATCACCAGTTTCCTTTACTTATGGTTTCATATTTAGAATATAGAAGGCACTGTTAGCGTGGTGGCATTCCTGCCTCTATTTTTCTGCTGTTTGATAAAGGGCAGAAATAGTGATGGCAATGATATCATAATAAAATATCCATGCGATGTTTATTTTCTTCTCTGTGATATCAAAATTCATAAAAAAAATTTGAGCCCCTCAGTTCCTCTCCTCATTCATTTTTTTTTCTGCTTGCAACCTTACCATGCGAATGACCCTGTGAAACATTATTTGCTCTATCTATCCGAAAATAGTTCCCTAACAGTGCTTTGTTACTGCGCTGTTCCATGACTCCCTTGCTTTCTTTTACTAGCTGCTCCAAAACACAGTCTTGAGAACAGCAGCGCAAAATTTCCCTGCTCCAAAATACTATTTTTTTCTGTTCCGGAGCGTGCTCTAGAAGCAGTCTGAGCTTTTCCAATCCTGCGTAGTGCATTAGGAAAAATGTGTGTTGTGTATACCATTGTTATGCTGTGAAAAGTTCAAGTTGTAACAAGGCTTTGCTTTTGTGCAGGTGTTCTTTGAGAAGATATTCGTCACACGACCTTGGAAGGCTCTGTTTGTAACCACTGATGACTCTATCAAGGAGTGGTGGTTTCGCTGGAAGATTGACCGCTATGTGAGTGACACCTGCTTTGTATTCTTATCACTTGAGGAAGCCTTGGTAATTCTTTTGAGCCCATGTAGTTCCTGTGCATGTTGACGCTTTTCAGAGCTAGAAGTTGTCTTGTACGAGTCAGCCTAGAATTGTGTAGCATAGCTGTTATATCTGAGCAAAGTTTTTGTTATAAAGGGGTTTGGACGTCAAATTTGTGGCTTGTACTTTCTTTGCTTCAAACGCTTGTTATTGCTCCAGGAAGCATGATACATGCTTGGAGATTCATATATTATTGGTAAATAATTTAATATCTCATTATCTATGTGAACCACTCTTGGTTTCGGTTTTGGGCGTCGGGTTGGACTGTGACATCACTGTCGAGGAAGCATGACAACGTGAGCCCACAAATCTGTGATGTGCCATCTGCATTGTGTGCTCTCATACACTCACGCAAGCAACCGCTTTTAACACGCTAAAATTCTCCAGTAGAGAATTTTATCGTGTACTGTATTCTGGTATACGCAGAGATGTTTGCGCAATGCCAGGTTACCGGACAATAGTACCGACACCTTGCGACGCTTCAGACCACAATTATAGATGCGTTTCTTTTTCAATGAGTGTCCTTGGCAAAAAAAGAAAATGTGCGGTGCAGTGAGTGAGGAAACAAATGAGCCTCCTCCTCACCCTCACTTCCCTTTCCCACTCCCTTGCTGTACTATACTATATGAGTAGTGCTCCGTGTGTTCGGATAAATCCAAAAGAAGCCAATTAACGCTCACCGGTAAAATCTTTGGCAATTGGGATTTATCCGATAAACTCCGATTTTGACGACCAATATGACCATGTTCCATCCTTTATCGAGAGGGCATGTTTTAAGCAGTCATTGATACATCGGCCAGTTTGGTCGATATAAACTTTACCTCACCTCAACAGTGTCTGGTAGACCGCACCCATCGCACATTTAACAAAGTGCTTACCAAGCACAGAGCGAGAGACATCAACGTATGTACGGCATCTTGATAAACGGTCCCCTGGCGGCACTGGGGTGTGGCAGACATCAAGCATGGCCTCCGCGATTGCGCACCGGCAGGTTTCTCTTGCAGCGTGCGATCTTGGAGGCCACGCATCAAGTGTACGGACCTCGTAAAGTATGCTTGCATCTATGACAACAATCTTTAATCCTATAATACGCACAAACGTAGGTGTTTTGTATTCAAGTGTTTGTACTTGTATCTTTAAGATCAAAATGGGAGCCGACAAATGGAAACACGTAGTGGGCTAAGCAGGAAGAACAGAGGAAGTGCCTCAGACAGGCTGGCCGACGTTTCGATAGGTGGACCTATCTTTGTCAAATGCGCCTTGTCATCCTTGGCGTGTTAGTTTTAAGGGGGTTAGTACTGACGTCATCGCCTGTGGTGGCGCATGTCCGTGCTGGTAATTGCAGTCTGGAAAGAAAAAATCTATAAAGCAGATGGGTGTAGCCCCCGTCTCATGAGACAGGGGCTACACCCATCTGCTTATAGATGGACCATCGACACCACCCAGGTCATCGAAACGGAAGGCACCAAAAGACAATTGTACTTAGAATCGTGGCATATACAAACGACACCTGGAAACATTAACCGCTCGACGGGGACCCTGCCGAGCGTGTATGTACATGGTCTCTTTGGAACCAATGGAGAAGACAACACATTAACAAGAGGGGTGGGGAGAACGACGGGGGGAGAGGGAGACAACCACTTAAAAGCGCTAGCTTCTGAGCCAACCGAACAGTCGCCCCCTGCAGAAGAGAACGAACGGGTCTCGAAGGGTTGGGCTAGTTTTTAAAATTAAAACCTTCCCCATCTCCCGCTAAAGGGAACCATGTGTGGATGCGAAGCAGCGAGGAGATGGTTAGCTTGAGCGGGAGAAACGTCGCCGCTCTCGTTTCGCGGCAGCGGCCCGGGCGCTCATCGCGGCGCTGCAAAGGAGAGAGAGGCACGCGCGCTCCGTCATTTTCATACCGCGGAACTACCGTGGCGCCCCCCAGTGGAGTATGCAGCTGTCGCACCACCTGTCGTGCGCGCCGCTCCGTAGAAGATTCCTAGAGGAGAGAACGGGGGGGGGGGGGGGACTGTAGGAGAGGAGAGAGAGGGGGGAGGGAACGCGCATGCGCTGTGGGGGGTGTGGGACGTGGGAGCCGCTCCGTAGAGTAGATGATTCCTAGAGGAGAGAAAGGGGGGTGAGCGTAGGGGAGGAGAGAGAGTGGGGGGAGAGGACGCGCATGCGCTGTGGGGATGTGGGACGCGGGCGCCGCTCCGTAGAGTAGAGGATTCCTAGAGTAGAGAAAGGAAAGGGGGTGAGCGTAGGAGAGGAGAGAGGGGGGAGGGGACGCGCATGCGCTGTGGTGGTGTGGGACGCGGGAAGGAGGGACGGAATGAGGATTTTTATGCCTATAATTTCAATGTATTGGTGTCCAGACCCTGACGTGGTCGCCAGGCTGGTATTCCAGAAAGCATCGTCAAAGATTGTAACGTCGCTTGTCTGCTGATTCTTGGTGCATAGGTGAGTGAGCTGTGGAGCTTCTTCCGTGCGCTGCGAGTAGGTAGCATTGTCGAGATTTTCTTTGTCGGTGATGTTCGGCAGCGGAGTCAAGCGTCGAGTTCCTTCCGTAAACTTACCTATACGGCGTCATCTGTGTCCTTTCTTGCACGGCCATGTATAATGCAAAGGTCACATGCAAAAGGATGGTTCGACGTCGTATGTGTTCGACGTCGACGTATGGTACTCATGGATTGAAACAGCACAACTTAGGGCTAAGTAACGCACATGCTTTCATTTCCACCATATTCAGTTCGGGTCATATTGGCGTAATTTTGACTCGCATGTAGATCAGAGCCAACATTATCTTTAGAGACCAGATTCGTCGTGACACGACGGGGTCATCTTGAGCAATTGCGCATAGCAGTCGTTATACTAAAAATTTTGATGTCGTGTTTGATTCCGTGAGTATTGTACATGGCCAGCATGGTGGCTATGGTCATTATTTAGATGTGCGGTGAGGCCATTGGTCAGTGGGTGTATAGGTGGTGGTCTGGCGGTGGTTTATGAGGCTGCATCTCAAGATCACCTGAGTTAGGTCAGCAGTTAAGGCCATACCTCTGTCAGCGATGAGGACCTCTGGGGTGCCATGACAGAGGACGATGCTTTCAACGGAAAACTTGGCTACCTTGGCGGCAATGCCCTTGGGTAGTGGGTGTGGTAGTCGGTAGCTACGACGGTCCATTTATTTCTTTAGGTCAAAGTCAGGAACTACCCTATTAAGTCCATTCTGATTTTCTGGAAGGGTTGGTGAGGTGGTTAAATTGGCTTGAGAGGTCTGGCTGGCCTAGTCAGTGCTTAAGAATAACTTGTTCTTGGGCGAGTTGCTGTCTGAGTTTGCTGAACATATATTGAAGGGCCTGCTGTAGAGGTAGGGGCGAAACTTTGACGTAGCCCCGGTGATGGCAAGGCACTCCTTTTCTGTTGTGGAATAGCTGGTTTCCGACTTGGATAGCGACCGGCTAGCATAACTGATAACCCTTTCTAGTCTGTCAGTCCTCTGCACAAGGACAGCGCCAAGTCGTATGCTTTTTGCGTCAGTGTGGATTTCCGCATCGGCGTATTCGTGGAAATGTGCAAGTGTCGGATGTGTCTGCAGGTGTCATTTCAGTTCTTGAAATGCTTCAACTTGCGCCATTTCCCACTTGAATTCCACGTCAGCCTTATGTGCGTTAGTGGCTCAGTGGTCTGAGAAAATTCTTGACAAAGCATCTGTAATAGGCACACAATCCGAGAAATTGGCGTACAGCTTTCTTGTTGGTTGGTGGCGGGAAGCAGTGATGGCAGCTGTTTTCTGCGGGTCTCTGCGAACTCCAGACTTGCTAATGACGTGACCCAAAAACAAGAGTTCCTCATACCCTAAGTTCTACTTTTATGGGTGCAAGATGCGTCGAGAGGTCCTGATTGCTTGAAGTACAGTTTCAAGGCTCCGAAGGTGTACGTCGAAGTTTCAGGCAAACACTCTCATTGCAGTGCAAACGACCGTAGTATTTGGGGGGTGTGCTGCCTTCAGTGATGATGGTTGTGGCTATGCCACGACGCACATTTCACTGGCGGCAACACAAACAATAAATGCTGCATCTGCTTATCGTTGGAACAAACTGTTTGCTCGCAGAACTTTAGGGAGCACTGGAGTCGCGACACACATGGGCATGTCACGTGGTATATTTTTCTTTTTTATGGGCATCAGTAGTAAGCAAAAAAAAAAAACCCACTAATAATTAATAGATAGAAAGTTGTAAACTGTGGAATTGAACATTTTGCAAACCGATCTGCAACTTTCTCATTGGATTTTTTTGCGTTGCATCATTGCTTCAAAAGTTGGTTAATTAAAAATGCCTAATTATATTTTCTGAATAACAGAACACAAAGAGTAGTGTGACTTACCCCATGCAGTAGTCAGCAACATGCATTTGGTCACGTTGTCGTAGACCGCGTCGCCATATTCTCTGGCTAGAGTTACTGGGGGGCACCCTGCAAATACGAAACGCACGGCAATGCAGGCGGCAAAACCCGCCGAAAGTATCCATGTAGGTGGTCTTTTAATAATAGTGGTTTCCCGAATAATACTACATTCGCAGTAAGTGTGAACACTTGGTTTCAGTTTGAGCTCTTTTACGTCGGATACCACTGTGCACCTAGGCAGAGTTTGAGGATTTCTTGTTTCAGGTGTACGTCAAAAACTGAGCAAACACCTTTACAAAACTTGTTTTAAGCACCGCACTGCATATAGTTATGGCAATATTCAGTAGTCAATCAGAAAGATCAAGATGTATTTTTGGGCGAGTTTGTGCATACTTGCAGTAGAACAGCGCCAGCGAAAACCAGGTCGTGTCGTTCAACCTCCCTTGTTTTCGCTGGCCGGATCAGCTGAGAAACAAAACGAATTCTTCATGAAATGCATGAGACCATGTGACTTTTTAGCTATGTGGCACTGCTCTACGTGCTTCTGATAAAATGTTAATAACATTTTATTAACATCAAGGCTATAGATTTGTACCGGAGCCCTGCACATTGACGACCACATAGTTGTGTTAGGAGGCTATTTTATGATATACAATATTATTGATCATGTACAACTGCCGACCTGCAGGTCACTGGATCGAATCCCGGCGGCGGCGGCCGCATTTATGATGGAGGCGAAAATGCTTGAGGCCCGTTTGCTTCGATTTAGGTGCACATTAAAGAACACTCGGTAGTCGAAATTTCTGGAGCTCTCCTCTACAGCGTCTCTCATAATCATATCATGGTTTTGGGAGGTTAAACCCCAACAATTATTATTATTAATATTATTGATCAAGTACTCTGTTTGTTTGCTTGTGTCAAAAAAATAACCGATGAGGTTATATCACAACATCCACTTGCATGGTGCCCTTATTTTTGCATAATTGAGTCAAATAATGAATTCTCCGAAGAACATTTTCTTCGTGTTATTTGCAGCAAATTGAGATATTTATGTAGCTCTTCATAAGAGCCCCGTAATAATTATTCAGGTGTCTGAACGTAAATGCAACAATGTAAATGCAATGTGCTTCTCCAGTGTACTCCAGAATGTGAAATTAGTTGCACCAGGGTGCTCCAAAATGATGAATTTTGCTGCTTTAAAAAGCTCCAAAGTGAAAATATTGCCATGATGTGTTCAGGTTTCACCTACAAAAATTCTTAGCAATGCTCTGCGCAGACCGCGCTGCTATGTCTGGAAGGCTTCACGATTGTTTGAGATCCTGTCAAGATTACGGGAAGGACGCGAATAGTCCAGCTTGTCGGAAGCTTACGTGAGCACCAACGATAACGCTGAAATGTTCGATGACTGATGTATGAAAGATGGCGCGTTCCACTGATAGCCTATGACTTGCTTTACCTTGACTGTTGATATTCAGGGCACAAAATAAAAAGTTAGGTATTTCCCAGCCTTCTCACCATCACAACCAGGTGACATTATTGCTGCTCCAGAAATGGCTCCAAATTAGAAGTCATCACTGCTTCTTTCCCTCGCTATGCTATTGGCCTCCTTTCAGCACTCTTTGTCGGAAAAGCTAGACTAGGCTTTCTCTCTCCACTTCCCTGTCCCACACCATTGCTATACTGTGCTCTGCATGGCTATGCTATGCTAGGACCTGCTTGGCCAGGGACCATTGTGGCAGCCACGCAAGCCAAGCTTAATTGAACAGCTGTGCTGTTAATAAAAAGGCAACACGTTGGAAATTATGCTGCTGCATAGAATGTACACCAGCAGAGGAGAATGCACTAGGTTTCTGCAATTCATTTTAGTGCCGTCAGATGGCTCCACCTATCCGGCCTGTCATGTTTGAGAGCAAAAAAGGTTGCATACAAACCAGAAATCTCTAATCCCATCTTCGCAGGTTCGCGTGATAATGTGAAGCACTTCGCGAAATGCTAGCAAGCTTGGCTAGTCTGGCAACAGACTGAGCAAAAAAAAACTTCCCCATCTCCCGCTAAAGGGAATCATGTGTGGATGCGAAGCAGCGGGGAGATGGCTGCCTTGAGCGGGCTCGAGAAACGTCGCCGCTCCCGTTTCGCGGCAGCGGCCCTGGCGCTCATCGCGGCGCTGCATAGGAGAGAGAATGAGGCGCGCGCGCTCCGTCATTTTCATACCGCGGAACTACCGTGGCGCCCCCCAGCGGAGTATGCAGCTGTCGCACCGCCTGTCGTGTGCGCCGCTCCGTAGAGTAGAGGATTCCAAGAAGAGAGAGGGAACGCGCATGCGCTGTGGGACTCGGGTGCCGCTCCGTAGAGGAGAGCATTCCCATAGGAGAGAAAGGGGGGAGCGTAGGAGAGGAGAGGGAGGGGGGAGAGGACGCGCATGCGCTGTGGGGGGCGTGGGACGCGGGAAGGAGGGACGGAGAAAGCTCCCGCAAGTATGTGCAAGCAAGATGAAAGAATGAAGTCAACGGGATGCGGGCGCCGCTCCGTAGAGTAGAGGATTCCTAGAGGAGAGAAAGGTGGGGAGCGTAGGAGAGGAAAGTGAGGTGCTGTGGGACGCGGGAAGGAGGGACGGACAAAGCCCCACAAGCACATGCAAGCAAGACCAAGGAATGCAGTCAACGGGACGTGGGCGCCGCTCCGTAGAGTAGAGGATTTCAAGACAGAAAGGTGGGGGAGTATAGGAGAGCAGAGGGGGGTGTGGGACACGGGAAGAAGGGCGGACAAAGCCCCCGCAGGCGCATACAAGATCAAGCAATGGAGTCAACGGGACGCGGGCGCCGCTCCGTAGAGTAGAGGATTCCTAGAGGAGAGAAAGGGTGGGAGTGTAGGAGAGGAGAGAGAGAGGGGCTGTGGGATGCGCGACGCGGGAACGAGGGACGGACAAAGCCCCCACAAGCACATGCAAGCAAGATCAAGGAATGGAGTCAACATGGGCGACAGGCACTACCGGTAGAGCGCGTTATTCTTTGCTTGCACCCACCACCTGCCTAGCCATTGCTAAGCAGCCACTCTGTGCTCTCGGACATGACTCTTGTGACCGTAATGTTCTGGTTCGCATAGTGGCTGCTTCCCTACTTCATGAAAGTGACCAGGACGCGGGACGCGGGAAGGACGGACATAGCCCCGAGCATATGATGCTTCACATCTAAAAAATTCGCCATCTCCCGCTAAAGGGAACCTTGTGTGGATGCGAAGCAGCGGGTAGATAATTAGCTTGAGCGGGAGGAACGTCGCCGCTGTCATTTCACGGCAGCGGTCCGGCGCTCATCGCGGCGCTGCACAGGAGAGAGAATGAGGCGCGCGCGCTCCGTCATTTTCATACCGCGGAACTACCGTGGCGCCCCCCAGCGGAGTATGCAGCTGTCACACCACCTGTCGTGCGCGCCGCTCCGTAGAGGATTCCTAGAGGAGAGGACGGGGGGGGACCGTAGGAGAGGAGAGAGAGGGGGGAGGGGACGTGCATGCGCTGTGGGGGGTGTGGGACGCCGGAGCCGCTCCGTAGAGTAGAGGATTCCTAGAGGAGAGAGGGGGAGAGGACGCGCATGTGCTGTGGGAATGTGGGCACGCCGGAGCCGCTCCGTAGAGTAGATGATTCCTAGAGGAGAGAGGGGGAGAGGACGTGCATGCGCTGTAGGGATGTGGGACGCGGGCGCCGCTCCGTAGAGTAGATGATTCCTAGAGTAGAGAAAGGGGGTGAGCGTAGGAGAGGATAGGGGAAGGGACGCGCATGCGCTGGGGGGGGGGGGTGTGGGACGCGAGGGCCGCTCCGTAGAGTAGAGGATTCCTAGTGGAAAGAAAGGGGGTGAGCGTAGGAGAGAGGGGGGGAGGGGACGCGCATGCGCTGTGGCGGTGTGGGACGCGGGAAGGAAGGACGGACTAAGCCCCCTCCAAACACATGCAAGCAAGATCAAGGAATGGGGTCAACCTGGGCGACAGACACCACCTGCTTAGCCATTGCTAAGCAGCCTCTCTGTGCTCTCGGCCATGACTCTGATGACTGTGGTAGTGGTTGACGGCCTTCATATTACTACAGTGTTCTGGTTCGCATAAATGGTGCTTCCCTACTTCATGAAAGTGGCCGGAGCGGGACGGGGGGACGCGGGAGGGACGGACATAGCCCCGAGCATAAGATGCTTCGCATCTAAAAACTTTCCCATCTCCCGCTAAAGGGAACGATGTGTGGATGTGAAGCAGCGGGGAGATGGTTAGCTTGAGCGGGAGAAACGTCGCCACTCCCGTTTCGCGGCAGCGGCCTGGGCACTCATCGCTGCGCTGCACAGGAGAGAGAATGATTCTAGCGCGCTCCGTCATTTTCATGCCGCGGAACTACCGTGGCGCCCCCCAGCGGAGTATGCAGCTGTCGCACCACCTGTCGTGCGCGTTGCTCCGTAGAGTAGAGGACGGGGGGGCGTACCGTTGGAGAGGAGAGAGGGGACGCGCATGCGCTGTGGGTATGTGGGACGCGAGAGCCGCTCGGTAGAGTAGAGGATTCCTAGAGTAGAGAAAGGGGGGTGAGCGTAGGAGAGGAGAGAGAGGGGGGAGGGGACGCGCATGCGCTGTGGCGGTGTGGGACGCGGGAAGGAGGGACGGACAAAGCCCCCCACAAGCACATGCAAGCAAGATCAAGGAATGCAGTCAACATGGGCGACAGACACCACCTGCCTAGCCATTGCTAAGCAGCCTGTCTGTGCTCTCGGTCATGACTCTGGTGACTGTGGTGGTGGTCGACGGCCTTACTGTACTAGTGTTCTGGTTCGCGCGTAGGGGGGCGCTTCCCTACTTCATGAAAGTGGCCGGACGCGGCACGCCGGACACGGGACGCGGGAGGGACATAGCCCCGAACATAAGATGCTTCGCATCTAAAAAGAGCAGATGTGGGTTTGCTGCCGATGCTCTCCGGGCTTGCCCGGTGTAGCGGTGTTACGGGTCGCGGATTATCTCACGTCACTCTAATGTGGCAGGACGTCTCTGAAACTTCCGTTACACTTCCTAGACAGTGACATCGGTGTCAGTCGCGCCAGTGATGGGTCTCAATCGCACGAACAAGTACCTAGGCAAACTTTGGAAGCGAATTAAAATATTTTCTAAACGTTTGCTGCATCCAACCCTTTGTGTGGATCGACTTTGCCTTGGGCCTACAGCAAGCTTTAAAAGAGTTGACTGTTGGGCGAGTTAGTGTTTTGACATAGAAACCATCGTGAGTAGCGCAACTAGATGGGACACACAGCAAGGAACAAACGAGCACAGGCGTGTGTCCTGTTTACTTGCGCTACTCACGATGGTTTCTACAGCAAGCTCTTTATAGCCTCAAAATTGGGTGCCTTAACCCCTTGAAGTACTATAGACGATTGGTATGTGCAGTGATGTGATAGCAGCGCCAACTGCGCCAAATTGCGCCAAGAGGCGAAACCTGCTACATGTTGGCAAAAATTTCATTTTTTGCGCCATGCATGCGCGAAGACATCGTTTTTGCGTTCTTTTCGTGAGAAACAAGACGGCAGGCTCTCGAAATTCATACGTTACCCCTGCAATTACGAGTGGTCATTGCAGTAGACAGGACAGTGCTGTGCAGTTGAAGTAGTTGCTGGGCTGAAGCCTTCCAAACTCTTTCAACTCGCCCTTACTGCGTTAGATTTTAACTCCCCGTACTGCGAAACCTACTGCTTAGTTTTCTATGACTACTAGACCATACTGCGAGATAACATTATTGAGTTCAATAAAATAGTTTTGAACTGGTTGCAGTCAGAAAAAAAGTAATATAATGACCTAGTTGTCCTTGGACCACAGTCTTACTTGACTGACTGTTTTAAATTAAAGGAAAGAAGTGTAATTCAGTACGTGCATGTAGAACCAACAATTTAGTATTTAATTTGTAGTGCTATTTGTTGTAGTTTAGTTCTAAAATATTTCATGCAAGGTGTCATATTTTAACGCCATACAATGTGCAGACTTCATCAACAATACCATGTGTTGTAGAGTGATTGTTACTCTGAAAAAGCACGGTGTGCCAGTATTCCGGTATATCTCAGCTGGGCTTCTCGACCTCGGCAACTGTACATGTCAAAACAGCTTGTCAAATGTAAATACCAACTCCCCCTCCTCCGTCATCATAGATTGTCGAGCACGCACTAAATAACGGGAACAAAGGAGCAGCTAATAAACCTTGTTCACTAATAACCGCCCTTTAACCAGGACGCTAATGATCCTGTACATAAAGCGCGACAGCAGATACTTCTCCTCACAATGAAGGCGTAGGTTGTACTAAAAGCACAAACGTAATCGGACTTTTTCTTTTACGTGTGGATTACTTTAGGGGCCCGGGCTGTCGTATGCAGTCGTATGCTGTCATCGTTTGGCGTAACACAAGCAAAAACCACGTATGGGGAACGTGCACTGAGCCGGTGGCGCCTCGGTGTGGGAGTAAACGAAAGGAATTGGCGTGTTCCGTGCAGCAGCCGACCCATGAGCGCAGGCTTGTCAGGTTGTTAGCGGTGCTTCGCAATGTCGCGTATGAATTGCTGTGTCGTAAACTGTGCCGATAACTATAAGAACTACGCACCTGGAACAAAGTTTTTCAGTTTTGCGCCGTGACTGTGCTTCAGAAATCGGCGGGAACACTGGATTAGTGGACGCCACGCGTAGGCGTGCGCAGGGTTCCCCTTTCACAGGGGGAGACGGCTCGTCCCTATTAAGGCGCTCGACCCTATTAAGTCAATGTATGGGGCAGACTTTGCGGCCCTCCTTAAGTGACTAGAGGGGGCGGCCGCCTCCCTCGTGCGCACGCCTATGACGCCACGTAAAGCAAGTGATCCCGCGGGCATGTTTATGAATAAATATACGAACAGCGCATAAGGACAAAGACGGAAGAAGGAAACAACACACAGCGCTGACTTTCAACAATGATTTAATAGCGGAGCGATGTACATATATATGTGAAAAAATGGGCATGCGTAGAAGGGTGCAGTTAACAACCACTGCGATACAACGCCAACAGAACTCTTGTCATTTAGTGATTGAGCAGTAAACCAGTGCACAGCTTAAAATTGATCGAGATACGCAATCTCTTTTTGCAATAGCGCAACTGATGGGGAACTTACACATGTACCGTCAAACTTACTTATGTGATAGGCCTCAATTATCTCACGCGTGGCCTGCGAGTGGTGCTTGCCTATTACCTCGCAACGCTCAAAGAGGGGCACGCAGCCGCAGTCACGGCAGTGAATTCCGAGTTGTCCTTGAACCGCATTGTGCACATTATTATTATGCTCTCTTAAACGGTCGTTCAAGCACCTTCCGGTTTGCCCTATGTACTTCTTACCGCAGGACAGCGGAAGAAGATACACGACACCAGTAGCACAAGGAACAAAGCGCGTTCTGTGTTTTATGCGCTAGGTATGCCGGCGTCTTCTGTCGTCGTAGCCCGTCACGGTTAAGCAAGTGGTAAATAATATGCCGCGTTTGCTCAGGAAAGGTCGCGCAAACGCTCGCTCCCCGGCTAGAAACAGCGCCACCTCCGCTTCCCGGAGTGGCAAATGAGAGAGCATCTTACTCTATTTGTAGCTGGTTGATTCACCAACTTACAGAGCTTTGATAGCTTTTCCGGAGCGGAAAAGACAACAGTGATGCCAGCGCGTTTCCCAATTTTTTTCAGCCTATGCGAAACGTTGTGCAGATAAGGGACTGCAACACAGTTCTTAGGAACTGACGCATTTTGAGGCTGAGGTTGCCCTCCTTGATATTTGATTTGCTTCAAAAGCTTTTCCGCAACAGCAGAAATCAGGGCATTCGGGTAACCAGCGCTTAAGAGGCGCTCGACCTGTGCTTTGAAACTGCGTTGCATCGAGTGCGGGCATGACCTCCTGAGAGTGTTAACGAGGCACTGGTTTACTGCTCAATCAAGAAATGACAAGAGTTCTGTTGGCGTTGTATCGCAGTGGTTGTTAACTGCACCCTTCTACGCATGCCCATTTTTTCACATATATATGTACATCGCTCCGCTATTAAATCATTGTTGAAAGTCAGCGCTGTGTGTTGTTTCCTTCTTCCGTCTTTGTCCTTATGCGCTGTTCGTATATTTAATTATGTCCTACCAACTTGCCCAAGTTTCCACGCTTCATGTTTATGAAGTACATGCTGTAGCTAGTTCGCTGTGAATTTACTCTCCACGCTTGTTAACTGATATTTTTAACGTGCTGGAGGAACCGAGGGGCATTCGGAAAAGTGATCTCGAGTCTGTAGTCCACAATACGTTGGCGAAAAGCAATCGACAGATCCAGCAATTCTCCCTAGTACACTGCTGCTGTTTCTCCCCTTTATCGCAGTTCGTAAACAGTAACATTAAGGAAGAAGTCACGCATGCCAGGCAAATTGCGTCGCAGACCACGAGAATTTCAAAATTTATTCCTCATGTACTGCCATAGCCCTTAACAGCACTGTGCGTGCAAGCGAAGCCGGGCCACGCCGTTCTATTGCGCTACGTGACAGCTGAGATATCGCATGCAAAGCTGGCACGTGACAAATTTACTCAAGGACCCATGCAGCCCGAGCAACGCCTACAAACGGACCTGAACTACTGCACAGAAAACTTCGCGCAAATACCACGCATTACTAAATGCAACACGGGCAGTTCGGCGACTGTACGTATTACTTGCGCGCATAGTGGTTGTCTAACACATGTCAGACACAAATGGCATCGTTTACTCAACAATAACCAGGCAAAATGGCAAGAAATAATGTCTACAAACATCGATCGTGACGGTCTATGCTTCGAGCTTTACGCTGGCCGGCCACACGAATCGCCCTTTCAATACACTCTGCCGCGCGTCTGTGCTACGTCACATCGAAAACATGATTGATTCCGTAAATTTATGTCCTTTCTCCTCGTTTGTGGCCCCAAAAGAATCATGCACTGATAACTTTCTGGGAGCCTACCCGTTTTATCAAACATGTCACCTTCGCGCACACGCACTTGCATACAACGCGGGCGCAGCTGACGGAGAGACGACGATTCGTAGTACGCCAGTTGACACTGAAGTGGCCGCAAGTCAGCACTCGCGGCGCTGACGGTGCATAGGTGCAGTGCACTGCTGCGCCCCCTGTAGGTGCTGCACGTTTCCCATAGCACAGTCATCTGTAGCATATTGAGCGCGCGCTCGCGGCTAGGAGAAGTCTTCTTTCTCCTGTTCCTCGAGCGCCTTGATGGTGATATTAGGTGTAGAGCACCATAAGGGCCCGGGCTGTTGTATGCTGTCGTCGCTTGGCGTAACGCAGGCGAAACCACGTCTAAAAATAGAAAAAAGAAAGGAAAGAAATAGGAAGAAAAATAGAAATAAAGAGAGAAAAAAAGACGAAGAACGGAAAAAGAGAAAAAGAAAGAGAGCACCGAAGGGAAAGAACAAAGGCTGTGCAGCTCCACATTTCCTTCGGGCTTGGCACAACTAGTACGAAGCTGCCTTAATTTTGGGAAAGTAAATAGAGTGCATAAGAAATTCAGACAGCTTGATGCTTCCAGTATACTAACTAAAACATCAGGGAAAGCCAGAGTCATTTACAAATACCTAGTGAATTCCCGGGAAGTGTTAGGTGGCTTGAGCTGACTGGACTTAAAGGGACCGACAACTGCCCAGAACATGAACTGAGATGACTCCACTGATTTAAAGATTGTATGCTGCATTGACTCAAACCAACCCTGTTTTTTTCGTGAGAGGTGGATTTATATTTTTATTTCTTCATTGAAAGTTGTGAAAAATGTCCTTTGGCGCCTCTGGCGGCAAAAACATGAACGATCCAATGTACCTGACCATGTGACCATTGATTGCTGTACGCGGTCGACAATATTTTTGTTGGTACTGAAATATTGTTCGTTTCTTTATATTAAAAGATATTACTGCAAAGAAATGCACGCATAGGCTTGCGTTAGTAGTATGCATTAAAGTGGCGCTGCCTTCGCGTGACGTAATGATCCCATGCTCGTCAGCGCGTTTTGAGCAACTTTTCAGTGTGCTCATGCAACCGTGCACGCTGTTTCCAGGTCTCTAAGATTTTGGAGCGACATAATTTTTCTACCTTCATTTCGTCTCAGAAATGGCGCGCACTGCCACTCGCCGCGGCCGTGCATATACGTCGTGATGTTTTCGATGACTTGGCTTGGCTCGTGTATCGAGAGAGTAACGACGCAGGTACAAGCCACCCAGAACACAGGCGCAGGCAACCTTGGGCGCAGGCACACACAACGCGGTACAAACACAGAGAAGGTGTATAATGTCACATCAGCTCATTGTAACAACTTGTTATTTTCAAAAATAGCTTAAAAGCTCAAAATAAAGGTGGTTAAGCATAGTTACAGGAACGCCAGCGAAAGCAGAACGACAACAGCTTTCACAAATCGCAAGCAGGGCTGGCGGCATCGCTGTCAATTCTCAGCGTTGCTGGAGGAAACGTACATCTGTGTTTACAGCCTTTAGAATCGAAAAATACTGCTTGTAAAATAACTATGTGCTTTTGGGATTAACTACTGCAGCTACAAACACTACGAAGGGTGAGCTTTTTGTCGGGCCTTAAAAAAATGGGTCGAAGAAAATCAGTTGTCGGTCCCTTTAACAAAATTGGGGATGTCTGCACAAGAGCAGCGACGTAATTTCATGTTTAGGAATACTCCAAATGAACATGCACGTGCATACATTTGTGCGTAAATGGATTTAGTCTGACATGTGTTGCAATTGCTGTGGCTGAGAGTTTAATATTTGCGTACGAAAATGTGCGGCAAGTAACTCTACAAATGGTTGTTATGCTGCTCCAAAGTGAGACTTTGGTTACAGCAGAAGCTGCGCCAGAATGGCTTTGTTCAATCACATCACCGTATGTGAATCATGTACTCATCCTGAAGAATGCCACCTTGTGCATGGGAGACCCTCTTCCACATAGAGTAGCATAAATTTTTGCTTTGCTTTAGCCAACATGACATCACTAAAAAAAAAGTTTTACTTTCAGGACCTTTGTTTTTAAGGAAGATTTGGAATTAACCTCTCTTACCACTGCAGTCCTTGGCTTGGGATTCGACTTGCGAATGAAGTACATGAAAACGTTTGTTTCAATATTTTCAAATATGAAGACCTTAACCCTGTTTCACTTTTTGAGCGCACAAAAGGACAAGGACGAAAAGCGACGCGGTCACAAGCGCTGTAGGGCTTTCGTTCCGCAGTACCTCGTCAAATAGTCAGTAGAGGCAGTGGTTGCCGTCATGAGACTTCGGGAAGAGCCCGAGCAAGTCCATGCCGATTCGTGCAAGCGGTTGTGATGGCGGCGCAACAGGCTTCAGGAAACCAGTGGGGCGCACAGGCGCTGGCAATCGTTACACATAGTGCTTGACATCCTGGGTGAGCTTTGGCCAGTAGTAGTGTGTACGAATTCGGGCAAGGGTACGCGTGAATCCCAAATGGCCGGATTTATTTATTTATTTATTTATTTACAGATACTGCAGGCCCTGCTCGGGCCCATGCAGGAGTGAAATACAAACAATACAATCAAACAATAAATAGTAATACATTGGATAGCTTGGCATAACTGAAAGAATACATATATAACAAGTACACAACTGGAAAGTAATGTCAATGTTCTGTAAATATATATTTTTGTTATACATCAGAATTGCACTCAAAATATTTTAAATATAAGTAAGTCACTTCAATTGCACTCATATCAAGGTATTTTCAATATACATCACTTATATATCAAGAACACTAATGCTTTCAATGTGCTTCGTAAATGAAGCCATCGAGGCAGCATTCACCGCTTCGGCAGATAACGCATTCCAATGAAAAATTGCGCGAGGAAAGAGAGCCAACTTGTGGACATTAACCCTTTCAGACGCCACCTATGAAGAACTGTTTGTAAATTGGTCAAAATAATACAACGTTATTTCAAGGCACTCACTATACTATTTCAACAAAAATAATGTCATAATATGTTCATTTACGTGTGTTATAGTAACTTATTCTAATTAGGTTGTAATTAAATATGCGTTTATCCTGAAGTCATCCATGCTCTATTTTGGCATAAATAGAATGAAATCTCGGGCTAGAAAATATAGTACAAATTCATTTTTCGTTATGTCCATTTAGAGCATAGAAAAGGTCTACTTTTAGCATGGCTCGCAGGACGCGGCTCATCGAACGACTCGTCGAACGGGTTAGTGCCTTCAGAAAATGTGATCATACGCAACAGTACGCAGCGAAATGAAGTTAAATGGAGACAAATTATTATGCCGCAGGTTCAATCTATCCGAAGCTCAATATATCTCACTCTCTCTTAGCCCCTAGTTGATACAAGGAGCAAAAACAAATCATGTACACAATTGTGTACGTAGCGTCTCAAAGGGTTAATGTCGCTAGGTGGCTGCCTAAAAGTTTTATTGTGATTCGTCCTGGCTGAAGGTTTTGAAGGTTGCTGAAGATAACGTTCCCATGTTAATTTGAAGTCCCCATGATAAAGTTGGCAGATGAATTTTAATCTGGATACTATCCTGCGCTGCTCCAGTTTTTGCAGGCTTGCCTTATTACGTAGACTTGTTGCACCAGAATGTCGGGAGTAAGCGGAATATATAAAGCGCAAAGCTAAATTTTGGACCCTTTCGATTTTTTAAGTCAAATATTGTTGTCAAGGGCTCCAAATAATGTCGGCATACTCCAATTTTGGTCGCACTAGGGCTTTATATGCGTTCAGTTTTACTGTGGAAGGAGTATTACGCAGTTTTCTCTTCAAAAAGGACAGTTTCTTCAGTGCACCCCTACACATGTTTTCAACATGCATTTCCCAGCTGAGGTTACTGGTGATCGTGACTCCTGGATATTAGATGCGAAGCATCTTATGCTCGGGGCTCTGTCCGTCCCTCCCGTGTCCCGCGTCCCGCGTCCGGCCACTGTCATGAAGTAGGGAAGCACCCATTATGCGAACCAGAACCCTGTAGTAATATGAAGGCCGTCAACCCCAACACAGTCATCAGAGTCATGACCGAGAGCACAGAGAGGCTGCTTAGCAATGGCTAGGCAGCTGGTGTCTGTCGCCCAGGTTGACCCCATTCTTTGTGTCATGGCCGAGAGCACAGAGAGGGTGCTTAGCAATGGCTAGGCAGGTGTCTGTCGCCCAGGTTGACCCCATTCCTTAATCTTTCTTGCATGTGCTTGGAGGGGGGCTTAGTCCGTCCCTCCTTCCCGCATCCCACACCACCACAGCGCATGGGCGTCCCCTCCCCCCTCTCCCTCCTAAGCTCACCCCCCTTTCTCTCCTCTAGTAATCGTCTACTCTACAGAGCGGCCCCCCGCGTCCCACACCCCCCCACAGCGCATGCGCGTACCCTCCCCTGTGCTCTCCTACGCTCACCCCCTTCCTCTACTCTAGGAATCATCTACTCTACGGAGCGGCGCATGCGCGTCCCCTCCCCCCTCTTTCCTGTAGGAATACTCTACTCTACGGAGCGGCTCCGGCGTCCCACAGAGCATGCGCGTCCTCTCCCCCTCTCTTCTCTTGGAATCATCTACTCTACGGAGCGGCTCACGCGTCCCACACCCCCCACAGCGCATGCACGTCCCCTCCCCCTCTATCTCCTCTCCTACGGTCCCCCCCCTCTATGGAGCGGCGCGAACGACAGGTGGTGTGACAGCTGCTTACTCCGCTGGGGGGCGCCACGGTAGTTCCGCGGTATGAAAATGACGGAGCGCGCGCGCCTCATTCTCGCTCCTGCGCAGCGCCGCGATGAGCGCCCGGACCACTGCCGTGAAATGAGAGCGGCGACGTTCCTCCCGCTCAAGCTAATTATCTCCCCGCTGCTTCGCATCCACACATGGTTCCCTTTAGCGGGAGATGGGGAATTTTTTTAACACGATCAGCTCTCGTGATGGTAGCATTACCTAAAGAATATGTCAAGTGAGGGAGCATCATTTTGTTGGTAAATGTAATTGAATTTGTTTTTGAAGGATTTTTTTTAGTCCCCACCTTGCACACCATTTGTCAATTGACCGTAAGGCATCATTAAGTTTAATTTGGTGTTCTTGGTTATTTATGGCTGTGTATACTATGCAGTCATCGGCAAATATTTTAATCCGGATCGGCGGTTCGACGCAAAGATGAATATCATTAATATAAACTAAATAAAGAAAAGGCCCGAGGACAGAGCCCTGCGGAACACCCGAGTACACTGCCAACTCTTTCGAGACACAGCCATTTATGGTAACACACTGTCTTCTGTTTCTTAAGTAGCACGGAATCCATGCTACAACCTTCCGTTCGATACCTATAGCTAATAATTTTGTTATTGAAATTCTGATGGGGAACGACATAAAATGCCTTGGAGAAATAAAAAAAAATGGCATCGGTCTGACCTTTCATATTGAGCGTGCTAATTAAGGTGGTGGTTCCACTGTCGCCATCTTGCCAGTAGTTACTTTACAGACACCAGACGCCGCCACTAAGTCAGGAATAGAAGGACAACGCTTCGGAGGTCAAACACCTGAACTTGTGCTAGCGCGCCACACTGGATAAGGAGGGGGCGCGAAGCGTGCTGTCGCGGTTCGTAGACATGATGCATTCATCAGGGGCTTTTTTTTCTCCCCTTCAACAACATCTCTGTCTCTCTCTCTAAAGCCCACGCTCACTTGTCCCCCCCTCTCCTGCGGTGCTGTGCAGAACAATTGCGCTGCAAACCGCTCAAGATTGGCTTTTGGTTTGAACAGTCCTGCCTCACTGGACAGCTGCTCTCCGTGACACTCAATGCCGGAATGCGTGGCGGGCTAAAAACTCTCGCGGAAGTCACATCACAATCGAACCACGAGACATCATTTTGTGTACGTATCTACATAATCCCCCTCTGTGTTTACTCCTACCTCATTCAATGATGGCCACCGTTCAGTTTTGATCTTCTTGAGCTAGACAGCGGTCATCATAGCGAAACCACCTTTTCCTTTTATCCATTGGTGTGTAGTTTCTCAAGTTAGCAGCCACTCGCTCCTACCACTCTCTATTCCCGTTACACACCCTGACACAATCGCTCTATGCACTAAAGATTTCATTGCTCTCGAGAAAGAATTGAGAGCAATATTTTGTCGATCGAACGCTATAGTTATGCAGTAATTATGGTGTAAATAATCATGGGCAATAATTACGGCGAAAGGAGGGCTTCTATTCGCAGTTCATAAATTATTTGCAAATGCTCAGGAAAGTTCTCTCCTCGTGGTGCTGTCGACTCCAAGCAGCCGGGTATGAAGAAACAAATGTTTCAGTCGACATCACCGGGCAGGCTGCGTGTGCGTTAGAAGCTCAGCAGGCCACTCATAACGTTGCATGGCCACAAACGGTCTTGTTCGCCGCGACACGAAATCTTGTCACCCATGCCTATGTGCGATTTCGTCTGCTGCCTACGAGCGGCTCATTATCTCGAGTGGTTTTCTTTTTTACATTGCACTAAATGAATCCCTTATAGCGAAAGAGGGACGCTCGGAGTTCGCAAGACCGGGGGGCAACCATTCCCCTCCTCGTGATTTACGACCCGTGATTGGACCGGGACTCCCAAAACCACCCGTGTCTGACACATTAGTGTGATGCGCCTTCTTAGCGCATTATCGCTGTTTACATGAATGCGATACACTTTTGTCGCATTCATGTAAACGTGTTTTCTGCGCCACGCTTGTCTTCTTGTGCGGTTACTGGGCCCAAGTCCGAGATCGGTTACGTCGGATAGTCAGCCTTACGGCTCAGGCTACGAGTCTACGACCCGCTATCCTTAGACATCGCAAGTTCTCAACAAAGCAGACCTTCCAAACACGTTGAATTGGCAGCCGCTGCCACATTCTCCTAGCCTTTTTTCTACAGGCGAAAGCGGCGGCAGATAGAGCACGAGCCGAGCAAGTGTAACAGAAAGGAAGGGAGTGTTCGGTCGCGTGTAGCGAGCATAACATCATGCACGGCGCAGATAACGAGGGACAGCTGTTGATTTCAGCCAGTGCAGCAACAGAAGCTTACAGTTACGCGCCTAAGATTCCCCGCTGGAGGCTACCAATTGAATGCCACTGTCTTCCAACGGCAAAGGTTGTTGTGTGAATCGATGTCATATACTTGGTGTCCCCTGCTCATCACATCAGCATTTATAGACGCAAATTCCCGCTAGATCAATAATTTCTGCGTAGTAACCGATCTAGGCTGCGCACAAGTATATACAGCAGCGACTGGGGTCTGGGCTGCGCACAAGTATATACCTAGCGCATCAAGCATACCTATGCTATCTGGGGTTTGTGAAACCTTGCCTTAGGTGTTTTACTGAAGAAATGAAAAGCTTAGGAGGCTTACTATTTAGGTCAGAAACGAACAAGTTCGAGCGTGGGAAGATATATAAACCATTCGAAAAATCCCGATGCAAAGTGTGCCCGCACATGACACAAGGGGACCGCAAACACGGCCGAAGCTTACCATTCAGGCTTTCTAGAAAACTTTATTCGAACAAACAGGTACACAAATTGAGGTATGATGTGTGCGAAATGAAATATACTGGGCTGACGGAAACCGCGTTGCGCACCAATGTTCAATTATTTATAGCAAAAGAAATGAATCAGAGAATTACGCAAAGTGAGCTCGCAGTTCGTGCCCTCAAGCTGTCTAAATGTGCGAGCGTCTTGTTGCACTATGGGAGCGTCTTGTTGCATAATGTTCTACATTGGCAGTGAAGAAAACCCACAAGTCGCCCACCTGACGTAGCGATACTGAGATTGAGTGGTGTAAGCCTTCAGTGCACAGAAAATATGGATGGGCTTCACCACTGCCGGTTGACTCGAGTTAGCATTCCCGGTACAGGCTATTGTATATCTACGTGCACGGTTCTTGTCTACAATTTCATCTAGCCCTGAGGCACGCTGGGAGGCGGCAGACCCCCCTTCCACGAGAATGTTCGCCTGCTCCCCTTGACACCCCACATCCCCCCTTGCTCAAGAGAGCATGGTCAAAACACGACGCATAAGTTCTTCGCCTTGCTGCCCCCCTGAAGAGAGAGAGAGAGAATAAACTTTATTTGGCTCTGGAGCTGTTCTGCCGAGCGCTGTTCTGCAGAACGCTTGTGGATGTGTCCTCAGTCCAGGACTCCCGCGGCCTCTGCTGCCCGTCTGGCGCGTTCAACCAGCCAGATCTGGTCGTCCGCTTCCCGGCTGGACAGCGCAGCCTCCCACTGCTCCGGCGTGGTGTTGTGTATGACGTATGGTTTAACGAAACTTGGAACTCGGCGAGATGGTGCATAATTTGACGGGAAAATTTGAGCGCACAGAAAACAATCACAAGAGCGAGACAACAGGACAAGCGCTTGTCCTGTTGTCTCGCTCTTGTGATTGTTTTCTGTGCGCTCAAATTTTCCCGTCAAATTGTGTATGACGGGTACTGCCGTTATACTCTGGCATCCCCATGTTGTGTGGTATACTGTGGGTTTCTCGCCACACCAGGGACACGTGTCTCTGTATTGTGTTGGGTGTATTTTATTGTAAATGTGTAAGCATGGGTATGAATTTGTTTGTAGCTGCCGCCAGGATACCGACTGCTCCCTGTCCAGTTTGTTGTGGGGCGGGGGGATATCGCCTTCTTGTTTCTTTGAAATGCTGCAGAATGTCCCTGTAAGTGCAGGCTACCGCCTCGACGCTCCCGGCCACTGATCTCTCTCGGCTAGTGTATCCTCGAGATACGAGATCGGCCTGAACATTCCCGGCAATACCCTCATGCGCTGGGGCCCAAATTATTTGGTGTTTTTCGTTGCTCACACCGCCGGTGTTTAAGATTCCGGCGGCTTTCCGGCCTACCCTACCATTGGTGTATCCCCGGCAGGCGTCCTGAGAGTCCGTGATTATTACTAGCGACTGCCCTGATCTGTTGCCTTCGGCGACCTCTAGAGCGACGGCGGCCTCCTCGGCATCTGACACGGTGCAATTCTTCAGCGATGCGCTGACCTTCTCCTTTAATTGAGCGTCGATCATCGTCACCACAGCGTCTTTCCCGTTCATGTATGTAGCAGCGTCAACATAGACGGCGTTTTTTATGTTCTGATAGGTCTTGGAAATGCTCTGCGCCCTGGCTCTGCGCCTGCCCTGGTGATCGGTAGGGTGCATGCGCTTAGGAATGGGAGCGACCTTGAATGTAGATCTGATCTCGTCCGGTATGTCTACCGTGCGGTCCAGTTCTCGTATACTATCTTGGTAGCCTAATCTCCGGAGGAGGGCTCGTCCTGTCGTAGTGCGCTGTAGTCTTGTCTTCTGAGAGGCAAGCTGCGCCTCCCTGTGTTCGTCATAGGTATTTGTTATGCCGAGGGCTGTTACTTTTGTGGTTGCTGTGCTTGTTGGCAGACCTAAGGCTGTCTTATAAGCCTTCCTGAGGATCGCCTCCACTTGCTCCCTTTCTCTTTGGTTTAAATGCTGGTAGGGGAGGCTGTAGGTGGTTCTACTCACCACAAGTGCTCTTACAAGCTTGAGGGTGTCATCTTCCTTGAGGCCGTTTCTTCTGTTGGTTATGCGCGTAATCATTCTCGTTATCTGGGCCGCCGACCCAGACAGCAGTCTGATTGTGTGGTCCGCCCTCTGGTTAGATTGAATCCACATTCCCAGAAGCCTTAATGTCTGTACTTCCGGTATGCGGACCCCGGCCAGTGTGACTGTTAGGTCGACTTTATCGTTTTGTCTGGGCCTGCGCACCCTAAGTATTTCCGACTTTTCAGGTGAGCATGACAGTCCTCTTGCTTTTGCGTACTCTTCCACACAATTGGCAGCCACCTTGTAGTCTCTCTTCCTTGAGTCCCAGCGAGCCCTTCGTCGTCCATATGGTGATGTCATCGGCGTACATTGCATGCCGGATGCCATCTATAGCGTTCAGTTTCTCCGCCAGCTTGACCATTGCAATGTTGAAGAGAAGAGGTGAGATCACGGACCCTTGCGGCGTGCCCTTGTTGGGCAGCCTGAACGTGTCTGACCGCAGGTCGCCCATCCCTATGGTCGCAGTCCTATCTGTGAGGAAGGCCTTGACGTAGCCGTGGATTTTTTTCCCGCAATTCAAGTTGGTTATTGCCGATAGTATGGCGATATGGCTAACGTTGTCAAAGGCACCTTTGAGGTCAAGAGCCAGTAATACATGTTCTCCATACTTAGGGACGTTGCTGAGAACTTCCTCTTTGATGAGAAGCAAGACATCTTGCGTTGATAGCTTTGGACGGAACCCAAACATCGTGTGAGGCATGAGGTCGTTATCTTCCAGGTAGTTTTGCAGCCTGATCGTAATTATTCGTTCATATAGTTTCCCTAAGCACGAAGTCAGTGAGATAGGTCGTAGGTTTTCTAAGCTCGGCTTTTTGCCTGGCTTTGGGATGGTGATGATCTGCGCGTGTCGCCACTCCATTGGAACGGTCTCCGCTTCCCAATGCTTGTTCAAGAATTCTGTGATAGATTTGATATGTTCCGGCCCCAGGTTTCTTATTATTGCATTGCCGATCTTGTCTGCTCCGGATGCTGTGTTCTTGACAGCCATTCTGACTGCCGCGTATACCTCGTCTTGCGTAATGGGGCGGTCGAGTTTTTCGTTTTCGGCACCTCGATAGGGGTCCGTGCAGGCAGCGATGTTCACAGACCCAATGTATCGTTCCCTGATCTTGCCTAGTAGCTCCGCATCATTACCTTGGAAGTTGTGGGCGATTCTGTGTAGCGTCTTGTTATTTTCTGTTTTGGACTTGGTTGGATCGATCATGTTTCTCAGCAGCGCCCAAGTTTTGGCAGTCCCTAGCGTGCCCTTGAGCGAGTCACAGAATTCGTTCCAGTTTTGCTTCGAGAGCTCTTGCGCGTATTGCTCTGCTTCGGCCGTTAACGCAGCGATTTTGCGTTTCAATTTTCTGTTGCCTTTCTGTCTCCTCCATCTCTTGGTCATGCTTCTACGGGCTTCCCACAGGCGTAGAAGGTAATTGTCGATTTCAGGAGTGGTGTCCGTCCTTTCCACTGCCTTTGTTGCCCTTTCGTACGCCTCGCGAATCCCTTTGCTCCATTCCGCAATCGTTTGAATCGGTTCCTCTTCGCAGTCTTGTCTAAAGGCATTCCAGTTTGTTATTTTCGCCTGTCCGAGTTTTCTTCGCACTTTCGCGGTGGCGACTGACATCCAAAGAATAAAGTGGTCGCTGCCAAGGTTCTCTTCAGTGTTTTCCCAATATACGTCATGGGTGTTTTTTACAAATGTGAGGTCTGGGCACGTATCTCTGCTGACACTGTTCCCCATTCTGGTCGGCTTCGTGAAGTCCGTGACCAGTTCGAGGCCTGCATGTGCTGACACTTGAGCCAGATTTTTCCCTTTGCTTGTTTCTTTTACATATCCCCAGCTCTTGTGTTGCGCATTGAAGTCTCCTAATATCACCAAGCCGTTGTTCTTGGCTGTCTTGCTCGCTGCTTTGATTAGTGACTCGAAATCAAGGGTTCCTTTGCCTAGGTGGGCTGTACACGTTCAGAATGAACATGCTCCCCTTACCTCTCTTGTGCGGTATGATCTCGGTTAACACGTGCTCGATATCAGTGTCTAGTGCCGGGTGTTGGATTGCCGTTATTGCTTTGGATACCAGGGTCGTCGCTTTTCCCTCTGTTTGGCTCAAGAATGCGTCGTACCCTGTTAGACTGTGAGAGCAACCAGTCTCCTGCAGCGCTATGATATCGGGCCTGACAAGGGTCGTCTGCATGTATTGCCTAAGGGTGCTTTGCTTCTTACGGAATCCGCGGCAGTTCCACTGCCAAATTTCTAGTCTTTCTGTGTTTCCTTTAGTGATTCTGGCCATTATGCCTGATTGGACTCGCTGTCGCTTCCGGATGGGAACGAAGGCCTATTGTAGGCCTTTTTCTTGATTTTTTCGGTGTGGAGTTTCTTCCTGAGCGCACTCTTCACCTCGGAAAGTTGGCTTTGGAATTGCTGGGAACTCACTTGTCACGGGTGCTCCCCACTAAAAAAAGAAAAGAAAAAAAAAGAGACACCTGGCGCCGCACTGCTATCCCTGCAGTGACGTATTTTTTAGATGCGAAGCATCTTATGCTCGGGGCTATGTCCGTCCCGCGTCTGTCCCGCGTCCGGCCACTTTCATGAAGTAGGGAAGCACCCACTATTCGAACCAGAACACTGTAGTAATATGAAGGCCGTCAACCACTATCACAGTCGTCAGAGTCATGGCCGCGAGCACAGAGTGGCTGCTTAGCAATGGCTAGGCAGGTGGTGTCTGTCGCCCAGGTTGACCCCATTCCTTGATCTTGCTTGAATGTGTTTAGAGGGGGGCTTAGTCCGTCCCTCCTTCCCGCGTCCCACACCACCACAGCGCATTCGCGTCCCTTCCCCCCTCCCTCTCTCCTCTACTACGCTCACCCCCCTTTCTCTCCTCTAGGAATCCTCAACTCTACGGAGCGGCGCCCGCGTCCTACACCCCCCACAGCGCACGCACATCCTCTCCCCCCTCTCTCCTCTAGCAATCCTCTACTCTACGGAGCGGCTCCGGTGTCCCACATCCCCACAGCACATGCGCGTCTTCTCCCCCTATCTCTCATCTCCTACGCTCACCCCTTTCTCTACTCTAGGAATCGTCTACTCTACGGAGCGGCGCCCGCGTCCCACAGCGCATGCGCGTCCTCTCCTCCTCTCTCCTACGCTCACCCTTTTCTCTGCTGTAGGAATCCTCTACTCTACGGAGCGGCGCCCGCGTCCGACATCCCCACAGCGCATGCGCGTCCTCTCCCCCCTCTCCTACGCTCACCCGCTTTCTCTACTCTAGGAATCCTCTACTCTACGGAGCGGCTCCGGCGTCCCACAGCGCATGCGCGTCCCCTCTCTCTCTCCTCTCCTACGGTTCCCCCCCCGTCCTCTCGTCCAGGAATCCTCTACGGAGCAACGCGCGACAGGTGGTGAGACAGCAGTATACTCCGCTGGGGGGCACCACGGTAGTTCCGCGGTATGAAAATGACGGAGCGCGCCTCATTCTCTCTCCTGTGCAGCGCCGCGATGAGCGCCCGGGCCGCTACCGCGAAACGGGAGCGGCGACGTTTCTCCCGCTCAAGCTAACCATCTCCCCGCTGCTTCGCATCCACACATGGTTCCCTTTAGCGGGAGATGGGGAAGTCTTTTCTTACACCATGCCCGGCAGTCAGCAAAATTTCAGGCCAATTCGATTCATTGTTACTGGCTGAAATGTGCAAGAACCCTGTGTTTATGCAGTCAGCAAAGAAACAAATATTACTCGGCTTTGTGTTTTATTGAAACCGATGACGGATATTCACAGCCGACTCCGAGTGAAGAATTCGCAAATGCCCGCGTCTACTTGGAGTGAGCTGAATGTAATTATGAGGAACGCCGTCATGGGGTTCTCCAAAACACTTGGAGTGCACGGAAATATGTGTTGAATATAGAAGAAAACGACTGCCGCATCGAGGGTATAGATATCATCATCATGGGGATTAAGATGTTCCATTAAAAGAGAAGAAGACGGGGCAGCCGGGGCGTCGGTCTCATTTCTTTACAATATGTACACGGATGCTCCCGAATTTCGGTACCATGAAAATGCGCGCTCGTCGTAGGCGAAATCGAACCCGCGTCCTCAAGCTAAACAGTCGGATGCATAACCATACTTGGCGGCTCGAAGCGAGCGTATCCTGCCATATTTCCACTTGTAGCCTAATCTAGCACAAGTTCAGAGCACAGAAAACGCAGTTGAAAGTGATGGGTTACTTTCGAGACACGTACGTACTCCTGCCGCTCTTTAATTTTGCCCGAGGTAAATGATCAAGACGCAGAAAGGAAGTGTAGCCGCTACAAAAGACATTGGAGCGGTCTACATTTGCTTGCCGCAGTGGTGTGCTGATTGTGTGGAATATTTAACTTACTTTAATTCTGTAGTGTTCAGTTTGTTAGCAATGACAGAAATAAACACGCAATAAGTACAAAAGTTTTCGTGTCATTCCTTTATGTGTGGCTCTTCTCAGGCTTGTGCTATGTTTATTGCGATGTATTCATGCCAACAGAAGCGCAGCACTTCTGAAATACTACATTTTATTGTGAAAAAACAGTGGAAAAAAAAGGCGATATTCACAAATACATCACCCACGCACGTCTGCTCAGTTCGCTCGTATGGCTCGTGCACTGTCCGTTTGTCCGCTTTCCTTTGTCTGTCATTGCACACCCCTCGCTTTTCTCATGGTAGCCATGTGCGGGGCGGCAAACGCGCAAAAACCGAGAGGGACGTTCCGAGGATTCGGCCTTCCTTTTCTCCCGAAGACATTCACCCGAGTCACCCCATCCTCTCGGAGAATTGCACACCTGTTTTCACGATCTCCCGCGCAGCCGTGCTAGACCCACACCACGGCCGCTTCATGGAACGCACGCACGGAGTGCGGCCTGCCACGTCGCGCGGATTTGTATGGGCGCAGCTGTGAAAAGAAAGTTGACAGTTGCTGCCGCTTTTTTGGTGGGGGGCGCTAATAGTACGGGGCCTCTAGAGTTCCTGTATATGCTCCCTACCTAAAGGTAGCATATACAGGAACTCTGGGGCCTCTAGAGTCACTGGAAAAATTTTTCCAGTGACTAGATCTAGGGACCTCTCCCCCCGGGAAGCCGGCACAAATCAGTGCGGACGCATTCTCTGTACGGGTTGGAGAGATCTCGCTTCTCGTCTGCTCGTTTTTTGTGCACACACGTGGTTGTGCAGAAACGTCGAGATTCTTGTCGTGTTAACGTGGCGCTATTGTTGCGTGCCGCTGTGTAGTTTCCAAGTTTCCGTGCGACGCAGAGCGTTGTAAAGCATGGCTGAAAAACATTTCTCGTCAGGAATAAAAAAAATAAGGGCAGCCTTTGGGAGCCAAGTGACAGCTCTTTGGTGTATTCACTACACCGACGATGACTGTAAGGAGTATTCATGTAACGTCACAGCTGATGTCACACTCCTGCCGCCGCCATTTTGAAGTCCTCCGAACAGCAAGCGGCATCGCCAACGCTACCGGCGTGCTTGGAAAGAGTGCGTAGTTGGCGTGGTCGTAGGCTTTTTTTTGTTTGTTTGCTCTTGTTTTCCTCCCGATGGGAACGCGATTGTGGCGCAAATGACGACAGGGAAGACCGCGACGACGAACCCGAACTATTCGAGTGGCTTATGTGACGCTGACAGAGAGCGATATGCGGAAAAGTTCGATCTTCGCTGCTTCGACCCGTTCGAGCTTCACACCCGCGATTGCTTGGCAGCGCCGATGTTTGGCCGTGCTTTTAGCTGACTGTATCGGCTGCCGCACGCAGATTTTGCATCGTATCCTAAATGCAGCGACGGAGCCCAGTCGGGACTGCAGTCTTCAAAAAGGACCGGCGGGCTTCCCTGCGTAAATGTGCATTCAACGCACCACAGCTACAAAAGTTATTTCGCCGATGATTCGTTTATCGTGATACGCCTGACAATGTCATGGTCATATTACGTCTGTTTCCAAATCTCTGCGTGCAAGGTTTGTAAGTTCACGTTAAACACGAGTTAGCTGTAGGTTTCAGCGAAAAGCATCATGCAGACTCCAACACACGGCTAGATGATGCAGTAGCCTTGACAATCGTTTTTTTTTTTTTTTACTTGGTAAAGGGGTACTGACACAAAATTTCGCGGCCGAGATAGCCTGCTGGATCGATTCCCGCGTACATGCGTGTACCATCTGCAAAATATCGACAGCGAATAAAGCTTGGAAGGTATTTTATATGAATTTTGAAGTTCGCGTGCGCGATTCAGCATTCTAGGCCGCACCTGGCGGCATTGACACCCTCGGAGGTGACCCCCTACGCAGCCGGTACAACAGGTTATGATGACGTCGTAGCCGCCATTTCTGTTTTGGCGCGCTCGCCACTGCGCTGTTGGTGACTGATCGGCGGCTGCTGCTCGCGAGTGTGTGGCCGCTGCCAAGAGGAGGCGCTGCCGCGGCGCACGCGTTGAAAGTTTTGTGTTTGGCGACACTACAGCTTTCCCGTTTCCTGCTCCCAAGGACTTCTTGATTTCCCTGTTCTGCAGTGACAGGCCACAATGCCGAAATCCTTCTGCGCTGTTTCCATTCTGCACGTCGAAGTCGGGATCAGGAGTATCGCTGCATACGTTTCCCCGCGACGAACCTCGGCGGCAAAAGTGGATCGAGTTCGTGCGCGCTTGTGGACGTCAGGAGTATCAGGACTGATCCCCCGTGCAGAACAGTCGCGTTTGCGGGCTCCATTTCGAGGCGCATTGCTTTACCACAAAGGCGCCGGACTTGGCGTACATGGGTATTCCGACTCGACCCTGTGCATCGCTCACGTCTGGTGCTGTGGTGTTACCTAGCTTTTTCGGCACCAACAACTTGAAGGGCATCACAATGTTATCTAGTAATTCAATCGGATATTGAACGTAGAAAAAGTGAACGTACTTTGGCTAAATGAATTGCCCTGCAGAACATTTGTGCACAAATGTGTCGGGTCTTACCATTGTACATTGCCGACGTGAGGTTCATCGTGGTCGTCGTCGCTGGTATCGCTGCCGTTTCCCGACGAAGCACTCCTCGCCAGCGGGTCAAACCTGAAGTGATTCGCCACGTCGAAAATTCCTTCCATCCCCGCCGCAAGAAAATCGTCGCCATCAGACGATGATGAGCCCGACGACGACAGCGAGGACGATAACGGCGACGACATCACGCAGCATGTGTGACAAGCGAATGCAAGTAGACGATGCAGACCGCGCGGAAGTGCGGCACTGTTCTGTTTGCTCACGTGACCGAGCGTTTCACTCGCTAGGTGGTGATAGTTGCACCCGGCGGCTTGTCGTTTTTGGAGCTCTGTCAAACCGAAACTGAGGCTGTGTCGGTAATGAGGAGCTTGTAATTAATTATCTGTCGCGCGCTGCAGCAAATGATGTGCCGTGTTATGACTAACAAGCCCCCCAGCAACACATTGGAGCAAAAAAACGCGGGGTGAAAATTTTTGTGTCAGGACTCCTTTAACACTATCGCGAGGATAAAACTACCACAGTACCTGATAAGAAATGCCGTGAGCAGACGCGGCACTGCTCAGGGTCCGCAATGCCAGCCTGGTTGATGCGCGCCAGCCAAACACGACGACGCTTTTCTGAGAGCGCTTTCGTTTTTAAATTTGGGGTTTAACGTCCCAAAACCACGATATGATTATGAGAGACGCCGTAGTGGAGGGCTCCGGAAATTTTGACCATCTGGTGTTCTTTAACGTGCACTGACATCGCACAGTACACGGGCCTCTACCATTTCGCCTCCATCAAAATGCGACCGCCGCGGCCGGGATTGAACCCGCGACATTTGGGTGAGCAGCCGAGCCTTCCACCGAGGCGGACGAGAGCGCTTTCGTCTTTCCGCACTCGTTGGTGCGAACTTTGGGCACTTTGAAGAAACTACGACCCGACGTATATTGCTCGGTGCTTTCCGCAGCTTGCTCTGCCTGCGAGCATTGCAGCCGACGATTGCGCAGTATACCATTCTTCACCGGCTTGCCGAGCTTCACTCGAGCGAGCTGCCACCAACTCAGTCGCGCCGCGGACGCCAAAATGGCGACTTGTCCCACAATACACCGCGCGCGAGTGTATTGTGGGACAAGCTGAAGACATTGCTACCAACAGCTGTTCCCACTGTCTTCCCGAACTACCCAGAATATATGCGAAAAGAAAATGGACAAACACGGGGGGCGGAAACGACGTCGAAGAACTTGCGGCAGTGTTTTTGGTGCAGTGGAAGGAGCAACGGCTGACAGTAAGGAATTGGACCATACAAGAGTAAGTGAACTTGCTTCATTTTCTTCTGAGAGCGATGAGCGACAAGAACTTGTTATCGAGGCGACAGCAGAAATATGCGCCCCGGAAATGTTTTGCTTGTCGACAAAGCATGTGAAACAACGCTGAACATCGTGAACGTGTTGAATGATGCGAAAAAGACAGAGCACCCGCTGAAGATGAAAATTAAACAACAAGACGCGCTTCAGAAACTGCAGGAAGAGCATGACATAATGAGGCAGCCACTTCATGACTACGATGAGAGTAAAGAAATCCAGGACTTTGTCGAGTTGCTCAAATCAGCCGACGAAGGGGACAAAAAAAGCTTTTTAAATCCGAATGCATTTCTTAGTCGGGCTATGTGAGGCGTCCGGCGTTGTCCGAGGCGGCGTCCGCGCGCCGGCAGGTGTTATCTCTCCGCTCTCACTCGCTCTCCCATAGCAACAGCTGCGGGCGCGCGCGCTTATCCTCGCCCCTAGCAACCGGAGCATGTGGTGCGAGAGAGTGTAGGAGAGGGTAGGTGCAGTGCTTCGCCGCTCCTTCTCTCGTCGTTCGCTCGCTCTCCTCCCTGCGCCCCACTCTCCCGTCCGCTCGCACCTCACTTTCGACCGTTCGCTGGCTGGGCGCCTCTCAAGGCGATGGCAGAAGTCGGTGAAGGCGATATCTCTCGGAGCAAGAAATGCATTCGCATTTCCTCACGATTCCCTTCAGGGAGGTGGGGGGCATTTTTTTTCATCATGAACCAAGTCTGCAATTTCGGCAGGAAGAAGCCTAAATATGACGAAATAATAGTACGAGAGTGTCTGCTTTGGAAGGCATGTTCAGGTAAAGGCTACGAGCACGTGAGGACGAGAAACTTTTTGAAATTGCCGTGCCGGGCCACACTGCAAAACTATGTTGGTCAATCGACGGGTGAAACTGGAGTGACCACATTAATCAAAGAACGCCTTCGTGTTGAGTACGAAGCACTGCTACTTTGTTATTAAAGGGACCGACAACCAATTTTTATGGTGCCTACTTTTTTTAGCGCAACGGAAAGCTTACCGGTCAGTGAGTCTAATCACGAAATGGTAAAGTGGAAAACGCAGCGAAACATTTGTAATCAGAAATTTTCCATCTGCAGCGAATATGCAGTCGTATACTCATATGCTGCAAACAGTGAAATGCGAGAGCCGTTCGTGTTCGAGCGCGCTGGTTCACTGCGCATGCGTGCACCCCGCGCGCATGCGCCGCGGCTCGACTTGGGCCACTGGCGACGGCGACAGCAGCAGCGCCGCTTCTCGCTGTGCAACTCCTTTTACGTCGTGAGCAGCACAGAATTGAGCGGGGCTGGATAATAATATACATATTTTAATTTTGAGGACTGGTGCGCAGGACAGCATCAGGCTACGCGACTACGTACAGTAAAGTTATCGACTCCATATTCCATAATCCAGCTTCAAGGCTCTTCCGCTAGGCTGCGCGACATGATGGTTTTTATCACTTCTAAGCACGATTTAAAAGTATAAATCCTAGTCACAACGCGAAAAGAATGCTGGAATCTGTCACCATATTTCATGGTCTTGTCATTTCTACTAGGATCTAATCACACGTTCTGGCCAGTTGTCGGTCCCTTTAACGTTTTGAAGTGTCCAGACGTCAGGCGAAGTGGCAAGCTTTGCAGACTCTTGGTTTCCGTACTCGTGCCGCATTTTGTAGTGTCACGAACTGACATGTGACAGGGGGGGACCAAGGCTACACCGAGGAACTGTGCAAGGTGTTCTTGACCACACTGTTGCGGCCGCTACTGGCGAACTGGGCCGGAGACCTAAATGCCTATTGTTGAGCGTAGGAAGCTCGCCTACTAGCCTCTGTCACGGAAGGTGGTACGATAATAAAGCCGGTGAACAAGGTGTTTTTCCGTGGCGTCGCATTCTGTAAATAAAGAGAACATACCACTTCGCAGAGCTTTCCGCGTTTTTTTTTTACATGTTGGTAATGTGGATGAATGACAAAAACAGCTTTCTCATTCTTTTAGGAGGTAGCAACTATAAAATCTATCGCAAAATATTTATCCGAATATATCATACAAGCATTTGTAAAAATTTTAACTTTACGCATTTTCCTTTCTCCAGCAAATAAGCACACTCAATCAAGGCGGCCGTTCGATAAATAAATCGCTGGAATGCTTAACTCTCGCGACTATAAAATCTAAACGCGAAGCATGCGGACTCAGCCAAAGGACCGTTCTCATCCGCGTGGGCTTGTCCCGCAGTCGCTGCGGCGGCGCGCAGAACGAGGCCTCTCACGCCAGTTTCGTAGCAGGCGTTTGCATAGAGCCGCCGTGCCCACACCCGCTGAGAGGAGGCAAAAATGGTTTGAAGTTCGAAAAGACATTGTCCCCTGAGGTGAACTGTTTTTGCACGTCACATTCGGAGAGACAGGAAGCTTTCAAATTCAGAGCTTTGGTCTTTCCCGTCTAGGTGGCGCCAGAGGAAAATTTTCGTGGTAGTGATAGGATTAATGTAGATTGCTCAGTAATCCTGCAGCATTTGTTTGTGATTGGTGTGTATAATTATATCAGGAGACCGTAACTGCGATATTTCAGGCTACGCATGCTCAGATTTCAGCGCTATTTGAAGATTACAACGGTTTTGTTGACGTTTGTGGCACGATAAATTAAGAGAATTTACGAGCTTCGTTTGGCATTTCTGCTAGCTCTATTGAAAAACGCTACGTTGAGGTAATAAATCGGGGGCTCTAGTTTCTCTACGTGAAAATTCAGCCACAGAACTTCAGTAGCTTTCCACAAAAATGGGCCAATGTAGTTCCATGTATTGAGAATATCGCCCACTTTAGATCGAACATAATTAAAAAGGGAGCGCGTACATTAATCAATTTGAGCATTGGGACAGAAAATTTTATCCTCTATATATGACTCGAAAATAAATTTTCTCTAGCGAATAGTTGCAGGACAGTTTGCAGCGAAAGTTTCGGAATTCGGCTGTTTTCAAAAGCTAAGCAGCAATAAACTAGATTTACGACATTCATTTGCTACGTTGAGGAAACAGATAAATATGTCTTGAAAGAGCTGTGCAAGAAACAGTGCTGTAACTATAGCAGATTTTTCAAAAAATGGTCACAACTGAGGCACAGTCAGCCAAAACCGTGTAACTAGTGCTTATTCTTGCCCGTCCATCCCCAAATAGTAAAGGTTGACTTATTCTTATTAGATACTTTTCAAATGTACAAAAATCAAGCTTTTCAATGACATATAAGTCAACTATATAAAACAAAGAGCACAGCCGCCGCGTCAGTTGGAAAAGTGGCAAGAATGGTGTGTTCGTGCTGCCGGAGTGAGACCGCCGCCTTAATTCATCAGTTATTTCAGCCAGTTGGGTAACGGTAGATAAACCAGATCTAAATCCATGCTGTTGGGCATAAAGCAAGTTGTTATTTTCTAAGTAAGTAATTATTGCCTTAAATATAATGTGCTAAAATAATTTACAGCAAGTACTAATTAAAGGAGTACTGACACGAATTTTAAGCATTTTCAGGTTGTTGCTCTAAATTAAAATACGGGTGTCGAGAACCCTAAAAAGAGTGTCGTGGCGCTTGGGAATGCATTGAATATAGTTTTAATACGACTACCTTAAAACAGCAATTTCGGTATCGAGAGGGTGGCTTCGCCGTGACGTATGAAGAGTGACGTCACGGGGTAGACTGCGACTCGCGACATACTAGCCACAGCTGCCTGTCTGCTGTCAGCCGCACGTGGTTCACGTAAAAAAAACCGCCAGGCCTGCGCAGAAGGCGCAGCACAGCCACAGCGAAAGCTGGCAGAGCGGCCTTTAGCCTTTTTTAAACTCTCTTGGGGCAACTACTACAAGCCCACTTGCATGGTACCCACTACGCTATAAATCATCATAATTTTTGTGTAGTGGGGAAGCGTCTACTATGCCATTCTTCGTCATTCTTCAGAAAAGCGCGGTACCCGCTACACTCTTGTAACACATTATGTGCACTTTGTTGATGCTGTGGCTGACGACGATGAAGAATTATGCCTCAGGCTTTTGTAATGGTTGGAGCATCGAACGACCCACTCGTTACGCAATTCGCCTTGTGTGACGCCTGGTTCTTACTTCATTGCTCTAAAACGCTTTACAACACATGTTAACGCGATTCCTTACCCGGTATGAAGCCTGCCTAGGGTCAGTTTGCACCGCAGTTTCAAGCAAAGGCGTAGCTCAGTGGTAGAGTGCTGGGCTGCCACGCAGATGACCCGGGTTCGATTCCCATTCGGTCAGAGGTGTTTTTTTATTTATGTAGTTTTTTCTGATTTCGTGCGATATTGGTTACGGACACCGGCGGCGGCGGCGCAGAAACGACCCTTTTTGTGATCTCATAACAGCTTTCGCCGTAAAAACGATGAGTGAATTGTCGTCCAGAGACAGCGATTTCTGCGATTTAGGCTGCATACAGGACGCACATTTTGCAAACCTAGTGAACTGTGTTGACTTGTCGTGATAATATCCATTGCAGTGGGGCTGGCTTGCAGATGCTGGGCGACAAACTTTAAAATCAAAGTAAAATATTTTGTACTTGTTGTCTGGCTCCGGTGTGTGGAGAGCGATGACAGTGCACACCATGGAAACTAAAGATGTACCTTTTGTGGTGCCTAAAAATCGTGTCAGTACTCCTTTAAGGAAACAGGCCTGTAATTATTAATTTCTGAAGCGGAGCCTGATTTATGTACCGGGATTATTTTTGCCGAGCGCCAATCATCAGGAATAACTGCAGCGTCTAACGACATAGTGTAAATGCGACGTAAATATTTTGCCACCCAAACAGCATATCTACACAAAAATGTATTTGATATTTCGTAAGGACCAGGTGATTTCTTTACATCTAGTTTGTGCAATATTCAAAGAACACCATCCTAAGTTATTTCTACTTCTGGCATGAGGCAATCGTAGTCGTATGACCGCAACTGAGTATGCGTGGCTGTCTGTGTGAAAACGGATTGGAAAAAGACATTAAATTTGTTGGCTATGGCAGTCGCGTCAACAATACTTTGTCCCGCGACTCTAATCTCTGAATTGCCTTGTTTATCTTTTGACAGATAGTGCCAGCATTTGTGGGCTTCTTTTGTCATGAATGACAGTAGAGTAACTGAAAATAAGCTTTCTTTTGGCCGATCGCGTTAGTTCTCGCAGCTTAGCAGTTAGGTTTGAAAGGTCAATCGTGTTTCTACGCTTGCGCCGACGCTTAATTTTCCGTTTCAAATTAATCATCTCTCGCGTGAACCACGGATATTCCCTATTAATGCGTTTCTTTTTTAACGGCACATAATTGTTGCTCGCAAAAGAGAACAATTGCTGTAAAATGTGACCACATTTCGTTGACATCATTAACTTGGCTAAAACAATCAAAGCGCGATTCAAAATAGTCTCTTTATCATCCGCATGAGTGTAATATCTTACGAAAATATCCGACGGCCTAGTAAAAGAACGTGTACCCGAAACAGGACATGACAGAGCAAGCAACTTGTGGTCGGACATCCCTTCTTCTACAGTGGCGGAACAACCTTGAAGTGAGCGGCTAACGAGTGCCAAATCAAGGAGAGATGATGTCAACCTTGGTAGCCTCAGAAACTAGTTGTTGTAAGTCGAACGCGGTCGTGATCAGTATTTCGGAACTTGGGGATTCTTTGCCGTCATGAGAAAAATTAGCCCAGTCTATACCCGGTAGATTGAAATCTCCTGTTATTATAATCCGGGATCGGGAATTCGTATTATCTGCAAGATATTCATGAATGGCTTCTAAGTATTCGGGCGCAGAACTCGGAGGTCGATACACGCCCCCCTAGAAGTATACTTTTACCAAGAAATTTAATTCTGCACCGCAAGCTTTCGTGGTTATTAATGCCATCCAAAAGAGTAAATTGGACGTTGTTTTTAATGGCGATAGCCACTCCCCCCCCCCCCCCCTCGTGACATTGCGAATAAGTTTGTAAGTAGACGGTACGACCTCCGAATCCTGCACATCTGCATGTAGCCATGTCTCAGTGATTACTTGTGGATGATAACAGGAGATTACGTCTGGCTTTATTAACAACACTGCGCGCATTCAGTGAAACTCTGCGAACTTTGCTCACAGGCATTTTTTACTGCTGCTTCACTCGAGTAGTTGCAGAATGACCAGAATCCTGCCGGGCCTGCGCATCACGTCCAGCCGTTGGTTTGGAAGCTCGTCCCAGATATTATCGTCTACTTTCAGTTTATCAAACAAAAGTGAAACGTTTGCTCCATTGGCCTTTTCCACTGTTGCCGAATGCCACAATCTACGGCGTAAGTCGTGAACTCTCTTGGAAAAATCTTCAGATCTGTGTTCCCTTTAGCTTAAAGCAAGCTGACATAATTGTAGCCTTCTCAGAAAAATCAATGATGGATGAAGGCTCATCGTGGCAGGCAGATAAAATGCAAGCACGCAGCACTGATGGAACGACGAGCAGGTGTTCAGTCGCATAAGGTTTCAAGTTCTTTTTGTATAGGATGTCGTTACGGAGGCAGAATGACCCTAAACGCGTACTTGAGCTGCTGCCTTCAAGGTGTTTGATAAGTTGTCCAATCTCTGAATTGTTCCGTTGTTGTCGGGCGAAGTCAGAGTCACTGACAGCGCAAAAAAAAAAAAAGAAAAAAAAGAAAAACAACAAAAAAAACGGCCGTTGGTATTGTCATCGCTCGATGTCGTTGCAAGTGGAGCGCGCAAAAGGCAGTCGGCATCAGCGTGCCTGAGGCCAGATTTGTAGACGATTGTTATGTGAAATTCTTAAAAGCGCAAGCTCAATCTCGCGAGGCGCCCCGAAGGGTCCTTGAGATTGGCCAGCCAACATGATGGTTTGTAACGACTTTGACGGACGGCCATACAGATACGGTTTATCGCCCAGATAACAGCGAGGCAATACTTCTTTGTGGTAGATGACAAAATGCGACTAGCATAAGCGATGGGACGCTCGACGCCATCTTGCTACTGGACGAGCACTGCACCAAGACCGATGTTGCTTCCGTCAGTGTGCAGTTCAGTGGCGGCATCTTCATCAAAGTGTCCTAGCAAGGGCTCAGTTGGAGGCGCTGCTGAAAAAGCATCTCGTTGCTCTCGAGCCCAGACAAAAGGAATATCCTCTCTCGTTAAGCGGGTGTGCGGCTCGGCGATGTTCGCGAAATACTGCACAAAGTGCCTGTAAAATTCACAGAGGCCTAAAAATCGGCGCAAATTACGTTTGTTGGAAGGTGGAGGAAATAGAGCAACAGCCATTGTCTTGTCTGCGGCTGGCTGAATGCCTTGATGACTGACAAGGTGCCCGAGAAACTTCAGCTTTTCGTAGCCGAAATGGCATTTCTCCGGTTTTATATAGGATAGGCCTGCAGAGCGAATTGCGACGAAGACGGACTCAAGTCGCTGTAAATGTTGGTCGAATGTTGGCGAAAAGACGACGACGTCTACATAGACAAGGCACAATTCCCATTTCAGACCTGTCAGCACGGTATCCATCATTCTTTGGAATGTCGCCGGAGGAGAGCACAGTCCGAACGGTAGCACTTCAAATTCGTAGAGGCCATCGGGAGTTATGAACGCTGTTTTTTGACGGTCGCGTTTATAGACCTCAATCTGCCAGTAGCCGCTTCGCAAATCCATTGATGAAAACTATCGTGCATGTCGAAGTCGATCCAGTGAGTCGTCCGTGGAAGAGGATAGACATCTTTTTACAGCGAAAGCTGTTATGAGATCACAACAAGGGTCGTTTCTGCGCCGTAGTTGTCCGCCGCCGCTGCCGGTGTCCGTAACCAATATCGCACGAAATAAGAAAAAAACTAAATAAATAAAAAACACCTATGACCGAATGGGAATCGAACCCGGGTCTTCTGCTTGGCAGCCCAGCACTCTACCACTGAGCTACGCCGCTGCTTCCAACTGCGGTGCAAACTGACTCTATTCAGGCTTCATGTCGGGTGAGGAATCGCGTTAACGTGTGTTGTTAAGCATTTTAGAACAGTAATGTAAGAACCAGGCGTCACACAAATATAATTGCGTAACGAGTGGGTCGTTCAATGCTCCAACCCATTACAAAAGCCTCAGGCAAAATTCTTCATCGTCGTCAGCCACAGCATCAACAAAGTGCACATAATGCGTTACAAGAGCGTAGCGGGTACCGCGCTTTTCTGAAGAATGACAAATAATGGCATAGTAGACGCTTCCCCACTACACAAAAATTATGATGATTTATGGCGTAGTGGGTACCATGCAAGTGTGGTTGTTGTTGTTGCCCCAATAATGTTTAAAAAGCTCTAGAAAGGCCGCTCTCCCAGCTTTCGCTGTGGCTGTGCTGCGAGTTCCGCGCAGGCCTGGAGGTTTTTTTCATCACATTGTTGAGTTTGCAGTAATCCTCGCAAAATTGAAGAGTGCCGTCCTTCTTTTAGATGCGAGGCATCTTATGGTCGGGGCTATGTCCGTCCCTCCCTCCCGCGTCCGGCGTCCGGCCACTTTCATGAAGTAGGGAAGCACCCACTATGCGAACCAGAACACTGTAGTACAATAAGGCCGTCAACCACCACCACAGTCACCAGAGTCATGGACGAGAGCAGAGAGAGGCTGCTTAGCAATGGCTAGGCAGGTGGTGTCTGTCGCCCAGGTTGTCTCCATTCCTTGATCTTGCTTGCATGTGTTTGCGGTGGGCTTAGTCCGTCCCTCCTTCCCGCGTCCCACACCACCACAGCGCATGCGCGTCCCCTCCCCCCTCTCTCTCCTCTCCTACGCTCACCCCCTTTCTCTTCTCTAGGAATCCTAGTCTGCGAAGCGGCTCCCGCGTTCCCCCACGTGCGCGCTGTACGAGAGCGCAGGCTTCTTATAGCTTTTTGCAGTTTGAAAGACGCCATCGGCTGCAGCCAGATGCCAACTTGTTGCGCTGTTGGATGCTCGAACAGCATTGCCAAGGGTGACAAGCTTTTTGCTGTTCCTCGTGGAAAGGAAAACGTCAAACGGCGAGCGATATGGCTCCATCGTATCGGGAGAAAGAACTTCGATTGCCAGGACGGGAGGCTAAGCTAAGGCTCGATACTGATGTTTAAGTTAGACAAAAAAAAAAAAAAAAGCGGTGTGACATTCTCGGCCACGCTTTCTCGCACACAATATTTACAGCGAAATCCTTAGTGTTCGCAATTTACTAATTGTTTTGCGAAATTTTTGCTGCAACGTTTGATAAAATATTTTTGCAAGATCTCTGTTTTCTCGCTCAGCCCGTAGATTTTACAAAATTTATTTGCCAGAAGTCATTGAAACCTTACTCTGAGAAAGTCGGAGCTATCTTTTTTAGCGCTCATAAATAGAGGGTGGTGATGAGATGTGTACGATAAAGAAAGAGACATGGCAAGTAAGTAGGATCGATTGATAAGCGTAATTTACTTAGCAATATGCTGCAAAGCTGCCCGTACGCAAACTATAATTTTAAACGCATGTTTGTTCTCTAACGCTCTAATTTTTTTCTCCTGAACTATATGTTTATTTGAAGCGGGTGTAAGTTTTTATTCATTGTGTCAGTCTGTGCATTTTTTTAAAATTTATCCACATTTCTCAGTGTTTCTGATTCAGTGTTACTGATATTCTGTGTTCAATAATAATTATTATAAGACAGTTGCTGCGTGTTTCTCTTTGATGCGCTTTATTATTTTGTTGTGGTTTTGACCAAACTTTTTAAGTACACATTTGACTTGTAAATAAATAGGCACCTATCCAGTGCAAGGACACCATCCTGTTTTCGTCGCCGTTCACATTTTTGTTTCCGCAACAAGCAAAATGGTTTGCAGCGCACTGCGGCCGTATTTCGTTAGGCAAATTGCAGAGGGTGCATTGGAGGATGTCTGTATATTTCAGAAACACTTCACGGACGATCAGTTCGAGCCAATCATCCTTGCGAGAAATGGCTGCAAGAAGCTAAAGCCTAATGCGCTGAGGATATTTAGCAAATAAGTGCCTCTGCCGTGTTGTGTGTTCATAATTTGATGTAGCGTCTGATTTTCCAAAATGCGTCTTGTGAACAAACACCACGGTATTCGAAAAGAAAAACGGCAACTGTAAAGACGTCCTAGGATTGCGTTTAACATGTTCTGCCTCTTGTTCACCTGGTGCGAGCGACGCATCCTACATTTATGAAGTCAAATACAATGCACAAATGCTAGGTTTTCACGTTGTCAAAACAGGTCCCAAGTCCAGAAAGCTGTTCGCGCGTAAGGTGCCGCAATGGGATTTCTTATATATGCCGGCACCAGTGTGCGATTTGTTGCTTACAAAACGCGAAATGATAGCTAATGTACCGACCAACCACAAACTATTTTTACTACGCATCTTACGTACGAACAGCTGTGTGAATCTGCGCCCAGAATTGTCGCATTTCCAAGCAAGTACAAGCAAGCGCTTCGACGCACCGCACGCCGGCCGGGCGCGTCTTGCGAGTCTCGCCCAATAATGGCGGCCGGGAGTGACGGGCGAGGAGGAAACGGCGCTGAGAGGAGGAGTTTGCGCTACCTTTGAAAAATAGAGGGACCTTGCATGCGTGTCCCATCCCCTTCTCTCTCCTCTCCTACGCTCACCCCCCTTTCTCTCCTCTAGGAATCCTCCACTCTACGGAGCGGCTCCCGCGTCCCACATCCCCACAGCGCATGCACGTCCCCTCCCCCCTCTCTCTCCTCTCCAACGGTCCCCCCCCCCCGTCCTCTCCTCTAGGAATCCTCGACGGAGCGGCGCGCACGACAGGTGGTGTGACAGCTGCATACTCCGCTGGGGGGCGCCACGGTAGTTCCGCGGTATGAAAATGACTGAGCGCGCGCGCCTCATTATCTCTCCTGTGCAGCGCCGCGATGAGCGCCCAGACCGCTGCCGTGAAACGAGAGCGGCGACGTTCCTCCCGCTCAAGCTAATTATCTCTCCGCTGCTTCGCATCCACACATGGTTCCCTTAAGCGGGAGATGGGGAAGTTTTTTTAGATGCGAAGCATCTTATGCTCGAGGCTGTGTCCGTCCCTCCCGCGTCCGGCGTCCCGCGTCCGGTCACATTCATGAAGTAGGGAAGCACCCGCTATGCGAACCAGTACACTGTAGTAGAATAAGGCCGTCAACCACTACCACAGTCACAAGAGTCATGGCCGAGAGTCATGACTTTTACGGAACGTAAACTACTCGCCGGATGGGATTTACGTTTTCGGCCCTATCTTGCAAATCCACCTTCGTTCGTGGCTACTCGCGATATCCGCTTTGAGGAGATCCAGCCACCGTGTCAAAATAAGCCAAAGTGCGAGCGATCACCTTAACTGTTTCAGCAGGATTGCCGAAGCTAGTGTGACCTAGCATGCCGAAGCCGTAAACGTAAGTGGCCTAAAGCCCATGACATGCTGGATAGGTGGCGCCATCTAGCGGGGCTAAGATGAACCAGACAAGTACAGAATAGGTATGGGAAACGTGCAGCACCTACAGGGGGGCGCAGCAGTGCACTGCACCTATGCGTCGTCAGCGCCGCGAGTGGCGACTTGCGGCCACTTCAGTGTCAACTGGCGTGCTACGAATCGTCGTCTCTCCGTCAGCTACGCCCGCGTTGTATGCAAGTGCGTGTGCGCGAAGGTGACATGTTTGATAAAACGGGTAGGCTCCCAGAAAGTTATCAGTGCATGATTCTTCTGGGGCCCCAAACGAGGAGAAAGGACATAAATTTACGGAATCAATCATGTTTTCGATGTGACGTAGCACAGACGCGCGGCAGAGTGTTTTGAAAGGGCGATTCGTGCGGCCGGCCAGCGTAAAGCTCGAAGCATAGACCGTCACCATCGATGTTTGTAGACATTATTTCTTGCCATTTTGCCTGGTTATTGTTAAGTAAACGATGCCATTTGTGTCTGACATGTGTTAGACAACCCCTATGCGCGCAAGTAATACGTACGGTCGCCGAACTGCCCGTGTTGCATTTAGTAATGCGTGGTATTTGCACGAAGTTTTCTGTGCAGTAGTTCAGCTCCGTTTGTAGGCGTTGCTTGGGCTGCATGGGTCCTTCAATAAATTTGTCGCGTGCCAGCTTTGCATGCGATATCTCAGCTGTCACGTAGCGCAATAGAACGGCGTGGCCCGGCTTCGCTTGCACGCACACTGCTGTTAAGGGCTATGACAGTACATGGGGAATAAATTTTGAAATTCTCGTGGTCTGCGACGCATTTTGTCTTGCATGCGTGACTTCTTCCTTAATGTTACTGTTTACGAACTGCGATACGGGGGAAAAACAGCAGAAGTGTACTAGGGAGAATTGCTGGATCTGTCGATTGCTTTTCGCCAACGAAATGTGGACTACAGACTCGAGATCACTTTTCCGGATGCCCCTCGGTTCCTTTTCCGGATGCCCCTCGGTTCCTCCAGCACGTTAAAATAAGTTAACCAGCGTGGAGAGTAAATTCACAGCGAACTAGCTACAGCATGTACTTCATAAACGGGCCCGCGGGATCACTTGCTTTACGTGGCGTCATAGGCGTGCGCACGAGGGAGGCGACCGCCCCCCTCTAGTCACCTAAGGAGGGGCACAAAGTCTGCCCCATGCATTGACTTAATAGGGAAGGGGGGGCGCTGCGACGAGCCGTCTCCCCCTCTGAAGGGGAACCCTGCGGACGCCTACGCGTGGCGTCCACTAATCCAGTGTTCCCGCCGGTTTCTGAAGCACAGTCACGGCGGAAAACTGAAAAACTTTGTTCCAGGTGCGTAGTTCTTATAGTTGTCGGCACATTTTACGACACAGCAATTCATACGCGACATTGCGAAGCACCGCTAACAACCTGACAAGCCTGCGCTCATGGGTCGGCTGCTGCACGGAACACGCCAATTCCTTTCGTTCACTCCCACACCGAGGCGCCACCGGCTCAGTGCACGTTCCCCATTGCAGAAACATCGTGCATTCTACTTCTGATGTGAATGCCTTGCAGCGGTATAATTACGAATGAGTTGCCTTTTTAATCATTTTTACCCTCAAAAACACTAGGCAAAAACAAACGTCTATGACTGTGGTTGCACAAATCGTCACAAGATGTCGACACCCTCGTCCGGTGAAAGCTGTATTCACACGACGGACGAAATCGCGATTCGATCCCTGGGATTGCGTGCTACGCCACCATACGTCACCCATTCCCGCGCTCCTCCTCCGGTCCGTGCGGAGCGATTCGGGAAACGGCGAAGACCCAAATCGCAGTTGGGACCAGTTGGGATCTTTGGTGAAAAATAGAAAAATCATGGCGGCGAAACGCGTTCGGCTGGCAACCACGGTTCTTTTCAATCCAATCCAAGCGCGCGCAATATGAAGGCGAAAACGGAATTGTACGGCCAGTACGCGGCTGTCGCTCTTGGTTCCAGTGCGACTGAAAATGGACGAACTCATGGAGAGCGTCGCAGGGCCGGCGTCGTACGGCTCCAGACTCACCGACGAGGGCCCCCTTTTCTTTTTGTCGTTGGTGGAGCAGTTTCCTGCTCTGTGGGAACCGAGCCGCGACGACTACTCAAACAGTATTCTTCGACCAACACACGGTACGTTTTGTTTAATATCTATTTTGTTTACTATCTAAAGCTTGGCATGTGCCCATGCCTAGATTTCGTCGCGCAGTCGCCTTGTGTAATTGTGCTTGCATTCAGCGTTTATGTTTTGTAATGTGCGATTTCACCTGCGTAATTTGTATTATAAAGCAAGCATATAGATAAACCCCGTTAGCACTTCGAAGTGTATGCGAAAATTATTTCGAGGATAATTACTTTATTGCAGATGCGCTGCGGACCTTCTTCAATAATGTCACGTGGTCGTGACGTCGACGAAGGCAACAGTCGGCGTGTGGAAGAAGAAACTGTTTATTTGGCCGAACTTGTGGCCGTGAAACGCAAAGTCAGATTACATCTATACACACTGGCACAGATAGCGGCGAACGGAGCGTCGGCCGTCGATCAACTGATCATCGTTGGAACGCGCGGCTTTTATAAATCACGTGTCGAACATTCTAGCCTTAACACTGGTCGTCGCGCAAGCTCTGGAATATTCTTGAGTGTTCGCGTGCTGTGCGCAATGTTAAGAAAACGATCTACTACAAACGTGAAGCTTCTCGAGCACTGAGGCACGATCTGCGCCGAGCATTGCTCACAGTCTTTGTGGGTTTAAACACACCACAACAAAATAACACGCGTGGCAATGCCCCCCCTCTGAAAAAGCATCGTCCCGATGCTTTAAAACAGGACATGGAAAAAAATGCATGTAACAATAAATAACAGCAATAAAGCAAGTAAAAAAAAATCACAGCATATCCACGGAGTGAATGATGATGAGTGGGCGAAGCTCCGGAGGTTCATCGGTAAACCGTGAATCTTCCGTGAAATTCGTCCAGTACATCATCAAAGACGTGACAAACACTGTGTGTTTGTCACGAAATTATATTATTCGTGAGCCGTGATTTTCCGTTTTGTTTTCGTTTTTTCGTTGATCGTGGTTACCATTTACATAAGCCGTGGCTTCCGTTCCCCCTTCATTATAACGGCTTTATGGTCGGTGAAATGGATGGAGAACGGTTCCTGTATGGGTCGTAGTGGAAAGTTTGCAAAGACGAGATCGATGCAGGTTCCTCGGATGGTGGTTGGTTGCATGTGGTCAAACGATATGCATGTGAGACCATATCGCGATGCCATGTGTTGTATGAGCCAACTGTTTTCAGTGATGTCAACGTTAAAGTCACCCACCAGTAGGGTAACTGGACACGCTTATTCTTCATCGTCATCGTCACTATGCGTCATCGTTATGACGCATAGTGGGTACATTCCATGTGCTGTGCCGTGATGGCAGCGTCATCGTCATCGCACAAGGGTGGCTACGACAACGACGCGGGACAAGCCTACGCCCTAAGGAGCTTCGCCCCTAAAACTTGAGTCCCCAGTACCCTGAACGCGCATGGAACGGTTTAAGGCGCACCACATGCACGACCTCGGGACGTGCCCGGCGTTGCTGAGAGTTCGAGATGCCATCCGGGACAACCTCGTAGTCAAGTGCGCTGGGACGTCGAAGTCCGAAGTATCGTCGCAGAAGTTTTTCACTCAGTCCACGTCGTCGTATCGGTGTCCAGACTAGAGCACTGCACGGGCCGGCTTTTTCCGGCCCCGGGCCCGGCCCGGCCCGAAAGCGCCACGCTCAGGCCCGCCCGAGCCCGGCCCGGTGTTTTTAAATACGGCCCGTACCCGGCCCGGGCCCGAAAGGTTTGGGCCCGGCCCGACCCGGCCCGGCCCGGCCCATTTCAAAAAATTATTTTTTGAGCATAAACGAGGCGCTGTCCAATCTTCGCTTATAGTGAAGATACCAGCCACGCACAAGATAGTTCCTGGACAGTGTTGTGAGAACTTATGACAATGTCACGATTTTCACTGGTACTGTGTTTACCATCAGTTAATTACGCCCGTAACACTTTTGCGAAAGGATTGCAGGGGGGATATATGAGGAGGCACAGCTGGCTGTCCATGCACGCAGCGCTAACCATGCAATGTTATTATTGCATTTCAAAGAACGACTACAACATACAGCGCCCACATAAAGTGGAAAAACAGCGGACATTTATAGTCGAGCTTACATTAATTGCTGACAAGCTGGGACTATTGAGTAAATAGAGCAGAACATATCCTGCAAACTTGGTTTATTGCGCAATGAAACGAGAGAGAGAAAAAAACGTGCTCTAACTACTCCTGGGAGGGTTCGCCAGGCTGGGTCGCTTGTTCCGACTAAAAAAAGGAAGAAAGTACACCTTTCTTGCATAACTTGTCACTCTCCTTAAACTCGACGTGTCCGAAAACAAATCGTGACGCAGGGGGAGTCCAATAGTAAGGTAATATTACGGTTATCTAAAAATCTGTAGCAGGGCCAATTAAATATTTTTCTTAATTTCCTTACATAAAATTAAAACGAATAAATCCATCAGTCAATGAAACGAACTTTTATTTCTCCCAAATATATATACGAGGATGGTGGCGAAAGAGCCGCATAAACTATAGCTTAACAAACCTGAAACATGCAGCTCGCGAGCAAGTCGCACTTACGAGAACACATACGAATGCCTAGGTGCGTGTGCGTGTGGGCGCGGGATGCTTTCTAGCGCGGCCTTAGTAGAATATTCTTGATCTTTAACGAAGATACCCCGATTCCCCCCTCAGACACCCGTAGGGTCCCGTACTTTGACTAACTCGATATAACGACACAAATTTCGAGATCCGTCCCGATTTAACAAAGCTTTTTTTTTTTGTCGGGAAATGAGATAGAGAATTGATCATTCTTTGTCTATTTTTAGATAACGCCCCAAAAGTTATTGATTGCGAGCAAACGGCAACATCGCGGAACACCTTTGTCCAATTTAAACTGCGTGGCCATTGCTAACAAAACGCAAGCAAGCCAAGATCACCGACTTCTTTGCTGGGAAATAAATATGTTGTCACCTGTGGCCCTTATTGTTGAGGTAACAGAGAGAGAAGCAACTTTATTGAGAGAAGCAATTTTATTTTAAGCTAACAATTTTTGTTGCTTCATACACCCTGGAGGTGGCGGTCGTTTCCTAGGGCCGCTATTTCATTTTTCGCGCCTTTACGCTACGCAAATATGATGCCATGGTAGCTATCCGGATGCCGCTACACCATATAATCGAATGTACCGAATTAAGTAACCGCGAAATGCCGTCTTCGGTTTAACGAAGTTTTCGATTTAACGAAATAATTCGCGGCTCCCCTCAAACTCGTTAAATCGAGTTTTAACTGTATTTGTGTGTTGCAACAGAAAAGTCACTACAAAGCGCAAGATTAATACGAAAGCTCGCGTGGTAACGTACGGCACCTTAGCATTGCGTCTTACAAAAGAGGCGCTCGGTAAGACAGCTGGTAAAGAAAGCAAAAATGCAAAAAGAAAGAAAAAGTGTACAAGGCGCGAAACCAATACCCATTCACAGCAATTCAGTCGGACGTATTAAACCGAAATGAGAAAATTAGTGACCTGACGAAACACGACGACATTCTGTCTACGAACTTAAAATGAGTGTCCTGGACTTTACTTTCGCACTGTACATCTGTGATAGTAAAGCTTTGTGACTGTAGTAGAGCGGAGAAAGCTTAAAAATTGCTAACTTACCTCAGAGTCAATTCCAGTTATGTCATCGACTGATGAAGTAGCCCTAGCAACTCATGAGGCTATGAAATCAAGCCCAGTTGAAGAGCCGGTGGTGCTGATGAACAGTGTAATCGACGTCAATAACGCTCGGTGACGCTGAGGTTTCCTTTAATGTAACGAGCAGTTCATTTACAGAATTGCAGAACTACACTCGGCACCGTTACTCTGGTTATCCACTTGGCCCCTTTTCAAATGTCGAGCCAGAGAGAGAGTGAGTTGATATTTCTGAAGGAATCACGTGACTCTCGTGAAGCGTGCGTCGATTGGCTTCCGTGATGTTGACGCTGCCGTGTGCGCCGTACAGTCGTCAGCAAGCTTAACACGAACGCTCAGCGGGGTGTCCTGAAACAGTTTGATTGACGCTAGCGCCGCGTAGCTTTGGGTTCTGTTGCCGAGATATGTTACCCATACATGCCGACATACTATCCAAGCATACCGAGGTATTATCTCGGCAACAGCGCCAAGCGCTTCGCGGCTGGCATCAGTCGAAGTAGTCCAGGTCACGCGTCCGAGCGTTCGTGTTAAGCTTGCTGACGACTGTACATATCACGCGTTCGGCGTTCGGCGCCGCTGCGGCGCCGTGGCTCGCCAACGGAGACGGGCGCCGTGGTGGCGCGGCACCTACGCCTCCTCTCTCTGTCTATCCTCGGTCTTTCAAAATTCGTTGCGTTGGTTGCGTGTCTCGTAGTTTTGTGTACGACCGAACATGCGTATCTTCGTAGTCGCGATGACCAGTCTACAGAGTCACGAAGGCGGAAGCAGGCGCGGCGGGCATGCGAGCGTAGCTGCATACTCGAAATGTTTCCCATGATACCGATGGGCCACATCTTATATGCACTAAACTGGGCAGTGCACCGTTGCTTCACTCTTGCCGCAGTTCTGCTGCTCGGCTATACCATTTCTTTTGATACGCGGTACCCAAGTACGTGTTTCACTCAATATAATGGCGGGAACATATATGAGACAATTTCTAGAAATTATATCTAACATACCGACGGAGGCAAAATGCGCGACGTCTTGTATTGTGCGATTTCAGTGCACGCTAATGCACTTCAGATGGTCTAAATTACCCGGAGCCTTCCACTGCAGCATCTCAGATAGCCTGAATAGGTTCGGGACGCTAAATGCCCAAAAACAACAAAGCCAAACAGCATTACGCGCCATTGCCGACAGTGTATGAGAGTCGGGCCTGATATGGGTCTGACCCAGGCCCGGGCCCGGCCCGGGCCCGAAGCTCATGGGCCCGAGCCCGGCCCGGGCCCGATCTAACAATTACTTACCCGGCCCGACCCGGCCCGCGGGCCGAGCCGGGCCAGGCTTTCGGGCCGGCCCGGGCCCGTGCAGTGCCCTAGTCCAGACCCAAACACGATCGCCGGGCTGGTATTCCACGAAGCGTCGTCGAAGATTGTAGCGGCGGCTGTCAGTCGTCTGCTGATTCTTGATGCGGAGGCGGGCTAGTTGTCGGGCTTCTTCGGCGCGCTGGAGGTAGGCGGTGACGTCGATGTTCTCTTCGTCGGTGACGTTTGGTAGCCTGGCGTCAAGCGTGGCGATGGGCTCCGCCCGTAGACCAACTTGTACGGCGTCATCTGCGTCGTTTCTTGCACGGCCGTGTTGTATGCGAAGGTCACGTACGGGAGGATGGCGTCCCACGTCTTGTGTTCGACGTCGACGTACATGGCCAGCATGTCGGCGATGGTCTTATTTAGACGCTCGGTCAGGCCGTTGGTCTGTGGGTGGTACGCGGTGGTCCGGCGGTGACTTGTGTGGCTGTATCCCAAGATCGCCTGAGTTAGGTCAGCCGTAAACGCAGTACCTCTGTCGGTGATGAGAACCTCTGGGGCGCCGTGTCGAAGGACGATGTTCTCAACGAAGAACTTGGCTACCTCGGCGGCACTGCCTTTAGGCAGGGCCTTTGTTTCGGCGTAGTGGGTGAGGTAGTTGGTAGCCACGACGATCCATTTATTTCCGCAAGTTGACGTTGGGAACGGCCCCAGGAGGTCCATCCCGATCTGCTGGAACGGTCGTCGAGAAGGCTCGATCGTCTGAAGGAAGCCTGCTGGTCTTGTGGGCGGTGTCTTCCGTCGCTGACAGTCTCTGCACGTCCTTACGTAGCGAGCGACGTCGGCGGCAAGGCGCGGCCAGTAGTACTTTTCCTGTACTCTTGCGAGCGCGCGGGAAACACCGAGATGTCCAGCCGTCGGGTCGTCATTTAGAGCCTGCAGGACTTCTGGTCGCAATGCTGGAGGCACTACGACAAGGTAGTTGGCTCGAAGTGGCGAGAAATTCTTCTTTATGAGAACGCCGTTTCGCAAGAAAAACGACGCGAGTCCTCGCTTGAATGCCTTTGGAACAATGGCGGTCTTGCCTTCGAGGTACTCCACAAGGCCCCTGAGTTTCGGGTTGGCTCGCTGTCGTTCGGCGAAGTCGTCGGCACTTATGGTTCCCAAGGAGAAATCATTCTCCTGGTCATCCTGCGGTGGCGGGTCGACGGGGGGCGCGAGACAAGCAGTCGGCGTCAGAGTGTTTTCGTCCGGACTTGTAAACGACGGTAACGTCGAATTCTTGAAGTCTCAGACTCCATCTTGCGAGACGACCTGAAGGGTCCTTCAGGTTAGCTAGCCAACTCAAGGTGTGGTGGTCGCTCACAACTTTGAAGGGCCTGCCGTAGAGGTAGGGGCGAAACTTGGACGTTGCCCAGATGATGGCAAGGCACTCCTTTTCTGTTGTGGAATAGTTGGCTTCTGCCTTGGATAGCGACCGGCTAGCATAACTGATAACTCTTTCCACGTCGGCAGTTCTCTGGACAAGAACGGCGCCGAGTCCTACGCTGCTTGCGTCGGTGTGGATCATGGTCGTCGGCAGGATTTTCTCTTGGGGGGGTGCAAACGAGTGTTTCATCGCGGCTGGGTGCGGGGGAGAGCACTGGTCTAGCTTGGGCGAGGGCAAGTGCTGGTGAGGCCTGAGGGGGGCAAGTGCCCCTTTTGCACCCCCCCTGCCGACGCCCATGGTGTGGATCCGTGGCGGCGTGTTCGTCGAAATGCGCAAGTATTGGAGGCGTCTGCAGGCGTCGTTTCAATTCTTGAAATGCTTCGACTTGCGCCGCTCCCCACTTGAATTCCACGTCGTTTTTCGTGAGCTGAGTTAGTGGTTCGGCGATGCGTGAAAATTCCTTGTCGAAGCGTCTATAACAGGCGCGCAAGCCGAGAAATCGGCGTACGGACTTCTTGTCGGTGGGCGGCGGGAAGGCAGCGATAGCAGCTGTTTTCCGTGGGTCGGGGCGAACTCCAGACTTGCTGATGACGTGACCCAAGAACAGAAGTTCCTCGTATGCGAAGCGGCACTTTTCTGGCTTCAGGGTGAGTCCGGAGGCCTTGATTGCTTGAAGTACAGCTTCAAGGCGCCGTAGATGTTCGTCGAAGTTCGAAGAAAACACAACGACGTCGTCCAAGTACACAAGGCAGGTGTGCCACTTCAAGCCGGCCTGTACAGTGTCCATAACACGTTAAAACGTCGCAGGTGCCGAGCAAAGACCGAAGGGCATGACCTTGAACTCGAAGAGGCCGTCTAGTGTGATAAAGGCAGTCTTCTCTCGGTCTCTCTCGTCGACTTCGATTTGCCAATAGGGAGCTTGCACGAACGGCGGGGACGCTATGCACTCTGGGTGCCTACCTAGAGTGCATAGCGTCATTTTGGGTAGCGCTCTGGGTATGATCACTCTGGGTAGCGCCTACCCAGAGTGATCACGCCATTTTTTTTGTCAAAGGCGGCCGGGGAGTGCAGTAGCGCAGTCGGGTTTGCGAGCGTTGGCGTAGCTTGCAGGCGTGATCGAGTGCGAGCGCGACGCAAATTTAACTCCAAGGAGTGTCGTGTACGATGTCAGCGTCACCGGAAGACTACACCGCAACGCTTTGCCAAAAAGACCGCGAGCGGTACGAGGAGAAGACGAGACTCTGCGGACTGGACCCATTCACGCTTCGTTCGGGCTACGGTGCAAACGACGTGGACTTGTGGCCGCTCGTCGACAGCTCCGATATTCGCGAAGTTCTCGTTCTCAGGACGAGTTTTATTACCCGGCAGTAGTTGAAGTCGAGAAAGGCCCTCGAGGGCCACAACATTGTGACGAGTGGCTGGGTGCGGGAGCCGTGGTTGAAGAAAGTCTCCGCCGACACTTGATCGTCGTCACTCAAGTAAGACGTGATAAATTATTTGATTTTGCCGTAGATGTCAATGTTTCTTTCTGTCCATGCTAACCACTCCCAGAACGTTAACAAGCATCCCGTAGAGATCTGGTTCATGGGCAAGAGTGATGGCGAGGTCCTTGCCGCGCACTGCGCATGCATGGCCGGGAACGGCGAAGCCTGCTCGCATCTCGCTGCGCTGTTGTTCTTCGTGGAGTACGGCGTACGTGCACGAGAAGAGCGCTCCTGCACAGACGGCCCCAACAGCTGGCTTCCTCCGCTCGTCAAAAAGCTTTATACACGACCAGTGGCTACAATGCAATTAGCGTCGTCGGCAATGAAGCAGCGCTGTCTAGATGGAGAAGTGAACGACGATCACGGTGTCGGCGGCGACTTCCTTCACCCACGGCTCCCGCACACGATCGTCACAATGTTGTGGCCCTCAAGCGCCTTTCTCGACTTCAACTACTCCTGGGTAATAAAACTCATCCAGAGAACGAGAACTTCGGCCACAAATACACGTCGCTTGCACAGTCGCCCGCACGAAGCGTGAATGGGTCCAGTCCGCAGAGTCTCGTCTTCTCTTCGTACCGCTCGTGGTCTTTTTGGCACAGCGTTGCTGTGTAGTCTTCCGGTGACGCTGACATCGTACACGACTCTCCTTAGAGTTAAATTTGCGTCGCGCTCGCACTCGATCACCCCTACAAGCTGTGCCAACGCTCGCAAACACGACTGCGCTACTGCACTCCCCGGCCGCGACGGTGTGTGCTTGATTGCGCCTCTTCTTTCGTCCTTGTCTTAAGTTTTAAATGCGAATGCATTTCTTAGCCGCGCTATGTCAGGCGGCGTTGTCCGGCGTTGTCCGGCGTTGTACGGCGTTGTCCGGCGTTGTCCGCGGAGGAGGAGGATAGGTGCAGTGCTTCGCCGCTCCTTCTCTCGCCGTTCGCTCTCTCTCCTCCCTGCGCCCCACTCTCCCGTCCGCTCGCGCCTCACTCTCGACCGTTCGCTGGCTGGGCGCCTCTTAAGGCGATGGCAGAAGTGGAGAGGAGGAGCGCGCTTTGGTGCGTGAGGGCGCTCGCATCGTGGCAGCTCGGCGGAGCTGCTGCGATAAAAAAAAGAAGAAAAAAAACAAAACAAAAACAGGCGCTGCGCCATGCTCCCGACCGGGCTGCAGAAATTAGGCGCCTTTTCCTTCTTCGAACCACAACCACCATATATAAACGGAGTGAAGCGCGCGCGAAATGCATTCGCATTTCCTCACGATTTCCCTTCGGGGAGGTGGGGGGCATTTTTTTTTCGTTGGGTTCTTTTCGCATCTAACTCCCCGGCCGCCTCTGACAAAAAAATGGCTGCCTACCCAGAGTGCATAGTATCACCGCCGTTCGTGCAAGCTCCCTATGCCCGGTCTTGAGGTCCATCGACGAAAAGTACTTCGCGTTGTGGAGTCGATCCAGGGCGTCGTCTGTGCGTGGGAGAGGATACACGTCCTTCTTCGTGATTTTGTTCAGGCGGCGACAATCGACGCAGAAGCGTAGGGTTCCGTCCTTCTTCTTCACTAAGACCCCGGGTGACGCCCACGGACTCTTGGACGGCTGAATGATGTCGCGTAGCATTTCGTCGACCTGTTTCTTAACGGCCTCACGTTCACGTGTCGAAACTCGATACGGGCTTTGGCGGATTGGTCGGGAGCTTTCTTCTGTTATAATGCCATGTTGAGCGACTGGAGTCTGTCGGATCCTTGACGACGACGAGAAGCAGTCCCTGAATTGCAAGAGCAGGGCTTCGAGCTTGTCTTGCTTGTTCTGCGGAAGGCTCGGATTCACGTCGAAAACTGGTTGGGGACCTCGATTCGTCGAAGCAGGTTCCGTGGCGTCGTTGAGGGTGAAAGCGTTGCTGGCGTCTACGAATTCATTCATGAAGGCGACCGTCGTACCAATGTTGAGGTGCCTGTATTCGTGGCTGAAGTTTGTAAGCATTACTTTAGCTTTGCCATCATGCAGCTCCGCGATGCCTCTTGCGACGCAAATCTCACGGTTAAGAAGCAGGTGCTGGTCGCCCTCGATGACGCCTTCCAAGTCTATCGGTTCTTCGCTGCCGACCGAAATGATGACGCTGGAGAAAGGCGGAACGGTGACGTGCTCATCTATCAAATTTAAAGCATGGGTCGCTGGCGTCGTGTGGGGCGGCAGTGCGTTTTCTGAGGTTAGGGTTATTGACTCAGACTTCAGGTCGATCACGGCGCCATGTTGACTTAGGAAGTCCATCCCGAGTATCACATCCCTGGAGCAGTGCTGTAGGATTAGAAAACTGGCGGGATAAGTCCGGTTATTGATGGTGACTCTTGCTGTGCAAACACCGGCCGGCGTTATTAGATGACCGCCAGCGGTCTGGATTTCGGGGCCTTGCCAGCAGTCTTTACTTTCTTCAACTTCGTCGCGAAAGACCCAATAGTCGGCTCCAGTGTCGACGAGAGCGGTGACGTTGTGGCCGTCGAATATTACGTCGAGGTCGCTGGTTCGTCGTCGTGCGTTGTTGGGTCACGGCGTCGGGTCACGGCTGCGTCGATTTGTTGCGCTGCTTCCTTGTTGCGTCGTCACGTCTTCGTCGGTCCGCGACGTCCCACCGGCAGGGCTTCGTCTGCTTCGCGTAGTGTTCTGCAGGCTTCGTCGCGTTGTCGTCGTCGGCGGCCGCGGAGGATCTTCGGAGGAGGAGAAAAAAATGCGCCCACCTCCCCGAAGGGAATCGTGAGGAAATGCGAATGCATTTCGCGCGCGCTTCACTCCATTTATATATGGTGGTTGTGGTTCGAAGAAGGAAAAGGCGCCTGATTTCTGCAGCCCGGTCGGGAGCAAGGCGCAGCGCCTTTTTTTTTTGCTTTTTCTTGTTTTTTTTAATTTTTTTTATTTATTTTTAAAATTTTTTTTTTCATATATAGCTCCGCCGAGCTCCGCCGCAGACCGCTTTTAGTTAACGCGCACGCTGCGAATTTTTATTGTTCAACAACGCACAGGAGAAATTTCCCACCGGCACCACCTTGGAGGTCAAGATTCATTGCCATATATACGGGGTGGCCAGTGAACGGTTGTGCAGCGCGAGCAGTCGGTTTTTTCAACCAAGAAACTCGCTAGCAGACGCTGCCTGTGTCGGCGTCGCCAGGCGAGAGAGGGAGAGGGGGGGAGCGTAGGAGAGGAGAGAGAGGTGGGGTGCGCATGCGCAGTGGGAGTGTGGACGCTGCGGGCAGAGATGCCTAGAGAAGAGAGGGGGGAGCGTAGGAGAGAAGAAGAGAGGTGGGACGCGCATGCGCAGTGGGAGTGTGGACGGCGCGGGCAGGGATGCCTAGAGGAGAGAGGGGGGAGCGTAGCAGGGGAGAGAGGAGGGGAGGCGCATGCGCAGTGAGGGTGTGGTTGCCGCGGGGAGGGATGCCTAGGGGAGAGAGAGGGAGAGAGGAGGTTTTTTATCTTTATTTTTTTTTGAAAGGGTTTGCGCATGCGCAGTAAGGGCGGTCACGCCGTACACCACCACCACCGGATTAAGCTTCGCCATAAGATGCTTCACATCTAACACCTGCCGGCGCGCACACCTCCTCAACCTATCCTCCTCCTCCTCCTCCGCGGACAACGCCAACGCCAACGCCGGTTGCCTGACATAGCCCGACTATGAAATGCATTCGCATTTAAAACTTTATTCATAACAGAGGAGTTTGGACCACGCAGGCTCCCGGGCCCCCCGCACGACCCCGCTGCGCTCAAGCGTTCATTTGGTGGTGGTCCATGACGCTGGCAGCCCGGTCGGCAGCCATTGTCTGCTCAACCGGGTCCTCTGAACGCAGTAGGGTCTCCCAGTCCTCCCAGGTCTTTAGGCGCTCCAGGGCCCGCGGGGGAGGATCCGCCGGGAATTGAGAAAGGATGTGAATAGCAGAAGCATGAGGTTCAGGGCAGAGAGTACAGGCTGAGGTGAGGAAAAGGGGGGTGATAGTGTGATAGAATGAGAGGAGAGGGAAGAGTGTGAGTCTGTAGCTGACGCCAGAGCGTGGCCTGTCGGTTGCTGAGGGACTTGTGAGGTGGAGGATAGAGCTGACGCTCGGCCCTATAGGCCTGAGTCAGCTCGTTGAAAGTGTGCGCCCGCTCCTTCGTGAATCCAGGATCGGAGGCCGCTCGTGCCCGGTTTAGAGAACCTCGGGCTAAGAGGTTGGCGGCCTCGTTTCCAGGATTCCCGCAGTGCGCGGGCACCCAAATCAACTCCACATGACGGGGCGGGGGTGCATCGGGCGAGTCCAGTATGCAAAAAGCAGGGACGTGAACTCGGCCTCGTGCGAAATTTAGGATTGCGGTTTTGGAATCGGATAAAACATACCGTGCCTCTGTGCTAACGATTGCTAAGGCAATAGCAGCTTCCTCTGCAGCTTCGGGGGAGGTGTCCGGAGGAAGTGTGTGTGTACTTATGGGGGGAGAGTTTGTGATCCACCACGGCAGCGACCGCTTCATCGCCCACGCAGGCTGCGTCTACCCATACGGCGTCCGGTTCGGAGCCGTAACATCGGTGTAGAGTTCTAGCGCGAGCTCTGCGGCGTTTATCGTGGTGGTCGGGGTGCATGTTACGGGGAAGTGGTGTAATGAGGAGTTCGCAGTGCAGGGGTCTTGGTATGGGAAGTAATGTCGGGTCATTGGCAGGTATCTGGATTCCAAGAGAATGCAGAATATGCCGACCGGTGTCGGTTTGCGTGAGGCGAAGGTATTGTGCTTGGCGGTGTGCGTCTATGAGTTCCCCGACAGTGTTGTGAAGGCCCAGCTTGAGAAGTCGATCGGTAGGTGTACTTATGGGGAAGGTGGAGGGCTACTTTGTATGCCCGACGGATGAGGGCATCCAGGGCATCAATGTCGCGGCGAGAGAGTTGGAGGTAGGGAGTGGAGTAAAGCACGCGGCTGAGTACAAATGCATGAATAAGGCGACATAGGTCGCCCTCCTTCATGCCCCTGTGGCGGCTTGAGACCCGGCGGATGAGGTGCGAAATCGCCCCTACAACCTGCTTGAGGTTCCGGATTGTGTTAGTGTTCTTCCCATCCTTCTGGATATGCATGCCCAGTATCCGGAGGGTGTCGACCTCTGGTACCGATCTGCCATCCAGTTCGATGACGATGGGGGGAGGAAGGGGAGTTGCGGCTTTTGGGACGGATGCAGAGCAGTCCGGACTTGTCTGGAGAACAGGTAAGTCCTACACTAGCTGCATAGTTTTGTGTTAGGTTGGCGGCTGTTTGAATGGTGTCCTGTATGTCACCGTCACTGCCATGGGTAGACCAGAGCGTGATGTCGTCCGCGTATAGGGTGTGTTTTAGGTGAGGAATAGTTGCCAATTGTCGTGCTAGGGGGATGAGAGTGACATTAAATAAGAACGGTGAGAGGACGGACCCTTGAGGGGTGCCGACACTCCTTAGTGTGTATGTTGGGCAGTGAGCGGGCCGAACTGCAGTTCGGCCGTGCGTGCTGTGAGAAAGGTTTGGAGGTAAGTGTACGTACGTGTACCCACATTCAGTGGAGAAAGGGCTGTTAGGATCGCATGATGCTCAACGCGATCAAAGGCTTTGGATAAGTCCAGAGCCAGGACTGCCCTTGGTGTGGCCCGGAATGAGCGGGTCAAAGATGTCGTGGGTGATTTGTAGCATGGCATCTTGTGTGGACAAATGGGGGGCGAAAGCCAACCATGCTGTGAGGGTATAAGTCACAGTCTGTCATATGCTGTGTGAGCCTCGCCAACACAACGTGCTCGAAAAGTTTGCCCAAACATGAAGTTAGTGAGATTGGGCGAAGGTTTTGGAGTGTAAGTGGTTTGTTGGGCTTCGGTATGAACATTACTTTCGCGTGGCGCCAGGACTGCGGAAGCGTGCCTTCCTTCCAACACTGGTTGAAGTACTCCGTGATGCGAGTGATCGATTTGTCATCCAGGTTACGCAGTGTTGTGTTCGTAATACAGTCGGCGCCGGGTGTGCGGATTTTGTGCGAAGAGTCAAAAGGGCGGCTCTGACCTCCGCCTCGGTTATTTCTGTGTCAAGTTCGGGGTTCGGCTGCCCTGTGTATAGGGGAAGAGGAGTTGGTATGCCGGGCGATGTGTAGGTGTCGCGGAGTGTATCCAAGAGATCATTGGGGTTGTCCATGTGTGCGTGTATAAGCCGGGTGACGTGGTGCTGGGTAGTGGTTTTCGTGTGCGATGAATCGATGAGGTGCCGGAGGAGGTGCCACGCCCTTTTGGTGGTCAGCCTGCCGGCGATGTCATCGCATACCTGCCCCCAGTTGGAGCGGCATAGCTCCTCTGAATGTTGTTGGATTTGGGATTGTAGAGTGGCTAAGCGTTTCTTTAGTGTCCTGTTATGTTTACCCCGTTTCCACCGTTCTAGAAGGATGTGGTAGGCATCCCATAGGTGGGCAAGTCGGTTGTCTAGTGTTGGTGTGTCTGTGGTGGTTTCAATAAGCTGCGTATGATGTTGAATGTCAGTCTGAAGAGTGTCTACCCAGTCGTTGATGTCGGTGATGGGGTTGTCTGCGCGGGCGATACGCGCAGCACGAAGAGCGTCCCACTTTATGAGTTTGTGTGTCATGGAGGTGTGCCGAGGTGGTTTGAACGGGACAGTGACTTGTATAATGTAATGATCACTGCCCAGTGTGTGCTGTGTTCTCGTCCATGTGACAGTACGGAGGGATCGACTAAGCACCAGATCCGGACTAGTGTCCATACTGACACTGTTGCCTATGCGTGTAGGTGTCTGAAAGTTGTTGTGGACGGAGAGTTGGAGGTTCTGTAGGAGCAGCCAGAGCCTGCGACCTCTATGTGTGGTTGTTTTGTATCCCCAGTCAGTATGCTGACTGTTGAGATCGCCACCGATTAGCAAGGGATGTTTAGCCGCCAGTCGATGCAGCTCCCGGAAGAGGGAGTCCAATGAGGCCATCGGTTGGGATGGCGGGTGGTAGATGTTGGCGATAAATATGGATGGGAGGGTATGTGTGTGGTGGATAATTTCTGTTATTACGCAGGGTGTGTCTGATGTGATATAGTGTGTCTTATATGTGAGAGAGCGGTGGACAAGGGTAGACGCTCTCGGTGCGTTTGTGGCGTCAGAGTGTGTGGAGTTGTAGCTAGGAAGTGTGGCCTGTATGGCAGTATCTTGCAGAAGGAGGACCTGGGGCATTGGGGAGAGCGTAGGAAGTAGAAGCTGCAGGGGGCGCGCGCTTGCCCCGAAAGCCACGGCAGTTCCATGTTATGATATGAAGTGAATTATTATTGTCCCGCCCTGCCATAATGGAGCGTAGGGGGGATGGATAAGAGGCGTTACATTTTCATTAATGGAGATGTGGGAATCCGTACCGACAGGTTGTGCTGTGAGGGGAAAGGGGGGCGGCAAGCGGAGGGAGCTGTGTGAGGCGTGTCTCTAGAAGGCCCACCATCCTCTGGAGAATGGTTTCCATGCATTGTTCGATGCGTGCCTCTAACTTTGTAGTTACGTCGGTGATAAGGGCGTTGAACTTAGTTTCAATGCGGCCTTCCAGTTCCTGTAGTTTCTTGTCGAATTGGTCGGAAAGGTTTTTCAGCTTCGCATTGATGTCGATCGAACCGGAGGCGGGGGATGGGGGGATCCGTGCGTTGTTTTTTGGAGGGTGGAGGATGGGGAGTGGCATTTCGTCGTACAGCAACCGCACCTCCATCGGTTGCTGCCCTTAGTTTCCCGGATACGGGCTAGGCGACCGGCCCCGGTTTGGGCCAGTGTACTGCCCGCGGTGCGGTGACATGTAGCGGGCGACGGCGAGCGGGAAGGTCGTCGGGGTGTCCACTGTGCTCCTGCGAGATAGTCGGCGATGTCGCGCGGTCTTCCACCCCGCTGTGGACGCGGCGCGTCGATGGCGAAACCACGCAGTCCCATCTGGCGGAAGTGGCAGCGGCGGTAGGTGTGGCCAGCTTCTCCGCAGTGGTAGCAGAGTGGGCGGTGGTCAGGGGCGCGCCAAACGTCGGTCTTCCTCGGAGCGTAGTGCTGGCCGGCGGGTGGACGGTATGGCGTCGGTGGTGGTGGCGGCGTTGTCTGGCGGCGGAAATGCGGCGAGCGACCTCTTGACGTGGGCGTGGAGCGGGAGCGTAGCGTCGGACTGCAGCTGCGTAGCTCATGGCTTGCGGCTGGGGCCGTGGCGGTTCATAGGTGACCATCGACTGCTGGATTTCCTCTCGAACGATGTCTGCTATGGAGTCCACTTGCGGCTGTGGTGAGGGTAACAGCTTGTGCAGTTCCTCCCGCACGATCGCTCGGATCGTTTCGCGCAAGTCGTCGAGAGCATAAACAGCTGGGCTGTCTTGACTCGTTGGGCGATTGTATGGGTGAGTTCGCATTTCCAGCGTCTTCTCGATCGCTGTTGCTTCCGACAGGAATTTCTGGACGGTCGTCGGTGGGTTCCGCATCAGCCCAGCGAATAGTTCTTGCTTGACCCCTCGCATGAGCAAACGGACCTTCTCCTCGGACATGTCGGGGTCAGCGTGCCGGAACAGCCGCGCCATTTCTTCGACGAAGATCGCCACTTTCTCATTTGGTAGTTGCACCCGTGTCTCCAGCGAAGAAGCGGCCCTTTCCTTGCGGGCGACGCTCGTGAACGTGCCCAGGAATGCGCCGCGGAAGAGATCCCAGGTTTGAAGTGCAGACTCCCTGTTCTCAAACCAGGTTCTTGCCGCGTCTTCCAAGTAGAAGTAGACGCGACGTAGCTTCTCATCCGTGTCCCAGTGGTTGAGGCTGGCCACTCGGTCGTAGGTCTCCAGCCACGTCTCCGGGTCTTAAAAAGATGATCCACGGAAAGTCGGTGGCTCCCTTGGCTGCCGCATCACGACCGTTCCGGGAGTTGGTGCAGTGGTTGTCATAGTTGTCGCAGTAGTGGTCGTGGCCTTGGACTTTCGAGTCTTATCCGGCAGGGGCCCGAACTCTGGAGGTAGCCCTTGTTGCCTGCGGCTAGGTTCACGGCTTGGCGGGGGCGTCCGTAACATGAACGTACCCAGCACCTCCACCAGATGTCACGTGGTCGTGACGTCGACGAAGGCAACACTCGGCGTGTCAAAGAAGTAACTGTTTATTTGACCGAACTTGTGGCCGTGAAGCGCAAGGTCAGAGTACAGCTATACACAGTGGCACAGATAACGGCGAACGGAGCGTCGGCCGTCGATCAACTGATCATCGTTGGAGCGCGCCGGCTTTTATAAATCACGCGTCGAACATTCTAGCCTTATCACTGGTCGTCGCGCAAGCTCTGGAATAATCTTGAGTGTTCGCGTGCTGTGCGCAATGTTAAGAAAACGATCTACTACAAACGTGAAGCTTCTCGAACACTGAGGCACGACCTGCGCCGAGCATTGCTCACAGTCTTTGTGGGTTTAAACACATCACAACAAAATAACACGCGTGGCAATAATAAGAGGTGCACATACCGCACTGAGCGCAAGAAGGTGACCAAAACAAAAATCACCGCCCAAGCACTCCGTGCGAATGGTTAACCAGCAAAGCTGAAATATGCGGCCCCCGGTGTTTAGCTGTGGGTTCAACCCGACGCTGCACTGAAGCCCTCCACAATTATCGTTGCCAGGTTGTGGTCGAACTACAGGCGGTCACAGACGTCGCAGCCGAAGCCAAAGTGCCACTGGAGAAACTCTTGCCGAAAGCGGGCGTTCGCCCCGGCGAATGCGCTCCCGCAATCATCACGTCGACGCTGTTCTGCCCGCAACGCCGCTTCTTCGGCGCGCCGTTGCTGCTAGCGTTTCACATCGCCAGCTGACTCGGCCAACTCGGCGGCATGATTTGCAGGATCCGCCCGCCACCGGCGCTTGCATTCCCGTTCGCGATTTAGCGCGGCATGGAAGGCTGCCGGATCGTCGGTACGCAGTTGCTGTCGGCACTCGGCCTCGCGGGCCTGTTCTTGTGCCCGGACTGCAGCATCGGCCCGGTGAATGCGAGCTCTCTCACGTTTCCACTGTCGGCGCTCTTCTAAAGTTTTCCGCTGTTCGGGAGTTTGTAGGATCCGTGGCTTACCTATGTGGAAGCTCTCAGTCGAAACTGATGCGCGCGTGCTCTGCGCCACGGCTGCGACGGGATGGACGACGTCACTCACGGCCCAGCCACTGGCGCGCGAGCTTGGGTACGACGCTCAGAACGACTAACTGATAGCACAGCCAATGGAGACCGCTCGTGACACAGGTGCCGAGCGGTTTTTCGTTTCTCCTAGCCATATACAGCTTTCGCTGTAAAAAGCGGGCAGCCTGCCGACGATTTCTACACAGGAAGGTGGAAATTTTTCACGGCGTTAAGTTTTTTCTCGAAACGACGCGGAGGCCAACTGTTCGACGTACGGTCACCGAGGCTTTCGGTGAAACCGGTAAGTGTCACATTTAACGCGTCTCGCGATTTTAAGATTAATAAATGTAGTCAGAAAACAAGTAATGGAAGCCTGTGTTTGTTTTCCCGGAAATATTTCCTACCAAAGTAAGAAAATGCAATGAAAAAAAAAAAATCGGCTTCTCACGCAGAAATTTCTACAAGTGCATTTTTTTCTCTTCCAGTGCAGCAACTATTGCATGTTGATTAGCTACGACAGGTAACTCGCTCGTTCACACTAACAGAAGCTATTTGGGGGGCCATTTTTGCAGGATGGTGACGATGCCATATGCAGCAGTGCACATGCTATCGAGCCCTCACGATTCGGCTACCCCGCAAGCGGCGCTCCGCACCACGGTCTCGTAGCCGTTCGGAAAAAGAAGAACGCGTCGAACTGCTTTCGAAGCGAACCAAGGCCATGGAAAAAATAGCAAATGCCATGGAAGAAACAGATGACGCAAGCGCGCACTTCGGGAAAGCGATCGCAGCGCTTATACGAACTTCGAGTGTACCTGACATGATAAGGTGTCAGAAGGATCTCCTAAGCGTGATCGAACAGTATGTTGAGAAGTGATCTTTTTCTTTTGTTTTGTAGCCCTCGCAGAAGCGCGCCTGATTTTTAAAACAAATATTCAAGAAGGTGAAATGCGATCAACCTGTAACCCAGTGTGTGTATATTTTCCTGTCGTGTTAACTTTTGTTTCAGTGGCGTAGCCAGGGGGTGGCACACCGGGCCCGTGCCCCCCCCCCCCCCCCGGAAAGTTGTTTTCGCCATGGCATACAGAGCCCCCCCCCCCCCCCTCCCGAAAAAAATTTCTGGCTACGCCCCTGTTTGGTTTGGTTATTTTGTTATTATCAGTCTTTTTTTTTTCCAGTGTTACTATATTTTCAGTATTGCTGTATTTTTCTCTGCATGTTCAAAGAAAAGGGGTCAGCGGGAGGCGGCACTTTTATCCTTGTATTGTGGCCAAAGTTTACACAAAGACGCAGCTGGTGGTATGTGTCACTTCCCCTTGCGTGTACGGCCCGGCGCCTCGGGTGCACGCGTCTGTGTGTCCATGTGTGTGCGTGTGTGTTTGGGCGTGCGTGCGTGTGTGCAATAGAAACCATTCGCTTGCTCATGTGTACAGATGTCTTACGCGCTTTCTAATAGTGATGGAGGTCAAGGCCTTTGATTCCAGTGTCACACGGACGCGTCTTATCGCGATCGGGCCCGATTTGCACCGTATTGGTCGTGTTTGGAGAAAGCTGTAGAAGGGGAGCCCATGAGTGTCGAGAAATTTGATCTTTATTGGGCTTAATCGCGATCAGCAGTGCACCGTGTGACACTGGCATGAGTTAAGTGCAACACTCTAAGAAATAATCGAGCAAAAAGGGTGTCTTGCTACACAACTATAATCGTCATCCACCCCGCGTACTTTCCTGGTGTTATCACCGCCGTCCCGGCACTTCCCGGTCACGAACGCCGCGCGCGTTATCGGCGTGACATAGCATTCTTGATAGGAATGTGCCGAGAACCGGGTTTTCAAGAGAGGAAACGTGAGCAAGCCAGATGACGATTATTGTTGTGTAGCAGAAATACTCCCAAAATACTCGACTTTTTCTTAGAGTGAATATTGTCACGCGCAATACTGTCATGGTTTTGTCAAAGAGATAACAAATATTTTATTTTTCATAAATTTATTGACACGACAAGCTTCTCTTGGCCAAGTGTAATCCATCAATTCCTTATCTGATATTACTTTCTCAGCATTACATTTTTCGGCTTTGTGCAGTGTTGTCCACTTTTAGAGTAAATGCTCAAGGCAGCATAATTTCAATACTTATGCTATTGAAAGTGAGAAATGTGCCTTATGATATGCCAAACGACGACTTCGATGAATGATTCGTTTTCTTAAATATTATGATGATGAGTTGCTGTGATCGCACGGGACCTGATAAAGTGGTTCTGAAGATAGTTTTACTGGTAACTTACTGCCATGATGACTTTAATTGATATTGTAACTTTAAATATTCTGCATTGTACTCAGTGTCTTTTTGTGCCCTTGTTTTGTTTCGCAATAAATAAGATTCATGACCTGTGCACTACGGAATTAGTTTATTTACACATATTGTCAATATCTTGCGGAACAGGAAGAGCAATATGCAATTATAGTTGTGAGTAAACAAGTTACGTACGTACATACGCATATAGCTATCTACACATATAAATATGTAGATGACTCCAGAACTGTTAGCGCACTTTTTATCTTGCTGCTCTAAAACATAACAGATATATATATAAACAGATATATATGCGAGGAAGAAGTTCAATGGTTCCGGTGGGAAATGAAGTCGAAAAAAAGAGGACGACAACCGTACGAAACGCAAATTTTACTAACGTTTCGGCAGGAGGGCCTGCCTTCGTCAGAGTGATATATAAAACAGATAAAATATATATATATATATATATATATATATATATATATATATATATATAACTTAGGCACCAACTCGCCCAAAAACAAGTTCTAGATATATACATAATTTGAGATTCAAGATAATTTGAACTTCATAGATTTTTGACGGCGTTTACAAGGTCATACGTAGTTGCTAATCCGTAAAAAATGAAATACATCGTGCTGCGAGGGGGGCCATAGACAAAACATGCCAAGCTTCGGGATATTTAAGAATGAAAGTTTGACCTTGATTTTCTCCGCTCTTAATAAGTATATGACGGTGAAATTAACGATTCTCAGAGTGCAATTTATCAATCTATGTCGATTCATGTTTTCACTTTAGTGCCCCCCTTTGGCGAAAGCCTTAAAAGCCTGTTTCAAGGTCGCGTGAGGTCCAAACAATATATGGTCCCAAAAATACAAAAGCGCGGCAGCTGCGCGTCTGCTTCGATTTTCGGGCGTCGAGTAAGTGAAAAAAAAAGCACGTGAGCACCCGAGCTGCGCATCTACACTTTAACTCATGTCTTTTATCACTTTGGTGGTCGGCGGTGCTTCATAGGGTCCGCGAACGCCTTGTCATCTTGCCAATGTACTGCCCCTTCACCATTGAAGTAGTCGCACAGTCCATCGCGCAATGCACTAGCCGCTCCCTTAAAGGGGTGGTGCCACCAAATTTGTGGCTTGCGCGTTCTTCGCTGCAAGCGTTTCGTATAGACCCTTTTCATGTTTGCAAACAAGCCGCGCGCGCGTCCTATTGGTGACGCTTCCGGTTAAACGACTTCCGCCGGACTGGCTCCCGTCTCAAGCGAGGACTCCCGCGCATGCACCGCATCGCTGATGTTTTCTTCGTAGTGTGCGTTATTGTTTGCACTTCAGCACTGCTTGACAACCATCATTTCAAGGGCCTCGACACGACCGCACAGCATCGCTACGAAGACAAGCTGTCCTTCGAGGGCCAACAGCTGCCGGACCCGCTGGATGACGATGTAGTGCAATTTTGTTTTTCGTCAGGCCCGAGAAACTTTCCGCCTGTCACAGCAGCGGATATTTTCGTGTATTTAGTAGAGGGTGTTTGTTTCTACACCAAGGAACAATTAAAGAACCGCAAACTGAGCGACGCTTACAATTCGTTCCTGAGTGGGAAAGTCCAACATGTGATGTCGTTCAAGGCAGGCAAGCGCGGAGTCGGCGTCGTCCTGTTAACAGCATCTGTGCAGGCTAGCCAGCAGCTCTCGAAAACATACCGGCCGTGGTGCATCGTCAAAGACGACGGCACCGTTGTCAGCGCTCACTGCACGTGCATGGCTGGGTAAGTACAGTTTGCTGTCTGCTCGAAAGCGCGATTCACATTCTCACGTGCCGATGATCGACCGCGGAAGCTTGGCGGTTTATTCTAAAACAAGGTGCGGGTTTCATTACAGCCCACGGCGGGGGGCCTTTCGGTGACAGCAATATGAAAAAAAAAGCATGCTGATATTTAGACTCGCGTTATCTCAGATCCAAGGATGAACAAAATAATCTGAAGTGCCCGTCTACTGAGTGCCTCATAATCATCTCGCGATTTTGGCTCATAAATCCCAACACTTATTGCATCGCCGTTTCGTTATATAATACTCCAGTAATAATTATGTTTTTCGTTAGGTTAAAACTATGCAAACACTGCGTTGTCGCGAGAATGAGTGAAATTAACTGAATTCTAGTTTTTAATTCTAAACAAGCTAGCTAATGTACACTTCGTGTGTCGTGGGCTCAATGTTCAGTAACGAGTTTGTGGTGCAAGTCACCATGGTTAAACACTTGTTTATTCAAGAGTGCTTGCTAACGCATAAAATGTGTGCCTGCCTACCTTTTTTTTTCAGACTCGGAGAATGCTGCTCACACGTGGCTGCCCTGTTATTCAACATAGAAGCAACCATAAAATATGGGCTGAACGACCCTTCCCCAACAGAGGCAGCGTGCAGGTGGTCTAATCTACGGTGAGGTTTTAACAAATGTTAGTCATTTCAAATATTAGGAAACAGCAAAATTAAGTGCCCCCCTGGGCTTCTAGCTGTGAATGAAACTGTCCTTATGATGTTATCTGCTAGCAGCCTAATGGTAGAGCAACCGCACTGGAAAGTCGTTGATCCTGAGTTCGAGTCCTGGACCAAGGCGGGTTTTTCTTCGACTATGGGGATTTTTTTATATGCCACTCGCACTGACTTCCCTCGTACTTCTCGTTATATTCCTGCATGATAGTGTCTTTTCATAAAATAGCAATAATATGTCTTTTCAGGCAGCACCAGTCAGTGAAATACAATTTTTCAAGCCAAAGCCTGGACAACAAGTTCCTCAACCTGTCCGAAGGCAACAAGCGCCTATCCCGACATGGAGCTCCGAACAGGTGCACATCTTCCTGCAGCAGGTCAAGGCAATTCAAGAGACTTTAATTCTGGTGAAACTTCAAACAGTACACAAGCCTTCAGAATTTACATCATTGACTACATATTTAATTCAGCATGATTTGGATAGGAAACAAAAAAAAAACTTTTTTTGGCTTGGTCAAGTTCTGGAAAGCTAGAATCGGGTCATTCACGTGTCCTTCATTCCCTTTTTTCTCTTAGAAATAATGCATGCTTAAATGAAGTGTGTCTGGCCTCGCAGGCAACATCAGTGAACGCTTTTTTATTTGCCTCATTCACAGACATTGGCCCCCCAGCACACTTGTGTTGACCTGCACAACGGACAGTGAGGGCACCGATTCTTCTCCAGAAACTGCAGCAGAAGAAAGGAAAGCTACAGACCAGCACTGTTCGTCATTGTCGGCAATGGGGGGACATTTATGGAAATGCCGACATAAACAGTGCAAGAAATGTTCAGCTAAGCAAGGAATGCTGCGCAGAAATTGAGCGATCGACCCGTGGGCAGTCACGAACATCTCGATGGATTCACGAATGGAAAGGCAGAATTACGGCCTCACTTTTACATCGTGTGCTAGTTTGTCAAAGTGGCATCACTGGCATTGTGGCTGAAATTATGGGTTACGTAAAGACACCTAGGGTCTCGAGCATCACTTGGGGCGTTTCAATGGAGCCAAAAGGTATAGAGGCATTTGCATCAGAGGAGGCGAAAAAGCACAAAGGCTTTCAGTTAACTGAATGCGGTCTCTTTGGGATCGAAACACTTCCTTTTCTCGCTGCGTCCCCTGGTGGAATCGCCTCCTGTGAATGTTGTGGGAAATATGTGGTAGAGATTAAGTGCCCTGCATCCATAAAAGGTGCCTCCTTCAAAGATGCATCAAAGCATCTGCGATATTTAAATACTAATTTGCAGTTAAAACAAAATCATGCCTATTACACCCAAGTACAAGCCCAAATGGCTGCCACAAAGCTCCACCGTGCCTACTTTTTAGTGTTTACAGGGGTCTCCCTTGCAATTGAGCTTCTCAGCTTTAACAAATCATTTTGGTCACTTGCAGAACCTAAAGCGGCAAGCTTTTTTTTCACCAATGTTTTTCCTGAACTGCAGACTAAACAAATTCTGAAGCAAATAGAGGGTGCCAAAGAAACATGTTATTCTCATGGTACCAAATCGGGCCGCATTGTTCAATGTTCACTGTGTACACCAAACTTTCACTTAAAATGTGTTAAACTTAAACGTACTCCAGAGTCATGGATATGCAGTGAATGTCAAGTGGTACGAGGGCCAGGCTAATGGGAGTGTACCAAATCTAGAACAGTGAAAACACACCTTAGAAAAAGCAATGGTTTTTTTCTTATCAAAACTTGTATTAAGCAGTGTTATCAAGTTCATGCCAGATGAGACCCAGTAGTAAAAGCAGTGATCTTTGAATAAACATGCTTTGAACATGATTGACTGCTTCACTGTCTATTTTGCCCGAAACACAGCATATCTTTCAATTAATCATGTACAGCCGGGTCCTTGTGGACGGCGTTGATGATAGGTGTCTGAAGATTAACTAGACCACAACACACAATTGCCAACTTGTCAATAGTGGCATAACCTACATCCCCAGCTCTCTTTACAAAGCTCACAGGGAGGATCATGTGGAATAGTCTGAATGCTTTGAGCCTCTGGATTGATCGCTCAACATGTATACGAACACTAGAAAGTTTTCTTGACAAGGTGACCTCTGCACCAGGAAGTTGAGCTCGCTTCTTCGTCAGGGAAGCCATCAGGAGGCTCGCACCTCGGGCACCAAACATCTCTTCGCACCTGAAGCCTCTGTCCACGAGGAACACGTCTCCTTCTTCCACAAGTTCAAGCAATCCACTGTGTTGTGTCAGCTCCTTGTCTGAGACTCTTCCACCCCATGCTTTAGAAAGATATTGTCGCGGTGCAACGCGAACAAAACACAAGGACACCTTGAGGCAGCGAAAACGACGTGTTCAAACCTGCTGAACAGGAAAAGACCGTCTTCGTCTGTGAATATCCACAGGCCCCTCTACGGTGTTCGTTAATTCCCCCCCACCGTCGTCTTCGTCCACATGTAGTACACACGCGTCATTTGCCTCTCTCTCAAAGAGCATCGCCCCGATGCTAAATCAGTGATGCAGTTTCTTTTTTTTTTGTTTGTTTTTTAAGCAAAAGTCTCGCACAGTCACTCGCTGACATATGGTTTCATGCGCACTACGTGCACGAGTTCAGGACGGTGCTGGCGACGCCTCGTACAGAAGGGACTGTCGGGAACGACTTCGTAGGTCACATCACTCAGTCGTCGCAATACTCGGTATGGTCCGAAGTATCGCCTTAACAGCTTTTCGGATAGTCCTCGTTTCCGTATGGGCGTCCAAACCCATACTCTGTCGCCGGTTTGGTACAGGACTGTTCTACGGCGAGCATTGCAGCGGCCTGCATCGTAGTCTTGCTGCTGGTGGATCCGCAAGCGTGCAAGTTGCCTAGCTTCTTCCGCGCGTTCTGTGAACACATCGGCGTCCGGGTCAAAGTCGCCACATTCGCGCGGTAGCATAGCATCCAACATAGTGCGTACCTCCCGCCCGTGAACGAGGCTGAACGGAGTCATGCGAGTCGTTTCCTGCTTGGCCGTGTTGTACGCAAACGTGATGTAAGGCATGATTTCGTCCCAATTTTTGTGTTCAACGTCTACGTACATCGAAAGCATGTCTTCAATTGTTTTGTTTAAACGCTCTGTTAGCCCGTTTGTTTGCGGGTGGTAGGCGGTGGTCTTAGATGAGTTGTTCCACTCAGCATCAAGACGTGATCCAAAAGAGCTGCCGTAAATGCGGTTCCTCTGTCTGTGATCACGATGGTTGGTGCACTGTGCCTCAGCACAACATTCTCGATGAAAATCGTCCCACCTCCGCTGCTGCTCCTCTCTGGATAGCCTTTGTTTCTGCATAACGGGTGAGGTAGTCAGTCGCGACGATAACCCAGCGGTTCCCTGCAGCAGAAGTAAGAAGTGTACCCAAAATATCCATTCCTATCTGTCAAGCGGTGTTCTTGGGACCTGAACGGGTTGCAGGAAGCCAGCTGGTTTAGTTGGGGGGTGACTTGCGTCTGTGGCAATCGAGGCAAGTATGAACGTGGTGCTTCACGGCTGTGTTAGTCTTGGCCAGAAGTACCTTTGCCGCACTCTGGCCAATGTTCGAGTGTAACCTAAGTGGCCAGAAGTCACCTCGTTGTGGCATGCTTGAAGTACCTCGGTGCGAAGAGCTGCCGGGATGACGAGCAAATAGGTGGATCCGGTCGACAAAAAGTTTCTTTTGTATAGTACTCTGCCCCGTAAACAAAACGATGACAACACTATTGCGAAAACCCTTGGTGCTTTCTGGAATGTACCGTCCAAGTAATCAATTAGGCCAAGCAGCTCAGGGTCGTCACGTTGTTGCTGCGCAATGGCGGTTGTGTCGAGAACACCAAGGAATGCTGTTTCCTCCTCATCGGGTAGAGCAGCCGACTCAATGGGTGAGCGGGACAGACAGTCAGCATCCATGTGTCGCTTCCCCGACTTGTGCACGACCGTCATGTCGAACTCTTGTAGCCTCAGACTCCAACGCGCTAATCGCCCGGTAGGATCTTTAAGATTGGTCAACCAGCACAGTGAATGGTGATCGCTAATAACTTTGAAGGGGCGGCCATACAAATACGGGCGAAATTTCGTAACAGCCCATACCACGGCGAGGCATTCCTTTTCAGTCGTGGAGTAATGGACCTTTCCAGAAATCGCAGCGCCGCGCCTTCCCCTGGTGGATCGGCGCTGGGGCATTATGGGAGAGCGGAGCGCCGGGCGGGCAGAGCAGACGCTTTCTCGCTTTCGCCTGCTTTCTTCGCGCGCCGTGAATGGTTTTGGATGGTGTAAGGTGCTGCTGTTGTGAAGAAATGGCTACTTCTGAGCGCTCCGACATTCATGCACGCAAACTAGAATGTGTCGTTCTTCCCAAATAGCCAGAGTCATCACTGAACATGCTGAAGAAGAAGGAAAGCGGCAGGCAAACCTGTTCTGTTCTTGGATATGATAACACGCGAAAGACACCGGATGTTTCGTTTCATTGCTCGGTGCTACTTCAGGACTTGAATTTTCGTGATGCTGCAGCTAAGTTTGACCTTTGTTAAGATGCCTCTGTTCTCATTCACTGTGATTACAGGTCTGGGACCTTACACATGAAGCATGCCGTGTAACTGCGCGAATTTATAAAGGCGAAAGGCTTAGATGCTCTGTTAAAAGCTCACAGCGTCTCTTATGCATTCGCCGAAGACTCGAAGGCGAAAGCCATCTTCTTTTTCTTATTAGTCTCTGTGATAATCCTGCTGCGCCAGTCCATGAGTGTCAGCAGGATTTTGTCTTGTGTGCTAACCCGTCTTGCATCGCGGCTGGGGGAGGGGGAGAGCACTGGTGTAGCTTGTGTGGGCGGCAAGTGCTGGTGTGACTTTAGGGGAGCAAGTGGCGCTTTTGCACCCCCCTGCCGACGCCCATGCCCGCCACCATTACACCACCCTTCGAAAGCTTGCTGCACCTAACGAGGTTTTGCACTGCCTCGAAGATCGGAGGTGCCTCATGATTCTGCATTGCCTCCGTGATAAGACCACCTTTGACCAAGCTACGATGTTATGTGATGACGTGATCATGTGAAGTCACGTGACGTCTTAATGGCGTCACAATTTTTGGCGATCTTTGACGTGATATATGGTGTCATCATCACGTGATGATGAATTACCGCATCACTCGACGCCACCGACGCGGGACGCCGACGGTCAAGTTTCACGTTTGATGAGGCATCTATAACGTTTTCACCTAAAAACACAAAAGTTGACCGTCGGTGGCTTTGGCGTCCCGCGGCGGCGGCGTCAACAAGAGTGATGCAAAAATCACCACGTGATGGCGTCATCATATGACGTCGTCGTGACAGTGCAGACCATCAGAATGTGTGAGGTCATCATGACGTCTCATGATCACGTCATCACACGACATCGTCACTTTGCTCGGCCTCCGTGATCGGTGGGCCGATCACGGAGGCCTAGCAAAACCAGGTAGGGTGCTGAATGTTTGGAATGCTTCCGGTCATAGAACCAGTGCAAAACCACGTTAGGTGCAGAAAACTTTCGCAAGGGTGCAGGAAGGACCAATACGTCGACTGCAGAAAAAGAAGACTGCTTTCGCCTTCAAGTCGTCTCGGGCGAATCCATAAGAAACCCTCCGAGTTTTTATTGCACTTTACGTAGTGTTTATTTTGCTGTTTGCTGCTTGATTATGCTGAATCGGATTTGCTCGTTATCAGTCATGGGCACGTTACCAGTAAAAAGTAACAGTGTTACAGTTATCTAAGCCAAAAAAGTAACACTGTTACAGTTACAGAGTTTCCAAAAGTAACTTGTTACAGTTACCATGAAAAAGTAGCGTCGTTACTTTTCCGTTACCGTGTAAAATAACTAATGATTACATACCGAATAAAAGAATTTATTTATTAAAACGCAGGAAGAGGAACGGGGAGTGCCTAACGAGAGAAGACGACGTCCATTGAGTTTATTCCGTATGTTCTCAAAGGTGTATCAGACCCTGTTCGGAGACTTTTGCGTCCGCTGGGCACATAATTAAGCGTGAGCAGTGTTCCCCTTCAGGGGTGGGGGGGGCGAAGGGACATTGTCGCGCCCCCCCTCCCTATTAAGGTAATGTATGGGGCAGACTTTGCGGCCCGCCTCCCCTCTGAGGTGATTAGGGGCGCAGCCACGCCCCTTGCCCCCCCTCGTGCGCACTCATACAAACCATTTTTGAGCGCTGCTATATCTCGGCACATGATTTCGCGAAACCCGAAGACACAGTGCCCAAAACTGCACACCTGCGCATGATCAGTGTGGGATCATCTACAAGTATGATGCGGAAAGGAAAGGTTGCTAAAGTCAACCATGCAACGCGTTCTTAAACGGAGCTTGTTGAACACTGCTGGACTGGGCATGGCTTTGATCTAAACAATGCGACAACGCTGGATCACGAACGAAGGCGAGGGGGGGGGGGGGGGTCTTCTGGAGACGGGGTTCATTCGCCATGACGCATCGGCTTGCAACAGCAAGCACAGCCCTCTACGGAAACATTTGTGAGGACATGTGTGTGACTAATGCACTGATCGAAGTGCTCTCTCTCTCTCTCTCTCTTTTTTTACGATATAATACTGAGGATGCCACCTGCCTAGGAGGCAATACGTTTTTTATTTTGTTAATAATTCTTGAGTTAAGTCGGAGTAGGCCTTTGACAATCATTTTCAAAGAAGTTTTAAATTGGTTCGTTAGTTCGCGGCGCTTCTGGCTTTCAGCCGGCCGTTTCGCGCTGCTGTTTTCTAGCCACCTGTCAAACACGATTAGCTCGGCGCCTCGGACGAAGCAATTCTCCACTCGACCAGCAAGAACACAGGTGGAAGCTGAAGTGATGAAGATAGCATATATGCCCCCCCTCCCTCCCTTACCCCCTCGAAAAAAAAAAACGTGAACTTGGCAAGCTGTTCGGTCGCAGCTTGATTGATTTATGGCATGTGGTTTACAAGTAAACTGCAAACACGGTGTTCTGCAGGGAAGATCTTTCTCTTAGCGACCTCTTCTCCTGAAGTGCGAGGGGAGCCCTATCGGAAATTTGAAAGGTGGAGTGCATATGGTAACGAGAATGTTTGAAAAAGTTAAAAGCGTGTAACATCGGCCTTTTCCTGTTGGATAAATTGTTATAAAAACAGAAGTAACTGTAACTGTATTTTCCGTTACAGTTACTGCGTAAGAAAGTAACAGTTACAGTTACAAGTTACTCTAACTTAAGAGTAACTAGTTACAGTTACAAGTTACTGAAAAAAGTAACTAGTTACCGGTAACGCGTTACTAGTAACTAGTTACTGCCCAAGACTGCTCGTTATTCACCATAAACCTAGAGGCGTGGCAATATGCCTGTGGCAAGACCTTGAGTTGTTTTGTCCATTGCCCTTTTGGTAAAAGCGACAGGAACAGCTGTATGTTTTTCGGCAGCCGAGGGGCATCTGCATCCAAACGTCAAATCACTAAATGAGCATAATCACAAATTGTAATGAAACAAGGGAGCGCAAACAGTAAAATGCAATATTGTGTAAATTATGCACACGAACGCTCATTCTATTATATATTCCTTAACATTGTTAACTAGGGAGTCAGGACGTATTGCGCAATCAGGTCCAAAATTCTTGAGCTAATTTCCAACTCACGGTAGAGAAAACAGGCACGACACAGAGACAGCATGTTTTACGTTGTTCGAAAACAAATACAGGGAAGTCAAATGTGCAGAATATTCTCGCTTCATGCAGTGCGGCACTGTGTCGTGATTACGCGATCTTCATCCCCACCCGACAGCACTCACTTGATGTCCGCTCTTTGGGCGTGTTGGTAGCTGGTTTTTACTACTCTCAGCGTCCCAAGTGCAAAGTTTCCAACACGCTGCATCGGAAGCGTAGTTGGGCTCGAACCCATTTATAAGGGTGCGATTTTGACATCGATTATCATGCGCGAAGTGCCACGGTCCTGCGTATCGAGCTGACGCGTGTCACGAGCGATAGTGCCCAACGAAAAGTACTAATAATGTTTTATTGTCATGTTGACAATAAAAAAAGCGAGGGAAGCTTCCGCTACTTGGAAATACGATCAAAAAAGCACATGGGACTCGCCGCGAGTTCCAATTCAATGGGCCTTTTCGCGGGTACGTGACCATTTCCCCCCGCGTCAATAATAAGTCAAGGATACTGACTGTTTGCTGGGTATTATTCATGTTGCTCTGGGTTTTGCCTCTTCTGTGAGTGCAGACTGAAGCAGGGTTATCACGTGCGATATTCGTGCAACGACGCGCTAGTACGCCCGCACGCTGCAACGAGGTAAGCCAACGCTTCCGCGAGCAGACGACACTCCGCCGGCGCTCCGGCTTCCCATAACGCTTTGCGGCCGCCATAGGTGGCGCGCGGCAATTTCTGGAAAGGTCCATTAGCCTCAGCGCGTGTTAGCGTTCTGCTTGCATAGGCGATTACTCTTTCCGTGCCCTCTTGCTGCTGGACAAGCACAGCTCCCAGGCCTACATTGCTGGCATCAGTGTGGAGCATCGTGGGGGCTCCCTCGTCAAAGTGGGCCAGCATAGGAGACGTTTGTAGTCGCTGGCGTAGATCATTAAAAGCAGCTTCTTGTTCGTTGTTCCACTCAAAGGCAACGTCTTCTCTCGTGAGGTGAGTTAACGGTGACGCAATCCGTGCGGAGTCCGCGATAAACCGCCGATAATAAGCACAGAGGCCCAGAAAGCGCCTGACAGCTTTCTTATCGGTCGGTACAGGGAACTGTGCAACGGCTGTAATGTTTTCAGGATCTGGACGAACGCCTGCGTGGCTGACGACGTGTCCAAGAAACTGCAGTTCTTGAAAGCAAAAGTGGCACTTCTCTGGCTTCAATGTCAGGCCTGCGCACCGTATGGCTCGTAAAACCACTTCAAGCCTTTCAAGGTGCTCGTTAAATGTAGCGGAAAACACTATGACATCGTCGAGATAGACTAAGTAGGTTTTCCTCTTCAACCCAGAAAGCACAGTATCCATAAGCCTTTGAACGGTAGCAGGCGCTGAGCACAAACCGAAGGGCAAGACTTTACATTCATACAAGCCGTCTGGCGTCACAAAAGCGGTTTTCTCGCGGTCTCTCGGGTCGACCTCGATTTGCCAATATCCAGTTCTCAAATCCATCGAAGAAAAGTAACGAGCATGTCGAAGTCTGTCGAGAGAGTCATCTATACGGGGGAGTGGATACACATCTTTCTTGGTAACCTGATTTAACATCCTGTAATCCACACAAAAGCGCAGGCTGCCGTCCTTTTTCTTGACTAGGACCACAGGAGATGCCCAGGGGCTCTTTGATGGCTGTATGGCGTCAGCATTTTGTCTACCTGTTGTATGGCTTCGCGTTCCTTTGGAGCCACGCGATAAGGGTTCTCGTGAATAGGTCTCGCCGTGTCTTCGGTAATTATCCGATGTTTGGTTTGAGGCGCACCGCCAACCCTTGATGTCGAAAAGCAGTCGTGGAATTCGGCTAGTAGCTCAAGGAGCCTCCGTCGCTCGTCCTCCGGCAAAGCAGTGCTCACGTCAAGAACGGGTGCCGGATCAAGTTGCTTTGGTGCTTCGTCGACTATCGACAAGCAGCCTTCAGCATCTACCACATCGTCAAAGTAGGCGACGGCCGTGCCCTTTAGAAGGTGCCGGCGCTCAGCACTGAAATTGGTCAGCAGCAAGTCCGTGCGTCCAGAAGTCACACTGACGATACCACGTGCGACGGCAATGCCGTGGGTAAAGAGGAGCGAGGTTATTTGGTCTGCAACTCCTTCACCGTCAAACGGGGCATCACCTGCCACAGAAACAAGTGTACATAACCTAGGAGGGAGGACCACATCGTCATCAGTAAGACGTAGAGTGTTATGTCTCGCCTCTGAACAAGCAACCAACTTAGGACCGTTGCAGAAGGTAATCAGACTGTCCGGGAAGTTGATGACGGCGCCATATTCTCTTAAAAAATCTATGCCAATAATTAGATCTTTGCAGCATGCGGCGAGAACGACGAACGACGCAACGAAAGGAGTACCTCCTATGTCAATTCTCGCTGTGCATCGTCCAGTAGGCATCAATAATTGGCCGCCTGCCGTTCTTATATGAGGTCCCGTCCATGGCGTCTTCACTTTGAGGCGGACGGCGAGGTCTTGACTTATAATAGAAAAGTCGGCACCAGTGTCGACTAGGGCTGTCACTTTCTGACCGTCAAGAAGAACAGTAAGGTCCGAGGTCACAATTTCGTCGCTCTCACGTCTTGTCGGCTTTACGGAGTCTGACAGTGGGAGGAATGGGGGGCTTTTTGACGTCATCCCGCTGGCCTGCAACCTTACCCCGGAGGTCGCCGCGCTCAGTTTCCCCGTCGCAGGCTGGGTGACCGTGCATTAAGGTCCGCGAAGGTGCGTCGGTGCGATGAAGGTGAATGCGCGGGGGATGGAGAGCGTGACCGACGTCCCAAACCCGGCTGGTGAGTAGGCATTGCCTCCTCGTCACTGGTACGGCAGTCGTCAAAATGAGAGCGGCGTACTTGAGGCCCTTGAAAAGAAGCGTCGTCGCGGCGTGGTATATAATCGTCATTGGCGCGCCGACCGTCAAACCACGGTCGAAGAGGGCGAAACGAATCACCACGATGCCAGCAGTGGCGGGAAATATGGCCTGCACCTCCGCAGTTGAAGCAAAGTGGACGCCGGTCTACTGTGCGCCATGCGTCTGTTTTGCGCAGCTGTGGACGTCGGAACGCCTCGTCTTGTGACGATGTCCATCGGGCGGCTGTCGATGCCCGGTGATACGGCGGTAGGAGGGTTGGTCGCCTGAATGTCTCCTCTTCCGGCGGTGACCAAGTCGCTATTGGCGGCTGGCGGTACGGCGTCGGCATAGCTGGTGGTGGACGTCGAACAGCGGCGGCGTAGCTCATAGGACGCTGCTGGGCATCAGGGTCAGCTGTCGAGAATGCTTGCCGGATTTCATCGCGCACGACTTCAACGACCATGGGGGCTTCAACTACCGGAGACCGGAACTTCTGCAGCTCTTCCCGAACAATCTCCCTAATCAGGTCTCGCAAGGAGCTCTGATTCTCAAACGTCATGGCGGCGGCAGTGTTTGGGGCGCTGTTGGACATGCGATCATACTGCCTGCCCCGTTGATGAAGGGCGCGCTCAATAGCTGTAGCTTCTTTGATAAAGTCAGTCACGGTACGGGTTGCGCATAAGCCCGGCAAAAAGCTGCTCCTTCACACCGCGCATGAGGTAGCTCAGCTTCTTATCATCAGTCATGTTCGGGTCAGCTCGACGAAAGAGACGCGTCATATCTTCGGCGAACATCGCGACGGTTTCATTGGGTGTTTGAACCCGCAGCTCCAATAGCTGCTGAGCACGGTCCCGTCGATCGACGCTGGCGAAGGTATCGACGAACTGCTGTCGAAAGTCGCTCCATGTTGACATACTGGCTTTTCTGTTCTCATACCAAGTGCGAGCACTGTCGTCAAGGTAGAAATAGGCACGGGAGACCTTTTGCTGATCAGACCACTGGTTGATCTTGGCAACACGCTCACAGTGTTCAAGCCAGTCGTTAACGTCTTCGTGGGCGCCATCACTAAAGCGATCGGGCACCAATGGTGGAAAGAGTGTTACCTGGGATGGGTTCGGAGGAAAGCTGCCCTGGGGCACTTGTTGCGGGCTTGCGTAGGCCATCGGTTGAAGTAAGCGGCGTCGGGGAGAAGGGTCCTGCGAGGGTGTGAGCTCTGGACCGAGGCCTCGCAGTCGCCGACTGAAGCAGTGAACAGGAGTTGCAATAGGTGACAATGTGTCCGGGCTAGATGAACGGCTCCCAGTGGGAGTGTGGAGCATCAGGCAAGGTTGCGGTCCAGCACCTCCACCAGTGTCGCGGTGCAACGCGAACAAAACACAAGGACACCTTGAGGCAGCGAAAACGACGTGTTCAAACCAGCTGAACAGGAAAAGACCGTCTTCGTCTATGAATATCCACAGGCCCCTCTACGGTGTTCGTTAATTCCCCCCCACCGTCGTCTTCGTCCACATGTAGTATACACTCGTCAATATGTAATTGATCCTGAAGGAGAAATAACTACTAGGAGTTTGACAGTGTTATGGTGTTTGTAATTGGAGTATGTCCGACTCCTAGCTGTCATGGAAGTGGGTCTTTCAATGAATATTTCAGTGCAGTCAATGATGCCCCTCACATTCTTGAACAAAGGATCTTGGAATGCTTTAGGGCTCCTAGATTTCACAGTTTGACGTGATGGCCAAATTAAAAACTTCCTAAAGTTCTCTGCCATGACGTCAAGCCACGAATGAAAGATTCTGCTTACGGAACTTACAGAAATGCCAAATCGATGCGCAAGGTCATCTGTCAAAAGTCCCAGACGCTGTCTCATTAGAACTAAAATGAACTGCTGCTCAGGATCCAGGGCTGTCCATGTTGACGGGCTCCAGACGGACAGAATCTGTTGCAGCAATGCAGCAAACATTTCTGTAGACACTACACCTGTGTGGAATTTCACAGATTTTTGTGACTTCATAACTATGTCCCTGGTTATTTTCTGAAGCGGAACTGGCTTATTCTGCATCTCAAGTTCTGCATTACGTTGTTTCGCAGATGCCAGCTGTTCTCCCAGAAAAGCAACTTTATCTTTCAATGCTGCATTTTCCAAAGTAAGAGCAGAGATGTCAGCAATAGTTAGTGTTGTCTCTGTGGCACTTTCACATGTGTGTTTAGTGTGATCCTCGGGGCCAATATTCTGGTCTGTTACTGACGATGTTGAAGGTTCACTTGTAGGTTCACACAGCTGCACCGGGGCACTTTCGTTCTCAATTTCATGTCTGCTGTTCTTGCACAGTGCGCCTTTATTGGCCACGCTTGTAGCGCTGAAGCTTCTGATCCGTGTTGCCTTGGTTGCGGTATGGAAATACAGTTGGCACATAGTCTGGATGGGTAGGATCAGATGAGGGCTGACCTGTAAGAATAGGCAGGGACGAGCGCAACGTTTAGCTGGGAACAGAAAGTTGGAAGAGCTAATAATTAAAGGCGGATAAGTGCGGCACTAAATACAAAAGAAAGAAAGGCGGTAGGCGCAGAGTAGAAAACGCAACACACACTGTGTGCTGTGTCACGTTTCTGCCCCCCCCCCCCCCCGCGTTTTTTTTTTGTTACTCCACTTACCACATTTTAAGTTTAACAATATGAAGCTACCCCCTAACAAACTTCGGTAATATTCAAAGGAACTACTTCGCCAGAATTAGTTATGTAAATAACTATGTCGGCTGGTGTTAAGTGGCACCAAGGAGGTGTGAGAAGTGAAATGCTAAAGATACACAGGGCCAAAAAAAAAAACAAATTCATATCCCTCCAACCTTCGCAGCCAGCTCTCAGTGTGTTAAGCATATAATACGGTTGTCACGCGGCGTACTTTCGATGGTGATCAAATCTTTAAGCTCAGATTGGTGCCATTGCGCAAGGTACGGAAAGGAGTAGAGCACAGTCGATGATGCTTATCTGGATCGGGCTCGATCGACAGTGGCCGTGTGGCACCGGCATTGAGCACTACATTATCGGCTGACTAGCAACAATACTCTCGCATAGTTACAACTTTTAGAAGAAACTTCGAAAATTGTGGCGCGTCGCTTTCGTCCGATGGAGGTACGCGTAAACATGCCCAGTGGTCCGCGCTGCGCTCTAAGCATCGACGGTTTTGTGGACGATTCTCGCAGAAGACGAGACGGCATAGTTTTTTCTTCTAAAATGCGCGGTAAGTGACAAAAATGCTCACCTTGGATGAAATGAGCCGAGCTCTTCGTAGGCACCCAGTTCGCACGGCCGCAATCCAAGCGTTCCGTCTTTCGCTGGGAAACCTAAATGTTGGAACTTTCGAAAGGAGATTGGTGCCAGACCGCCGGCTGTATCCAGGCACAACACAGCATGGCCCTCGTCACATTTGTCCAAGCGCGGAAAGCATTTCTCGATGAGCAGCAAACGTCAAACGCCCCAAGAAAAACATGCAGCGGGCAAGGCCGCCGTAGGTTTCTCGGGAGCGCTTCCTGTTTGTGGCATGCTGGCGCGCCCTGGCGGCGGGCCTTCGTGAAAAGGGTCTATAGCTCTAGGAAGCATGATACACGCACCAAGGTTCACGTATTCTCGCTAAATAATTTAATATCTCCTTATTTATGCGGACAACTTTCGGTTTCGGTTTCTGGGCGCCAAGTTGAGCAGTGACGTAGAAGTGTAGGAGACTTGGTCACGTGACCACACAAGGCTCTCGCGAAGATGCGCAGCACTTAGCCAGGAAGCGATCGAAACTCGGCGAGTGATGTGGCAACCGATGCTTTGCCGGTACGTACGTTTCGGAGGTGGCGGAGGTCCGGAGGTCACTCCCGTCTTACAGATATGGTGTGACGTCACTACAACTTTCGTTGTTCTTTCTAAAGAGCTACGTCAGTTTTGATGCGCTAGCGATGGGCATCGATCGGGAGAATGAGCATTTAGGTACACTTTGGAAGTGAATTAAAATATATTCTAAACGTTTGCTGTGTCCGACCCTTCGTGTGGAGTGTCCTTGCATACAGAGGAAACCCACAACAGGCTTGTTATAGCCTCGAAATTTGATGGCACCACCCCTTTAAAGCGGCTGCCACGAACAGGCTGAACGGAAAAGAACATGTCTTGCAGCACAGATTCGGTACATTCTTCTTTTGGACCGGCTCGTACATCGACGCCTAGGAAGTTGTGCAGAGCACATGCAGCTGAGACGAAGGTAGCCACCCTCTACGGTTCAGCGTCCACGACTGTGTGCAGAAATCGGAAACGGTTGGCAAGAACGCCAAACGCTTTCTCAACCACACGGCGTGCCCTTGATAGTCTGCAACAGCAAACATTAATCGTTTATTGTGCATCAACACACCACTTTCAGAGACAGCACAATGCTGCATCAAACAATATAAAAACCTGCAACAGTAAAGAGTCACGAAAGAAACTGTTATGCAGATTTGTAAACTAATTTGCCTGTAGTTGAATATCCGCCGGTTAAGTGGCAAGGGATGTCCTGAATATGGCTTCATCATGCTCCCCGACAGCGGAAACGCGTCATCGCCAACAAACACCGCAGGCAGATCCATCCCGGGTGATGTCCCTATTTTCAAAAGGGTTGGTATTCCGGCCTTCTTCTGAACTGCTTTCTGCAGCGGTGTTGTATGCCACACGTCTCCATCACCTTCCGAGCCGGGAGTAGAGAAACTGATAATTAGAGTCCACTACGGCGAGCAACACAATGCTGAATGTCTTCTTATAATCGAAATAAACAGAACCAGATTTTTTTGGCTTTACGATGCACAACGGCGCCGCAACAATTTGGAAATTGCTACTTTTCCAAGAAACCTCTAATTATCGACTGCCACTGTTTTCGGGGTTTTGAGAAATTTGTCTTGGAGCTCTTCATAAATTGTGGCGCATGTCTCCAGGATAATGTTGTTCGCTGTGGGAGCCTAAACTGGTGGCTCAGAGAAAACTGGGACTCTCCTAGAAAGAGAAAACACAGAAGGCATTAGGCGCGAACCGCACAGAACTTCTTACTATGCTGAACATCAACATAAGCAATAAAAAAAAAAAGAAGAAAAGCGAAATTAAAGTGTCCTATCCGAATGAATAAATGCAACACATGCACACATGCATGCAGTGCAGCTTGATGCCTAAATATATCATAGAGTGACTACGCCGGGTGAATACTGTTTTCACCAACACCAAGACACATGCTGCGGTTTCGTTGGGCGATGTAGATTCATTTTCGGACATACTCATACTAAATTCGAAGCGTAGAAGCATGATACCAATTGTTGCTGAGTGTAAAACAGAAAGAAAAGGCACATCGACTTAAGCAGAGTTCCAAAAACATGCGCGCGCGCGCGTTAGACGAAACCACCGCGCCCAAATAGCAGTAATTGCAAAATCGGCGCACGAAACAAAATGCTTACCTGATGCTAGAAACCGAAGCGTAACTTGAAGCCGCGTCTTCGCTGGCACTGAGGAACGCATCACGGTGTCTTGCCGCACAATTTTCGGCTGGTCAGGGCCAGAAGTTGGTGAAATTGCTCGATGCCGAGGCGCAGCAAGCGCTTGTGCTGTTCGGGATCGCTGGCGTAAAGCTGGATTTTGCATCCCGAGAGATTTTTTGGTGAGCCACGGCTTAACCCAGACCGATCTCTTGCACTGAAGAAATCCGCTCTCTTCTTCGTCGTCTGCTTGAGAGCGACAGCCATCGCGGCGCTTGCGCTCGACGTCCATTTTGCGCAATGTAACCTTTAACGCAGAGCTACAGTGTACTAGTACACTCTAGCAGAGCTCTCGCGGGCGCCTACGCTCCTGGGAGAGAGGGTAGGGTCGATCCGTCCGCGAAGTCGTCCCCTTTTCTCCGCTGTCGTGTGAATGCAAGCCGCGGAGAGATCCCGAACACGTCACGTGACTGATTCGTCCGCGATCACGTCCGTCGTGTGAATACAGCTTAACCCGGTATTCTGACACTCCTTGGCGTACATTGGGATATTTTATTTTCTAAAACCTCTTTTGCCGCAGTGGTGATTCAATCTTATCTAAATTAAATATACTTTAAATGCAGTTATCTCGGGCTTTTAGCTTGTACGTATACTTTTTAACGTTACCGTGTTACCGGAATACCGGATTGCGTTTACCGTGTTACCGGAACGCATGTTTTAGGAAAGTTCTAGCTCCCATACGTAAACGTTTACGTACGAACGAAAACGTATACCTTTACGTTTGCGCAAACCACTAAATTGTGATGATAACTGCATTTAAACCAGTGTATCGGAACGGAACGAAAACCGAAAACGAGAAACGAAAAAAAAAAACGATATTTTTGACCGGAACGAAAACGTAACCGAAACGTTATCTATTATTTCGTTCCGGAGTGAAACCGAAATTTTTTTTATCGTTTTTCGTTTCACTCGGAAACTTGACAGTCCGGAACAACCGAGGTCATGCAACCTGAGCAATAACGCAGATCTTGGAGTACAGAACTAGCGCATACCCCAGGCGAGAATTCCAAAGTAAAGATGAGTTGAAATTGTGCGAAAAAGGAAAACAGTGGCAACCAGAGATGTTTATATTAACTCAAGTGGACTTTTGTGTGCCTGCGACACATTACACAGTGGAGAGGGCATTCTCGGCGCGCAAGTTTGTTTTATATGAGCAGCGGTCTCGCATATGAGAGTTACGATCGATGACGGGCTGCTTCTGAGATCACAATCACTCCCTTGACGCAAAGCATTGAGCGTGTTCAAAATATTCGTAATTCACTTTTCAGAAAGCCTGCTATAACTTAGAATTGCACTGGTTTGCGATGATTTGTAGGAATTCGTGGTCCAGTTAGTGGTGCTCCTCTTAAAAACGTGGCAAGAACGTGTTCTACCCCTGTCCCACTTTCTTAAGAGGAGCGTGAGTAATTATACCACAAATCCAACACACTAAAAGCTCGTTAATTCGAACTCTAATGGCACTATAAAATTTTTCGAATTAAGTGGAGTTCGAATTAGCGGGCAGGCGCTAGAATGAACAGACATCGCGCCACACTGTGCGGAGAGAACCCAGAGAAGCCACCTCTGGACTCGTTGCTGCAAATTAGGCGATACTACTCGTTTGTGGCAGGCAATTTCGTAAATTAAGTTCATGCTCTAACAGCGAACATAATTTATTGATCAGTCAGTGATACGACAGAAACAAGCAGCGACTCGCATTCACGTGAGCAGTGAGCCTTAATGACAAAATATACGAAGCTATTTGTGCTCGAAAACACGTTTATTTACATGGCGGAGTTAACAAAATCAAAATTTGAAGTCTGTCTTTCTTAGTTTCTTTAGAACAATATTGAAATTGTCCAAGGGGACACGGCTAAGGGCAAACATTGTCCGACTGGGCCGAGCCACCCATACAGCAGTAGCAGCAGACAGATGACATTTACAACCATAAAAGCATAGATGGAATTCATCACTACACTTGTTTTACACAGATGAAAGTAATGAGTAATTTCGTTGATCATTCTGGGCCTATTTCTGCGAGGAGGGACGAAAGCCGGGGGGCTCCAGTTCGAATTAACCGTTGTAGATACCGACGCGTTCGAATTATCGGGAGTTTTGCCCCAGAGAAATACATAGGACTGTGTCAGTTCGAATTAACTGTAAGTTCGAATTAACCGAGTACGAATTAACGCGCTTTTAGTGTATTTTTATCGTTACTCTAACTTCAAAATTTCGCATACAAATAAATAACGTTTCGAACCGTTACAGAACTTTTTTTTTTCGTTCCGGAACAGAAACGGAACAGAACTTTTTGCGGTGGAACGAAACTAAAACCGTAACAAAAAACATTTCGTTCCGACACCCTGATTTAAACTATATTTAATTTAGATAAGATTGAATTACCACTGCGGAAAAATCATGAAAGAGGTTTTTTAGCGTGCAAAGTATGCCAACGTTCGAGAAAAAACATCAAAATATCGGTTTACCGGGGTTACCGGACGATGGTGTCGTCATCTTGTGACGATTTGTGCAACCACAGTCATGGACACGTTTGTTTTCGCCTAGTGTATTTGAGGGAAAAAAATTGATTAAAAAGGCAACTCATTCGTAGTTATGTCGCTGCTAAGCATTCACACCAGAAGTAGAATGCACGATGTTTCTCCAATACCAATTCTGCGCTTGCTTGGTTCATCTTAGCCCCGCTTGATGGCGCCACCTATCCAGCATGTCAGGCATGTCAGGGGCTTTAGGCCTCTCACGTTTACGGCTTCGGCATGCTAGGTCACACTAGTTTCGGCAATCCTGCTGAAACAAATAAGGTGATCGCTCGCACTTGGACTTATTTTGATTCGGCGGCTGGAGTGCCCTCAAAGCGGATATCGCGAGTAGCCACGAACGAAGGTGGATTTGCGAACCAGGGCCGAAAACGTAAAGCCTATCCGGCGAGTAGTTTACGTTCCGTAAAGGCCCGCGCATGCGCAGATTCTTTCCGGTATCCGGTAACACGGTAACGTAAAGATGTATACGTTCAAGCTAAAAGCCCCTATCATCACAATTTAGTGGTTTGCGCAAACGTAAAGGTATACGTTTACGTACGTATGTAAACGTCTACGTATGGGAGCTAGAACTTTCCTAAAACATGCGTTCCAGTAACACGGTAAACGCAATCCGGTATTCCGGTAACACGCTCAAGCTAAATGTCCCTATCGCAGTCGCTCTCCACAGTTACCAACATACTGGTCCACGGCGGCAGTGTGATGGTGTCGTCAGCAATTCGAAGTGCTGTTTTCTGCGTATTGGTATCTTTTTGTCCAGGCGCATGATCGTCAGAAAATGTTATGAACAGGTCTCGAAGGTTATTAACGGCTCCGTGCTCGCGGAGGAAATCCATTCCGAGGATAACTTTTCGGGAGCATTCGCGCAACACGACGAGAGAGGCAACATATGTTGACTCTTAAACACTTCGTAGCGCAGGAAAAACAGACACAGAAAAACGGCACCAGACAACATACGAGCATGTTGTCTGGTGCCGTTTTCTTTGTGTCTGTTTTTCCTGCGCTACGAAGTGTTCAAGGTGGTGGTTCCACTGTCGCCATCTTGCCAGTAGTTTACAGACACCAGACGCCGCCACTAAGGCAGGAATAGAAGGACAACGCTTCGGAGGTCAAACACCTGAACTTGTGCTGGCGCGCCACACTGGATAAGGAGGGGGCGCGAAGCGTGCTGTCGCGGTTCGGAGAAATGACGAATTCAGGAAGGTTTTTGTTAAGTCTTTCTTGGGATACTTCAACGGAGAAATTTTGGTCTGTCTGTCTGTCAACCGATTGAACCACTCGGCCAAAGCTTAACCACTTGCTGAACGCCCAGCCAACTTGAACAGTCGTTTGCGTGCATACTTGTGAACATTGTCGATCAAAAAGCAAATATTACGCATATCTGAGGCGCAACAATAATACGGAAATATTAGGTGGTGTGTTCTTTTATAGAAAATACATAGATACTTAATTCTAAAGACCGTAGTGTTTCTTAGGCTGCGCTGAAAATGCGGGCTGCCTCGCAAAAGCGAAGAGCCGTCGTCTGTCTCCGAGGTCGCGCGAAGTGCCGCGTGTTTCATCCGACGCACGATAGCTGGCGCAGTCTGCCCCCCGTCGCTGCGAACAAGAGAATCTCTTTTCGTGGTCGCTCTGCGCGACTTCTCAGCTTTTTACACGGTGCCAAAAACACCGCGCTTGCGCCGAGAAGACGCTTGGTCATGCCAGGGCGGAAATGGTACGAGAACACCATCACAGGTGGCCGCGGATGAAACCAGGACACATGTAGTACGGCCGGTCTTTCGACGACATTTGCAGCGAAGCACGCAGATACGCGGCCAATTTGTTTCTCCCCTTCAACATCTCTGTCTCTCTCTCTAAAGCCCACGCTCACTTGTCCCCTGCGGTGCGGGGCGGTGCTTTTCGCGAACCGCTCAAGATTGCGTTTGAACAGTCCTGCCTCACTGGCCAGCTGCTCTCAGTGACACTCAGTGCCGGCATGCGCGGCAGGCTAAAAACTCTCTCGCGGAAGTCACATCACAATCGAACCACGAGACATCATTTTGTGTACGTATCTACATAATCCCCCCTCTGTGTTTACTCCTACCTCATTCAATGATGGCCACCGTTCAGTTTTGATCTTCTTGAGCTAGACAGCGGTCATCATAGCGAAACCACCTTTTCCATTTTATCCATTGGTGTGTAGTTTCTCAAGTTAGCAGCCACTCGCTCCTACCACTCTCTATTCCCGTTACACACCCTGACACAATCGCTCTATGCACTAAAGATTTCATTGCTCTCGAGAAAGAATTGAGAGCAATATTTTGTCGATCGAACGCTATAGTTATGCAGTAATTATGGTGTAAATAATCATGGGCAATAATTACGGCGGAAAGGAGGGCTTCTATTCGCAGTTCATAAATTATTTGCAAATGCTCAGGAAAGTTCTTTCCTCGTGGTGCTGTCGACTCCAAGCAGCCGGGTATGAAGAAACAAATGTTTCAAGTCGACATCACCGGGCAGGCTGCGTGTGCGTTAGAAGCTCAGCAGGCCACTCATAACGTTGCATGGCCACAAACGGTCTTGTTCGCCGCGACACGAAATCTTGTCACCCATGCCTATGTGCGATTTCGTCTGCTGCCTACGAGCGGCTCATTATCTCGAGTGGTTTTCTTTTTTACATTGCACTAAATGAATCCCTTATAGCGAAAGAGGGACGCTCGGAGTTCGCAAGACCGGGGGGCAACCATTCCCCTCCTCGTGATTTACGACCCGTGATTGGACCGGGACTCCCAAAACCACCCGTGTCTGACACATTAGTGTGATGCGCCTTCTTAGCGCATTATCGCTGTTTACATGAATGCGATACACTTTTGTCGCATTCATGTAAACGTGTTTTCTGCGCCACGCTTGTCTTCTTGTGCGGTTACTGGGCCCAAGTCCGAGATCGGTTACGTCGGATAGTCAGCCTTACGGCTCAGGCTACGAGTCTACGACCCGCTATCCTTAGACATCGCAAGTTCTCAACAAAGCAGACTTTCCAAACACGTTGAACTGGTAGCCGCTGCAGCATTCTCGTAGCGTTTTTTCCTACAAGCGAAAGCGATGGCAGATAGAGCAAAGCGGCGGCAGATAGAGCACGAGCCAAGCAAATGTAACAGAAAGGAAGGGAGTGTTCGGTAGCGTGTAGCGAGCACATCATGCACGGCGCAGATAACGAGGGACAGCTGTTGATTTCAGCCAGTGCAGCAACAGAAGCCAGAGGTACGCGCCTAAGATTCCCCGCTGGAGGCTACCAATTGAATGTCACTGCCTTCTAAAGGCAAAGGTGTGTTGTGTGAAACGATACTTCGTGTGCCCTACTCATCACATCAGCATTTATAGACGCAAATTCCCGCTAGAGCAAGAATTTCTGCGTAGTAACCGATCTGGGCCGCGCACAAGCATATACAGCAGTGAACGAACCGGGACACCTAGCGTATCACGCATACCTGTGCTATCTGGGGTTTGTGAAACCTTGCCTTAGGTGTTTTACTGAAGAAATGAAAAGCTTAGGAGGCTTACTATTTAGGTCAGAAACGAACAAGTTCGAGCGTGGGAAGATATATAAACCATTCGAAAAATCCCGATGCAATGTGTGCCCGCACATGACACAAGGGGACCGCAAACACGGCCGAAGCTTACCATTCAGGCTTTCTAGAAAACTTTATTCGAACAAACAGGTACACAAATTGAGGTATGATGTGTGCGAAATGAAATATACTGGGCTGACGGAAACCGCGTTGCGCACCAATGTTCAATTATTTATAGCGAGAGAAATGAATCAGAGAATTACGCAAAGTGAGCTCGCAGTTCGTGCTGTCTAAAGGTGGGAGCGTCTTGTTGAATTGCGGGAGCGTCTTGTTGCATGGTGTTCTTTATTGGCAGGGAAGAAAACCCACAAGTGGCCCACCTGACGTAGCGATACTGAGATTGAGTGCTGTAAGCCTTCAGTGCACAGGAAATATGGATGGGCTACACTACTGCCGGTTGACTCGACTTAGCGTTTCCGGTATAGGGTATTGCATGCGGTTCTTGTCTACCATTTCATCTAGCCCTCAGAGGTGGGGGACGGCAGACCCCCCTTCCCACCAAAATGTTCGCCTGCTCCCCTTTGCCCCCCCTTGACAGCCCCCCATCACCCTTGCTCAAAACACGACGCATAAGTTCTCGGCCTTGCTGTCCCCCCTGAAGGAACTCACTTGTCACGGGTGCTCCCCAGTAAGAAAATAAAAGAAAAAGAGACACATCTGGCGCCGCACTGCTGTCCCTGCCGTGAAGCATTTTTCTTACACCATGCCCGGCAGTCAGCAAAATTTCAGGCCAATTCGATTGATTGTTACTGGCTGAAAGGTGCAAGAAGCCTGTGTTTATGCAGTCAGCAAAGAAACAAGTATTGTTCGTCCTTGTAGTTTATTGAAACCAATGACGGATATTCACAGCCGACTCCGAGTGAAGAATTCGCAAACGCCCGCGTCTACGGATGCTCCCGCATTTCGGTGCCATGGAAATGAGCGCTCTTCGTAGGCGTAATCGAACCCGCGTCCTCAAGCTAAACAGTCGGACGCATAACCATACTTGGCGGCTCGAAGCGAGCCTATCCTGCCATATTTCCACTTGTAGCCTAATCTAGCACAAGTTCAGAGCACAGCAAGCGCGGTTGAAAGTGATGGGTTACTTTCGCGACACGTACTCCTGCCGCACTGTAATTTTGCCCGGGGTAAATTCTCAAGACGCAGAAAGGAAGTGTAGCCGGTACAGAAGACATTCGAGCGGTCTGCATTTGATTGCCGCAAAGGTATGCAGGTTAATTGTGTGGAATATTTAACTTTAATTCTGTAGTGTTCAGTTTGTTAGCAATGACAGAAATAAACACGCAATAAGTACAAAAGTTTTCGTGCCATTCCTTTATGTGTGGCTCTTCTCATGCTTGTGCTGTTTATTGCGATGGATTCATGCCAGCAGAAGCGCAGCACTTCTGAAATACTACATTTTATTGGGAAAAAGAAGGGAAAAAAAAGGCGATATCCACAAATACCTCACCCACACACGTCTGCTCAGTTCGGTCGTATGGCTCGTGCACTGTCCGTTTGTCCGCTTTCCTTTGTCTGTCATTGCACACCCCTCGCTTTTCTCATGGTAGCCATGTGCGGGGCGGCAAACGCTCGCAAAAACTAAGAGAGACGTTCCGAGGATTCGGCCTTTCTTTTCACCCGAAAACATTCACCCGTCTCACCCCATCCTCTCGCAGAATTGCACGCCTGCTTGCACGCTCTCCCGCGCAGCCGTGTGAGACCAACACCAGCTGACGGGAGGGAAAAAAAAAAGAAAAAAAAAAACGCTTACAGATGGTGGGGCATCGTTTGAAGTTAGAAAAGACAGTCCCCTGAGGTGAAATGTTTTCGCACGCCACATTCGGAGAGACAGGAAGCTTTCAAATTCAGAGCTTTGGTCTTTCCCGTCTAGGTGGCGCCAGAGGAAGATTTTCGTTGTAGTGATAGGATTAATGTAGATAGCTCAGTAATCCTGCAGCATTTGTTTGTGATTGGTGTGTATAATTATATCAGGAGACCGTAACTGCTATATTTCAGGCTACGCATGCTCAGATTTCAGCGCTATTTGAAGATTACAGCGGTTTTGTTGACGTTTGTGGCACGATAAATTAAGAGAATTTACGAGCTTCGTTTGGCATTTCTACTAGCTCTATTGAAAAACGCTACGTTGAGGTAATAAATCGGGGGGCTCTAGTTTCTCTACGTGAAAATTCAGCCACAGAACTTCAGTAGCTTTCCACAAAAATGGGCCAATGTAGTTCCATGTATTGAGAATATCGCCCACTTTAGATCGACATAATTAAAAAGGGAGCGCGTACATTAATCAGATTGAGCATTCGGATAGAAAATCTTGTCCTTTATATACGACCGGAAAATGAATTTTCTCTGAGGAATAATTACAGGACAGTCTGCAGCGAAAGTTTCGGAATTCGGCTGTTTTCAAAAGCTAAGCAGCAATAAACTAGATGTCCGGCATTAATTTGCTACGTTGAGGAAACTGATAAATATGTCTTGAAAGCGCTGTGCAAGAAACAGTGCTGTAACTATAGCAGATTTTTCAAAAAATAGTCACAGCTGGGGCACATTGAGCCGAAACCGTGTAACTAGTGCTTAATCTTGCCCAGCCATCCCCAAAGTTTACTTGTTTTTAATAGATATATTTCAAATGTACAAAGATCAAGCTTTTCAATGACATATATATCAACTGTATAAAACAAGGAGAACAGCCACTGCGTCAGTTGCAAAAGTAGCAAAACCGGTGCGTTCGTGCCTCCGGATGTTGACTCACGGATTTGGACACATCTCCCAATCGGTGTGACCTCCTACCGTCCGCAGGTTCGCTCTATGTCCCTAAGGTGTCGTTACCTTTCTTAATTGAGAAACTAGGTGAGCGCTGATAACAGAATAATCGGCGCCCTTGTCTACCAGAGCAGTTACCGGGTGGTTGCCGACAAGAATGAAGATGTCAACAGATACACGTTGTTGTCGATGGCGCACGTCTGCCAAAGGGTTTCGTCAGATGTCGGCAGGCAGGTTGGAGGAGGGTCTTTTAACTGTCGATCAACAGCGGCCTCACCCCCGGAGGTCGCTGCCCCTAGTTTGAAAGCTCGCCGCCCATTGACGTCGACAAAAGTCGACTGCTGGCCAGGTGACATGGAGCGCCTGGGGGATTGGCGTCGCTGAAAGGTTGAGGGCTGCTGGCTTGCCAAGTACTCGGCGATAGCACGGGGCCGCTCACCATCTCGGGGTGGATGAGCATCTGGACGAAATCCTGGAAGGCCCATGTGTCGGTACGTACACTCGCGGTGACCTGGTTCACCACAAAAAGTGGCCGGTTGTCGGGAGCGCGCCACACACTGGATTTCCTTACAGTTATAGTATATCGATAGCGTGATATCGGGCGTTACGGGAATAGCGTTACCGTACCGTTACCGTGCGCTGAGAAAAGCGAGTTATAGTTTAGCGGTATAGCGTTTACGTACCCAAGCTGGCACGGTGGCGTCACCTAGCGGAGGGTGAGTGCATTAAAAAGAGTGAAAAGAAAAAAAAACTGAGAATTCTCGCCTGTATCCCCACGCGCAGCAATATTTGTACTTTTATTTAGTAATAATAAAAGTAAATAAATATGAACCACGCACCAAAAGCGAGAATTTTTATGTTGCAGATTTGTTTACACCGATCTTCTAGTTAGGCCTACGGATGTTCGAAATGGGAAGCGATCTCAAAAACTAGGCTAAGTTATCCGTAATACTCGGTCGTCGAAGCTACCTGAAGGCAAGCGAAGCCATTTCGCACAGTTGTTAGCTACGAAAGAAGTGGATCCGTCCCCACCAACGCTTAATTCAGTTCGGAGCGGGCGTCCAAAACCGCCGCCATGTTTTACGTACACTACGTAGACCGCGCAAACACGGTAACGCTAAATCTGAAAAATAGCGTGCGTGCGGTACACATTTGATGCGAAACATACGAGCGCTAAGAAACGGGGACATAGACAAGAGGCACACAGGACAGGCGCTCTAGTACTAGTGTCTATGTCCCCGTTTCTTAGCGCTCGTCTGTTTCGCATCAAGTATGAACCAACTCGCCCAAGCACAGATCGTGCGGTACACGCTACGGGTCTTTTAGCGTACTGCGCATGCGCATTTCGATCCCGCTATTCCGCTAAGCCCGTTATCCCGCTAAGCCCGCTATACTATAACTGTCTATTAAGTCGTGGGTTCCCGTACTGCGGTGGGCCCGAGTAGAACGGCGTCGTCTGCTGGGTGGACGGATGGGGCGGATAGCCGACTGCCGGTGCAGGAGCATGTAACGCTTCCGCATACGTTAAAAGCGGGGCCTCGGCTGGGGGGCGGAGCCACCAAGGGTTGGACCAGCTGCCGGACCTTTTCGCTGACGACATCCGTTAGAGCAGCCACATGTGGCTGAGGAGGCACTGCGTGCAGCCTCGCTCACAATACTGCGCATGAGCTCTGCAAGGGTCCTCATGGTGGTGACGTCAGGTGTTGCCAGGGACGATGACGCAGATGAAAGACTGCCAGGGCGCTCGTACTGTGAAGCTCGCTGCCTTAGCATTCGCTCCACCGTCGTGGCTTCATGGAGGAATTCCGCTACTGCGCACGAGTCCTGCGAACAACTGCCCTCCCGCATCAGTAGGCGCACCCCTTCTTCCGTCATTGAGCTCGCCGGAACAGCCGGGACATGACGACCTCAACGAACATGGCAACGCTCTCGTTCGGGCGCTGATTTAGGGAATTGAGGCGTTCTGCTTGCTCCTTTTGGTCAGAGCTTCGGAAGGTATTCTGCAGCTGGGTGCAGAACTCTGGCCAGGTTGCCATAGTGGCTTCATAGTTTTCGAACCTAGTACGTGCCGAGTCCTCGAGGTAAAAGTAGACATAACGAAGCTTTTCGTGCTCGTCCCATTCGTTGACACTGGCGCAACGGTTGTAGTGGTCAAGCCAGTAATCAACGTCCTCGTAAGGGTCACCATGAAACGGCCTCGGAGTGCGCAGGGCGTTGAAAAACCATGGAGAAGGCAGAGTGGGGTCTTTGTCCCCGCACTTGCCATGCTTCTGTCGAGTTGTGGAAGAGGGCCATATTCAGGTGGTAGGCCTAGTTGCTGCCGGCTACGCCGTAAGTCGGCTGGTTCGTCACTATTGTCGGGATCTTCCTGCTGGTTGCAGTGCATACAACACTACCCCGCACCTCCACCAGAAAATGTCACGTTATTGTGAATACCACGGAACCTCTTTATATCGGAACACTGGACGTCGAGCTGAACCGATCACTAGAAACACGACCTCATCGTCTTCTTTAGTTCCTTGTCCTCTCTTCTATTTCACAGTGGCACATACACGCAGTGGCAAAGCGCAATCTCATTCCATGCCCGTGGCAATATGCATGTTGTCCCAGTGTACGCTACGTAAGACTAACTGGCAGCAGGAGAATGGGCGCAGTAGCTTTGCTTATGCCACAGTGCATTCGACCAGCATTTCTTTTGAGTTTGCGCTTGATATTTTGCTGCTGTAAAGAGGATTTGGGGAACACAGCATCAAGTTGCGGTCACCAGATCTCAGGTTCAAGAAAAATTATTTTTTCACGTTATTGAAGGCATTTCTTGTACTGCCGTAATATTTAAACATCCTTCCAGCAAAGAAACTTCCCATGCAAAGAAAAACATGCCTTTGGCCACTATACTTTGCATAGAAAGTTCAGTTTCAATTCTTTGGAGTTTTGATGCAATGAAATGGATTGCCAATTTTACCGACTTTGTTATATCGAGGTTTGACTGTGTTTAGATTTCTCGTGCAAGTAGTCTCCCGAAGGACTGCAGTTGTACAGTTATTAATGAGCTGCTTATTGAAACCGATGCCCTTTTGGTGATTTGCAATTGCAGAGTGTGGCGAGCGGCATGCTGTTTGGCTTTGCACACTACCTGCTGCGGCAGTACCGAGTCATTGGGGACAACCACCATGGGAACCTGTTCTCCAGGGGCCTTTCCCTCACGGTTGCCTTTGGAGCCCTGCTGGGTCTTGGGGTCAGGTTCATCTTCTGCAGCATGCTTTCCCAAGGCATTGGCTACTGGAATCGTTTTGATGTCGTCACACACGACACCATTTGTGTTAGCAGACTCTAATGGTTCAAACATTTGAGCAGCCCAGAAAAACACGTGCAACACGACACCACTGCCACTAGGTATCGTGTTGTCTCTAATTTGGCCCATTTTTTTTGTGAAGCCTCCCTCGAGATATTTGCAAAATTACTCGAAAGGAATGCACATTTGCCATTTGTCTTTTGAGGACCACTGACAGCCACATTTCAAATTGGAGTTGTTTGTCTTGTTTCATCTCCTGCCCTAGTGTGGCTTCTCCACAGACAGGGTGGCTGCTGCATTGTCTCCTCTGGCGGCCAAGCCCCACAGTACCTATGACACTAGGATTCGTGGTGGATGTAGCCTTGAATGTATTTTAATATAACATTAATATAAGTGCTTATGCTCATCTGCATTGGCTGCCCCTTCCGACACTGTCAGTGTATTGCGTCTTAGTGGCTGCTTGGACTCCCCGGGACGTTCAGCCCGTCTGCGTGTGTTGTTCATGCGAGGAATTTTCGGAGCGCACACACAACCGCCCAGACTGGCACTCAGCGGGCTGCTTACACCACTGGCTGAGAGCAGCAGCGGTGCTGGGCTGAGAGGCAGAGCCTGCTCAATAATTGCTCCATGTGTGCTTCACAAAGACCACTGGTGAACAAGGAACTTGTCTCGGGAACAGAACAAGACTGAATTTCATGTTGCCATTGCCCATGAAGTGGCCCTTGTGCATTTTCAATGTTTAATTTTTGTTCAACCAAGAGATTTGGGCTAGTTGGTCGGTGTAGAACATCTTAGGAAGGGCAACGGAACAAGCACAAAGAGATACGTAAACAGGACGGGCGCAACTTCACCCGTATCTTTCACAGCTTTGCTGCCCAGGAAGCTCGCGGAATCTGTGCGGCATACTGCATCAGTATAGAAGCTGATGAATATGTGAGTACACCTTCACTGGCTTTGCGTGCAAAAGAAACAGCGTATCTGAAGCGACAGTGCAGGTATCTGCGTTAATAGTGCCGCCTGCACCTTTTTGTGGGTTCTGCACATGTTTCTACATTTCCATCGTTTTATGTTGGTAAACTTTCAGTTGATGTTAGTGCCCATCCTAACGCGCATGGCACACGGGCACGGCACGCACTCGTACCTTTTTTCCAGTGGTGTTCCACCATTGTGTGGTAAATGTGGCAAGCCTCTGGCTGTGCTTCACGCCCTGCTTCAATGCACATAACTAGACACTAACAGAAAAGAGCATTTTTCATTAAAATACCTGCAACAAGTGCCACTCCATCATTTACTGTTCCTAGGCAGGGAACCTCTTTTCAATATGAAGAATTCTGGATTTTTGAAAGATGTACATAGTATAAAGGTGATTTATTGAACTAGAACTGTTGGCTGGTAGCGCACAGTTCCGAGCACATTTCGCTGGCACGAGCCTCTGCTGCGCACACGATGTTGCTGTCCTTGCGCCGATGTACTTCCTCTTCATTACAATTGGCCCCTCAGAGAAAAAGGAGCCATCCTGGCGACTGTGGAACCGTAATACGGCTTGAGCCTTTGAACGTGGACGACTTGGCGGTTACGACGTCGCATATCAGAGGGTGGCGTGAGCGGTTCAATGAGGTAGTTGACCGGGGAAGTCTTTTCGAGAACGCGGTAAGGCCCATCGTGCTTCGGAAGAAGTTTGGATGAGAGTTCATCGTGGAATATTTTACAGCGCAACGGGTTAAGTACGGACAGAGAAGGGACACAGCGCTGAACTGACAGAGAAGGTTCAGCGCTGTGTCCCTTCTCTGTCCGTACTTAACCCGTTGCGCTGTAAAATATTCCACGATGAACATCCACCAACTTGCCCAACTCGCGATTCTGCTTCAGCAGGTTTGGATGAGAGTCCTGGGGCGGCACAGACAGCCACACGTGGTTACCCGGTAGAAAAGCGGGAGTCGAGTTGTTGGCATCGTGACGGTTGTTGTCGTCTGAGGTAAAACGGCGGGCCAGCTCGCGGCATTCTTCCGCTTGTCTGGATAGGCGGGCACTCAGACGTGTCCGGTCGATTGGGCGTCAATCGTGTGCGAAGGATCACGGCCATAAACGAGGTAAAAGGGGGAAAAACCGGTTGTAGCTTGCGTCGCGGTATTATAGGCGTGAACGGGAGAACTAGGTCCCAATTAGAATGATCAGGTGTGACATACATAGCGAGCATGAGTTCGATTAAAGCGCTCTGTTGTGCCATTGGTCTGCGGATGGTAAGCGGTGCATGTGCGATGAAGGTTAGCGCATTCAGCAAGCAATTTTTAGATGACCTCTGATAAGAAGGCGGGCTCTGTCGCTAAGCAATTCTTGAGGACCTCCATGACGCAGCACAAAACGGTGCAGTATGAAAGTGGCGACCTCTTGTGCTGTAGCAGTCTGGAGAGCAGCAGTCTCGGCATGACACGATTTTGAGGCACCCCAAAAGGGACGTTTTTCGTTTCCATGGTGTGCACTGTCATCGCTCTCCACACACCGGACGCGTACGAAATATTTTACTTTGGTTTTAAAGTTCGTCGCCCAGCATCAGCAAGCCAGCCCCACTGCAATGGACGTTATCACGACAAGTCAACACAGTTCACTGGGTTCGCGAATTTTGCTTCCTGCATGCAGGTCTAGATCGCAGAAATCACTGTCTCTGGACGACAATTCACTCATTGTTGTTTACGTGAACCACGTGCGACTGACAGCAAACAGGCAGCTGTTGCTAGTACAGGGTTCTTGCGGGTCCTTGAAACCCTTGAAAACCCTTGAATTTGAAAAGTTCGTTTTCAAGGCCTAAAAAGTTCTGGAATTTTCGGAAATCCTTGAAAATCCTTGAATTTCCTTTTTTTTAATTTTTTAATAAACATTGTCGCACATTTCACAGCGCATTATTTGTGATGCCGTAAATGTCGCAGGTGGCATATGTAATGTGCCCATCACAAAAGAATTCAGAACATCAGTAGCTTCTGCGAGGAACCAACACCATGCATTTTTGGAAACTCAGAAAAGGCAGAAGCAGGAGGATGAGAAACAGAAAAAGAAATGTTGCATTGAGGAGGAGGTCGAAATGCTTGCAAAAAAAGAAAAAGAAACTCAGTGATGGAAGTGCTGCTCCAATTGCTCCAAACTGCTCCAAAAGGGAAATGCTGCTCCATGCTGCTCCAAAGTGTAATATTTGTTAGTAACTGCTCCAAACCTGCTCCGAAAGGGCGTTGGGAGACAAGAAACAGTGAACTTAGACCATGTCACCAACCAGCGAGCCTAAACGAAACGAAAAACAAGCTGTATGTACTATCATCCTAGTACGTATGCTAGGTATGCAGCTTGCTTACTAGCTGTAAACTAGCATATTGACAACTCCACAAGTAGTGGCACTATATACCGGGTGTTCAAAGTTAAGCTTTCTCGTTTTATTAAAATTCAGCACTGGGAAGAACATGAAAACCACCTTTGCAGATAACTTATACATCCAGGGGGGACACGCAATGAGACAATAATTATCGCTTTCAGGTGCCCAATTAACTCAGATTCAATAATTAACTTTTTAGTGATTGCAGCAAGAAAGCATGTTTGTATTGAAAAGTTTGAGGCAGTCGCATTTATACACAGTTCCATTTGGAAGAATTCTTCTAGCATGTCTGTGCTCCGAGATATCCCGCTGCAAAGTTTAATTGTGGTTTACCTGATTACGCATGCGAGACAGTCAGCGGCGGCGCAATCTCCTGCGCGGTGGGCCGTGGCAGTTGCTTGCGTCGTTTAATATGATAACGGGTCGAAGGCACAGGCAAAGATGATAACGGTTACCCTTTTGCTACTGGCTGGCGATAGCAAGCAATGACTGTTCGTCACATCGGGGAGGAACATTGCGCTGATCCACAGCGCCCTGCATGCGTAATCAATTAAACTTTGCAGCGGGATATCTCGGAGCACAGACATGCTAGAAAAATTCTTCCAAATGGAACTGTGTATAAACGCGACTCCCTTCAACTTTTCAATATAAACATGCTTGCTTGCTGCAGTCACTAAAAAGTTAATTAATGAATCTGAGTTAATTGGGCTCCTGACAGTGATAATTATCTTCTCACTTTGTGTCCCCCCAGGATATATATGTTATCTGTAAAGGTGGTTTTCATGTTCTTCCCAGTGCCGAATTTTAATAAAACGAGAAAGCTTAACTTTGAACACCCGGTATGTCTGATTTAGCTCAATATTTGTACCTGACAAGTAGACTATTTTGGTGAAATGTGTGCGAGATTAGTTCAATATCATACTGATTACTAACTTCTGCTGTGACGACTTTGATGTGTGACTTATTACATTTACCACTGAATCAGCTTAGACCCCATTTATGCCACAAGAACTGGCACTTTAAGTGTATAGCTCATTTAGCTGTTTTATATATATATATATATATATATATATATATATATATATATATATATATATATATATATATATATATATATATATATATATATATATATTTCGATGCTGGCTGTGTTGGCTAAAAATATGAAGATAACATATTGCTTGGATCTCGTACCGATTGTAAACTGCTGCTTTGGCAATAGTTTCATGTGACTCTGGCTACTTTTATAATTTGGTGCTCAGCTTTATCGCTTTTATATCGTTTCTGCCACAAGTACTGGTATTTTTTAAATATGTGTAGCTCATCTTATTAAGTGTTCAATGACCATCCATCTGCTTAATTATTTGTTTCTTGCGATTTGCAGTGAGTATTGTATGTGCAATAAGTTTAATAATAAATATTAATATTTCTGCGATGCTTAAATGATGGTTTAAGCTCCAGGAGTCGTTATAAATATTTTGCCATCTGCTCCGAAAACACCAATAGCTGCTCCAAAGCCCCATTTTCTCTGCTCCAGAATCTGCTCCAAAAAGAAAAATATCGCTTCCATCACTGGAAACTAGAAGCTGCTGGAATTAACAGCTACAGAAGACTCGTATGCAGAAAAGGCAGAGGCAACTCGCGACCTGACAATTTTTTACAATTCGGTCAGTGGTTTCCGGCGCATGCCTAGACACTGGTTTAGTGGCTCAGGATGATTTGCTTGTGTTGCCATGTGTGTATCTTTGTAGCGATATTACCCAGTTTGACAGCCTTTGTAAATCGGCGTGGTTTCGGAGAATAAACAGTTGGAAGTTGGCGCCCATGTCTGTCCGTTCTTCACTTTGTCCCCGTTGCGCCATTAATGTTTTTTCCTGAAGTATGAACCAACTAGCTCAGCAACAAGCCCTGTTGACCTGACCTGCATCATCAAGTCAAACAGCGTTAGGAAGACTGCCAAGACCAAGCAGCAGGAAATAGTGGACGTTGATATGAAAATTCAGGAAAAACAACAAGGCATTGCATAATAACTCTTAGTCTTTCCTATCAGAATAAAAGTTTGCATCTTCTGTCATATGGAAAGTGATTATCCATGCAACTTTAAGAAACTATCATTGAAAGTTGTCTCGAAAGAAAATGTATTGGAGCCATGTTTTCAATGTCTGCTCCAGCGACGTTACCCTTTTTCGATGAATTCTAGTTATTTCAAGCCTCCATCCTCCCCTGAACACGTGTTAATTGGATTTCTAACAGACAATGTGGTCCTTGAAAATTCACACACACAGCCTTGAAAGTCCTTGAAAACCCTTGAATTTTTGTCATGTAAACGAGAATGAACCCTGTAGTATGTCGCGAATTGCAGTCTTCCCGTGACGTCAGACCTCTCTTGACACGTCACTGCGAAGCCACCCTCCCGATACCGAAATTGCTGTTTTGAGGTAGAATATATTCGATGCATTCCCAAGCACCGCGACACTCTTTTTAGGGTTCTCGACACCCGCGTTTTTATTTAGAGCCCGAGAATATTTAAAATTCGTGTCAGTACTCTATTGCAATGAAGAGGAAGCAACGTCGTGTGTGCAGCGGAGGCTCGTAGCTCTGCTGGCAGCCTCCGCGCCACGCCTCTCGCGGTAAACTGACGATGATGACGACGCTACAACTCGCGAGCCACAGCTGCTGCCAGTCGCACGTGGTAAACAACGATGAGGGAATTGTCCTCCAGAGACAGTGATTTCTGCGGCTGCATGCAGGACGCAAATTTCGCAAACCCAGTGAACTGTGTTGACTTGTCGGGGTCTCCCTTTCCGGAGGTGCACTGAGGGACAGGGGCGGAGCCACGTTTCTTTTTGTCCTTGTTTGTTTCGTGACGCCATTTCCGTTTGTCTCTCTTCATTTCTTTTTCCGCAGCGAGCGGCTGCATGTTTCTGAAGTCATTCGCGTTGCTTTCTTCTGTTTTCTTTTTCTCGCGCGGGTAGGGACAACACTGTGCGGATCGTGGACTCGACAGCGCCGAGTCCACGAAACCTGCGCATTTCATCGCAGGTTTGATCACGACTTAGTCTGAGGAGCGGCTGCATGGTGACCACTTTAATTGCGATTTGGCTAAATTCCGAGCCAAACTAGATCCATGTCTGCCCTGATCACGATCAAAAGTGTCCACGCGACACCGGTATGGTGTGAAGGCAAGCTCGACGGCACGCAAAAGTTCGAGTCATCGTGTTATGACTGTGGCGATAATATGATAAACGGCAATATACACGCTTTGCTGCTTCTGTTCCTGCAACATTGCTCCATTTATTTGCGACGCACGGATGAAGAATGGATGCGACATACGACCAGCCCGCGGGTTCCACTGCGTGTTTTATATCAAAACAACCGAGTAATGTCTCGGTCGACATTGGACGCATTCTACTTGAAGTACCGACTCGTCGAGCAGTTAGAACTTGATTTAGATCCCGAGGAAAGCTGCCGCTCAAGGTGGCAGAGCAGCTCCCACATCGGGACGCCGAGCCTCGACGCCGCGTCGCGGGCCCCGAGTGGATGCCCTGAGCGCACAGCTCCATTCCTCTTCGGTCGTGCGTTGAAAACCCTGTAATCAGTGGCGTTTTCATTCCAGAGTTCGTTACTGAACTCAGTTGACGTCTGGCGAATCCAGTTTCCAAGACAGGTTCTTCGGGAACACAGCAGGCTTAGTTATGTTCGTAATCACGACAGTATTTGGAAATGTTATGTGCGCCCCCCAACGACCTGCGCATCTGCCGTCATAACTAGCCGTTACCATGATGGCTCGAACTTCTGCGTGCCGCCGAGCTTGCTTTCACAATCGCAATCAGGGCAGACACGCATCTAGTTTGGCACCTCAAACTAAGTGGTGATCAAACCTGCGATCAAATGCGCCCGTGTTTGCCCGTTGGCGCTGTCGAGTCAACGCCAGTCCACGCTCCGTACACCGCTGTCCCTAAGCGCGCGAGAAAAAGAAAACGAAGTAAGCAACGCGAATGACTCGATGCTATGAGCGTCCCCTTTATAACAGAGCGGTGACATGTCTGCCACCAGGCTCGAAAAAAAATAGGGAAAGAAAACTTTTTTTTTTATGTTCGCCTAATGCCTTATCTACATTGATTAAATCTATGTTATTATACCAAAGAAAAATATAAATTCACGGTCCATCTCTCTGCCTCTTAAGGCAGAATTACCTTATTTTTCCCCATTATTTAATTTTGTCCTTTATCTCTGCTTCTCTGCCAACACTACTCTAACCGTCTCTTACTTATTTCTTTCGCGGACGTGTTCAGCTTTCCATTGTTGTCCCTAAAACCCAAGGCTTCATGTAGACTCGTGCCCACACGTATACCAAGGTGGATATTGCCACATTCAATCAGTACATGTTCCATCGTTTCCTTAGTTCCCCCCACAGCATGTACATTGTTCTTCTTCGTTACTGAATCTCGCTTTATAGCTACGCGTTCTAAGGCAACCCGACCTTGCTTCAAACAGTAAAGCGCTTCCCCTTGAATTATCATAAAACCTCTCCCTCCTTATTTCGTTTTTTCCCTTTCGGTAGTCACTGAGAGCCGGCTTCTTCTCCATCGCTGTCATCCAATAAATCCTCTCCGCCTCTCTGACTTTTCGCTTAATGCTCCTTGTTGCCATGTCGCCCACACTGCTAGCCGTATATTTACTGGTGAGCCTCCTAGTTCTTTTTCTCTACTGCGTGTCGACGCTTTTTCTATACAAATACCTGAAAACCTTCCCTGCCCATCTACTCTCCTTCATTTTCCTCAGCCTCTCTTCAAATCTAATTTTGCTCTGAGCTTCCCTCACTTCAAAACCTGTCCATCCCATATCACCCTTTACAGCCTCATTTGTCGTCTTCCCGTGAGCGCCCAACGCGAGGCGTCCCACAGTCCTTTGATTTACATCCATTCCTGATTGCATTTCTGACTTCATGCACACCACTGAGTTCCCAAATGCAAGCCCCGGAACCATCACACCCTTCCACAGCCCTCGAAGCACCTCGTACCTATTGTATCCCCATAACGCTCTGTGCTTCATGATTGCAGCATTCCTCTTTCCCTTTGTTACCGATGCTTTCTCTTGTACCTCCATATATCTATCCCCCCTCATTTACCCACACTCCGAGGTACTTGTACTCGCTTACCCTCGGTATTTCTTGGCCCTGTATTAAGACCGCATGGTCTTCGTGATCATTGAATACCATCAATCCACATTTTGTTGCACTAAAACCTAGTCCTAGAGCCTCGCCTTCCCTTCCGCATATATCTGCCAGCCGCTGTATATCATCTTGACTGTCCGCAAATAAGACAATATCATCAGCATAAAATAGACCTGGAAGCTTCTGTTCAACCATCGTGCCGACCTGTTTGTGTGACAAATTAAATCCAATGTTGCTACCTTCTAGCGCTTTTTCCATCCTCACCATGTACAGCATGAATAACAGCGGGGACAAAGGACATCCCTGTCTCAGCCCCTTGCTAATGTCAACGCTGTCCTTGCTAATGTCAACGCTGTCCTTGCTGCTTATTCCTTCCCATTCTACACAAACTGTATTTTCTCGGTATATCTCCCTCAAAAGCTGTATACAGTTGTCACCTATGCCCACTTCCTTCAATATATCCCACAAAATTTCCTGATTAACGCTGTCATACGCCCCAGTGATGTCTAGATAAGCTACGTATAAGGGCCTGTTTTCTATTTTAGATATTTCTATACACTGAGTAAGAACAAAAAGGGTATCGTCTAACCGCCTGTCGATTCGGAATCCATTCTGAAGTTCTCCCAAAATATCATTGTGCTCTACCCACGTTTCTATTTTTAATTTTACTGCCTGCGCATCGCCCACCTGTATATGTAACGGTTAGCGGTCTATACGAGCGAATGTTATCCTTTTCTGCCCTGCCTTTATAGATTAAGTTCATTCTACTTTTTCGCCAACTGTCTGGTATTTCCCTCTCCTGTAAGCACTTTTCTACGGCTTTCAGCAGTGCTTCTTTAGTGCTATGTCCTAGTTCGTTAATGAAGGCTGACGGGAACCCCATCTAAGCCCGCAGTAGTGCGCTTAGGACTACAGAAACGTGCAGCTGCTCCGCGCGGGGAAAAAAAGAGAGAGAGAAATGGAAATGGCGTCAGGAAACAACCAACGACAAAAAGAAACGTGGCTCCGCCCCTGTGCCTCAGTGCACCTCCGGAAAGGGAGACCCGACTTGTGATAATGTCAATTGCGGTGGGGCTGGCTTGCAGATGCTGGGCGACGATTTTTAAAATCAAAGTAAGATCAAGGTCATTCAATAATAATTGAAGGAGCCTGGTAAGATATTTCGTACGTGTTGTCTGACTCCGGTGTGTGGAGAGCGATGACAGTGCACACCATGGAAACGAAAGATGTCCCTTTTGGGGTGCCTCAGAATCGTGTCAGTACTCCTTTAAAGGGGTACTGACACAAAATTTCGCGGCCGAGATAGCCTGCTGGATCGATTCCCGTGTACATGCGTGTACCATCTGCAAAATATCGACAGCGAATAAAGCCTGGAAGGTATTTTATATGAATTTTGAAGTTCGCGTGCGCGATCCAGCATTCTAGGCCGCACTTGGCGGAATTGACACCCTCGGAGGTGACCCGAGGTGACCCCCCCTACGCAGCCGGTACAACAGGTTATGATGACGTCGTAGCCGCCATTTCTGTTTTGGCGCGCTTGCCACTGCGCTGTTGGTGACTGCTCGGCGGCTGCTCGCCATTGTGTGGCCGCGGCCAAGAGGAGGCGCTGCCGCGGCGCACGCGTTGAAAGTTTTGTGTTTGGCGACACTACAGCTTTCCCGTTTCCTGCTCCCAAGGACTTCTTGATTTCCCTGTGCTGCAGTGACAGGCCACAATGCCGAAATCCTTCTGCGCTGTTTCCTTCTGCACGTCGAAGTCGGGATCAGGAGTATCGCTGCATACGTTTCCCCGCGACGAACCTCGGCGGCAGAAGTGGATCGAGTTCGTGCGCGCTTGTGGACGTCAGGAGTATCAGGACTGGTCCCCCGTGCAGAACAGTCGCGTTTGCGGGCTCCATTTCGAGGCGCATTGCTTTACCACACAGGAGGCATTTGTGCTTAATTAGATTTTCTCATTTGTTGAAATCATGATCACTTGACATGCATTCAACAGCTGTGTATCACTTCACGTGTCACTGCCATAATGTTGTTGTATACATATGTACATATATACTGGGTGTCTCAGCTATCCTTTAGCCAAGGGTTAAAAAGTACAATATTGAAGGCACGCGAGTGAAATCAGTTGCATATTGTTGACAGCTACCTTGCGCACTACAGATAATTTTTTGGTAATTAATTTGTTAATTAGGATTATTTAACTAAATTGCTAAATATTGACTTTAGTTCGAGAGCATCTTCAGAAACCCCCCATTACATTATTTGCAATGCCGTTTTTTCCAAGCTGCAAAGAAAGCCCGCGAAAAAAAAAAGAAAAAAAAAGAAAACACGTGGCTAGCGCATTCGCGCGCCGCGAACGTGCTGGTCTAAGCCGTGGTTTGAGCGAACGAAATCAGCGGCGGGCGCGACTCGCTGGCTTTGATACAGCGGTAGGCCGATAAGTTGACGGTGGTTTCTTGGCCCGCGCTCGCTACAACTTGCACCGTCACGCGCGCGAACAGGCTGGCAACGGGCCAAGAAACCACCACCAAGTTATCGGCCTACCGCTGCATCGAAGCCGGCGAGTAGCGGCCGCCGCTGATGTCGTTCGCTCAAACCATGGCTCAGAGAAGCACGGTCGCGGCGCGCAAATGCGTTAGTCACTAAAACCCCTGAATATAGAAAGTAGCGACACTCTCCTCCATATCCTCTGCCAACAGGTCGAACCTCCTCCGCCTACAGGCCGAACCTTCCTCCATATCCTCTCCCAAACGGCCGCAGTGCGGGCGCCGGCCATATAACCCAGATCTCGCCACCTTCCTATCAAGAATGCCATGTCACGCTGATAACAGGCGCGATGTTCGTGACCTTTCCCGGGCGGGAGAGGAGGGAGAGGAGGGCGCGCGGGGTGGCGGCTCGGTTCAAAGAAGGACGGTACTTTCCAAAAAATATCCAGGGACTTTACTAGTCACGTGTTTGATTTCTTTTTTTTTTTGTATTTCGCGGGCTTTTTTTGCGGCTTGGAAAAAACGGTACATGTGAGACTTTCTTTAGCGCAAATAATGCAGGGGGGGGGGGGGGGGGGGGTAACTGAAGACGCTCTCGAACTGTGCAAGTCCCATTTCTTGCCTAAAGTCAATATTTAGCAATTTAGTGAAATAATCCTTATTAACAAATTAGTTGATTACAAATCAAAAACTTGTCTGCTGTGCGCAAGGTGCTGTCAGCAATATGCAACTGATTTCACTCGCCTGCCTCTAATATTGTATTTTTTAACCCTTGGCTAAAGATAGCTGGGACACCCGATATATATATATATATATATATATATATATATATATATATATATATATATATATATATATATATATATATATATATAGCGATGCATTGGAACCTAGAAATGGGTTGCACTCTTGAGAGCCTTCTAGTGGGTCATCTGCAAAAAGGACGCCGCTCGCGCTTAGAGTTCGTGCCTGGCCGTGACTGTCGCCATTACGCAGTATCTCTGAGTACCGGCAAATAAACGCCTTAACAAATTGGTGGAGAGTGGCGCACAGATGGCGCACACCCGACAACCGGCCCATCTGCTTTGCATGCGGATACGCCGGTCACGTGGAACGTTACTGCTTTCGCGTGCAGCCGCCTCCTGTCACGTCACCTGTCGCTGGCCAGCTGAGCCGTCCCTTTCACGACCCACCCCCGTCTATGCCACCGACGTCGCGCCCAGCTCTGTCTCCTCGCAGGTCCACGTCTCCACGATGCCGATCCCTGTCACCCATGCGGCCAAGTTCGGCCGCTCAAGAGCAGGAAAACTAGTCGTCGCAGTCCACGAGGCAAGGGCTGCGACGCTATCGAACTGTGAAAGCCCTCAGAGAAATCCATCGAATGTCGTTGACGTGTTTGTGGACGGTGTTCGCGCATCTGCTCTTATCGATACTGGAGCTGCCGTATCCGTTATGGACGCAAAACTTTGCCGCTTACTCCGAAAAGTGACGACGCCACTTTCTGGGATGTCCCTCCGTACCGCTAGTTCGCAGAGTATTCATCCTACAGCAGTGTGCACAGCTCGCGTCGTCATTCAGGACGTTCTATATGTCGTCGAGTTCATCATCATTACTGCATGCTCCCACGACGTCATCCTGGGATGGGACTTTCTCTCCCGCCACGACGCCGTCATTCATTGTGCCTCCGCCGAAATTGAACTCTCACCGTTCGCACATTTGACGCCAGTAGATAGTCCCTCGGCACTGAGCAAGATCCTCGTGAAAGACGATACGACAGTGGCTCCAAGCTCGTCAACGGCTGTGTCGGTCTACTGCGCCGGTCTCTCCGACACAGTTGCACTCCTTTCGCCATCTGACCGTGGTTGCAGTAGGAAAGGGTTGCTGGTACCTTTCGCGACCGTGCAATTAACTCAGGGCAACACCGCTGTTTTTGTGACCAACCCATTCCCGTACATAGTTACGTTGGTTCGAGGGGAATGTCTCGGCAGAGTGGAACCCGTCGACGACGCACAAGTCCTGGACGTACCCGGTGACTCGCACTGTCCCAGTTCCCGTACCATCAGTGCTGTTTCCACGTTTGATCCGTCATCTGCTGATGTATTTGGCAACTCCATCGCTGACAACCTTACGTCGGTCCAGCGTTCCCAGCTTCTGGGCCTATTGCAAGAATTTCGATCTTCTTTCGATGTAGGGCAAACTTCTCTCGGTCGCACGTCCACTGTTACACATCGCATCGACACTGGCGCCCAACCACCGTTACGGCAACGTCCATATCGCGTGTCGCCTGCCGAACGTCGGGTAATTAATGAGCAAGTAGACAATATGCACCGACGCGACGTAATTCGGCCCTCGGACAGCCCATGGGCGTCTCCTGTTGTTCTCGTTGCGAAGAAGGACGGTTCTGTGCGGTTCTGTGTGGACTACCGACGCCTCAACAAGATCACTCGTAAGTACGTGTATCCACTAGCGCGCATCGACGACGCGATTGACAGCCTCCACGGAGCCGAATTCTTCTCTCAATTTGCGCCCGGGGTACTGGCAAGTACCTATGGCTCAAGACGCTCGACCGAAGACAGCCTTTGTCACCCCCGACGGCTTGTACGAGTTCAACGTCATGCCGTTTGGTCGGTGTAATGCGCCCGCGACCTTTGAGCGCATGATGGACACCGTTCTGCGCAACTTGAAATGGCACACGTGCTTGTGTTACCTGGACGACGTCGTTGTTTTCGCTCCGGATTTCTCCACGCATCTCCAACGTCTGAAAGAAGTTTTCACACGTGTGAGCAACGCCGCCCTCCAACTAAATCTGAAGAAGTGCCGATTTGCAGCACGGCAACTCACAATCCTAGGTTACGGCGTGTCCAAGGACGGAATTCTTCCCGATCCGGCCAAGCTTCGGGCCGTGGCCGAGTTTCCCAAACCTGCGTCTGTCAAAGAACTGCGCAGTTTCGTAGGCCTGTGTTCATACTTTCGACGATTCATACGAAACTTTACGACGATCATATCACCACTGAAGAAGCTCCTTGGAAGTAACGGGCCCCTTAATTCGTGGTCATCCGAGTGCGACGACGCGTTCGCCAAGCTCCGCCATTTGTTGTCTCCTCCCATACTACGCCACTACGACCCTACGGCCCCAACGGAGGTGCACACAGACGCCAGCGGTGTAGGCCTCGGCGCTGTCCTGGCGCAGCGCAAACCCGGATTCCCCGAATATGTCGTGGCATACGCAAGCCGTACGCTCACGAGAGCCGAGACAAATTACACCGTCACGGAAAAAGAGTGCCTGGCGATCGTCTGGGCCCTTACAAAGTTTCGACCCTATTTGTATGGTCGCCAATTTGATGTCGTCACCGACCATCACGCACTATGCTGGCTGTCGTCATTGAAGGATCCCTCAGGCCGTCTCGCCCGCTGGGCTCTTCGCCTGCAAGACTACGACATCCGCGTGCTGTACCGCAACGGACGCAAGCATGCTGACGCCGACGCCCTCTCGCGCTCCCCCTCTGCCTGACGACAAAGCCCCCTGCTCAGTATCTTCCATTGCTGTTTCTGTCATCGATGTTCACGTCATCGCTACCGAACAGCGCAAGGATAATTCGATCGCCCCGCTGATCGACTTGCTCTCTGATCCGTCCGCAACACCATCCACTCGCGCCTTGCGTCGTCAAGCTCACCATTTCGCCATACGTGACGGCCTGCTGCATCGACGCAATTACAACGCCGACGGCCGGCAGTGGCTACTCGTGATACCCCGCAGTCTGCGGTCGGAAATATGTGAGTCATTCCACTCTGATCCGCAATGCGCGCACTCTGGGGTGTCCAAAACTTACCACCGCATTCGACAACGCTACTTCTGGCGAGGGATGTACCGCTACGTGCAGAAGTTCGTTCGCTCCTGCCTCGATTGCCAACGCCGCAAACCTTCAACACACATGTCCCCAGCCGGGCTACAACCGTTACCTTGCCCTGACCGTCCGTTTGGGCGCTTGGGTATCGATTTGTATGGACCACTTCCTCTGACGTCGGCTGGTAACCGCTGGGCCATCGTCGCCGTAGACCATCTAACGCGATACGCCGAAACCGCCGCCCTCCCTGCCGCTACTGCGCGTGATGTTGCCTCCTTCCTGCTGCACCGATTCATACTGCGTCACGGTCCACCCCAGGAGCTTCTCAGCGATCGAGGCCGTGTCTTCCTGTCGGAAGTCGTCGAAGCCATCCTCACGGAGTGCCATTCTGTCCACCGCAAAACTGCTGCTTACCACCCGCAGACGAATGGCCTCACCGAACGCTTTAACCGCACCCTCGGCGACATGCTTTCGATGTACGTCGCCGCCGACCACACGAATTGGGATGCTATACTGCCCTTCGTCACCTACGCTTACAATACCGCCCCTCAGAGCACTACTGGTTTTTCACCCTTCTTGCTATACGGACGGCACCCGTCACACACCATCGACATGATACTCCCGTACACGCCGGACCCATCTGAGTGTGCCCCTATTTCTGACACAGCCAGGCTTGCTGAAGAGTGTCGCGAGCTCGCCAAGACCTTCACGACGAATGAACAAGAGCGGCAGAAGGGTATTCGTGATGGAAGAACTGACATTTGGGCGAGTTGGATTGCGTTAATCATGACGAGTGGTTTTCAGCGCAAAACGACGAAGACACAGGAATAGCGCAGGTGTTCGTGTCCCTCCTATTCCTGTGTCTTCGTCGTTTTGCGCTGAAAACCACTCATCATGAGTATTCGTGATGGTTCCGCCACTTCTGAGCCCACGTTCCTCCCTGGGGCGCTCGTATGGCTCTCGGTCCCTACCTCCGCAGCTGGCCTCTCTTCAAAACTACTGCCGAAATATGAAGGCCCCTACCGTGTCATCGAGCGCACATCTCCGGTCAACTACCTGATCGAACCCATCGAACAATCTTCGGACATGCGCCGTCGAGGGCGCGACATTGTCAACGTGGAGCGCCTGAAGGCCTACTATGACCCGCTCGTAGTGACAAGCTGTTAGGTCGCCCGGCGGCTCCCTTTTCGTCCCCGGGGTAATTGTAGCGATGCATTGGAACCTAGAAATGGGTTGCACTCTTGAGAGCCTTCTAGTGGGTCATCTGCGAAAAGGACGCCGCTCGCGCTGAGAGTTCGTGCCTGGCCGTGACTGTCGCCATTACGCAGTATCTCGGTGTACCGGCAAATAAACGCCTTAACAATATATATATATATATATATATATATATATATATATATATATATATATATATATATATATATATATATATATATATATATATATATATATAAATTCTTTTACGCTTTGATATAGCAAGTGCTTTTAGGCCATTTTACATCCATATTACATACTGTCATCGTAAATCGTTGGCCACCGCTAACATCACATTAAAAGACACGCAACTCTTCGGCCGCACATGGCCCTTGTGCCATGGAAAACCACATATCATTGCAGTTCCATCCTGCGGTGGACATGAAATAGGCTGATGGCTTCTGCAGCCCTAGAGGACATGGGGGCGGGAAACGGGAAGGAGAGGTCTGAGACTCCTGAAGTGAGCACCTACTTGATGGACAAGCTGTCTGGTGATTCTCTGGTTGGCTTTGGGAATCCCTTGTCCATTCTTGTAGCAAGGTATGCTGTTTCAATGCCATGCAGAACGAAACAAAGGGTTTGATGTTAAAGAGAGGGCGTGCAGACACGGGCACAAAAGAGAAGACGCCACAAACAAGTGAAAAAGGCGTCCAGCGCCTCCCCCTTCGTACGCCCCCTTTGTCAGGTTGCCTGTGGACGTTGCCACGGCTACCACCGCCCAGTCAATGGTAGCCGAGCATCTGTTTCCAATGCAGGAGGTACCGGGTTCTATTCCCAGTGCCGTCGAACACCCACCGATTTTTCTAATGGGTGCTCGGTGTTGTGAGAATTTCGCTCTCGAGGTGGTGCCCCTTTCTTTCCTCCAAATTCTTTAACTGTCCCTTTCCCAACGACGCTGAGCCTCTCTTTCGCTACTTTAATCCCCTAACACTGCACGGGATAGTTGAGGTGTCCTCCTCTTCTATGTCCAAGAATCTCACCTCCCCAACCCCTTGCTTCCCCAGCAATAGGGGGTGGCAGCTTAACAAAGCCTCTTCGCGGGGTAAAGACAAGATGCTGGACTGCACACATGGCTGACATATCTTAGCCAGAGAAGGTTGTGACAGCGAAAAAACATTTTTTTTTCGTTTTTTACGGCGCTCCCAGTGCAGCTTGTCGTTTGGCACGAAGTTTCCCCTGTGAGAACTGAAAGTTCAGAAGCTCTTGAAACGATGCACCTGCAGGGATTAGGATGTCGTAGTCAAGTACAGAAATACCGTGTCGTTGGCACGGTATTTGTGGTGTTTAGGTGCCTTTACTGGAATTAGGAGCGGCAAAAGCACAACGAGCGAGAAAGGAGGAGCGCTACCGTAGTCCTGTTCTGTATTTGCGTACCGCATTTCCGTAACTTCCATCTTTCGCCGGAGAGCTTTCGCGACGCGCAAATAAGCGGCAGATGCAGTTTTGAGAACTACAGCTATAATGCTGTAGGTTTGACGTTGCGCTGCATAAAAAACACAAAGGGCTTCTTACAGCTTAGGAGTGAAAAGAAAGGTGCTGCATCGTCTTTGTTTAGGCCAATGATATCCACTCTCGAATTTTGCGGGAAACACCGGTGTTACAGTGAACTAGAATACTTTCCAGTGGCGCGTCCGCGCCGCGCTGCCTGACGCACGCGGTGGCAGCTGCAGCAGCGGCGCTGCCATCGACCACTCTTGAAAGCTCGCCCTGGCTACAGTGTACTAGAACAACTCAGTGCAATGAGCGGAGCGGGCGCCGCCTTGCTTCGCGCGTCACAGTGAATGGCACCCGAAGCGGTGGCGCTGTCGTCGACCACTCTTGAAAGCTACCGATTTGTGCGCACACGTGTGTACGCGCGGCAGCCTCATTTCAGTGTTGTTAGCGCGACGCGAGGGCCAAAGGACTGGGCTGGGATCATCCAGGCAGTGGCAAGGCAAAAGGCAGCCAGATAAAAAAAAAAAAATACGTTTAATTTAAAAAGAGGACGACGTATATATATATAAAAAAAAACATTTGGACGAGGAAGCAGCCCTCGACGCTAGATGCGCCGCCCTTTTATAACCCCCCGTATTCAGAAACGCTCCTTGACTTGATTTCGAACGCTCTGTCTTTAGGTGGTGCCAAGGCAGCGCAAACGCGTTTCAAACGCGCTGCCTTGAGGCGGTGGCAAGCCAAGTTAAAGTGAAGGAGCGTTTCTGAATACGGGGGTAAGCGCCGAAACGCAAGGAGGAGGAGGGTGCAGCTCCGCGGTTCGGACGCGTCCAGTGTCAATGTAGGACGCGCCTTGTGTCTCGGTGAAAGCAATTTTTAGCTGACTTTGAGAATTTATTGTGCATTCCACGCCGCGTGCTGCGCTATAATATTTGGCTCGCGTGTTCTCGAGAGCCTGGACTACCGATCGGCAGCGTTTTCTGAGCATGCTCAAAAAGTGTTGCAGGGCCCCTTTAAAAATTATAGTGCCTGAGTTTAGTGCACGTGCCGCTTATAGTTGACATTGCATACGTCTTTCATTATCACGAATATCACGCGGATATTTGGTTTCACGAATAACAATTGCTTCGCAAAATTTAATACTCGCGCAATAGCCACATTGCATGAATGCAGCACTACGGGCAAAAAAAAGAAAAAAACAGAGCATCGACTAGCCTTCGACTGCTACCAGCTTTTCTTGTTGAGAGGCCCGAAATCATACTTACAGCTTAACTCACCAATGCGGTTATGAAATACGCGCAGAATAATTGAAAAACCAGCCACAATAGCGTTAAAACAGCGGCGGCGCGTAACCCAACGCCTGTTACATTCTCATATATATTATATATCTGGGGTTTAACGTCCCAAAACCACCATATGATTATGAGAGACGCCGTAGTGGAGGGCTCCGGAAATTTCGACCATCTGGTGTTCTTTAACGTGCACTGACATCGCACAGTACACGGGCCTCTACCATTTCGCCTCCATCGAAATGCGACCGCCGCGGCCGGGATCGAACCCACGACCTTCGGGTCAGCAGCCGAGCACCCTAACCGCTATACCACCGCGGCGGACTGTTACATTCTCGTGTGCCACGTACGCTGCAAAGGAGAGCCAGGGCGAGCTTTCAAGAGTGGTCGATGGCAGCGCCGCCGCTGCAGCTGCCACCGCGTGCGTCAGGCAGCGCGGCGCGGACGCGCCACTGGAAAGTACTAGAACAACTCAGTGCAATGAGCGGAGCGGCCGCCGCCTTGCTTCGCGCGTCACAGTGAATGGCACCCGAAGCGGTGGCGCTGTCGTCGGCCACTCTTGAAAGCTACCGATTTGTGCGCACACGTGTGTACGCGCGGCCGTCTCATTTCAGCGGTGTTAGCGCGACGCGAGGGCCAAAGGACTGGGCTGGGATCATCCAGGCAGTGGCAAGGCAGCCAGATAAAAAAAATACGTTTAGTTTAAAAAGGGGACAACGTATATAAAAACATTTGGACCGAGGAAGCAGCCCTCAACGCTAGATGCGCCGCCCTTTTATAACCCCCCGTATTCAGAAACGCTCCTTGACTTGATTTCGAACGCTCTGTCTTTAGGCGGTGCCAAGGCAGCGCAAACGCGTTTCAAACGCGCTGCATGAGGCGGTGGCAAGTCAAGTTAAAGTGAAGGAGCGTTTCTTAAAAAGGGAGGTAAGCGCCGAAACGCAAGGAGGAGGAGGGTGCAGCTCCGCGGTTCGGACGCGTCCAGTGTCTCTGTGGGACGCGCCCAGTGTCTCGGTGAAAGCAAGTTTTAGCTGACTTTGAGAATTTATTGTGAATTCCACGCCGCGTGCTGCGCTATAATATTTGGCTCGCGTGTTCTCGAGAGCCTGGACTACCGATCGGCAGCGTTTTCTGAGCATGCTCAAAAAGTGTTGCAGGGCCCCTTTAAAAATTATAGTGCCTGAGTTTTGTGCACGTGCCGCTTATAGTTGACATTCGATCATTACCACGAATATCACGCGGATATTTGGTTTCACGAATAACAATTGCTTCGCAAAATTTAATACTCGCGAAATAGCCACATTGCATGAATGCTACACTATACGGGCAAAAAAAAATACAGAGCATCGACTAGCCTTCGACTGCTACCACCTTTTCTTGCCGAGAAGCCCGAAATCATACTTACAGCTTAACCTACCAATGCGGTTATAAAATACGCTGAGAATAATTGAAAAACCAGCCACAATAGCGTTAAAACAGCGGCGGCGCGTAACCCAACGCCTGTTACATTCTCGTGTGCCACGAACGCTGCAAAGGAGAGCCAGGGTACAGTGAACTGTACCGGTGTGCATTGAAAAAGCACAGGCGGCTGCCGACTGTCCCACAGTCCTGTGAGTATCGTAGACATGCGTGTTGCCACCCGAGCCGTATGAATCTGGAGGCTGGTACTATGGTTGCCACTTGACCCGTCCCGACGACGCAAGGTAATCGTAGGCCACGCAAAAATATATTAGAACTTTAGATTTCATATCGACACCATTTAACTCTTTCGTTACCGTGTCCATAGGACATGGGTCACCGGTGACCCATACGCGCCACAAGCTATTTTTAAAATATGAGCGCTCCTCTGGACTTGCAGCGGCATCTGTCGTATTCTCTAGGCACCAATCTTTCATTTTTTGCGTAGTTTGTATTTTTCCCATGCGGCGGCGATTTAAGCGGCGGTTCCAATTGTGCGGTTCGCTCCGTCTGTGATGGCAGACGATTTTGTTGCCGGTCCCTCGCGCGAACCACGCCTTTCTGGCGATTCTGTTGCATCTGGAAGCGATCATTTGGCTGCTTCTAGTAGCAGTGATTCAGATGATGATCCCTTCTTTTTTTTTTTAATTACACAATTCCACATATTTTTTGTGTAGTGAAGTCATACATAATGATGTTCTGGCGCCGTCTGCGACACTGTACTTTCCCAGTTAAGATTTTTTTTCTTGAGCAACCATCGAGCGCAATATGTCCATATATACATGGTTCAATAGCCCATTTCTTTCCCTTTTTACTAATATTTACTGTGCTTCTGTGTGTGAGCAATTTGTGCAATAAAAAGAAAAAAACTGTGCAACCTGGCTGAACAAGACACTTTCTACTGGGCAACAAGTAAACAAGTGTAACTCGTGCAGTTGTTGAGCTAGGTCAGTGAAACTTTTCTGTTAGGTAGATTTCTTCTATATAAACAATTTGTATATTTCAGAATATTTTCCAGATTTACTCCTTTTATGTAGTAAACATACAATTGCAAATGTACTTTCAAATTTGCAAGAAATGTTATCTTTAATGATTTTTTCTGTATATTAGTTTCCAAGTTCAGTTTTTAAAACTTACACACGTCAAAAGTACATTTACTTAGCTTTCTTTTGATGCATTGCATTACAGTATAACCATTTTATTACTTATTACAAAAAAATACCAACAAAAACCTACGAAAAGTTGCCCATTTTCCCACGGTAACGAAAGAGTTAAATGTATTTTTTTTTAGCTCAGGAAGACGAAACGTCACCTATAAGTGCAAGCTGCCGTAATCAGCCAAATATATCCTGCTATTTGTCGTCATCGACCTGTTCAGAGCAGCGATTAGAGTGTATACCTTTCTGCCACCCTTTTAACGCAGTTACGAGGAAAATACCAATATCCTAGAATCCGCTCTAACAATATGCATCAGTGCCTGAATTAAAGGGGTGGTGCCACCAAATTTGTGGCTTGCGCGTTCTTCGCTGCAAGCATTTATTATAGCTCTAGGAAGTATGATACACGCACCAAGATTCACGTATTCTCGCAAAATAATTTAATATCGCCTTATTTATGTGGGCAGTTTTCGGTTTCGGTTTCTGGGCGCCAAGTTGGGCAGTGACGTAGCAGTGCAGTAGGCTTGGTCACGTGACCAACCAAGGCTGTGACGCACGTCGTCCTGAGTATTGTCTGCTCTCGCAAACAGGTCCGGCGGTCACCCACGTCACTAGTATCTGGTGTGACGTCACTACAACTTTCGTTGCCCTTCCTGTAGAGCTACGTCAGTTTTGGCGCGCTAGCGATGGATTTTGATCGGGAGAATGAGCATTTAGGTGCACTTTGGAAGTGAATTAAAATATGTTCTGAACGTTTGCTGTGTCCGACCCTTCGTGTGGAGTGTCCTTGCATACAGTGGAAACCCACAACAGGCTTGTTATAGCCTCGAAATTTGATGGCACCACCCCTTTAAGTACTTTTTGCATCAGCATATCTTTTTTTTTTTCATATGGCAAAACTTCAAGGTACGTTTGTCTAGACATGTTGCATTTACAAAGAATATGAACATTTATTGTTTGACTTGGATGGAAGAAAGACTGCCAAGAATTTTATGCTGAGAAGTTTCAAAGGCGCTGAAGCAATGTCACATAAACTGAACCAATTTCGCTAAACTACAAGCGATGTGTTGCGCGCTGATATATAGCAGCATTTTTCTCCCTTTCAGCCCGATATAATGCTGCTTCGCATTATTTATTCTTTCAATTACAAAATGCGCAGTTGATTTTGTAAAGGTATCGCGCCGGAAGTCCTTTGCAAAGTTTACGTAAATATGCGTAAGCACTGTGCTACCAGCTGATATTCGTCGTCTGTGATGATGTTGCTCTTCTGCTTTGTCGTTGCTGTCTTCGTTTTATTTGTTAAATTGATACGACGTGCACGTCGAGATGAGCAAGTGGCGCAATGCTTGCTCTGTGCACCCACTGACTATAGTGAACATTTTGTTGTCATGAACAGGCTCCCCTGTTAGGGATTTAGATACTCATAATTGGTATTTCAGATACTCTCTAAAATAAATAGTGTGTTTTGCAACCAGCACATGCGCAGCTCCGAAACCTTCTCCGCACACTCACACGTGTGCCGCCACTGGTCCGGTACTGAGAAACGCAATTTATTTAGTGACGGTTTGTCTCCTTTTTTCTGATCAAGGAGGCTCCGGCTTTCCATTTCCCTCACCTTTCGGAGGCACTGTTCCCAGCGAGCCGTTCATGTTTGCAGGTGTGTTCTGAATATTCCAAAACTCGGGTAACAGCCTTCTTCCCGGATTCCTTTCTGTCACAGAAGCGCCGTCAAAGTCAATTTTGTGGTCGCGCTTCTCACATTGTACCCCTTGAAAGGTGTGCCCTCGCTTCTCAGATACGGAAAGTGACCTGGAGGGGGGCTGAAGGGGAGCAACAATCGCGCACCTGTTGTCGTGCCGTCTCTTCGGCGCGATAATTGGCCAAGCGTATAATCCTCGTACAAGTGCTAACAACGCGGGGCAGAGATGTCGGTATTCCAACTTTAAAGCCCTGCGCGGCCGACTGGACATTAACCTTTGAAGTGCAGGTGTGGGCTCATCATTGCAACCATGCCAATGCCTTGGGATTGGTGGAATCTTGGTTACCGCTTGATGAGAGGGAAAAGGGATGGACCCCAGCCACGCTTATTAAATCCGGTGCACCGGAGAGCGCTGTGCTTGTTCACTGAAATCTGGATAATGTAAGCACTTGTATAAAGTTTTCTTCCTTACATCGACTTGCCCTGATGACAGCCCGTGTTCGCACCGGCCACGTAACCCCATTCCGAACAAAGGCTTAGCGCAACAAAATTTGCCTATATCTAAAGCGTGAAAGACCGTAATTTGTTTTCTTTTAATTTATTACGATTAGAAAACCGATTAGAACTAATGAGTGGGACTATTGTGAACACAAATTAACAGTATTTAACAAATGAAGAGTAATTAACAGTATTTCTGCTGTGACGAGGTTCTTGTGATAATGTGAACTATTTAAAACAAAAGAGTCAGGAAGCCCTCCATCGCTCCTCCTCACCGGTTGTACTTCAAGCGACCGCCCCCCCTAAAATGAGTGGCCAGGCTGCCTGGCATATCGATAATAGTGGTAGCGCATGCGTGAGCAGCGAATCGTCGATTAGCTTGCCTGAATCTCTCATGTAGACCACTATGCGTGCTCAGTTCACCTCTTGCCTGGGCAGATGAGTTTTTGTGTTTTCCTTTTTTTTTTCCACCGCTGCGTGCCTTTTTTCAGTTGTCAGTCGGGGTTTTTGGTGCAACATGAATATCTACCAAGTAGCTCAGGTCTCTGGCATTCTAAGCTTGTGTTTGATGCATGGCTTTCATGCTGGAATGCCTCTTGCCAGCGGTGGTTTAGTGATGTTCTTGGATGTTTTTTTGACAAAGCCTGTTTCTCTGCAGTTCTACACTACATTTGCATTCGTGTGTCGCTCCAAGCCTGACTGCAACGAGGTGCACGCGTATGTCTCCTTTGTTCCGGTAAGTAAGTAAACTCGGGTGGTCCCTTTTTGTGCATCTCACGCTGGTCTGTTGCAGATCTTGAGCTACATTATCCTGCGGAATATCAGTGGCCTGCTGCGCACCCGTTACAGCACTTTCTTTGCCTGGTTTGGAAAGATTTCCCTCGAGGTAGGCCGCATTCATACATTCCAAAGGCGGGCAATAATGGTTCCGCTGTGTCAGGGGAACTTATTCAGACCAATGTTGCCAACCGTAAGGTAATTGCCCTACTTGCAGGGTATTTCAAATTTTTTGGCCAGCCTGGGGTAGTAGGGCGGTAATCGATTTTCTTATCTTATCCTCGTGCTTAACACACAGTCAGAAGATCATGTGACAACAAGGCAGGGCTGGGCAGAGATACTCAGAAAAGTATTCCGGAATACAGATGTCGAAATACCAGCGCAAGAAGCCCAAAATACAGATACTCAGATACATTTGTGTTTGACGTAGCGGAATATACCTGAAATACTTATGCAAAACGACGAAAAAAGTATCCCAGAATACAGTTACAGGGATACAGATAGAAGAATACAAATATTGGAATACTTTTTTTTTTTCCGAGGGTGCTGATGCTCCGCTAAGACATTTATTAGGTGCAGGATATTATTTTACCATATGTTCCAACGATTTCAAGCTTGCAAGTAAATACTATATATAGCTGAAATCACAAGCGAACGCCAGTGAATTAAAAATGTCTTTTTTGCTGAGGATCTGGACCATGGCATGCAAGTCATGTCGCACATGACAAGTCATGATTTCCATATTACCACTGGTCATTTATGTTCTTCATACAGTCACGTCACTCAATACCAAATTTGGTGTATCTCAAGCTAACGAAACGGCCGCGAGCGCGCCATGAGCGTGGCATGTAAATCATACTTTTCATGACAAGTTAGTCATGATTTCCATGATATGACCAGCCATTTATGTTCGTCATACGGTCATGGTATGCCATACCAAATTTGGTAGAAATCCCATTAACGATACGGCCAGGAGAGCACAAAGTCGTAGGCGGCTAGATAGATAGATAGCTTGATAGATAGATAGATAGATTGATAGATACGCTCAAAATCGCCGAAGTTCGCTGAGAAATGCTTCGCATTTAATAATTTGCATGCTTCGCAAACGCAAGCGTCCTTTATATAGGCGTCGCAATATAACGTGTAATATCCCAGGAACATTGCGTGGTACAAGCGTACATTTCCATCGGGCGTCAGAATATGTGACTATCATAACGATTTCATAGTTTAAAGCCAGCCACCCATTACAAGCGGCACACACCTTACTGCGCGTATTCCCTTAACACCACGTAGTGGCTGCATAGCAAGTTCGAAAACATTTCCCATATTTGCCGCGAATAACTGCTCCTGGTTTAAAGCATACTACCCATTACATAGCATGCACTAAGTGATTGAAGTACGCACTAGGGACGGGATATCGCTATCGCGTTCAACTCTTAAACGCGAAGCTTAAGGGTCCCCCCAATTTTTCTGATTATAATGTTCATTGACAAGATCGCAAGCAGTGATAACAAGGCTAAATTTACAATCCATGCAGATAACTCCAGGTTATACTTTCGTGGGAATCATAATAGAGATATTGTAAGAAGAGCTAATGAGACCCTAATTTCTGCAATTTGTCTTCATCCAAACAACTTAAAATTACCATACCGAAACTCAGGAAAGAAGTGGAAATGTAAAGGCTCGATTTGCTTTGTTCGACACAATATTAATCAGAACTTACAGACATTGATGCCATGGAAAGTACAGAAGATGTTAATAGTAGTAATTGTAATGTAAATATCAAGAAAGAAAAGAGGACGAAAAGATAACTTGCCTCTGGCAGGGACCGAACCTGCGACCTTCGATAACGCGTCCGATGCTCTACCAACCGAGCTGCAGCGACGGTCATCCCCCCCCGTACATTTTATGGGATATATATAGATTTTAGTCACTTTGGAGATCGGTATCGACAGGTTCAAAACGACCTGTATATGAGATATTGAAACGTGTTTTTTTTTTTTGTTTTCAAATGGCAACGCTTGCTCACAATTTGCCCCCCACTTTACCATCTTCTCTGCCCCGGCCCTTGCGGGACTAACTTGCGTGAATGCGGCCCGCTGATGGAAGTCAGTTTGAGACCTCTGCTTTAAAGACTCACCGATAAGCGCGTCATACAAGTATTAATTGGGTCCTAGCGAGGGACCTTTTAAGAAACATTACTATGTAAAAAATTGAGTACGCGCAAAGAAACAATGTCACAAGTAGCAGCAAGGAAACCAGACTTCCATCTCGCTTGTACGCATTCCAGGTACTAAATGAAACTGGCCGAAATAGCGGGGTCTCAAACCTAGACCTCATGCCGTTGTACAGACCGCATAGACAGTGCAACAAACAGGCGGGTTTTACGGTCTTGTACATCCAAATATTATCGGGGGGTTTTGCATCACAAAACCACGATATGATTATGAGGGACGCCATTGTGGAGGACTCCGGAAATTACGATCATCTGGTGTTCTTTAGCGTGCACTGTCATCGCACATATAGCATTTCGCCTCCATCGAAATGCGACCGCCGCCGCCGGGATCGAACATGCAACTTTCAGGTCGGAACCCGAGCACTGTAACCGCTACAACACCGCGGCGGATGGTCGTATATATGAATGTAATTGGTTTTATTACGCTTTCACGAACAGTTAGCGAAGTGGCGAAGACGAGCTGTATACCATAATGACAAGATTATTTCGGTCTTCTTTTATTATGTGCGCTAGAAACGTAAAGAGCGTTGTTTAAATTGAAGCGTCTTATTCAAAATTCTTAATTCCAGAAGGTAATTGAGCAATCTCGCGCTTGTCATCAATTTCGGCCTTTATTTCTGCTCCTCCTTGAGCTCTAAAGAAATATTGTCACTGGCAGTGAATATGGCACGGCCTGTTTCCTTCACGCTACAGCGCCAAATAATTAATTTGTATTGCAAAAGAAGAAGAAGAAACGCCGACCACAATAAAAACAATGTAAAACAAATTTTTGCTCCTACACGGGAGCTTTGTTCACAATGAGGTTCAAATGTATGATCTTTCATTTGTAAAGTGACGCCAACAAATATCAGGGACGTCATGTCTGTTTCGGCATATTGCCAAACCATCACCATCTCATAGGCTGGTATTTCCTCGAAATTAGCGGTTTTAGATGAAGAAAACGGCAGCGACGAAAGGACGTCCTTACTTTCTCCAAGATACCGGCGGGGGCCGACGACTGCACAATCGGACGAAATATATTGAAAAGAACGAGAGGAAGGGCCGCACGCCCTTTCGATATTGTGTTTTTCAAGTACAGCCAAGTGTACAAGCATTCGTTGAAAAAGAACTGCTGATTCACTTTCGAGCATCCAGCCGACCGCCTGCCGCACGCCTTGCTCTTATCAGTCAGCGGTCACGGTTCGTTCTCGGTGGCGATAGTCGATATTTTTTTTTATGTATGCATTGTCGTTTTGTCTGCCGCGCGGCCTGCGTCACGGCGCCAATTTTGAAAGTTGAAGGTCTGTACCCCACGTGGTGTGAAAAACGGTGAACTAAAAGCGATGTCCCGAATTCCTGGGTATGCGAATTCACCGCCGCAAGAATTTTTACCCCCCGTATTCTTAAACAAGCCTCGACTCGAATTGCGTCCTTCACTTGACCGAGTCGAGCCCAGCGTCGCTGCTCGACTGAAAATGACGCCGCACTTCTCAAGAATCGCTACAGATTATCGCTGATATTCGGTGACTTGTTCTGCGTAGAGACGGCGCTCCCATCAACTTTCTCAAGTCAAGGTGGAGCGTTGAGTGAAGGGGCGTTCTAGAATACGGGGGTTAGAATCCATCCAGTACGAGCGGAGTTACAAAGATTTGTCGCACGCTGCAATTGCGTTCTCTCTTCTCTCGTCCATAGACCCCTTTCATAATTGCAAGTGCGCTTCCCTGTGCTGAATATTTTTCCTACTCATGGCGGCACCTGTCATCCTTTAAGTGGAGAGGAGGCCCTAGTGGAACGTGCCATGGGTTTTCTATCATGCGGGTTTATATCAAGGGAGCCCAGTGAACGTTTTCCGCGCCATAGTGCAAGCAAAGTGCTCTTGAGCACGCTGTTTGCAGTAAGTGACCAGCCGCCATTAGAAAGGAAAACTGCACTGCAGGAAAGCTTGCTTTACAATTATGAAAAGGGTCTATAGAGTTTCCTATAAATACACTAGAGGGAACTCTGGCGCTAACGTCTATGGGGGCTGCAACCCACGGCGCTTCAGCCAGCATGGGAATCATGGGTAGTACACAAATTTGCCTAGTCTTGCCTAGTCTTCGTTCTTTTGGCTGCGTGTGGCCTGAATTCGCTTTGCCGCAATACGAAGTTCTGCAAAGGTTTAGCAGTTACGCTTCACCACCTTGACCATTTTAGGCTCACGAATTCAAATACGTTCACGAAGTTCCCAACGGTCCATTCTTTTTTCCGAAACAGAACGGAAAGCGCAACAATAAACAAAGCCACGAGTGCGTTCGAAGCTGGAAGCACGAAGACTAGGCAAATTTGTGTACTGCCCATCATTCCCATGGTGGCTGAACGATCGCAGCGCCAGAGTCCCCTCTAGTTAATTTTAGGAAACTCTATGCTCTCGTCTCGACGAACGCGCTGGAAGGTAAGCAGGGAGGGATGGCACAGGGGAAGAAGATACGTTACGCGCGCCTCGTGACCTTGAGCACTTTTTTTCTCTTTTTTTCTTGGAATACGCTGCTTCTCAGTACGATTGCGCGCGCGCACGCGTGGACAAGTCGCGGCCTCCCGTGGCGGACCGAGTGACGACCGAGCGCGCCATGCTCAAATCAGCCAATGGCTGATACAATGGCTGTGACGAGCGATTTTTGAGCTTGTGGCGTCATTTGTCGAGAGAAGAGAAAGCAATTTTTAGCTGACTTTGAGAATTAATTGTGAATTCCAGGCCGCGTGGTGCGCTATAATATTTGGCTCGCGTGTTGTCGGGAGCCTCGACTATCGATCGGCAGCGTTTTCTGACCATGCTCAAAAAGTGTTGCAGGGTCCCTTTAAGGTAGCGCTAGGGCAACCTTCATGCTTCCATACCTCACTCCTCGCACTGAAGGGGTGCTTCTCTGCAGTACCTGTCAGCGACTCTGCGTCCGATTTGTCATTTTCAATCGATGCCTTGTACTTGTGCACAAGCTCTGTGCAGGCCCGTAGCCAGGGGGGGTTAGGGGCCCGCCCCCCCACTACCCGAAATTCGGATGGAGGGCGGTGTTTTACTCAGAATGAGTAAAGAAAATAGGTGGTTTTCAAGGTTTTCAACAGCTGCCCCCCCCCCCCCCCCCCCCCTTGAAAAAAAATTACTGGCTACGGGCCTGGCCCTGTGATTATATCCTTCTCATTGTCGCTGAAAATTGCTTGCCAGGCATGTTTTCGAAAGTAAGGCTTTTTAACGGTAGTCAAAACTTTTCGTTAAGATGGCGCAGCGCGAAGAGGACAAGGTATACACAGCGAGGGTGAAGTGACTGCCAACTCAGGCTTTTTTGTTCCCTACAGGCGTTTTATAGGAAGAGAGAAAAAGCCAGGAAGAGACACTAGGCACGCGACAAAGGCCCCTTCGTCGCCCACCATTAGTGCTGGCGTCTTCTAGGAATAACAGCTTCTGCTTGGATAAGGCTAACCACGGTGTTAGAAGTACAGGTGGAACGACGGAGCGCCTCCGCCGTGCACTCGCTGCGTTGAACTTCGGTTCCTCCGCTCAATCGCGCCGCAGGAGGGGTCACGTGGCCGAGAGCCGGGCGAGCAGGCCCCGATTACGCCGTCTAGCCAACGCAGTTGTCGCCACGTTGCGCTCTTGTTTTCAATCTTTTTGTGCGATGACAGGCTACGCTATTCGTGTGAGCAAGCCGTGAAATGGGCAAGAAGTATTTTGTGCCACGGTGCAATCTGGCGACAAGACCTGCGCTGAAAAAGCGACGCTCTTTGCTGCACCCCGAGAAGGGGACCGCGTGAAGGTATGGCGCCATGCGATTCCGCGCAAGGACCGCGTGCTGCAGTCGACCGACTGCGTCTGCGAGAAGCACTTCGAGCCGAGGTACGTAACGAAGACGTGGGAAGCTGTATACAAAGGACACGTTCTTGTGAGTACACCACGAAAGGCGGCTTCGGCTAAAGACGACGCGCCGACGAAGTTTTCCGACTGCCGTGCTCACTGAGCAAAAAGAAGGAATGCGCCTGCGGATCGTTCATACCCTCCTGCCATGAAACGGCGCCGCGTGAAACTGGAAATTCAACCAGATTTCAAGAACTCACGCTAACGGAGACCTCGCAGGCGTCGTCAGCGAGATGGATAAAAGCAGCTGTGTGGGATCTGACGCCACAGAATTCGACACAAAGCCAGTCGCAGTGTCAGCCACAAGCTTGATCGAGGAAGTTTTTGAGAGTGGCAATAGCGTGCCTTTCCCAACAACAGCGTGGGCTTGCCACAGAGTTAACGTTGAAGGCTTGAGAACAGTCATGTTTTGTACACGAAGTTTTCACGACTAGTGCGGCAGCTACCCAGCCAGATGGTTCCACTACTGGCGCGAGCTAAAGCTATTATGCTGCTGCTCCCAGCCGCGTCGTCATGAAAAGAGTGGCGAGTCCTGACGAACAACTGAATTTAAGCGTCGCTCTGTTGGCAAACGTACACCCCTTGAATACATCCAACTCCCTTGCAAAGTCAGTAGCAGCAAAGATATTGTAATGCTTCTCAGGCGAGTGAGCGCAATTCGCTTGTGTGCCGGCGGGCCTTCATTACATCAGTGCAATAAAATGCATTTCTACATCACTCTACTGAACGGTGCCGTTTTTTAGTTGGTCTACGCCGTAAGTACGTACTTTTCTTTGAACCAACCCTACCTGTCTGTGCCGTCGTTCTCTCCCCGTGAGGGAGCTACGCTTGTTAACAATCAATTGGAATAAATGGGGTTTTATGTGCTGAAACCACGATGTGATTATGAGGCACGCCGTAGGAGGGCTTTAGAAATTTCGACAATGTGGTGTTTTTTGAAGTGCACTGACATCACACAGTAAATGGGCCTCTAGCATGTCGCTTCCATCAAAATGCGACAGCAATCAGGAGTACGTTTTTCTGCTCCAATACTACGGCTAATACGTTATTTTTGTCTATGCAAACAATACTTAAACAAACAAAACTAACCTCTGCCATAATTTAACGCGACTTCACTGTCATACGCTTAAATGCAAGATTTCACAAGTCCAAATGCGAAAGCATACGCCTGTCGCGAACCATCGAGGTGGTTAATTGAACATATTCCACAGATATCTACGGCTGTATGGTCAGAATCGAGGATTTGTTCGTCTCTTTTGTTTATTTATTTATTTTTACGCTAGTAATAGAGCGAATGCAGACTTTGTTTTTATTTTTTTTCGAGCGGCTTTCGCGACCCCAAAGCGACCATCCATACCTCGCATCGGCCACGGGTACTGTGGCGCCATCTCGCGCCCTCTCCACAAAAAGAGGACCGAAGTTGATCGTTTCTGGAGGCGCCGTTGGTCCACCTATAATACTTGTAACACCGTGAGGCTAACGATGGTTTCTTGCACTCTTCACATGTCATGTGAGCTGCTTCCACAATGATGTGGTCATCCGCGTAGGAGAAAATCACCTTGAACCCACGGGTGCCGCCGCATGCTCTACAATGTATGCCCAGGAGACCCTCCTTTCTGTTTCTAACATTGTTGGCATGCTCTCGCAGTCGATCGTTCCAACATCTGCCACCCGCGTAGCAAGCACAACAGCTCAAGGGGATTCTGTACACAAAGCCCCTCGTACATGCCACAGATCGGTTACGGTGGTTCAGGTCACAAAGATATTCTCGTTTACTTGTAGGAATTGGAAAAAGAAAGAAAGGCCGACGAAGCTTTTCCCCGACCCGCCGACATATTTAAGTCAGTGGGCAAATGAATGCTTCTTGGGAATCGCCTTTCGACTCTTTTGCGCCGTCTGCTTTCAGTTTTTCGTGGCCTCAGTAAGACGACGTATTAAAGGAACCACATATTTGAGTACTCACAGGGCTTTGGTTCCGTCTCGTTCTTCTAGAAACAGGTCGCTCTAAGAAGGCGCGACCCGATAGGCACGCTCTGAACAGTAAACAATCATTTACTTGGACCTAAGTTGATTGAAAACGAAATTTCGCCAAAGCGAGCAAATTTCGTAGGCTTAACACTGCTCGGTTCTGAAAATCAATCTTACGCACGTCCTAAATCCTTTAACCCTTTGTGCGGCAGTGGGACACATACGTCCCACTTTTCCATCTACAGAAAAAAATTTCTCCCACATCACCCGTTGCAATTAGCGCAACATTAAGTCACTCATATCTTACCTAAGGCATCGTAATCTCGAAAAAAATTCTTTTATTACGCTTTCGAAGGGCGGATGTAGTGTTACAATAGCGTTGAATTTCGGTCAATTTTTTATGATCGCTTCTGAATTTTCCTCTTTTTTGAGATAAATAGAACCTACCAATCCAAATGCCGGATAATATCCTCCTTTTCTGGTTTTTAAGAGAGATGATCTTAGCTTCCAGTCATCACGTGTTTTTGTAAATTTGCGAAATAACTTGATCAATAAATGCATCGGAACAATCCCCTCCAAAATTATCCCGCTAATCGCGCAGCGCAATTGCGGATATTAATGCGTGGAAATATTTCTCTCGATATTATATACCTCTTGAAATGTAGCCACATGTTCAGGGATAACATCTGTACTCGAAAATTTCAACAGCAAAAGCTAGGACAGCCAAATGGCCAAAAAAAAAAAAAAAAAAGGTCGATGCATGCGGTGAAGTCAGCTTTACAGGGACATACCACAGCGCTTTGAAGGCTCAAGAGACGCAACTGCAGCCGGCGTTCTCCTGCTCAAATGAGGTCCGCACAACTTTTCTCTTCAAAACTTTAGAAGTGATACTCTGTGCCACTTGCTTCGGCCGTTTCATCCCAAAATTCCCGTTGATGCAATCGCGAGATGGTGCCTTCATGAGGCAGTGGGGCAGTGTTTTCCCACTTTTTGAAAACACTCTCATGAGTCAGTGGGACATACATGTCCCACTTTTTTTCAGTAAACTACTGGCTTCATTTTGATGAAATTTGTTTCGTACTATTTCTTTCTAGTTTATATCAATAAAGCACAGCCGGTTTTTATATTACCATGTAAAAAATACAGGACGACCGACAAAGGGTTAAACGACCTTTATTACTCGCTGTCACGCAACGGGCCGTTGAAATTCATCAATGAAAGCAATGAGCTCCAAGGTTGCTCGACCATCCTTTTTTGCTGCTGAAACGGGCGAAAGTTAAATAAACAGGAAAGGATGTGCGCCTATGTGGTGAAAAAGCAGTGTAGACGTTATTATTCATCGCTATGCGTAAAAAATATTCCCTATTCTTGCTTAAAAAAGGATGTTTAGTCCGTATTTCACAGGTACTCTCGATCCCAGACTTGCTCAACACGCGCCTTACCTTACTGAGGCGGCCCTTAGGAAAGGAAGGTAGAAGGAAGCTTTCAGAATACGCTGGCTCCCTCAAGGAGCTCCTTAAGATAATTAGGCATGAAGGGCTCCTCACGCAAGGTAAGGAAATGGTCTGAGGTAAGGAGCGTTTCAGAATACGGGCCTTCATAGAGCTGAGCTAGTTGGCAGGTATTCATGCTAAAGAGACAGGGCGTGCAAACGAAGACGAGAAAAGCCAAGACACCACAAACGCCGACCGACAACCGAAAAAGGCGCACAGAAGGTAGACACAAAAGCTTATCTGCGCATGCCTAGGAAAGAGGCGAACTCATCAGATAAGTCCAGCACGCGTGGTGATCTATGTGAGAGACAACTATTCAGTTGGCTAGTTGGTTGAACATCTTGAACCAGGAAACAGCGAGCTAAAAACGAATACGTAGCCGAGGAACAAACTACGCGCAACACAAAGCGCTTGCTATCAAGTGAACTTTATTTTGGCGGAAGACGTATGTAAATACATACGTAAGAGCACTCGTCACAAACAGAATATACCATCCACAAAGCAACTGATTAACTGAGCAAAACACTGGATGACATGCTTTCAGTGTATGTGGACATAGAGCACAAAAATTGGGACGAGATTCTACCTTGATATAACATTTGCTTACAACACTGCTAAACAAGAAACGGCACGAATGACCCCATTGTTTATAGACGAAAAGTCAGGCATGATGTTGGATGCGATGACGTTGAAACGGGTACCGACGCGGTTACTCAACGTGCAGAGGAAACCAGGTAGCTCGCACTTGTGCGAATATAGCAACATCAAGAGCACGACGCAGGACGGTATAACCTTCGTCCTAGACCTGTAACCTACGAAACCGGCAACAGGTTCTGGACTTCTGCACGAAGACGGGGACTATCCGAAACGATACTCGACAGATACTTCGGACCTGTCACTGTTCCCGTTAATGGGAAAGCAATCGCCGGGCGGATTCCAAGGGCTGACGTATCGGCTCCCCGAAAGCGCGGACAATTTAGAGTTGGTCCCTTTAGTGCTCCAGCGAACGCCCGTTGTGGTCCAAGGACCGAGTCAGAGCCGAGATTTGATAACACAAACAAAATATATTCTCAGTTAAGGCGGTACAAACAACACACAAACATGCACTCTTGGCAGGTATCAAATACAATACAACTTGCAAGTTAACTCCGATGGTGTTCAAAACAACGGGAACAAACAAACTCGCGCTACAATGCAATCTCATGCATTAACTATCTAAGAACACTTTAAGACTCGAATGTTCATCAAACGTATTCAGTCCAAAGTTCTTGGAACTAATCTTGAAGTCCAGCGCTGGTTATCGTCCAGCGCTGGTTATCGTCCCGTTCGTCCGAGGTCTCTCTTCCAGGAAACGCTCCTCAAAACTTCTGCAGCTCCCACGGCGTCATCATTCGATTCTTCCAGATCGACTGACCGCACTTCACCAGTAAAACTTCACCGACAGCACCATCGTTCACCCATACACTGTCACTGCCCGACAGTTCCTCACTGACTCTTCACTCCTCCCTTCGCCGCTTGCTTATATTCGCTCGCCACTGGATTCGCGAAGTTTCCAGGTTTCTCCTCGGCGCGTAGTACAGCCAAAGCTACTGAAAAGGCGAAACCTTTCTCGTCGTTTCCACTCATCTCGGCGTTGCGTCATCCTTTCCTTCATGAGGGTTCGAGACATCGCTCGGCGTTCTGATCCGAGAGCGCTTGTTGGCGTGGCGGCGGCCGTTTCGAGGGGGAGAGGAGGCGCACGCGCGGCGTCGTTTGATGCTTGTTTCTTCGTTGCGCCTGCTCCGTCGCGACAGATCGGCGCCTGGATTTCACGCCGCCGTTTGAAATTGGCGACGCGCGCTTATTTGAGCGCTCGTTTGTGACAGGACCTTATCGAGTGCCGCGACGACTAAGTGACCTCGCCTGTGAGGTCGTCCCGGATACTGTACAAGGTGCACCGACCTTAACTTGTGCATGTTGTGCGCATAAAGCCGTACGTAAGCGAGTGACTTTGCGAGAGACTGTCGCTTGTGCAAAGCGACCTCATACGCAACTGACGTGACTATAGCATCGGCGTCATGCTCTTTTACAGGGAGGCAAATGCCGTGCCCGCTCTATGCAAACAACGAAGACTATGCGCGCTCTGACGGTCTTGCGGAACGAGACATTCTCCCAAGAAGCCGTATTTACGTTAATGTTTTTTTTTTTTGTCTATGCTGGTGCATGAAACGGGCCGTTTGCTCTTGTGCTAAACATCTTGGTTGTCCGTTTACGGTGTACCGCAACAATATCCACTAACTCAGCAATTGCTCAGTAACAATCTTGTCAGTGAACCCTTCTGCAACCGATCACTGGTTGTACTGCACATTTCAATGAACATCTTAGGGCCTTGTGCTGCTGCTTAGCGACGACAGTAAAAACCCTTAAAAATTTATCCTGTGGAGGGCAGAGCCAAACCTGTGTGATATGTGTTGTCTAGAGCGATGTGCAAGTGAGAAACGTGACTGAACACACTTTCGTCAATGCTAGTTGCATTGACGTTATGAGTGCATGTTGTGATGATGGTGGGTGGCCGCAGCTGTTCATTGCGCAGTACCATATCTGGCTGGCGGCTGACACCCACGGCGTGCTGGTCCTGGTGCCTGGCTACCCTGTGCTGAATGTCATGGTCACCTCTCTGGTTCTCGTGTGCGTGGCACACGAGGTGCACGTGCTGACAGGATGTCTCATGCCGCTGGCTGTGCCAGCTGACTGGAAGTACCTGGTGCGCAATGTGGTCGTCTTTGGCCTACTCCTGGTGCCCATTGGTGTTCACGATGGCATGTTCTGACCAGGGAAATAAATGTGTTACTATTACGTCTCGGATGACAAGCATTTCAATTACTACGGTCCCGACACCATACTAGATTTCTTGCAGGCTGAAATAGGGAGCTGCTTCATATGTCATTGTGTTCTCTTGCACGCAGTCCAGCATTACTCAAGTCTCCCACTTCTTTGGATTCGAGCAGTGTGCTTGATTGGGCTGGTTGTTGCATAGTAGACAAAGAATAGAACAGCGCTTAAAAGACAACAGACAAGGCGCTGGACTAACAACCGAGGTTTATAGCAAAACTGCAATATATAGCGGGCACCCGAGATAAGTGGAGCCTGCCATGTTCAACAGCATGGTGTTTCTTTGTAAGTATGCCTTCAATTTGCCTGCACTACAGTGAAATTAGATACTAAGGGTCTACTAGTGTGACAGCTTCCTGATAATCGGCTCGAACTGATTACCTCTGTTGTAAGGCCTGTATCACATGTATGTGCATATCTGCGCGGATACCTCCTTCCCATATATTTCAGCTGTTTTGCAATAAACCTTGGTTGTTAGTTCAACGCCGCGTCTGTCTTCATCTCGTCCCGTCCTAAGCGCTGTTTATTCCTTGTCTGTTAGGATTCATTTGATCGTTGGTGCTCAATCTAATCTCCCACTCATACACAGCACCACTACATAGCAAGTATGTGTACTTTTTGCAACTCTACTTACAGTGAAATTTATCAGTGCACTTGCTGACACTGGTGATGCTCTCTCTCAATTCCTCTCGTTCCAGTCATTTGCACAGGAGTGGAACAGCTGCGCCATTTACGCCATTGTGCGCCGAACTTGTTTACCTGCGCCATGTTGCGCCGAACCACCCCTTTGTGCCAAACTCGTTTTTCAGCGCCGTACTGCAAGGTGCGACTGCCATCAAGCCCCATGCCCAAAAACGTGGTTGAAATATCGTGTTTTTGGTTTCATCGAAACGGTTATAGTTTCGGCTTCGTCAAGGCCGTGATCGCTCAGCAGCGGCTGTGAAGTTTGGTTTTAAGGGCGCGGTCACGATCGGAGGCGCGCACGCTATCTCGGCAGGCATCAGCGCTAATGGGTCGTGAACCCTTCTACGTGCTGCGCTGTCAACGCGAAGGGACTGTGCGAAAAGAGCATCTCTCACTGGCGCGGCCGCCCTAGTAGCACGCAATGTTGCCACAACGTTGAAGCAACTTTCTCGATATGGCGGCGACGTTGCGGCAACATTTTGTGTTGCTAGGGCGTGTTCTCTTCACCACCGTATTGTAGAGTTACACGATATCGGATCCAAAAGATTTAGCTTCCAGCCTTACAATTCGTTGCTGTCGCATTCATTTCTTCGTCCTTGCGGTGAAACTGTGATTTTTTAACTTGATGGCAGTGCTCAGAAAAGGAAGGCACGCGCGTATTCTCGTTTATTTCGCCGCTGTGATCCGTTATACAGCGCTTATCGACTCGGCGGTTGACGCTCGCGCGTTCGGGTTAAAAAAAAACTGGTCCGCTGTACATATATGTCACAGTTTCAGTGCAAGGGCGAAGCAATGGATGCAACAAATAGTAATGAAAATATCCGTAAACAGGGGTTGTGTGCTCGAGCCACAACCATGGATATCTTCATCGCAAGCTTCCATCTTCCCCTTGGCGTTTTTTTAACAAATACGAAGTGAGGCTGGCAGCTAACTGTTGGATCCGATCTCGCGTATCTACGAAACGCTGGTGTAGGGACTTTTAGCTTGTACGTACACTTTTTAACGTTACCGTGTTACCGGAATACCGGATAACGTTTACCGTGTGGCCGGAACGCATGTTTTAGGAAAGCTTTCTCCCACACGTACGTAAACGTATACCTTTACGTTTGCCCAAACCAATAAATTGTGATGATAACTGCATTTAAAGTATATTTAATTGAGCTAAGATTGAGTCACCACTGCGGCAAAATCGTAAAAGAGGCTTTTTAGCGTGTAAAGTATCCCAATGTACGCGAAGGAGTGTGAAAATACCGGGTTGCCGGACGATGGTGCCGACATCTTGTGACGATTTGTGCAACCGCAGTCATAGACACGTTTGTTTTCGCCTAGTGTTTTTGAGAGAACAAATGATTAAAAAGGCAACTCATTCGTAGTTATGCCGCTGCACGGCATTCACATCAGAAGTAGAATGCACGATGTTTCCGCAATACCAATTCTGTGCTTGCCTGGTTCATCTTAGCCCCGCTAGATGGCGCCACCTATCCAGCATGTCAGACACGTCACGGGCTTTAGGCATCTTACGTTTACGGCTTCGGCATGCTAGGTCACACTAGCTCAATTCGGCAATCCTGCTGGAACAATTAGGGTGATCGCTCGCATTTCGGCTTATTTTGACTCAGCGGCTGAAGTCTCCTCAAAGCGAATATAGCGAGTAGCCACGAACGAAGGTGGATTTGCGAGGTAGGGCCGAAAACGTAAAGCCTATCCGGCGAGTAGTTTACGTTCCGCAAAAGTCTACGTTCCGTAAAGACCTGAGCATGCGCAGATTCCTTCCGGTATCCGGTAACACGGTAACGTAAAGATGTATACGTACAAGCTAGAAGCCCCTAATACGGCCAGTCCAGGGAGAGCAACAATTTTTGCTGTCTCTTCGCGATGAAAGCGCCGCACGTAGAAGTGTATGCGAGCCGCCCGCTGATGGCTGCCGAGCTAGCGCGTGCGCCAGCGATCCCGATCGCTCCCCTTAGACGCAAAGTTCACAGTTGCTGCTCGAGCGACACCCCCCTCGCGCCTTTTCATAGCCGGTTCAAGACGGGCAGGATGTTTCCCCTCTGCGTACACAGGGCACTGTCTCCTGCCCCCCGGTGGCACAAACGCTTAGGTGGGGAAAAACGTTCGGCTATATCCGCTTAGAACCGACTTGACTTGGCTTGAAGTGTATAGATAGGTAGCGGCAGAATCGGGGGTCTGTTAGGGTCGGTTTCTCCGTATACCTCCCATAGGGACATGAAATTCAAACGCGCCGCTACGCTTGCGCCGAGAGCGCCAACAGACCCGTTGAGTTACGGCCCTGGCGAGTAGAGGCGCGGTAATGGCGGCGATTACGTTGCGGTTACGTAGCGATTGCGTTTCTACGTCGTCTGGGCCAACGTTTATAGAACCTGTTCAGTTGCCAAACTCTCCGCTTCCGCCATACTCCGAAAGCGGCCTTTTTTGAAACGCGGTCCTACAAATGCTTGTGGTATTTTCCTTGATTTCTTTCGTCGGACTGCTCCATCTCGTTCAGTAGATGACAACTGGCTGTTATTTAAGAATAAACTAACATCACTCGTTGAGTTACACGTACCCCTTGTACGCATTCGCGGCGATTTGGGAAAACCCTGGTTTTCGAACTCTCTAAGGAGGCTGTCAGGGAAGAAAAAGCGTCTTTTCCGCGATGCGAAACGCTCGGTAACTTCTTCAAAGTGAACACAGTATTTTACATGCCTGCGCGAATATACTACTGCTTTGAGACAATCCAAAAAGAAGTTCTTTCACCATGACTTACAGACAATTATGCGCGCCAACCCCAAAAAATTTCGGAAAATCCTCACACCAAGTAAAGGCTCCAATAACATTTCTTTAAGTTACCCTGATGGTTCCAATGTGCCAGTTGATGAGCGATCAGTTGTAATCAACTCGTACTTTTCATCCGTTTTCACAAATGAACCTACGCTAAACGGCTTTGATCCGCCCAACCATTCTCTTCCCCAAATGCCACCCATAACCATCACTTCTGAAGGAATCTTGAAGGTCATCGAAAAAATTAAGATTTCTGGTGCCCCCGGGCATGATGGTATTACAGCCAAAATACTAAAAGGCACAAAAGTATTCTCCAGTTCCATATTACAAATAATTTTCACGCAGTCCATCACAGACAGTTTGCTTCCGAATGACTGGAAAATTAATAAGGTAGTACCGGTATTCAAGTCTGGCAGCCGCTCGGATCCTTCAAACTACCGACCCATTTCGCTTACAAGCATTGCTTGCAAACTCTTAGAACATATAATATATTCACAAATAGCATGCCATTTGGTAATCATTCCTTCTTTTTTCACAATCAACATGGTTTTCGGCCTGGCTTATCGCGTGATACTCAGCTCTTTGAATTTGTTACAGAACTTCACTTAAACCTAGACTCATCTTTTCAAACTGATGTCATCTATCTAGATTTTGCCACAGCGTTTGATTGTGTTCCCCACCAGCGACTTTTGGCCAAGCTTTCATGCCTACGGCTGGACCCCCCTCGCGTTCTCATGGATCCGCTGCTTTCTGACAAATCGCCTCCAATACACAGTTGTCGGAAATCGTTGTTCAGCCACTACTGACGTGATTTCTGGAGTACCACAGGGATCCGTCCTTGGTCCTCTGCTCTTTCTCATCTTCATAAACGACCTTCCTAACGGCATTTCATCTCCCATTCGACTTTTTGCAAACGACTGTGTTCTTTATCGTCGCATCGCACACCATAGTGACCATGATATCATCCAAAACGATTTGGATCTAATCGAAACCTGGTGTTCCGATTCATTAATGAAACTCAACATCTCGAAATGCAAAGTGATGCAGATATCCCGTAAGCGCTCAAACAGTAGTTACACGTACTCCCTAAACTCGATAGCTTTGTCCTCCGTCGAATCATATCGTTATCTTGGTCTCACAATAAATAACAAGTTGACATGGTCCGATCACATCACAAAATTAGCTGCCGGTACTACTAAATCACTTGGTTACATCAGACGTTCCCTTTCCTTGTGTCCCTCAGCCACGCGAAAACTGGCTTATGAAACATTTATACGGAGTAAGCTTGAATATGCCTCAGCTATTTGGAGCCCTCACCAAGCATACCTCATTAACGTTTTAGAATCCATACAGAACCGTGCGGCCAGATTCATCTCTTCCAGGTACAGCCGTGATGAAAGCATCAGTGCCATAAAGTCATCCCTGGGACTCGAGTCATTGTCGTTCCGTCGTAAGATTGTAAGGCTGTGCTTGTTCCATAGGCTTTATTACAACTTCCCTCAACTTCGTGGTAAACTCCTAAACCCCCCCACACCGTACATCTCGTCGCCTTTTTAACTCTTGCAGCATCCAGCGGTTGCATGGTTCAACGTCTTCTTTCAACCAATCTTTTTTGCCGATCGCCATTGCAGAGTGGAATATATTGCCAGATAGTGTTGTCACCGAGTGTAACCCCATTGCGTTTAAGCTGTTGCTCACTGATCACCTCACGCTGTAATATTCATTACGACCTTACACTGTTTTTTTTTAAATGTCTCGTTAAATTGTAATGTTTTTGTTTGCATCTAACCAGGTATTCTATTTCTCTGAGATGTGTGTTTCAAATTTGTGACCTGACAAGTCTGATGTCTAACTTTCTATGTTACCCCCTCATGTAATACCCCAACAGGGGCCTTTAAGGGAAAAATAAATGATGATGATAAACCCTTGCTTAACACCGGCGACAACGCGTCATCCGTGGCCGAGTGATCTAATCGCTCACGTTCGCCGCGCGGCATCACCGCGCCGTCGCTGGTTTGATTCGGCGCGTCGGAGCTCCAGTCTTCTTTTTCAGTCTTCTTTTTTTTTCAGCCCGTGACTTAGTTCCACAGCATCCCACAAGATGTCACCACCGAAACGAAAAGAAAAGAGTTTTCCTTTCGGTTTCAGTTTCTCGCTGTAATCTTGAGCTGTCGTTTCTTTTTCTCTTCATTTTATGACATTTTTAGTGCATGTTTAAACACTCCACCCGTATCAGAGTGTTCAGATCTAATTTTTACTTTATTCTTTTAAACATCCTAAGGAAAGAAACGCCCAATTATGGTGAACAAAGCTCTTTCGTACGCGTATTGTGGTGGACTCCGTTCTCATGATTTCGTTATGATCTTCTCAGGTCCCTATAATTCAGCAACGTAAAGGAAACAAACTAAGCTTAGGCAAGCGAGGCATAGTAATGTAATGACAAAGTTAGACGTTTTTGCAGTTGCTTTTTACTTTAGGGCTAACGCAAGTGTCTTTCATAACCTTCACCAAAGAAGGGGAATTGTTCGAGGGGTTCTTTTCCTTGTTAGACACGATGAATGAAGCCAACAGACAATTAAGCCAAGGAAAGAATAAGAAACATTGTTTGTTGTTTATTCTACAGCAGTGTCAAGATTTCGCCGTAAATTTAAAGAAATTAAGATGACGAAAAAACGCTCCTTTTTTCAATGGGATCTGAACGTACTTTTGATAGCTAGGGCTTCGTCGGACAAGCTAAAAAAAATCAGCATTCCAGTAAATCTAGAATTTTGTTTTTTATATCATCCGTTATTGCGATAGCAGTTATATGGACACTATCGATAGGTTCTCGCCATCGGCGTCGCCGTTGCCGTCATGTTCCGTATAAAGTCTACATGGACAAAATTCCCCTGCGTGTCAAATGATCAACCCGCGGGTAAAAGCGCGCGAGCGGTGGCCATGAACATAGCTGAAGTGGAGATCAAACGTGCCGGCCCATCTCCGTCGATCGGAGGGCGCATGCGATAACATCACTCATCGTGCGAAGCATGCCATCGAATGCTGCTCAAGCAGAGCGGAAAGGCCCCGCCCGTCTTGAAGGAGCATGAAAAGACGTGGGGGGCGGGGGGGAGGGGGGTGTGGTGGAGGGGTGTTCGAGCAGCAACTGTGAACTTTGACTAAAAGGACGCGGTCGCGATCGCTATCACGACAGGCATCAGCGGGCGGCTCCTATACCCTTCTACGTGCTACGCAATCAAAGCCAATAAACTCTGCGAAATCCCCTTTCCTACCTGGAGCGGCTGTGTTCTGTTACAGCAGCGTTTTGTAGAGTTACGCGAGACTGGCTGTTAAATATTTAGCTGCCAGCGTTACGTCATTTGTTGCTATCGCACTTATTCCATCTCCCTTGCGGTGAAACCGGGATTTTTATTCATCTGTTGTCATATCTATTGTCCTACGTAAACAGAAAAAATGTCACAGTTTCGCCACAAGGCGAAGCAATGAATGCGATAGCAACAAATTGGAATGTCAAGCGACGAATGGCAAGCAGGTCGAAACGTGCAGCGCGCTGATCATGCACACATGAGGCACGAAAACAACACGCACAGGACGAGAGAGAACTAACAACGTTCACAGCTCGACACTTAACGCGCTGCTCAAACAAAAACGACGCACGAAATTTTTCACAGGTACAGACGAGCGCGAACAAGTGTCACAGTTGTTACTTCGCTGTGCTTGAAAAGCGTGTTCTTTTCGCAAACGGGGGGGGACTGCCGCGAGCGAAGTGACCTTCGTGCGCTCGGTAACTACGACGCCATCGTTCCGGCGAAAGGCGAATTCTCCCCCACCGTGAGATAAGCGCGCGCGCGAACGGGCGTCTACCCCCCACCGAGCAAAGTGCGCGACCGCATCCGCGCGGGCGTCGCGACGAGAGGGGCGCCGAGCCCCGCAAAGCTACGCAAAGCGCGCCCTTTGCGCCATCTCGCTGGTAATGTTGAAAACACGCTGAAAACTTGCTCTATATAAATAGCTCGCCGTTTGATTGTTGAAGTACGTGCGCTTTCGTGGATCAGCGGTTAGTGCCGCGCGCTGCAGAGCAAGAGGTCCCTCGTTCGATGCCGCGCGTCGGAAACGTCTTTGTGAATTATTTTTCTTTGTGGCTTTTATAAATATATAGATACATATACGGTACATGACGGCGACGGCAACGACGACGGCAAAAACCAGCCGAAAGTGTCCATATAATTGCTATCGCAATAAAATGTGCGCTGCATCGGATAGGTACGTGTGATATGACGTATGTGGATCAAAGCTTTCGGGAAGTCCAGGGACTGGTGATGCCGGTTACAAAACGAAAATTCTGTGATTTAGCAGCTTTTCGCACGCACTTGCAGCCGACTTCAACGTACCGTAGTAAGATGCCATTTTGAACATCTCTAAATAAAAATGTGCGCAGCTTGTACTAGTTGCGCAAGGCTGAAACCCCGAGCGGATCGAGTGTTCGACCTAGCCTCTTCTAAGTTTTTGCTAGTTATACCAAGCTTTTGTTACATGTGCAAAGTTTTTGCCCCTTAATACTAGGATATGGCTAGGCTTGAATATTATTCTCAGGTTTCAGTGGGTTCTCCACTCTACGCATGTGTTACGTGGTTCTCGGGGGAATATGTCACGTCACTAGCAGTTACGTGGTGTGATTTTAGTCACAGGAGAGAGAAAGTACAACTTTATTAGAGTCCAGTGCAGACGCTGAGGTGCCCCGCGCCACCCGGTTGTTCCGAAGTTTTAGGCGGAAACATGTCACGTCAATAGTTACGTGATGTTACGGGATTTTAGTGGCGTGACTAGTTACGTGAATTCATGTGATTTTAGTAACGTGACTTGTTATGTGTTGTTACGTGTTGTCGTCACGTGACTAGATGTTGCGTGATGTTATGTGATTTTAGTCATGTGACAATTGCAGGCCTGACATGCAAAAAATTGCAGTCACAGGAAGCCCATCATCGATATCACATATTGACGATCCTGAGAAATTCACTTTCGTTGCTCGATAGAGCAAACGAAGCTGCACTCATGAACTTTTTATCATGTTTCAAAATTTGGCTTTAATGACTTTTTTCTACAATTTTTTGTTGGCTTCATTTCCTTTATTCTTTTTATTTTTCCTGGTGAAAAGCGCATATATATCTGTAAGCTGGAAAACATCGCCAGTTGTATGTTCAGCGCTGTGCGTGTGTTCCAATGTCGTCCTTACGCTGTGAAACATGGTCTACAGTGCATTTTCGAAGCAGCTGCTCTCACTTTTGGATTCCGCTCCTGCTCCTTGGAAGGAGGGGACACATGCAAGGAGTGTCCCCGCCTCCCCAGCCTGAACACATTTTATAGGTTCAGGACCCCCTGACCCTTCCCCCTCGCCCCCCATTATTTACGTCACTGCAGAGACTTCGAGCTGTCCACGGTCGAAAACGTTAAGGGACAAGATCAGTAACGTTACAGCAGAAGACTTGAAGGGCAGTCTTAGGCGCGTAATGGACCTTGAAGCAAAGTTCAGACGTCTGAAAGTGATTACATTCAGCCCATCGTTATCCAAGTGGGTGAAGGTTAAACTGGGGAGAGCGACTTCTATACTCCGAGCTATCCGGCATTGAGCTTCCCCGAGAGGACTAATGGCTTTTCATGAATGACAACAGCCCTTATCAGGGCTACCAAAATTTTGCTGGTAGGGGTGTATTTTTCCTTAAATTCGGAGGGTGTTTTTCGGAGTTTATTATTATTTTTTTGGAGGAAATTCGGAGCTTACCGCAGTTTATTTATCGCCAATCCCCAATTGTCCGAAAATGGGAGTTTAATTTTCCATTTTTCTCAGTGCTCCAAAATCTTAGATGCAATGGCATCTAAAATGAGAACATCTGTACGGAGCCTAATTTGATTGTCTGGAAGGTTCTAGCGCATAAACACATATACAATTAAGTTCAAATACTTGTATACAGAAACTACGTTTGTCCGTAGCTCAAAGCTTGTGGTAATATACGCAAGTGTATTGTAATCGATGCTAGAATACTTTACGAGGTGGTTGTCATTGATGGAAGCGCACTCATTTCGAGAGATGATTCTCGGCCTCTGAAGTGGGGGGTTGTATCAACATGTCAAATGATATTTCGCTGCACTGCAGAACTACTTGTGAGTATATCATGATGGTCCGACGTCCAGGAAGCTCATCGCCGCAGAAGGTTGCAAGCGCCGTTACTGCCGGTCGTCCGCGAAGTTCCGGGACTCGTCGATGGTGATGAAAATGGGGCTGTCTGTCATAGAAGAGCTTATCGATACAATATGTCTCTCGCATCTACGTCATGTAGTTATTTCTGATATAGTTGTTCACTATTTGGCATCTTGCGTGCCGCCGGGCACTTGATTCGAAAGAGCCCAAGAGCTCCAGCAGCCTAATGCCATGAATCCCAGCATGACTCGTTGCACGGCAAAACTGTTGCTAAGGTGCAGTTTATATCAGCCAAACCGGCGGACGTGTCAATGACCGCTTAGAGCATGCTCTTTTAATTAAAAATGGAACAAGGTCATAACAGGGACTTTTAGCTTGTACGTATACTTTTTAACGTTACCGTGTTACCGGAATACCGGATTGCGTTTACCGTGTTACCGGAACGCATGTTTCAGGAAAGTTCTAGGTCCCATTCGTAAACGTTTACGTATGTACGTAAACGTATATATATTTATGTTAGCGCAAACCACTAAATTGTGATAACTGCATTTAAACTATATTTAATTTAGATAAGATTGAATTACCACTGCGGCAAAATCATAAAAGAAGTTCTTTAGCGCGTAAAGTATCCCAATGTACGCGAAGGAGTGTTAGCGGACGATGGTGTCGACATCTTGTGAGGATTTGTGCAACCACAGTCATAGACACGTTTGTTTTCGCCTCGTGTTTTTGAGGGAAAAAAATGATTAAACAGGCAATTCATTCGTAGTTATGCCGCTGCAAGGCATTCACATCAGAAGTAGAATGCACGATGTTTCTCTAATACCAATTCTGTCTGGTTCATCGTAGCCCCGCTAGATGGCGCCACCTATCTAGCATGTCAGGCGTGTCAGTGGCTTGAGGCCTCTCACGTTGACAGCTTCGGCATGCTAGGTCACACTAGCTTCGGCAATCCTGCAGAAACAATGAAGGTGATCGCTCGCACTTCGACTTATCTTGATCCGGCGGCTGGAGTCCCCTCAAAGCGGATATCGCGAGTAGGAACGAACGAAGGTGGATTTGCGAGATAGGGCCGAAAACGTAAAGCCTATCCGGCGAGTAGTTTACGTTCCGTAAAAGTCTACGTTCCGTAAAGACCCGCGCATGCGCAGGTTTCTACCGGTATCCGGTCAAAGTTTTTACCGGCGAGTGTTTATTGGATTTTTTCGGATTTATCCGAAAGCACAGAGCTCTAATTACTATAACATAGGACACATCGAGGACGAACGCCGTTGTGGTCCTCGGTATTTCAGACCAAATGCGCGCCGTAAAAAAAAAAAAGAAAAAAAAAGAAAAGAAAAAAATTGGCCGCGTATCTGCGTGCTTCGCTGCAAATGTCGTCGAAAGACGATAGTCTTCTGCCGGCCGTACTACACTGTTTTGCCTTGCCTCAGACAGCGCTTTCTCTGTGTTGAATCGGCCGCATCTGGCTGGCCTTGATAAAATAGAGGATGCGCGAGGCGCTGCGTTAGAGTTCCTGTATATGCTCCCTACGGGAGCAGAGTTGCGCATAGGTCCACCATCTTGCCTGGCTAGCAACCATAGCTATGTGGCGAAGCCGCACTTTGTTTTTGCAGGCGACTTGCTTAAGCCTGCCGCCGATCGACGAAGCGTGTCGGCGATCGCCAGTCGACATGGCTGGCGTGCCAACGACCGGCGATGAAAGAAGAAACACCTGCTCTCGGGACTGTGCCACGAGAGTACAAAAGCGTTTTTTAGTCTATGCGATAACGCACAGGCGTAGCGTAGTGCCGAAGAACATGCGCCGCCGCCGCCAAGTCAGGTGGCGCCAGCTATGGAGGATAGAAAACAATTGACAAACACGTAATACATGTCCTTCGAGATTCCGGGAGCGCCCATATCGCCACTCGCTACGCCTACAGCATCTATTATTTCAGTATGTTTTTCGAAAACGGTGCTGAATCGACGTAAATACTTTGCTGTCGAAGCTTAAGGACATGAATCTAAAGCAAATAAAAGCACCAGTTCGTAGCTAACGAGCTACAGAGTCCAAGACGGTGACTTAATAGATTCTAGGTGGACGGCAACCGCTTCGGCGGCGCGGCCATGTTTTCCGGGCGTGGCCAGTGCATCAGCTTCTCCGCAATGCATGGTTGCTAGTGGCGTTTGGAAAACAGATGCGCAACTCTGCTACCTAAAGGTAGCATATACAGGAACTCTACGCTGCGTTAAGGTCCCTATATATATAAAGGTAGCGACAACTACACGCGCGCCCTCTGGAGGGGTCCAAGGAGCAGCGCTAGCAGACGACGCTCCGCTCGCTCGCGTGCATTCTGCGGACGCCTAAAACCGCTCTCAGCGCGCGCTTTAATCGATTAATGATTGCGTTTTGTGGCGTAAGCTCCTTAGGAAACTTCAAACGACAGGGACAACAACCAACGAGCCCGGAGTACGCTAAACATTGAAAGAAAAACACGTGCTTTTCCGTAGGGAGCTTCTGAGAAGTTTTCCACAGCAGTTGTAATGCAGGACATCTATATTTTCGTTTTTTGCGTGTTTTCATACTCAGCGTAACTTGAAGTAGATGTACTGCTTGTTTTCTAGTTCGGAAAAAAATTGGCAGGTTGTGAGCTTATTGCTAATCTCGGAAACCTCTTGATTCACTTAGCGTAGTGTGTAGTTCAAAACATGTGCTATTATTGGTTTCATTGGGTTTGTCAGCGTTCAGAAGTATTCCCGCGATTAAACGACACTTTTAACTGCGTTTATTTTGTTTATAAAGTACTCTAATATGCTTACTTAGGAGAAAGGAGTTGCACTGCATGAGTGGAATATCAGCAACCAGAGTACCTTTCAAGATCTAGGAAATATGGCATGCCCACTAGTGTCTCACGCATTTTAATGATTAACTGTTTTTAAAGACGTACATTTATCCAAAGCCGCCTCCCTTTTACTACCCCCCGCCGCCTACGTGTCCCGCAGATATAAAGGTTTTTTGCAATGTTACCTATAATTATTCAGAACAGACAATGATGCCAAGGAAAGTATATATAGGGGATGTTATTTGTTACCTAATGGAATTTCAAATAAATTCCAGGTATGTATGCACCTACAGGCCCTAAAACCAGACTACAACGAGAAAAGCTCAGCTAGGTGACATTTTGTAGGGACGCATGAGTATAAAAGAGCACTTATTGGAAAATTGGGTTTTATTGGATGAATTCGTAGCAAAGTTTTTCTCTGGAAGGTTTGTTATCAATACTGATCACCCCTCATTCGCCTGCATGCTGGCTTCCGTTCCTTCTGCCTTGGCAAATTAGCAGAGATTATGGGTGCGGCATATATGGTTTCAGTTTCTTCCTCCCAGTGTCACGCAGTATTACTTACTCGAACTCGCCAAAAGCATTGTGGCCGCCCAGGGAAAACATCACGCCGAATGCTTCAACGAAGAAGCCTTAATTGATCCCACGCACAGCAGTGCGGCAAAACGTGGCAAGGTGTGGCAATAAACTTATACCAAATTGTCCTTTCCTTGTGAGCTTTCAGTGTTGAAGCCACTCCGAGGAGAAAAACGAAGGCATGAGTGTATTGGGTTCCGAGCTATTTAATGCTTAGAGATACGGGCGTGAATCTGCGTTGTCTACTGCGCACAAAGCTACAGTATAAAATATGCTGAAAGAATAATAGCCTTGCTGAGATAATGCTCACCTATATGCACGAACAGAAGCTCGCCGCCAGGCGAAAAGCTGCTTGAAGTTATAAACGTTACAAAATCACTTACTTCGCACAGCCGGGTGTTTTCTGTGTGCAAACATTTCTTGCGACTGATTTTGTGGGGCCATACCTTCCTTCAGAATGTATTTCTGTCACCGTGAGCAGCAGAAAAACAAAAGGAAAGCTTTTTCTGTCGTCCGCGCGGTGAAACAACCGAGGGCATTTGAGACCCGGCAGCGTGTTTCCGTAACACGCGACCCGGCATACTAGCCCGTCGCATTCAATTCAAGCACAGAATTCCCACGTCCACTCAACTTCAAGTAAATAAACGCTTCTAAATTGCAACAACAATGCGACAGAGGCGCGTGAAATACTTGTTAAATTGTCCAACTCCACGCTTGAAAACGCAGTCACCCGTACCTCTCGCCGGCACAGCGCTGCCGCCGCTGGACCCTTTGGGCGGGGCGCGGAGGCAAAAAGGTCACGTGTCGCCAACCGGCCTATCGCAGGACGCGGCGGCTGGATCAAGACCTTTCGCTACTTTTGAAACATACAGGGACTTTACGCTGCGTGAGACATGGACGCCATCTGGCAGTGCTGTCGAGAAACATCACCTTGTGCAGAACCCAGCAGCAACATATCGTCGGCCGAGGGCTTTTTCGTGCATAGCGTCGCTTTTTGAGCGCAGCCTAAGAAACGCTGGGGTCTTCATAATTACGTCTTTATGTATTTTCTTATAAAGAAAAATACTAGAGACTACTTATTTATTGATGTTGCTCCTCAGACATGCGTAACATTTGCTTTTTGTTCGACAATGTTCACAAGTATGAACAAAAATACTTGTGCAAGATGGCTGGGCGCTGAGAAAGTGGTTAAACTTTGGCCGGGTGGCTGAATCGTGTGACGTGCCGACAAACAGAAACAGACAGACAGACCAAAATTTCTCCGTTTAAGTACGAGCAACGCGACTCTGGGAGTCGTCCTTTTTCCTTTGCATGATTTGTTTACGTCGGGCGAAACTTGGTTTCGCCGACGCGCGCGCCAGCGCTCCTCTCTCCCCATTGTGGTCCTCCCCACAGTGGTCCTCTCCCCCCCCGCCATCCTTGCACGTCACGAGCCCGCTTCGGCGCGCGCTCCCTTCTCCCTTTCCCCCCTCGCTCGCCTCCGAGCGAGAGGACCTACTTCTTTTCGTTCCCTCTCAGGAGGGGCTTCCTCTCCGTCTGTTTTTCTTTTTCTTTTAACGGCTCGCATGTTCGCCGCGCCTCGCGCGCTGGCGCGATGGTTGTTTGCTTGCGCAACACTCTTGCGCTCGCGATCCACGCCTCTCGCTGGAACGGAAACAGCAGGCACGACTTTGCTACGTCTGTCTCGTGCGCGCCGACCTTCTTCGTCGCGCCGGACGGTAGCGTACTCGTCCACATCGGACGGGAGCCTTGGCAGCGTCAAACTGTCAGGTGGTTCGGATTGGCTGCAACTCCCATTCTCAGCGACTTCGGTTGTTGTGGAAAAGAACAGCCCCCCTTGCCTGGGGAAGGCACCGGCCGTCTCGTTGGCGTGGGGCCACGAGACTTGTCGCGTTTTCTCGGCGCTTTGCGCCGTGCGAACGCGGCACCCTTGTCCGGGTAGGACCGTCTGCCCAAAACAAAAAACTCCCGCCCTGTGACCCGGGGCGGGAAGCTTGCCGGGGCGAACGTATTGGATGATGAGGGGTCGATGAGTATGTAAGCTCTGGGACGAGGCTCCTTCGGGACGCCAACTCCCCCTCCCTTCTGACAACGGCAAGTATCCCAAGAAAGACTATCGTCTTTAAAAGTCACATCCCATCAAGCTACGCCGCGCTTCTGCCGCGGTGTGATTGGATATGGCGACACTGTCGCGTCGCCATATCCAATCACAACGCGGCACAAGCGTGACGTCGCGCCACTGAAGCATCCCCAAAAATTCCTCGCCACTGTGATTTCTCTGGACGAAGTTACACTAGTGCATTTATTTGCCTGTATCGACGCTCACGATGGCATGAGAAAGATTGCCTGCAAGTATAAAAATGCCATTTCCGCAAAGCAGGGCCTAATTACAGAGAACTCGCTAGATTGGTGGCTGTGAAGCGATGGCATTTCGCAGGTTAACTGCGACACCGGCTGCGTCTCCGAACCGGCTCACCTCGCTTCCACCTTTCCTTTACACAGCTAGGGTACCAAGATGAGCAGTTGCATATGCGAACGTAAGACAGAGAACACATGACAATTTTAGTGGCAAAAACGAACGACCTACGGCGACTTCGAGTATTAGAAAATGGTGTCGGCAACGGTAGGAAGGAAGGAAGGAATACAAAAGGGAGAAGGCAGGGAGGTTAACCAGACAGCAGTTCGGTTGGCTACCCTACGCTGAGGGAAAAGGGAAAGGGGAGTAGAAAGATGAGAGAGACAGAAAGAGAGGGGCGCGTACGCACACATGGATTTGCCGCTTTGAGGCGTCAGAGATGGTGTGCTGCTGTGATGTGCTCCTCGCCAGCAAACATCGGCGTAGCCGGGGGAGGGGGGTGTTTGAACTCTTTCCGAAATTCGTAAGGTTTGTATGTGTATACACGCACACATACAAACGCACGCACGAACATAGCTAAAGTGTGAATAAACTCCCCCCCCCCCCCCCGCCCCCCCCCCCCCCCTCGCTGACTGGCGGAGGCCGGCGGCGGGGACCGGCGCGCGCGGAACAGACGGCGATACGGCAGGCAAGCAGAAGCGGAAACGCAACAAAGTGCGGCTGCGAGCCGTGGCCATAGCAACGACGGAGAGATCTTCCACCGGCTGCTTTGCTGCCTTGCGTTTCCGTTCTTGAATTCTCGGCGCTCGCCACTTTCCTATCAAGAACGCTGTCTCACGCTGATAACGCGATTCGTGTTCTGGACGTGCCGGGCGCGAGGCGATAAAACAATCGAGAGGCATGCAAGATATCAAGACTATTTTTTGTGAGGTGAAGCGACACCCTTTCAACACGTTCTTTCTTCAGTGTACGCTGCTTTTCTGATCAGCATAGATAATTTCATCGGGAAAATTACCCGATGACATACTGCCTTTGTTGCCGCAATGCCGCTTCACGCCGTTAGAAGAGTAATCACTAAGATGTTAAGTTCAGGCATGGACACACATGTCTCTACTGCTGACTTACCCGGAACAGGTACCCATGTCCGCAGCAATGTATACAACAGAGTGAAGAAAAACAGCGAGAAAGAATATTTCAAAACAAACAAGCGCTTTTCGCATTACAGTTCTATTTACAGATTGAAAGAGCGAAGTATTCGATGCTCACTAGATTGCCCTCCGCACCGTGTGCGCGAGCCAATTCCAATAATGGTTCGTCTAACTATATGAACAGATCAAGCTCGCCTTGCTTGTTCGCCTCATGTTTATGACTAACGTGTCGCTGATGCACGATATATATATATATATATATATATATATATATATATATATATATATATATATATCAATGAGAATAATAGTTCGATGGGCAGTTGTCTTGGTTCAGCAATGGGTTATAACACAACGGAGGCGTTGTCAACAAGGATATAAATATTTTTTTAGTTCCCAACAGTTTCTGGAGGGGTCCTCCCTTCGTCAGGGGTTGAGAATATGTGTGTATATACAGGGTGTCCCAGCTATCTTTAGCCAAGGGTTTAAAAATAGAATTATTTGAGGCAGGCGAGTGAAGTCAGTTGAATATTGCTTACAGCCATCTTGCGCACTACAGGCAATTTTTTGTTTCGTAATTAACTAATTTGTTAATTATGATTAATTTACTAACTTGATGAATATTGACTTTACGCAAGAAATGAGAGTTGCAAAGTACGAGAGCGTCTTCAGAAATCCCCATTGCATTATTTGCGATAAAGAATGTTTTACGCGTACCATTTTTTTCCGTGCTGCAAAGAAAGCCCGCGAAATACAAAAAATACCACGTGACTAGCGCATTCGCGCGCCGCGACCGTGCTGCTTTCAGCCGTGGTTTGAGCGAACAAAATCAGCCGCGGCCGCGATTCGCCGGCTCCGTTGCAGTGGCAGGCCGATAAGTTTACGGCGGTTTCTTGGCCCATTGCCAGCCATTTGGCGCGCGTGACTGTGAAAGTTCTAGCGAGCGCGGGCGAAGAAACCACCGTCAACTTATCGGCCTACTGCTGAAATGGAGCCGGCGGATCGTGGCCGCAACTGATTTTGTTCGCTCAAACCACGGCTGAGAGCAGAACGATCGCGGCGCGCGAATGCGCTAGTCACGTGGTATTTTTTGTATTTCGCGGGCTTTCTTTGCAGCACGGAAAAAAATGGTACGCGTAAAACTTTCTTTATCGCAAATAATGCAATGGGGATTTCTGAAGACGCTCTCGTACTTTGGAACTCTCATTTCTTGCGTAAAGTCATTATTTATCAAGTTAGAAAATTAATCATAATTAACAAATTAGTTAATTACGAAACAAAAAATTGCCTGTAGTGCGCAAGATGGCTGTAAGCAATATTCAACTGACTTCACTCGCCTGCCTCAAATAATTCTATTTTTAAACCCTTGGCTAAAGATAGCTGGGACACCCTGTATATATATATATATATATATATATATATATATATATATATATATATATATATATATATATATATATATATATATATAGATGTGTGTGTATATATATATGTGTATATATAGACGTGGCGGGGAAAGAAGCGCACTGGCTCCGTAGTAAAACGGAAGCGAGAAAGTACGACGTACGTCGAAACACCTTTATTATTCACATACGTTTCGGCTGGTGGGCCAGCCTTCGTCAGTGTGACATGTAACGCAATTTTCGTAGCCTTTATATACGTTTCTAAGATATTTTAGGACATGCGAAATGACAATCGGGAGTGAAGCGATATGATTATACAACAAGATTAAAAACACCCAGTATGAAAATTTCAATGCGTCAAGTAAACATGTGCAACAGCGTCAGCTCTTATGGTATGATGACACCAGCATGAGTGAAAGGCATTTAAGATATAAATGGCGCACGGTGTGAAACATGCATTGTGACAACCACGCGTGCAGATGAAAAAAAAATAAAATAAACAAGTGAATACATACTAAGATTACCCAATGAACCGGGTGTATATATATATATATATATATATATATATATATATATATATATATATATATATATATATATATATATATATATATATATATATATATATAACTAGGAACGTTCAGCGCAATAATACGGGGGGCACAAGAAAGAGATGCAGACAACACAAGCGCTTGTGTTGTCTGCATCTCTTTCTTGTGCCCCCGTATTATTGCGCTGAACGTTCCTAGTTATGCATCTTTACCAACCCGCCCAACTCGCCGCACTTGTTAGATATATATTGTGAGCGCAGTCACTGACTCTTCTTCGTCAACTGGACGTATCATCATTTGTACAACTTCTTCACCTGTATATATCATCATCAGCGTGTGTAAGCTCGACTCGAATATAACGATTCCTCATAAGTGGTGGACGGTGCTGGGTATCGATACCAGTACCTCTCGCGCGTTATCACTGGAGCTCCGCTTAGGTCGTCGCGTAATACTGCCTGACATGGCCTCTCAAGACAATCCCGCTTCATCCTACGCCGCCGGCCCACTGCAGCTCCGCCGTCCGCTCTGGCCATCCACAGCCGCCAGCGTGATCCGCCAGTTTTCCCTGGTCTACGAGGGGACGACGTTGAAGACTGGCTACAAAACTTCGACCTCGTCAGCGACTTGAACAGGTGGGACAACCCCCAGAAGTTGCGGAACGTCCCCTTCTACCTGTCTGCTGTCGCGAAAACCTGGTTTTGGAACCATCAACCAGATCTTCCCGACTGGGACACGTTTACGCAGCAGCTTCGCCAGATTTTCGGTGCCCCCCACAGTTCGCGCTGAGGCAGCGAAGAAGAAGCTCGCTGAACGCATTCAACTGCCCGGCGAATCGTACACCTCTTACATTGAGGATGTTCTTGCGTTGTGCAAGCGGGTAAACTCTGCCATGTCCCAGGCCGACCAGATACGCCACATTATTAAAGGCATCAACACCGTCGCCTTTAATGCTCTCGCCACGCAAAATCCTGCCACCACTCAAGACGTAATCACCATCTGCCAGCGTCTTGAGGAACTCCAGACTCTTCGCTTATGCTACGATACGTCGGATATACGTCTGCCTGCGGCCCTCGACTTACGTACGCTGATCCGCGACATCGTTCGTGAAGAGCTTAATGGGCGTTGCTCTTCCTGCGCTCCGCAGTCTCCTCTACCTGCTGCTCCGACCAACTTGCGGGACATCATTAAGCAGGAGATTGCGTCCGCGTCACGTCAAACGTGCTCCGATGGTCTCTGCGCTCGTCAGGTGCCAACGTACGCCGACGTTGCGGCCCTCTCTGCAGCCACCACCGTCCCTGCGCCTGCACCAGGAGACCATCCACCTGTGGCTTCGTTGTCACCGCCGATGCGTCCACAGCCTTATTACCCTGTGCAGCGACCTCCCCGACCCATCTGCTACTACTGTGGCTACCGAGGACACATCTCTCGGTTTTGCCGACGGCGCCAACAGGATGAGCAACGTGGCTACGCTCCCGAGGAACGCGCCAGCGTCCGTCCAACCCCGATCTACCAACGGCCGCCCTACCGCTCTCCGTTTTACCGTTCGCCATCTCCTTCTTAGAGTGCTGATACCCCAGTGAATCCGCGTGAGTCTCGCCGCCGGTCACTATCTCCACGTCGCCGTTCAGTGTCGCCTCTGCGACCCGCCTCCCATGCCCCGATCGCCCACTCGGAAAACTCCCCGATGCAGTTTTAGGAGGGGAAACTGCATCCATCGGACAGCCAACAAGTCCTCCAGAGCGACCTTCCAACTTATTAGTAGTGTTAGTAGAGGGTGTACGCGTTGAAGCTCTTGTGGATACTGGCGCTGCCATTTCGATTATTCGCGCTGACCTTTGTTCCCGCCTCCGAAAAGTTACCACGCCTTACTGTGGCCCATCTCTCCGTGCAGCGACGAACGCCATCATTTGTCCCTTCGCACAGTGTACGGTTCGTGTTTGCATCGATGGTATTCGTCATCATATTGTCTTCGGTGTTCTCCGTGAGTGCACCCACGAACTCATTTTGGGTTGGGACTTCTTGTCTTCCGCGTCCGCTTCTATATCTTGTCGTCAGCGCCTCATGCATCATAATGCCACTGACTCTTCCTTGCCTGAACACGAAGGGCGCATTCGTCTCGTCACCACCTCAGACTATGTTCTTTGGCCATCCAAAGAAGAAATCTTATGCGTTAATTCCAGCAACATTGTGGATGGCGACGTGCTCGTGTTACCTTACGGCCATACCCTACATCGAGGAATTCTTATTATTCCGGGACTTATTCGCTTCTCCGAGGGGTCTGCCTTCCTTACTGCCCTAAATCAAACACGCGAACCCTTACTGCTGCCGTGTGGATCCACAGTCACTTGCGCAGTTGACGTTGATCCCGTTACAATCGTTGCCCTTCCGAGTCAAGAACTACCAGAATCAACCTCGCCGCCACTCAACTCTCCCACACCTTTGGCGTCAACCATATGCCCTGATCTGACAGAAGCCCAGAGACAAGATTTGCTCACCTTGCTGAACCGACATCGCTCTTTGTTTGACGTCAATTTGTCCGCCCTTGGTATGACCACTGCCGCTACTCACCGCATTCAGACTGACGGCTCCCGAATTATTCACCGGCGCCCTTATCGCGTGTCCCTGGCAGAGCGCAAGATCATCGAGGAAAACGTCTCAGATATGCTTCGACGGAATATCATACGTCCTTCCTCGAGTCCCTGGTCGTCTGCAGTTGTTTTAGTGCAAAAGAAGGATGGCACAGTACGTTTTTGCGTCGATTACCGGGCACTGAACAAAATAACGCGCAAAGATGTCATCCTCTGCCACGGATCGACGACGCACTGGATTCGTTGCATGGCGCCGAGTATTTTTCTAGCCTTGATCTGCGATCAGGCTACTGGCAGATACCAATGTCCGAATCTGACAAAGAGAAGACCGCTTTTTCCACCCCAGATGGGCTGTACGAGTTTAATGTAATGCCTTTCGGATTTTGTAACGCGCCCGCTACCTTTGAGTGCATGATCGACGGCGTACTGCGTGGTCTAAAGTGGAAAACCTGTTTGTGCTATCTCGACGACATAGTAGTGTTTTCGTCCACGTTCTCGCAACATCTGCAACGTCTCGAAGAAGTCCTAGCCTGCCTTGCAAAAGCTGGTTTACAGCTGAATACGAAAAAATGCACCTTTGCGAGCAAGACGATAAAGGTTCTGGGGCACTTAGTCAGCAAAGAAGGGATTCGACCGGACCCTGAGAAGCTTGCCGCCGTCCTCGAGTTTTCCCGTCCATTGCGTCAAAAAGACCTTCGCAGTTTTCTCGGCTTGGCATCTTACTTCCGGCGCTTCATACGTGACTTCGCAAGGCTTGGGTCTCCACTCCATCAACTGCTCGCAAGTAACGCGCCATTCGTCTGGTCCGAAGACTGCGAAAGGGCTTTCCTGGCGTTGAAACAAGCCCTGACATCCGACCCGGTACTCTGCTACTTCGATCCAGGCGCACCCACCATCCTTCACACTGACGCTAACAGCCATGGTCTTGGTGCCGTTCTACTGCAGCGTGACACCGCCGCGCGCGAACGTGTCGTCGCTTACGCCAGTCGTGCTTTGACTGCTGCCGAGAGGAATTACACTATAACCGAGCAGGATTGCCTCGCTGTTGTTTGGGCAGTACAGAAATTTCTCCCATATCTCCACGGCCGCCACTTCACAGTCGTTACCGACCACAACGCATTGTGCTGGCTTTCGTCGCTAAAGAACTTATCAGGTCGCCTTGGTCGCTGGGTGCTTCGTTTGCAGGAGTACAATTTCGATGTCGTCTACAGGCCTGGAAAGAAGCACCAAGATGCTGATGCTCTCTCTCGCTGCCCTCTTCCCAGCCGTGATCGCTCACCGCCGCCGCTTCACAATGAGACTGCTTTACCTATCGCGGCGCTCAGTTGGCTAAGATCCAGCAGCCCATCTGTCCTTGTGTCGCATCAACGCGTCGACCCTTACTGCCGCTCTATTATAGCGTGCATGGAAGGTGCTTCTGCTCCTCCGAACGCCCGACTTCGTCGGCAACTTCACCAATTCAAACTTCACGGTGTTTTACATCGCCACGTTTATCACGTCGATGGAAACAAATGGGTGCCGGTTATACCACGTTGTCTACAACGTGAAATTCTTGAAACATTTCACGATGATCCCACTGCCGGCCGTCTCGGCTATCACAAAACGTACGACAAAATACGAAGTCGCTGCACCTGGCCTGGCCTCTCTTCAGCCGTTGTCAAATATGTTGCCTCATGTGCTCAGTGTCAACGGCGCAAACGACCCACCACTGCTCCTTCTGGCTTCCTGCAACCTCTTCTACACTTCTGCTCTTCCTTGTCCCGCTTTGCCATTCGAAGTCGTCGGGATAGACTTGTACGGCCCCCCTACCCGTGACCTCTAACGGAAATCGTTGGATTGTGACGGCTGTTGACCACCTAACTCGCTACGCGGAAACAGCCTCACTACAAGCTGGTACAGCCACTGAAGTTGCCGATTTTTTTGTCCTCAACATATTTTTACGCCATGGAGCTCCACGTATTCTGATCAGCGACCGCGGCAAAGTCTTCCTTTCCTCGATTGTTGATGAGGTTCTGCGCGCCGCCAACACCATTCACAAGACGACTTCAACCTACCATCCGCAGACCAACGGCTTGACCGAACGTTTTCATCGCACCCTTTCGGACATGATTGCCATGTACGTCAACCCCGACCACACGAACTGGGACGCCATTTTGCCATTCGTAACGTTCGCCCATAACACGGCTACGCAACGCACCACCGGCTTTTCTCCTTTTTTTCTGGTCCATGGCCGCTCACCGAGTGTAACTCAGGACGTTTCCTTCCTTTCGGCTCCTGGAACTTCAGCACGCCCTTTATCCGAACAGTTTTTGTCTCGCCTCGCGCACTGCCGCCATCTGGCCCGAATTAACACCGGCATCTCCCAGGAAGCTCGCAAGTCTCGCTACGACTCCACTCACCGTGCTGTCACCTTTTCCCCAGGAGACGAAGTTCTTCTCTGGACTCCGGTGCGCGTACCCTGGCTTATGCGAAAAGTTCATGAGTCGCTTTATTGGACCTTACACTTGAGAAAACATCCCCCCGTTAATTACCGTGTCTCGCCCCTTAGGCCTCCCACCGACCACCGTTGCCGCGGGACAGAAATCGTGCATGTTTCTCGGTTAAAACCGTATACCCGACGTAATTCTTAATATATATATATATATATATATATATATATATATATATATATATATATATATATATATATTGTAGGCATTTATTATGCACTTCATCCTCATTTGAGCAGCCATCAATCATCATCAACTGTTTGGGTGCGAATCATCATCGTTTTTGGGTGTGTGCTTCTTCACCGGATCCGTGACGCTTGTTCGCTCCCGAGTTCGCGGCCAAATAAACGCCGTTACAACCGAGTCGTCATACGTGGTGGAGGTGGATTTACGATCCCCGGTCCTCTCCTCGCCCAGTCTACCCGCTGGAGCTCCGTTCGGGCCGCCTCTTGCACCCTCTGTCCTCCAAGATGTCACAGAACGAGCCGGCCGGCGCTCTTGCCGCTCCCATCGCGGCGCCGCAAGCCTCGCCTCTGTACGTCGTCAACCACCAGCGGGACCCCCCGATCTTCGCTGGTCTCCGCGGAGAAGATGTGGAGGACTGGCTTGACAACTACGAGCGAGTAAGCGCTACTAATCTGTGGGACGATCCTAACAAGCTCCGTCGCGTCTCCCTTTATCTCACGGGCGTTGCGAAGACATGGTTCTTCAACCATGAGATTGACTTCACCGACTGGCCTCGCTTCAAGCAGCAGCTTCGCCAAGTATTCGGCACGCCTGCCGTGCGATCCGCCCTCGCGAAGAGGACCCTCGATGCTCGCACACAACATCCCGGGGAGTCGTACACGTCGTACATCGAGGATGTCCTTGCGCTCTGCCGGCGTGTCAATTCGTCGATGTCCGAGTCAGACAAACTGCGCCACATTCTGAAGGGCATAGGAGCCATGGCCTTTAATGCCCTTCCTGTTCAGAATCCCACTACTGTCGCTGACGTCGTCACCACGTGCCAGCGCCTCGATGAACTGGATTCTGTTCGCCTGCAATCGGGCACTAGCGAACACTGTCCGGCGGACCGGGACCTACGTGTCTTAATAAGAGAGATTATACGCGAAGAACTACAGTCAATGGGTTTCTCGCCACCTTCCCCATCTTTCACACAGCCTTCAGGCACGGCCTTGCGAGACATCATCAGGGAGGAACTAACGTCATTCACCGGCCCAGCGCACGTACAGCCACCTGCTTCCAGCCCGCCAACGTACGCGCAAGTGGCTGCCGCGCCTCCCTGCAACGTAAACTCTTCGTTGCCGCTACCATCGTTCGCATCGGTTGCTGCGCCACCGGTCCACTTCCGTTCTATGCCACCTGAACCTCCCTCTGCCCACCTGACCGCGCTGTCTCCCGGTGCGCCGAACGCCATCTACTACTCGCCTTGGCGCTCATCTCGCCCAACATGCTATTATTGTGGATATCACGGGCATATATCACGCTTCTGCCGCAAGCGCCAGCAGGACGAACGTCGTGGGTACGACATGCGCGAACAGGATTTTTCCAGTGGGGATTCTTACGCCCCGCGTCATTCCTTTCCTCCGCAGCGGACGCAATCTCCGCCCGCATCGACTGAAGCGAGGAATACTTTCCGTTCAAGCAGACGCCGATCACCTTCGCCTTTTCGTCGCTCCTCCTCACCACTTCGCCCTGCCTCGTTTACCACCGACAACCGTTCGGAAAACTAAGTGATGCAGTTTTTGGAGGAGACACTGCATTCCACAGTAGGACTGATATTCCGCCAGCACGCCCGTTCAACATGGTTTCCGTCATAGTGGAAGGAGTTCTCGTCGATGCTTTGGTGGACACCGGTGGTACATTTTCTGTGATTCGATATGATTTGTGTAAACGCCTCAAGAAAGTCATGACGCCTCATAATGGACCCACTCTAGTCGCAGCCCAGGGGAAACACCATTCGCCCTTCCGCCCTTTGTACTGCCCGTGTTTTTATCGATGACATCCTTCATTGCATCCAGTTTACTGTGCTAACCAGGTGCTCTCACCAACTAATTCTAGGGTGGGACTTTCTATCTTCTTCTTCGGCCGCAATATGTTGTGGAGAGCGTGTTCTGCACCTTACCGATACAGACTCCATGCTCGACGAAGACATCTACAAGCCACTTCGCCTGTTCGCTCCGGAAGATCTCGAACTGCCGCCACATCAAGAGCGAATTGTGATTCTAACATCTAAGGACATCGACCACGGTGACGTCTTGGTGTCCCCTTCGTCAAATTGCGTGACTAAAGGCATAGCCCTTGCGTCTGGTGTGGTACGCTTTCACAACGGCTCCGCGCTCGTCATTGCCATGAATGCTACATCGGAGAAAATTCTCCTTCCACAGGGCACCACAGTAGCCTGCGTTGTCGATGCTGAGCCTGTAAGCATCACGCCACTTAAGCCTGTCTCCACCAGCGACCCTCCTACCTGTGAGCCTGGTTCTTCGTCGCCTTTCACAGCACTTATCAGCGAAGACCTAACAGCTACGCAGGCGCAGCAGCTGCTTGATTTGTTAAGAAAACACGCCGATTCTTTTGACGCCTGCTCCTCAACGTTGGGCAAGACTACCACTGCGGTGCATCGCATTCAGACAGAGGGAACATCTATTGTGCACCGCCGCCCGTACCGCGTGTCTCTTGCTGAGCGAAAAATCAGAGGAAAACGTCGCTGACATGCTCCAACGAGAGGTAATTCGTCCATCGGCTAGCCCTTGGTCATCGCCTGTTGTTTTGGTACGAAAAAAGGACGGCCTCTGTGCGCTTTTGCGTCGATTACCGGGCACTTAACAAGATCACACGCAAGGACGTGTACCCCATGCCACGCATTGACGACGCCCTTGATTCCCTACAAGGCGCGGAATACTTCTCAAGCCTCGATTTGCGTTCGGGATATTGGCAAATTCCCATGCACGAAAACGATAAGGAAAAAACGGCATTTGCAACTCCCGACGGATTATACGAATTTAACGTGGTGCCTTTCGGGCTCTGCAACGCGCCTGCCACATTTGAGCGCATGATCGACACCGTGCTGCGCGGCCTGAAATGGAAGACCTGCCTCTGCTACCTGGACGACATTGTTATCTTTTCGTCAACGTTTCCTCAGCACCTGCAACGCCTGGACGAAGTCCTAACATGCCTCGCTGGGGCGGGTCTGCAACTCAACACCAAGAAATGCCGTTTCGCCAGCGAAATCCATCAAGGTTCTCGGTCATGTCGTGAGCAAGGACGGAATTCGCCCTGACCCCGACAAGATTGCTGCCGTCCTTCGCTTCCCGCGCCCCGGAAGGCCTAAGGATTTGCGAAGTTTTCTTGGTCTCGCATCCTATTTTCGTCGTTTCATACGAAACTTCGCCTCAATAGCTGCGCCACTACACAAACTACTTGCTTCCGATGTACCCTTTGTGTGGTCCGAAGAATGTCAATCGGCGTTTGACCTGTTGAAGGAAGCGCTCACGTCAGAGCCTGTACTCCGCCATTTTGATGAGACCGCCCCGACACTCCTGCATACAGACGCCAGCGGGCGCGGTATAGGTGCTGTTCTTCTTCAACGCGATGACTCTTCCGAGGAGAGAGTCGTTGCATACGCTAGTCGTGTGCTCACCGCTACCGAGAAGAACTATACGATCACTGAGCAGGAGTGCCTCGCTGTGGTTTGGTCAGTACAGAAGTTTCGTCCTTATCTTTACGGCCGTGAATTCACCATTGTAACGGACCACCACGCCTTATGCTGGCTATCTACATTGAAGAACCTGTCCGGGCGCCTGGGTCGGTGGATTCTACGTCTGCAAGAGTATCAGTTCGAGATTATTTACAAATCTGGCAAAAAACATCAAGACGCCGACGCTCTTTCCCGTTGCCCACTACCTACGGCTCCGCCCGACACTCCCGCAACCGTTGCAGACAACACCAGTTTGGACGTCACTTCTAGTTCAGTTGCCTTGCTCGCCTCACTGGACCAGCTGCCCACCGACGACGAGCAACCATTCAGCTCTCGCTAGCTGGCTGACCCGTACTGTCGGTGCATTATAGACCACCTCTCTGCAGCTTCGCGTCCACCCAACGCACGGCTTCGTCGTCAACTCCACCAATTTAAGCTTGAGGATGGTGTACTATTCGCCTCGTGTGCGACCGATGGCGGCGCTGCGAACGGCGCTCCGGTGACGCAAGGGCGGGGATTCGGCTTTTGTCGTCTGCTACGCTCTGGCTAAAACAGCAGCATTTTCGTTATAGTTCGCTCGCGTCGCACGGCGTTTCTCGACTAGTAGCTGCATTTTCTTCTAATGATATTTCTTAAGATTACTGCTAGCATTACAGGAGCTTAAGAAACGTTAACATTTAACATATCTTCTGTATACCCACAGCCATTGCGGTCAGGTTCATGCCCCCCGAGTTCGTAGCGTCACTCACTGGGCTGGATGGCGATAAAATAGCTTACGTGAAAGCGCGAACGCCCCCCGCCAAGTGAGTTAAAGAGAGTCTACGCTGCTTTGAAATTGAAGCGCGATCAATTTTGCGGCTTATTCGCAAAAATCAGCGTTGTGTAAACAGACTTCAGTTGAACGAAAATTCACGCTCCACTCCCAATTGTAGTCATGTGGACTTGTGCAGACACGGCAGCCGACAAAACGAAATCGATAACTTCATCGACCAGCGGGTTGCTGCAGACCACTAGCACAGATTGGGCGAGCTGGATGCAAATAAGATCGCTCGGAATGAAACGCCAGCAGTGGTGCGCGTGGTACAGTTCGACCCTTATGGTTAGAGATAGATACACTCATGAGCCACATTCATGTTTTCGATCGCGCTGTGCTGCGTAATCGACTGTGCGAGCCTGTCAATGGTGATGACAGGATGGCGCGCGCTATATTTCTAATACTTGGGCAACGCGATCCGCTGTAGTGTTCGCGTTTAATTTGACACCGATAGTACAGCTTGGTAAAAAGTAGGAAAAAACGGCGAATGTGTCCAGGAAGGGGAGAAAGAGAGCTCTTTCTCACCATTCTTTTGGCACCTGTGGCTGATTATTGCTATTCTTTACCATGCTGTAACAAGATTAAATATTTTAAGGTGAGCGATTCCTCATCAAATGCGAAAATTCACCGTCGGCGTCCCCCGTCGCCAGCGTCAACACGAGTGATGCGAAAATTCATCACATTATCACGTCATCATGACATTCCAGACCGCCAAAATTTGCGACGTCATAACGTCACGTCACATGATTACGTCATCACATGACATAGTCGCTTTGCATTGCCTCCGTGATTGGTGGGCCGATCTCGGAGGCGATGCAAAACCAGGTGATCTGTAGAAAGCTTCAGTGCAAAACCACGTTACGTCCAGAAAGCATTCGGAGGGGAGCGGCGAAGGAACAATACATCGACTCAAGAAAAAGATGGCTTTCGCCTTTGAGTCATCTTAGGCAAATGCATAAGGAACTCGAGTCTTTTTAGTACACTGATCGCACCAAGCCACATCAGGAGTCGACCGTTGAGGCTGATTTACAGTATTTTATTGCAAATACGTCTTCTTACGACTTTCGATGCGAAATCTTTGTATTTATCAACGTTGGTATGATTACACTAATTCTGTTCAGCATATTTTCAGACCACCAGAACAAACGTCGATTTATTAGCGTAAGGGTTAAAATATGTTGAAAAAAAAAGAACAAAAACAAAGGAAAATCACTCTGGACAACCTAACAATATTTCATATCCCCTTCGTGCATCCCCTTTAGACTCACCCTGTTTATTTCGTGTTTCAATTGAAAGAACTTACGACGCGCTTACACAGCAGCTGCTAAAAATGTGGATTTAATCAAACGTTGTTGCCGGTAACGCCATTTAATTTATTTGACTGACATCACACGTCGTTTGTCATTCTCCGAACATAGGAATTGACGCGAAGGAGCAGGCTTGGCAACCGAACACGCCAGCACGCGGTATACATTTATTGCGCTTTAACGCAGACATGGAAGCTGAAGCCCGAACGCTGAAGTCAGTGATCGAAAACGGGCAGGAAAATCATTTTGAGTGCGCCACGGCCATAGAACAGTCGCGAAAAGAAAAATTCAGCATAGAAGCAGATGTGCACATGGATGGCTAGCAGACGACACCAGGAGCAATCGACACAGAACGTGCTCCCGACGGCAACTCCGCTCGATTTCGCTGGGCATTTGGCTTGAACATTCAGTACAAATCGCTTTGTGAACTTGCCCACCAATATTTCAATAACTCGAGCACGATAGACAGGCCGGCAGCGTCGAGCAGCCTTCACGTAGCGAGCGCGCGCGCGAAGAGCTGCATCCGAGTCCTCTCCCTGACGTCACACGCGAGAGGGCGCCACTCAAAGATCTCGAGGCGAATATCGTCACATTTATCATCCTGACGGTCAACGCTGGGTACCTGTTCTACCACGCTCTCTTCGACATCATGTACTCAACGCCTTTCACGACGATTCGACTGCTGGCCACCTTGGCTTTCACAAAACCTACGACCGCATTCGAAGCCGCTTTTATTGGCCTGGCCTTTCTACCAGCGTAGCGAGATACGTAGGTTCGTGCGCTACATGCCAGCGTCGCAAACTTCCGACATCTGCTCCTGCCGGCCAGTTACAGCCAATTTCGTGCCCCAAAACACCATTCGAGGTCGTAGGTGTTGACCTTTATGGGCCTCTTCCCGTCACTGGCGCTGGAAATCGATGGATAGTGACCGCCGTAGACCACCTGACGCGCTACACCGAGACAACTTCTGTGGTTACTGGTTCAGCTTCGGAAGTTGCTGACTTCGTCCTGCAGGCCATAAGTCTGCGTCATGGTGCTCCTCGCATACTCCTAAGCGACCGCGGAAAGGCATTCTTATCCCAACTGCTAAGTGAAGTTCTACGCGCTTCTGGCACTACACACAAGACAGCGTCTAGCTACCATCCTCAAACAAATGGTCTAACCGAGAGATTTCATCGAACCCTCGCCGACATGATTGCTGTCTACATTGAACCGGACCACAAAAACTGGGATAAACTTCTACCATTCCTCACCTTCGCCTACAACACCGCCGTCCAGCGCACAACCGGCTACTCGCCGTTTTATCTCGTTTATGGACGTTCACCCACTTTCTTTCTCGACGTTTCTTTCTTCACCGGCAATGGCACTTCATGCCAGTCTTCTTGCGAAGAATATATTTCCCGCCTTGCCCAATGTCGCCAGCGTGCTCGTATGAACACAGAAACCACGCAACAAGAAAGGAAGGTCATTTACGACACCTCTGATCGTGTTGTGTCATTCCGACCGGGTGACGAGGCGTTGCTCTTGACACCGATTCGCACACCGGGTCTGTGCGACAAGTTCCAGCCTCGGTTCATCGGCCCGTACCTAGTTTTGGAGCAGACTTCGCCCGTCAACTATCGCGTGACGCCACTTGTCGTACCAACTGACCGCCGTTACCGCAGCACCGAGGTCGTTCACGCCTCCCGCATTAAGCTTTTCACGCGACGTTCCCTCGTCACCTTGGCTTGCAGCTGCCAGGCTGGCCGCTTCCACGCGGGGGGGAATTAGTGTAGGCATTTATTATGCACTTCATCCTCATTTGAGCAGCCATCAATCATCATCAACTGTTTGGGTGCGAATCATCATCGGTTTTGGGTGTGTGCTTCTTCACCGGATCCGTGACGCTTGTTCGCTCCCGAGTTCGCGGCCAAATAAACGCCGTTACAACCGAGTAGTCATAATATATATATATATATATATATATATATATATATATCGTATGGACAAGGCGATGAATAGGAGAAGCCGACGAGGAAGAAGTGCGCGTGCATTAGAATAAATGGATGGCATCTGAACCACGACGTATCTCTGTTCTCTAACGTCACGCAAGTCGACAGGGTCGACCTCATCAACCTGCCATGGCTAGGCCAAAGCCTCCGCTCAACATACCGAAGTACAAGGGAACACCAGAAGACGTACCCGTCGACAAGTGGCTACTCCTTTTCGACACGAAGGCGACCGAGGCATCATGGAGACATCGCGATCGGGTCAGTCACTTCAGCGAATACATCGAAGGGGAAGCGTTCAAGTGGTACCTGACAGAGATTTTCGGGAACGACGAGACTTGGGACGATATAAAGCGCGACATGCGAAATCGCTTTGCTACGACTGACGGAGATGCCTTTCGTCTCTTCATCCACTACCGGCTAAAAGGAGGGCAGACCATCAAGGATTACTTCGACGAGAAAAAACGACTGGGCTCCTTGGCCGACCTTAAAGAGTGCCACACCATTTCTGGACGGACTGATGGGGTTCCTCCTGATGTGGAACTGGCGCTCGCCGGACTGTCTTTCAACTCGTCATCAGAGTGGCTCGCCGCTGCCCAACGGGTCGAGACATATTTAAGACGGGTGAGAGAAATTTCCGTTACTCGTACTCCTAGTACTACATCAAGAGCTCCACGTCTCTTCAGCAGACCGCAGCAGCCAACATTGACTTCTCGACCTCGTGTCCCACAAAATGAATGCAGATATTGCTCAGCTGCTGGTTTCCCACGACAGTTTCATTGGCACAACGAATGTCCGCGCCCCAGCAACGTGTCCGCTATTGAGACTAGACCGGGAAACGAGGAGAGCGACCCAGAGTTTCATTAATACAGTTCGATGCTCTCGTCAACGGAAGGCCAGTAACTGCAATTCTTGATGCAGGAGCAACAATTACTTGTATCAGTGAAGATGTGTACAAACAGCTCAAGCTTCAGTTGATGAGAGACTCCAGCATCATGGTGCAGCAAGTTACTTCAAGCATTCGAACTTTGGGTCGCGTAAACATTCAATTGCAAATTGGGAATGTCACAAAGAAAGTTTATGAACACGTTCTGCGAGGCATGAGAACACAATTAATTCTTGGCCTAGACAACGCTTCGTACTTCAATCTTTCTGTAAATTTGGAAAGCCAGTCAGTAACACAAGGACGTGAAAATTTGTACCTGTTGAATCACAATGAAAAGAAAACCACTAAAGCACCGCTGATGAGAACCCTGAATTCAGGAAACTTGCCAGAACATGAATCAGCAGTGCTCGACTCTCTTTTAAATAAGTATGACGAGATCTTCTCGAAATCCCAGACAGATATTGGATGCATCACTACTGAGCAACATAGGATTGCACTTACCAATGCTGTCCCTATTCATCGAGCACCATACAGATGTTGACAGGCCGTTAAAGCGGAAATTAACAAGCAAGTTGACGCCCTCATTAAGCAAGGTGTTGTGAGGCCTTCGTTGTCGCCCTATGCCGCACCGGTCATCTTAGCGGAAAAGAAAGGCGAAGCACGTACTTGTATTGACTATCGCAAGCTCAACGCCATAACGGTACCCGACTATCAACCAATTCCACGTATAGATGACATTCTGGACCACTTGGGAAAGGCGAACTTTTTCACTACGCTGAATGTAACGTCGGGATACTGGCATGTCCGAATGCATCCCGACGACGTTCAAAAAACTGCGTTTGTCACGACTAATGGTCATTATGAGTGGTTGGTGATGCCGTTCGGGTTAAAGAACGCTCCGGCTACATTTGAAAGAGCCATGAAATCAATAATAGCCGAACATCAGCTCACTAATGTCAGCAATTACTTTGACGATGTGGTCGTATACTCAGAGACATTTGACGATCATATACGACACCTCGACGCACTGTTGAAAGGTCTTAAAGACGAGAACGTAAAACTAAACGGAAATAGTGCCAATTTGCAAGATCCAGCATTGAATATTCGGGCCACAAAATTTCACAAGGAATAGTGACACCTAAGCAAAGTAACGTGGCTGCAATACTCAAATTTCCGACACCTAAACGAGAGAAAGACCTGCAGCGTTTCCTGGGCACTGTAAACACGTACCGTCAGTACATCCCTCATTTCAGCGACATCGCTCTCCCACTCACGAAACTACTCCACAAAGGAAGCAAGTGGACGTGGACAGAAGCATGCGAGCAAGCTTTTCGGGAACTGAAGGAGCGCATAACTGAAGAACCGGTGCTTCGCATGTACGACACTTCGAGACCATGTACTGTGTACTGTGATGCTTGTGGCGAAGGCATTGGTGCAGTGCTGAAGCAACCTGACGACAAAGGCAAGGAACATCCGGTTGCCTATTACTCCCGCAAACTACTTAAGCACGAGGTCAATTATGCTATTACAGAAAGAGAACGCCTTGCCATTATAGATACCATTGATAAATGGCATTGCTACCTTCATGGAAAGCCATTCACTGTTACGGATCACTCTGCACTACAGTGGCTGAAGCATATTAAGAATCCTCAAGGTCGTCTCTTCCGGTGGTCGTTGAAACTATCGATGCATGAAGTAAACATCAAACATCAAAAGGGCATAAGCAACGTCGAAGCAGATGCACTCTCCAGAGCCCCAATAGTTCAACTTCTGTCCCACGATGAACTTCAACGATGCAGCAATGAGCGCCCAAAAGGAACGTATTCATTGGAAAACAACGTAGTCATCGTCAAAAGAAAAGGACCAAGGAAGATCTATGAGCCCCATGAACTACGCCCAACCATTCTTAAGAACGCACATCAACATTTTGGGCATGTCGGAGTGAAGAAGACACTATCACTCTTGTCGCCGCAATATTATTGACCGGATATTGTAACCGATGTTGCCACCTACAATCGGCATTGTGATACATGCCATAGATGCAAGAAGACGAAAACAAAGAAGTGTGGGACACTTGAATCCCTCCCTCTTGCTGAAGAGCCTTTTGACCTTTTTGCGATGAACACGATTGGGGGGATTTTGTGGATATGGCTCATCAAAAAGGTTTATCCACTTGGTTATTGACCATGCTACTCGCTACGTGTGGGCGTTCGCCCATAAAAGTGAGAACAGCGACGCCTACATCTCATGCTTAAAAACCATTTTTGCTGCCGGAAAACCACGGAAGTTCCTTTCAGATCGTGGACCAGGATTCACTGCAGGAAAATTTAAACAGTTTCTAAAACATAACCGAATACACCAACTCTTCACCTCATCTCATCATCCGCAACGCAATGGTATGAACGAGCGGACAAACCAGACCATCGTAACCAGACTTAAGTGCCAGATCAATCACGAGCCACAGAAGTGTTGGACTAAGCTGCTGTCGGAGGTAATAGACGAATACAACAGAACGCCTCACAAAGTTACCGGCTACGCACCGTCCTTCCTGATGTATGGAATTCCATCTTATCCAACTGTACTGAAACAGCAAGAACAAACGGTGGAAGAAGCGCAGAAAGCTGCTGTTAATAATTCTATCGCCTAACCACAATAAGAACAAAGTAATCTATGATAAGAAATTTCTTCCGATTGAGTTCCAAGTCGGTGACTCCGTCCTTTACGAGACACCATGGCATCCCAACAACGGCAAACTCAGTTCCGTCATGGAAGATCCCTACAAGATTCTACGCAAAGTCTCACCAGTGAACTATGAAATCAACCACTCCTTGTTGTCCTTAGGTAGAAACTCGGACATTGTTCATGTTAGGAAACTACGACTTTATTTTGTACCTTCTGAACTGAGACTTTCTCGAGGGGAGGGGGAATAGTGTAACGCATGAACAAGGCGATGGCAGGAGAAGCCGACGAGGAAGTGCGCGTACATTAGAATAAATGGATGGCATCTGAAGCACGACGTATCTCTGTTCTCTAACGGCACACACACACAGACACACACACACACACACACACACACACACACACACACACACACACACACACACACACACACACACACACACACACACACACACACATATATATATATATATATATATATATATATATATATATATATATATATATATACTTGACAAGCTCCTACACAAACAGCTGCAAGGAGTGACCGTTTCCAGTTGCATTTCACCTCCATGCCTTTCAACCCTAGGAACCCTAGGTTCGTTCATCCTAAAGGATGTGGGAACAGAAGGCTTAAAACAAACAAACACTTATTCTCGTTCACTCAAGCGCACGCAAACAGGGACAAAGGGAGGTGACGACAACACAAGCGCTTACTTCCAACTGAACGTTTATTTTCGAAAATGCATAATATGAACTCTTTTGCTCATGACGTCACAAAATTGTGATGCTGATATTACGTGATCGTGCAGAGAAACTGCGTTTCTTTAAACGACAAGATAATATCAGCATCACGACAAGTTATATCAGCATCACGATTTTGTGACGTCATGAGCAAAAGAGTTCATATTATGCATTTTCGAAAATAAACGTTCAGTTGGAAGTAAGCGCTTGTGTTGTCGTCACCTCCCTTTGTCCCTGTTTGCGTGCGCTTGAGTGAACGAGATGGAAAACCAGCTAGCCCAAAAATCAGTGCTCCTTAAACACTTATTCATCGGGTGACTAAGCTGATGTCACGGCCATGATGTCCGACCTTCTCTGTCTCTTCTTCTTTTACGGGGACGCCAAGCACCTTGCCCACTACATGGCTCCCCCCAGTGTTGTACGGAACGGCGTTCCAGGAACTAGTTCCTTTTGAGAGGAACGCAGGAACGCCAGCGTTCCATTCAGGATCGGTGGCACTGTAATGGTAACGCGTTACGTCTAAGACGGAACGGCAGGGGAACGGCGTGCCTTCTGTGAACGTTCCATGGCGTTCAACAGGCGTGCGCACGCACGCAGCACATCATGCAGAACAGGGCGGATGGCCGACCGCGTCAGGCATGTAACTATGATGCATCCTAGTTTTCACTTCAAGGCGCCCGCCGGAGGCGCAGGGAAGCGTGCGACGCCGAGACCGACCGCATGCGGAAGTGATAGTTGAGTTTTTTACAGCAGAGCTGCTATCCTCGAGGTTTCCGTCTGTCGTAGAAAGAAAATTATCATCATCATGAACCAGCACACGCTCTCTTCATCCTCTTCCTTTTCTGCTTCGCTCTCAGAACACGTCCACGGATTTGTCCGCGTGGGATGCAATAACTCCACTGGGGGAGAGAAGTGGTAAAGAGAGAACGAAAGAAATAGATCTAGAGAAAGAGAAAGAAAGAAATTCTAGGCGATGCGATATTCGAAACCGCCTATCCGCGATCTCAAGGCGAGCGCCGTAACCACTCGGCTATTCAGTTTGTTTGTTTCTTTCATGGTCTTTATTTATCATAGGCATCACACTTTCAACTGATATGTTCATTCTGCTCGTATCGCGGCCCAACGACGAACACATAGCTCTAAAAATCAGCATTCATCTCTAGAGCGAATATATCAAGTGACGGCATTTTCCAATCATACACTACAACGGCGGTAAGGATGTATGAGCACGTCACCAATGCAAATGCCATTCTGGCCGACTTTCCTTTTGCTCGTATATATCTCTTAGCTAAGTGACCATCCTAATAAAGCGGGATGTTGAGGAAATTATTGGCTATACGTTTCTCTGCAACATGCGCGCACGCTAGCAGAGCCTGGCGTAGCTTTGTATAGTATAGTATAGCAAGGGGTTGGGAAAGGGTGGTGAGGTTGAGGAGAAGGGAAAGGAGGTGAGAACGGGCATAAAAAGAGACAGAGAGTGAGAAAGAAATAGAAATAAAGAAAGAAAGAAGGCGAGAGAACGACTACAGAGAGAGAGAAAGAGAGAAATAGAGAGAAAGAAAGAGAAGAAATAGAGTACAAGACAGAAAAACAGAGAGGGAAATACTCACAAATATGTTGGCCGACTGCGAACAGGAGATTTCACTGAGTTGCAAATGTGTATCCTGGACATTATTTTCTACACACACTGAAATATTGAATCAGATCTCATTAAACGCCTAAGTATAGTCTATTTCGATGCGGTTTCCTGTGCAAGAAATTTAATTATATTGGTTCTTGGGTGGAGATTTCTATTTGAATATCTGAAGCGCTGTATCTTGACTGCACCTTTGAAGACCGACTTGGGAAGTGCCACATGTGTGGGACTTGAAATTGACGAGCACGCAAGCTGCAGTTAGACATGCTTGTAATATGGCCGGTGGTCTCTAAAAAATTCGACTCGAAGCGTTTATTTAGATTCCTTTTACCTACGTATAACCTGCTCTCGGCGATGTCAAATTCGTATAATATATGTAGCTTGATGTGAGCTTTAAGTTGCTTACTTTATTTCGCTTTAGGATTATCTGGCACTGTATTTTTGTATAAAAGAGTCAAATGTACCGTAAATGTAACGACACGTTCCAATTTTCGAAATGTAACTGCAACGCGTTCTTTTCGCACTGCAGGAACTTGTAACGGGAACTCGTTCCAAAATTGGGAAGGAACGAGGAACGAGCTTTCGTTCCTGTGGTAGAGGAACGTGTACAACACTGGCTCCCCCCCCCCCCTTCTAGCGATGAAGGCATTGCCGTCGAGTGGTTTATGTGCTTGAGATGGCGTTGCCAGCGTCCACGTGAGCTGGCTTCAAACGGTCTATAGAAATCATCTCTTCGAGTCCGTTAACAAGGAGTGTAAAGTACTTAGGATCGCGTTTTAAGACTTTAAAAGGGCCGTCGTAAGGCGCTTGTAACGGAGTACGAGTAGCATTGTGACGGATGAAGACATGGCTGGTATGACGTAATGATGGGCTCATATAAACGGTCTTGCTATCATGACGAAGCGGCGGTGGTACAACCGTAGCCATAGTAGTTCGCAGGCGGTCGGCGTAAGAGTGTACCTCAGCAGATGTCGGTTTTGAGGCAAAGAACTCGCCGGGTACGCGAAGTGTCGTGCCGAAAACCAGCTCTGCGGATGAGCACTGCGTGTCTTCTCTCACCGCGCTGCGAAGACCTAGTAGAACCAAAGGCAGGCGCTCTGTCCATGGAATTGTTGTCTTGCGCACGCAATGCCGCCTTCAGCTGATGGTGGAAGCGTTCTACCATGACGTTCGAACTGGGGTGGTATGCTGTAGTTCGTATGTGTGTTACGCCTAGAAGGCGGGAGAGAGCCCGAAAGAGGGACGATTCGAATTGTCTCCCTCGGTCTGTCGTTATTGTGTGTGGTACGCCATAACGAGCGATCCAGTTGTGCACGAGAGCCGGTGCAACAGATTCTGCAGCGATGTTGCTTAGCGGCGTTGCTTCCGGCCAGCGGGTGAATCGGTCGATACACGTGAGTATGTAACGTTGGTTCGCGGATGGTGGTAGCGGACCCACAATGTCGACGTGAACATGGCCAAAACGGACGTCTGGTGGTGGAAAATGACCGGGCGCGCTCATGGTGTGTCTGTTGACCTTGGCGCGCTGGCACTGGATGCACGATCGCGCCCAGCAAGAAACATCAGCATTCATACGCGGCCAAAGGTAGCGGGAGGTGACGAGACGTTGTGTTGCTCGCACTCCTGGGTGCGATAAGGAGTGCAGAGCGTCCAAAACTTGCCGTCGGTATTGTTGTGGGACATACGGTCGAGGCCGACCTGTAGACACGTCTCAAATGACGGTATAGTCGCAGCCAGGTAGTAAGACCTCTTCGAAGCGCAGGGAGTTGTTCGCAGTTTGGAGTGGCGGAAGTTCGGGGTCTGTGCGCTGAGCAGTAGCTAGGCGCATGAAGTCGATGCGGGAACGAGCTACTTGGCTTGCGTTGATGTGAATCCGTGAGAGAGCGTAAGCAACGGGATTGTTGGTACCACTAACATGTCGAATGTCAGTAGTGAACTCGGAAATATAGGCAAGCTGGCGAATTTCGCGTGGCGTGTGAGAGGAACTGTTGAAAGTGATAGCATAAATCAGTGGCTTTTGGTCGGTGAGAATAAAGAAATGGCGACCCTCGATCCCCCCTTTCCCATCCCAACTAGAGAGGCTTGGGAGGAGTACCTGCTCGGCTGCTCTACCTTGGATGCTCACCGCTCCTTGGTGAGGCGCGCTCGGGCAGCGGCCTGCTCCATTGGCGTCCCGGAATAGGGTCTGGCCACTCAAGCTTGCAATATGCAGCAACTCTTTGGTTCATTTTCTGAAATAAAAATGCTTACTACCACCTCGAGGTTGTGACGAAAGTGGCGGACTGCGATGTAGATTGCCAGGTGTTCGCGGCCGAAAGTGCTGTAGCGGGTTTCTTGCACTGTCAGCTTCCTTGAGAAGAAAGATATGGGCTGCCAAGTATTGTCAACCAGCTGTTGAAGAACAGCACCAACAGCTATGTCGGATGCGTCCACCATAAAGGAAACTTGGCGCATCTGGTTTCGGGTGCGCAAGAAGAGTGGCGGAAACGAGAGCATTTTTGGTAGTGGTAAAAGCGCATTCGGCAGCATTCGTCCTCAGTATTGCTTGGGGTTTTCCAGAGAGCAGACTGTGCAGCGGCTGCAAGATGGAAGCACAACGAGGAATGAAACAGCGGTAGTAATTGATGAAGCCCAGGAATTCCCGCAATTCCTTTGTGGTCGATGGTTGCGGGTAATCTTTAATAACTTGAACGCGGAGTGAGACGGGCTGGATGCCACGTTGATCAACTCGATGCCTGAGGAAATCGAGGGAATCGACGCCAAACTCGCTCTCCGACACGTTGATAACAAGGCCGTATTGACGGAGACGTTCGAAGACCTTACGTAGGTCCGATTCATGTTCCGCAGCAGATCGGCTGAAAACAAGGATGTCGTCTAAATAGACGAAACAAGAGGTCAGCCCACGTAGCACTTAGTCAACTAACCTCTGAAATGTTTGAGCAGCATTTCGGAGACCGAAGGGCATGCGGACGTATTCAAACATGCTGAATGGTGTGATGATTGCGGTTTTAGGAATGTTTTAGGAATGTCAGAAGGCTCCACAGGAACCTGGTGTTAAGCTTTTTCTGGATCCACTTTGCTGAATATGCAGCAGCCGTGAAGTGAAGCGGTGAAGTCGTGAATGTGAGGAATAGGATTCCTGTTTGGAATCGTCACTTTGTTTAAGGCGCGGTAATCTCCGCATGGCCTCCAATCACCCGTCTTTTTTTTAGAACCATGTGTAAAGCGGATGCCCAAGGGCTAGCAGAAGGACGAACGAAACCCAACTCGAGCTTGTGGTCGAATTCTTGTTTTGCAATTTTCAGGCGGTCAGGTGCTAAGCGGCGAGGTCGGGCATATACTGGTGGTCCTTTCGTTACAATGTGGTGCGTGACATGGTGCAGGATTGGGCGATCTGGTGATGGGGGGTTGAAATAGCTCTGGAAATTATTGTACGATGGTGGACCAAGGTGCCGATACTTGGGTGTGTGCTTGCACGGGACGCAAGGGCGGTGCAGTTGTGGTGATGCCTTGTACCGACAGGTTGGTCGTGGAGTCCAGAAGGCGGCATTCGCGTAGGTCGACAACCAAGTTGAACTTCCACAAAAAATCGGAACCGATGATCGGCCCGCGGACGTCAGCGACGGTGTATAGCCACCGAAAGGGACGCCGCAGTCCGAGATGAAGAGTCACTTATTTCTGGCCATACGTTCTAATATTAGAACCGTTGACTGTAGTGAGAAAGGACGTGTCATGGCGATGTCGTCTTCGGTCGTCAAAGGTAGGCAGAAGCGCACAAAGTTCTGCGCCAGTGTCTACCAGGTAGCGAATTTCGTTACGCGGTCGGTGACATAGAAAAGACGGCTTGACGTAGGGCCGGTAGCACTGGCAGTCATCAGTGAGTGCCCCGGTCGTTTCCCGAAAAGTTGCACGGTGGACGGCACTGACGTGCACGAGTGCCGTATCTGGCGTGGTACCAACAAATATAGGCAGATGAATAGCGGGAGTTGCTTTGGTTGGGCGTGCGGAGACGTGGCTCGTCTCTAATCGCAGAGGAGCGCAAGGTAGCTAGCTCATAGTTGGTCCACTTGCATGCAAGCTGTGCGTTTGAGGCTCTGAGTTTGTCAAAGCGCCGCTGTAACTGCGACGGACTCGAGACTGGCGCATTACAACGGTCGATGGCAGATACGAAAGGATGGAAAGTATCGGTGATCTGGTCTGCCGTCATTGCTAAGTCTTCAATGGACGTTGCCGCAGGTGAGGCGCATAAAATCATCCGTACCTGATTCGGTAGATGCTGGAGGAAGAGCTCGCGGACGATTTTCGAGTTCGTTGAAGATGGATTGCTTCCGAGTATACATGCGGCGCAGCAGCTCGGTCGGCTTTCTGTCGCCAAGTTGCTCCCATGATAGGAGCTGTTGAATGCGTCGAGACTCGGAGTCGGTCGTGCGTCGTAGTAACTCCCGTTTCAGGGTGTCGTACGGGTCATCTGCTGGTGGAGCTAGCAAAACGTCGCAGATCAAAGCTGTGGTGGTCGGGTTGAGCGCACTCACGACATAGTTGTACTTGGTCGTCTGCGATGCGGTGACGGCGAAACTGCGCTTCGATGTGGATAAACCAGAGCTCACAATATGCGGGCCAGAACTCGGGAAGCTTGAGTGTGGCGACGGAAGGTGTTGCGTTTTCTTGGGATTCTTGTGAGTTCGGTTCCATGGCGCCGAAGAGAAGCTGCGGGACGAATGGTTGCGATGCGGGAAGCGTCCGAGGTCACCAACTTGTGGGAACAGAAGGCTTAAGACAAACAAACATTTATTTGTCGGGTGACTAAGCTGATGTCACGGCCATGATGTAGATGTAGATGTAGATCCTGCGCTTCTGGCTCACACCCACACTGGGGGGATGATGTTGATGATGACCTCGTGTGGATGGTGCTCACCCACAAAGGGGGGATGGGCCAAGAACCGGGCGGCAGGAGGCTTAAAATAATGGTCTGAATATAAACCAATCTGAATTTTTTAAAATAAAATGACTATTTATATGTTGGGTGGTGCAGAGTGTGCATGTATATCTCGGGGAGATTACCCCGCGTCCGGTTAATTGCGTTTTTTAGTCGTTTGAATGTGTACAGATTCTAAAAGTAGCCTTGTCAATAGGTGCTTCTCTGTCTCGATTATTCCTGCAGAATCCCAGTTGATGATGTGGTTAGTGTTCAGTTGATGATCTGCCAAGGCATTCAAGCTTGCATTGTCTTTCCTGACATAATTCTGGTGCTGCTGGATTCTCCTTTTAAAATTTCTAGTTTCACCTATGTAGGATGATGAAAACGAGTAGATAATGAAGCCAAGGAGGGTACAGGAGACTTAAATTGTACTGTTTCAAGCGTATAATTGTGAGATAGATGTGAGTAAAGTACAGTGCACGAAAATAGAACTTGCCCCCCGGCAGGAACCGAACCTGCCACGTTCGGATAATGCGTCACATGCTCTACCAATTGAGCTATGGTGGAGCATCAGGCACATCATTTCAAGGTTGCAGGTTGGATGCCTGTCGGTGGAAATTGTATTTTCGTCCACTTTGCTTTATTCATATCTATATCACAATTACTATGATACACTTAAAACAGTGCAATTAACATCCCCCATACCTTCGTTGGCTTCATTATCTGCTGGTTTTCATTAAGGTTCTGTCGAACAAAAAAACGAGCCCTCAAAATTTCAGGCTTTCATTGATTACATATTTGGCTCATGTGGAAACCAATGCAATGGGCAATTCGTCGTCTCCTTAGGTGTTTTCAGCTCACATTGAACCTCCCACTTTGGGCACCACATCTATTACAATGGGCACATTGCAATAGCTATGTAAAGGGGGGGACGCAAAGAAATGTGAACAGAGAAGTGCGCTCTTTTAATCACGCTCTGAACTTGGTGGCAAAAAAAATGATGCTAGCATGGCTCTTGATTGTATCATGGATGAGTATAGGTGCTCTTTATTACCATCCAGGCAACAACCACTTGAAAGGAAATGGGAAACAGCAGAGAATGTAGATGCTGCACTGTTCACATTTCTTTACATCCCCACTGTCATATTATTGCTGTCTTTGCTTGTGTCATTTGGGGTGAATCTTTCTAGGTAAAGGGAGTATCTAAAGATGTTTCCGTACATTACAAGAATGTTTGCCGTTGTGCTTCAGCACGCTGTGTAGTTTGTTATGTCACGTTTATTGAGTATGTGTATGCCCATAGGTCTCTGTGTGAGTCGTAATATTGCACTTCCTATAGTGCTCTCCCCTGACATTAGGAATTTGGTAGGGTGTTGCATCCAGCACATGATAATGAAGGCATGCACTAGGCATGGCAATTAAACAGGCCTCCTTTATAGTGGAATGACGACTGGATATCCTTTAGATAATAAAGCCTCAACATTTCTTCGGCATACGGTTAAGCCTTATGTATGGTGTATTAGTTTCTTCTATCTGACCATTGCTGTCACCTGTTACCCGCAGCATGATGTCATCAGCTTGCCGGCCATGCTGTAACGAATTGATGCTATTCAATTCTGCCAATAGACATAACATATAACTACATTAAGCACAAGTGGAGACGGGACCAATCCCCAAGGTGTTCCCCAACTTTTAAGTTTTATGTCATCTGACCTGATTTCGATTGTTATGATTAGCATTATGTGATACACATGAGTGCTATTGCATACATGTATGTTTAGCTTTTGTAGCTTCTCTAAAGTAGTCTTCTGTGTGATGTTGTCAAAGGTCATCACGCGACCCATTTTAAGGGTTGCTTTGGCATCCAACATACTGAATCACACATCCATTTTTAGTGTTCAATTTGTAGCATAATGTTGTGTGTGGAAAGTTATAGCCTGAACCTGATCATAGCATGCAGGAACAGGTTTCTGCCATCAGTGTCCCGTCAAGCTACGTAGAGAGCTTTTGGCTTCATATGACCATTTTACCATGTCACTAAAATAACATTGATGTGATTTTAAAGTACTTGGTCATGTGAACATTACATAATAAATCAGCTTGCCTGTGCACAATGTTAATGAAATGGGTCCGCGATTATGTAGCTGAACCTCTTTGCTTGATTTTGGGATTATTACCACCTGTGCAGTTACCACTGATGTAGGCAGCTGTCTGGCTCGCAAGCATTCGATCAAATACCTGGTGGAAGCCATGATAGAATAATCACAAAGATTTTGCCACATCTTAATGATTCTGGCAGGGCTGGGCATGGATTACATGGAGAGCCTAAGTTGCACCCTAGCTGTCCTCCCTCCCCTCAGTTATTGGGCTAGCAGTCTAGGTCCCAGTTTTTCTTCCCAGCTCTACGGGTTCTTGTCCCATGGTTGTGAGACCTAAATATCACGACTGTATTTCTTTCAGTGTCTTCCTCAATATGCGATAACTGTGAACAAGAAAAAATATCTCGTGTATTCGTGTATTTTTTCTGGGCAGAGTAAGAAAAGAACGCAGCTGGAAAGAGAACATACAATTTGCGCAAGTGAGCATTTGTTTTCATTGCATTTTGTGACGGTGCCAACCGTGGCAGGGGTTCACCGTTAGTTTATGGAAGGGGTCTAGCCTTTTGAGGCTGAGGGCCATTGCTTGAAGCCGAGACGGCGGGGTGGAGGGTGACGGGAAGAAATTAGGTGGAGCTAATTTGGCAAGTTAAAACGTTCTGTTTCCTGAGAGATGAAGGCAGAAAGAGCGCCTGGATTGCAGCCATCAGGCGAGAACACTGGATTACCACAAAGAGTGCGTAGATTTGTTCTACCACTTGATCAAAGGCAAGTTAAGCTCAACGCTGTGGGAATCGAGCGCGCCCTCCTCCCTGGCGCCTCGTTCCCAGCTAGCGCGAGTGCTGGCCCCGTCGAGCGCCGGGAACCGCCGTTAATCGGCGACATGGCCACCGTGGCTTCGCCGCCAGTACTTTTATTGCGATAGCAATTATATGGACACTCTCGGCTGGTTTTCGCCGTCGCCGTCATGTCCCGTATATGTATATGTATCTACATATTTATAAAAACCTCAAAGGAAACTAATTCAGAAAAATCTTTCCGATGCGCGGCGTCGAACCAGGGACCTCTTGCTCTGCAGCGCGCAGCGCTAACCGCTGATCCACGAAAGCGCACGTACTTCAACGTTCAAACGGCGAGCTATTTATATAGAGCAAGTTTTGAGCGTGTTTTCAACATTACCAGCGAGATGGCGCAAAGGGCGCGCTTTGCGTAGCTTTGCGGGGCTCGGCGCCCCTCTCGTCGCGACGCCCGCGCGGATGCGGTCGCGCACTTTGCTCGGTGGTGGGTAGACGCCCGTTAGCGCACGGGCTTATCTCACGGTGGGGGAGAATTCGCCTTTCGCCGGAACGATGGCGTCGTAGTTACCGAGCGCACGAAGGTCACTTCGCTCGCGGCAGTCCCCCCCGTTTGCGAAAAGAACACGCTTTTCAAACAAAGCGAAGTAACAACTGTGACACTTGTTAGTTCGCGCTCGTCAGTACCTGTGAATACGTTTCGTGCGTCGTTTTTGTTTGAGCAGCGCGTTAAGTGTCGAGCTGTGAATGTTTTTAGTTCTCTCTCGTCCTGTGCATGTTGTTTTCGTGCGTCATGTGTGCGTGAGCAGCGCGCTGCACATTTCGACCTGCTTGCCATTCGTCGCTTGACATTCCAATTTGCTGCTATCGCATTCATTGCTTCGCCTTCTGGCGAAACTGTGACTTTTTGTCTGGTGCAAGCCATGCGTCGGTCTTCCCTGCACAGAGACACGTTGTGCGAACATGCCCGGACAATGCCTTCCCCTCGCGTCACGCTAGTGCACGTCACGGTGCTTCCGCGACCCTCACTGGCCGCCAGTGACAGCCCCTTCTTCTCTTTGAGCTCGCTGCTGTCTGGCGCTTGGTCGCCTCGAGAGAGATGCTCGCACGCCTGCAACGAAGAAGTCATGCCCTGCCTTTGCGGGCGACTTCCCGTTCGCGCTTCGGTGGTTTTCCCTTTGTGTGGTAACCGTAGCGCTGCAGGCAGGTGTACTCGATCGGTGTTGCGGAGTTACCCTAACGGCCCGCTATTCCTTGATTGTTGCACTGTGCTGCATCTTGGGTTAATAAACCCGTGTTTGTTGACGAACTGCCTCGAGTGTCGTCTCAGTGCCCAGTAGGAGAGTCGAGGAACCTGGCCGTAGCGTCTTTGTGCGCGACGGCAGTGGAGAACGTCGCGTCCCTTCCCGGTCGCGTAATTTTTTTCCCCATGGGATCGCACACGCGAGGATGAAGAGGGAGGAGTCAGAGGAGGAAACCGGTCTGTCGGACGGCTGTTTCGCTACTCGGTTGCACCCCCGGTATAACTCACGCCTCGACCACGGTATGTCGCCACCGCAGAAAACATATGGCCGCCGTCCTTGCGGCGTGCGATGCGTGAGGTGTGTGAGCATGAAGGTGTGTGTGCGGGGGGACGGGCGGACGGATGCGTGCGCAGGCCGACGTAGCACGTTTGTATTTGCCAGTACGCGTACAACTATTGTGGCTAGCAACTAATGGCTGTGGCGTGGTTGTGGACATCACTTGTGATATATGTAGTAGAGTTCGAGCTGAAAAACGGTGAGGAAAAATGGCTTCTGAACCAACTATGGCGTTTTGGTTAGCGAGCACAGACGGAAAGATTATGCGGGATTGTCTACATAACTTCTGAACTGTTACTGCGCCAGCACGGAAAAAACTTTTTAATTTTCTGCCTGCGAACCTGCTGTTAATTTATATGTTGGAAGCGTGTTGAGGAAACTAATTCCGAGCACGCAGCAAACGCAGCTGCATCGCCTACCTACGCGCGCATTGTCTGCATGACTTTTAGATGCGAAGCAGCTATTTGACTAGGCTGTGTAACGCTGTCCCTCCGTGCGTACGAACGCGCCGCAACGCGCTCCCCTCGCCGCAGGTGTTGGAGCGGTGCCAAGTAGGTCACGCCGCAGCTGCGCGTTGACGTCACGCTCCCCTTGCAGTGCGCGCTGACGTCACTCTCTTCCTTGCCTGCCGCGCGCTCGCCGGAGCGCCCGCAGCTGCCGCCGGACGCGCGCCTAACGTACACGTTGAAACATGTCTGTACGTCTCACCTCTCTCTCGCTTCACCCTCTCCACTGCTCCCATGCGCAACGCTGCTGCTTCGCATCCCATCAGTGTTCCTTTTGGGAAGATGGTGTAAATTTTTGATCTAGTTAGGTTTTAATATAGTGAACTAGAATACTTCTAGAACACTGTAGTTTGAAGTAACGATAAAACACAGCGTTGCTGAACTCACTGGTTCCGACGGCTGCGCGAGCACGGAAAGACGTTTAGAGGTTGATTGCATGAGTGCGTAATGTGTTTCTTGAACACTTATACTCATTCACGGCACAGGCTGGCAATTCGATGTTCGTCGCATGAGAGATATGTTGGAAGCATATTGTGGAGACGAACCGTTAGCACGCATATCACCTATGAATGTCGCGAATTAGTGTACATAGGACGCATGCTAGATCTGTCATGACTGACTGTGCATCTTGAGAATCACGAAGTCGTTCAGTTCAATTTTAAATGTGGAAAGCTTTTGTTTAGAAATTATTAAAGTGCACACAACAATAGAAAATGGGACAGGGCAAACAGGGGCAATGAACAGTACAGTGAGAGTTTTGATTCACGAGATGGCATTTTTATCAGAACGCAGAGTGCGAAATGTGTCGTAGAGTTCAAGTGACATGCACACATTATAACTATATCACATTGTTTGAGAAAAAACGTTTTTTTCTTTCCCGCTTTTCTTTTTTTTTTTTTGCGATTTCTCAGTCGACAATCCACGACGTTTTCGTCGCTTCACTGTATTCGGTCAGCCATGCGTAAGCATCTCCGTCCGTGCCGAGGCCAACGCGAATGGAGGCTGCAGCATTTAACTCGGACGCGAAAGTTTCCTGGCTATAACTATGTAGCGTCGCGTGCGGTCGTTGGGTACGATATTCACTGTGGGTAACGGAGGCATGGCAAGAGGTCGCGAACGTTCCGGGGTTGCAGCCCAGCGGCGGTCCCGGTTTCTTCCTCGCACTCCTCCCTTTTCTTCAAACAAAAGTACGCGACGTAGGGTAGGGTAAGCTTCTCTAGCAAACCCATCTCCACAACCCATACATGTAATGGCACAAAGGCGATGCTCAGGCGTTAGTCGAAGGTCCCCATTCACACGGAACACCTCGCACGCCGTCCTCTTCCACCCGTGACAGATAGGTGCGCTGACGCCTGAACTGGATAGCAAAACGTGAATGGGCTAACGCCGAAAATGCCCCGTAAAGGTGTTTCTTGCAGTTCGAGCCTCATCAATGATGTGTACTGTTGTAAGCAACACAAGGGACACCATAGTAGCCGCGCTCAACATGCATCGCCGTACAGTGTACGTCGCGGTGCCCATGTTTTGTTACCGTTGCATTTATTTTTGCTGTTCATGTGAGCGACGCCTGCGAGTAGGTTCGCATCGGTGCGAGAAAATGACTAATCACCTGCCTTGTTGCCGCCAATGGACACTGGCTCACTCTGGCTAATTTACCTTTTGGTGTGAGCGGCTGTAGGCGGGTTGACTTGAAAGTTTGATTCATGAATAATGTACTCGTTAGAAAACGTGACTCAGCTGCGCCTGACGTCATCACATGACGAGTATACATTTTATATCAGTCACACCGAACACGATTCCGATGGTTTCTGTATCAGAATTCTGCTCATTAGTGCGCGGTGTGACACATGCGCACCAATGAGCGTTTGACCGTGAAGTTGTGTGCCTAGACGAATATACATAAATTTGCCGGTGGTTGCGACAGGAGGCAGGTTTTTAGCTCCATGCAGTCGAAGAGCTGAATAATATGACATGCTTACTAGCGAAATAAGGGACGGGGACGACGAAGAAACACGGGACAACGCTAGACTTCAACTGAACTTTTATTCTAGCGTTGTCCCGTGTTTCTTCTTCTCGTCCCTTATTTCACTAGTACCATGTCATATTATTCACGATACCAACTAACCGAATTGCACAACTTTCCTATCCAGCGGATCAGGCAACTCTTCGCCTTGCCACTGCAGCTTCTGCTTGTACTTCTCCCGTGCGACGTCGTCGAGCCCCTTCATGTAGTCGCTAGACATCGCTCTAAAGGCACCTGAAGGAATGCGCCAGAAATATCATAGAGCCACAAACTCAAACACACCAGGCAAACACCGCCAGAATGCGCCATTGAAAAAGCATTGCCGGAAGTGCCGCACCGGAAGTCTTCTTGGGCAGGCGGCTCGGCGCACGCCAGTTTGTTTACAAACACCGAAACCGACCTGTGGCAGCACAGCCAAAGCTACGTGGGCGAAGCTTCTGCACATGTGTTGCTGCGCCAAGTAGTCCGTTTGCGGGCGATTTCGGTTTCGGTTTCGCAAGCGCATTCAACATGTGCGCTTTCGCACAAAGATCCAAGGTTGATGATCTTATTTCCAAAAATGTGTTTCAAAAAAGAGGTTATATATTAGTTATAGATGCAGCAGTGAAGGAAAAGACACGTGGAATCACTGCTGTGCTCTTCTGCGAATTCCATTATAACGATAATCTGTCAGTGTTTCAAGCCCGCGTGCAAAGCGAACACCATACAGTAATGTTTGCATTTGTTTTGTTTTTTTAGAAAGCAATAAAATATCCTTTCTTGCGAAGGAACACACGACGCAGCTTTATTGAAGCGGTCAGATTTATTTTTGAAAAAAAAAAAAGGCTTGGCCGAGCAGGAACTGTGTGATTGGAAATCCAACGCAAAGGCAAGAAACCATTTCCTTAGTTTCGGTGCATACAGGGTCGGCATCGTCGTTTTCCTTCTTTTGGAGACGAAAGAACATTCTGGAGACGCTCATATTATTCTGTTAGGGGACACGAAGGCACCGACGCGTAGCACAAATCTTGGCCACGACCGGTCACGAGCGGGCGTCTCACGTTCGTAAATCCAAGCTGGTTAAACGCACTCTTTACTCGGTCAAGAACGCTGTTTTACAGCGAAAGCTGTTATGAGATCACAAGGGCCGTGTTTGCGCCGTAGTTGTCCGCCGCCGCTGTCCGTAACCACTATCGCGCGAGATAAGAAAAAAACTAAATAAACAAAAAAAAAATGCCCATGACAGACTGGGAATCGAACCCGGGTCCTCTGCGTGGCAGCCCAGCACTCTACCACTGCGCTACGCCGATGCTTGAAACTGCATTGCAAACTGACCCTATGCAGGCTTCATTTCGGGTAAGGAATCGCGTTAACATGTGCAATAAAGCGTTTTACAACAGTCAAGTAACAACCAGGCGTCACAAAATGCGAATTGCGTAACGACTGGGTCGTTCAATGCTTCAAACCATTACGAAAGCCTCAGGCATAGTTCTTCAACGTCGTTAGCCGCAGCATCAACAAAGTGCACATAATGCGTTACAAGTGTGTAGTGGGTACCGCGCTTTTCTGTAAAATAACGAATAATGGCATAGTGGACGCTTCCCCACTAGACAAAAAATTATGATGATTTATGGCGTAGTGGGTACCATGCAAGTACGTTTGTAGTAGTTGCCCCAAGAGTGTTTAAAAAATGCTCTAGAAAGGCCGCTCTTCCAGCTTTCGCTGTGACTGTGCTGCACGTTCAGCGCAGGCGTGGCGGTTTTTTGCAATCAACCGCATAATATACATGAACGCGTCGGTTGCCCAAACGGAACTTTCCTCTGGTAATTTTATCCTCGTAAATCACTGTCGTCGCAAAGCGCCAAGAACTGCTCCCGCCGACGGGTACGGTGTTACAGTACGTGATCTTCAGCGTGATTGTATCAGCAGTAGTAGGCAATCGAAATACCGACCACGTATGCAACAAAGGGTCATTGCTTTTACGTAGTTTCCAATCGCAATTTTGCTTTCAAGCAGCTGGTCTTGCTGAAGACTGGCAGGTCGCCGGTGTCACTTTCAAAGTGGCTATCGCGATGAGAGACCCACTTGCGATGATGGCATCACTTGCACACAACTTCTTTTCGGTGATTACACATGCGGTGAACAAAATACTTCATGGCGCACCGCTGTCTTCGTTTCTTCCTGCTCGATGAATACACTTCACCTCCCGACAGTGGCGTAACTGGATAGGACGGCGCCCATGGCAAATATATTTGTGCGCCCCTCATGATGGTAATGATTATTATTATTATTATTATTATTATTATTATTATTATTATTATTATTGTTATTATTATTATGTGCAAAGAAGTTATCTGGCTGTGTTGGGCGAGCGAATGAGCGATCCCTTGATTGATTGTTGTCTACAGTGGACTAAAGCCGTCTTGCACGTCCACGCATCGTACGACGCACCAGAAGTCCTCAAGGTTAGAAAAAATGTGACAGAAGAAATGGACCTTGCCGCTCACTTGTTCTCGTCTCGCTTTACACGAAATATGCGAAGTTCGTAAATTACATAACCACACAAAAGAGGACAACGAAGTAGGCATGTAAACGGTTCTTATCGTTTTTGGCTACATCACCATATAAAGTATTGTTCCAAATTATTTATTGCGTACATCGAATCTGCATACCAACTTTTTTTTATCAATGCTAATGATGCGTTGAAAACTTATTTCCGGCAAACCCAGTTGTCGCATATATTATTGCCTTTCGCGACGCCACTGCTAATTTCGATCGTGAACAATGGTTGTCAAAAAACGTGTTCTTTATATATTTGACACATAACACGAGAGGAGCTGTCACACATTTACGCCGCCGGCTGCACTCTAGACCAAGGGTCTCAAACACGCGGACCTCTCGCCAGTGAACCACGGCCCGCGCGTGGCTGTCTTGATCGCACTTTTTTTTTCCTAACAAGTGCGGTCATAAGCTACACAGGCACGACTTGTCTAGAGCATTTTTTTTCTTGGGGGGAACCCCTGCGTTCAACATGTTTTGATACATTACCGTGAAACAAGACTCTATATTTCAGAATGGTCGTCCAGATTTTGGCCATTTTGGAGGTAGATTTATGTTGTTCGAATCCCAGTGCCAAATCCCCGCCAGACATGACCCATATAGCATATTAGCCCTTGTGTGTTTGTGTGTTTTGTGCCCCATCCGGAGTCTATATCGACCAGGTGACGCGGATACCATCTCATGTAGTCACCATAACCCGTTTACACGAGACATCAAACGCAAAATCTTGAGCTCTGTTAGCAGAAAATGAAATTTCATTGTAGCTTACCGCCTCGCTGAAGCCGACAGTGAAGTCGATGTTCGTGATCCACTTGCTCCCCCCGAGGTAGTGGGCAAAACATGAGCGTATAGATCTTCTCTAGTGTAACTCTCCTGCCTCGGCGTCCGATACGCACAGTCAGTTAGGGACCTTAAAAGTACGTTAACGAGAAATATGAAGTTGAGGTGGAATGAGCAGGGGCATTGAAGAATGCGTGTAGTTTTGACTGGTTGTGAAAAAATAAGTTATTAGTGAAGATAAAGCCGAGACCGAATATCTCTTACTCAATTTCTCTCGCCCCAGACTCAGCGCTGAAGGGATGTCGTCACGAATCTGATTGCTCTCAGCGAATTAGAAAGCGCCATCACACGTCACCAGGCGTGCAGTTGGCCGCTGCTTGGCCGCGGTGCAGTGAAGCCGCGGCTTTCATGATTGCCGCGATGGATATGGTTGCAGACTTTGAACCTCGCAGCGAAGATCTCAACATGGAAGCACGATTGCGTTTCAGTGAGTCTGCAATGATCCCCCGTGCTCTTGCGGCGGCAGCAGTTCTTCCTGCGTACGAAGCCTGGCTCCAACCGACGGAAAGCGAAGCGTCGTTTTCGTCGTCGGCATGCGAGGCGTCCGATTGCCAAATACTGTTTATGTACACGCGTATTTAATTTTTCGTTTTAAATGTGAAGCATTTCTTGGCGAACTTCGGCGACTTTGAGCGTATCTATCTATCTATCTAGCCGCCTACGACTTTGTGCTCTCCTGGCCGTATCGTTGATGGGATTTATACCAAAATTGGTATGGCATAACATGACTGTATGACAAACATGAATGATTGGTCATATCTTGAAAATCATGAATAATTTGTCATGAAAAGTATGATTTACACGCCATGGCCATAGTGCTACTAGGCCGTTTTCTTAACTTGATATATCGAAAAATTGGTACAATGAGACATTTCTGCATGACCAACATAAATGACAGGTGGTAATATGAAAATCATGACCTGCATGTCATGTGCAACATGATTTACATGCCACGCTCATGGCGCGCTGACGGCTGTTTCGCTAGCTTGATATACACCAAATTTGGTATTGCGGGACGTGACTGTATGACGAACATAAATGCCAAGTGGTCATATGGAAATCATGATATGTCATGTGCAACATGACTTGCATGCCACGCTCATGGCACGCTCGCGGCCGTTAAGCTAGTTTGATATACACCAAACTTGGTATTGAGTGACGTGATTGTATGACGAGCATAAATGACAAGTGGTAATATGGAAATCATGACATGTCACGTGCACCATGACTTGCATTCCACGCTCATGACACTCTCGGGGCCGTTTCACTTGCTTGATATACACCAAACTTGGTATTGAGTGACGTGACTGTATGACGAGCATAAATAACAAGTGATAATATGGAAATCATGACATGTCATGTGCAACATGACTTGCATGCCACGCTCATGACACTCTCGCGGCCGTTTCGCTAGCTTGATAGATACCAAATTTCGTATTGAGTGACGTGACTGTATGACGAGCATAAATGACAAGTGGTAATATGGAAATCATGACATGTCATGTGCAACATTACTTGCATGCCACGCTAATGGCACTCTCGGGGCCGTTTCGCTAGCTTGATATACACCAATTTTGGTATTCAGCGACGTGATTGTATGACGAGCAGAAATGACAAGTGATAATATAAAAATCATGACATGTCATGTGCAACATGACTTGCATGCCACGCTCATGAGAGTCTCGTGGCCGTTTCGCTAGCTAGCTTGATATACACGAAATTTTAATGGCGAAAGCCTTTAATGTCTCATGCTCACGTCCGTCCGTCCGGTCGTCCGTCCGTCCGTCCCTCCAGCCGTGCCTTGGCACGGTGCCAGGTGGGCGCCGGGGCGCGCAGACAGACGGCGGTCGCGTTGGACTCTACAGCGCTCGCGCTTTGCTTGCGTAGCGTCGCGGTGCCCGGCGTCTCTAATCATGCAAGGAGGGAGACGCGCGCATCGCGTTCCATTCTGACCGACCCCGTCTCAGTGGGCAGAGGCGTTCGAGGAAAACACTTTGGAATTGAAAGTGTCCGTCAATTTAAACGCTGGAACGCGGATGGCGTCTGGTCTGCACGATGCGCAAAGCGCGGGAATACGAACGCATGCGAAACGCAGGCAGATTGGTCTCGCGTATCGCTGTGATTCGAGGTAAAAAATTAAGCGAACATAAGTGGCAGGTGGTAACATGAAAATCTTGGCATGCATGTCATCTGCAATGTCATTTACATGCCACGCTCATGGTGAGCTTGCGTCCAGTTCGCTAGCTTGATATACTCCAAAATTTGTATTGCGCGACGTGACTGTATGATGAACACAAATGACAGGTCCTAACATGTAAATAATAATGTGCATATTATGTACAGCATGATTTGCTCCTTGCTGGCTGCTTCGCATTACATCGATTCTCACAGTGCGTGGGATCTGCAGGTTTTTTCTGCATCTTTTTATTACTGGCGTTTTCGTTTTGGAGAACTCGAGCAGAGGCGCCATGCCGTGAAGAGACTCGCGGAAGGGCAGTGAGAGCAGGGCCACTCAATCCGCCCCTGGAATGCGGCACGCATCCGAAGAGCAGGTGGGAGCGTACCAGCGAGAAGAAATGTACCACGAGATCAAAACCATCGAAGCCCCATAGTTCTCTGCGGGACAGCGGACATGAAGCCTGCATAGGGTCAGTTTGCACCGCAGTTTCAAGGGGCGGGGTAGCTCAGTGGTAGAGTGCTGGGCTGCCACGCAGAGGACCCGGTTTCGGTTCCCGTTCTGTCATAGGTGTTTTTTTATTTATTTAGTTTTTTTCTTATTTCGTGCGATAATGGTTACGGACACCGGCGGCGGCGGCGGACAACTACGGCGAAGAAACGACCCTTGCGATCTCATAACAGCTTTCGCTGTAAAACAGAACTTTGAAAGTGCAGAAAGAACTTGAAACAAGCCATATGCGAGCTAAACAGCAAATTCAATTTTGATGGAGTTTCTGTATCGAGACGGCTGATACATAAGAAAACACCACTGACAGCGCCCATGTACGGCACACTTCACAGCACACACAAGCCGCAAAGAACACTTTTGCGTCTAGCACCACTGCAGCACATCGCAGGCTCATACCCCAACTCGTGTTTCGTGAATCGTGAGCAAACTGTGTCAAATGGGGACACGATGCGAGCACTTCGGACGCGACGCGGTCACCACAGTGCATCGCCAGCGGCAAAGCTGCACACACGCAGCAAAACATGTCGAATGACGGCGATAAAGAGGCAATAAAGAGGCAATAAAACTTATCGCCACTGAGTGTGTCATCATTCCGTACTTAACGACTGGCCGTTCAACCAATACATGTACGCTTTTCACTGGAATGAACCGCGAACAAGGAGCACATATACAAATCGCATACGCTGTTTGCGAAGATCGAACACTTTTGACGTTTTTGTACGATGAACACGTATCATACACAGATTACACCTGCAGATGATGACATTCTATTTCCCAAAGCAAAGGGAACGATGGACGAAACACAGGAAATCGTATAACTGATCACGTAGCGCAAAAATTTGACATGGGACAAGAGAAAGGACGAAGACGAGCGCTTACTTCGAACAAGATTTATTTCGAAGAGCGTACTCTCGAAATGCGAAAAACAACCACATCATTCAAGAAGCCCACAACTGCCATGCGCGAAAATCTTACATTCTAAGGAAAAACAATTCTTTTTCACAAAGCCCGAGAGAGGGAGTGCTGACGCAATTCAGCCCTAATCTACAAATCCTCTATGCCTCGATAATTTCTCTTGTCGTTTTATTTTTGTTCTTTCCAACGATAACGGTGTCATGCAATAGCGGCTTGCAGTATTAATGACCGGCTCCGTGAACACGCTAACAACGTCAAGAATGGTCGCGATGGTTTCTTGGCCTTGCACTGCAGCACATGTGGCTGCAAACCGCTATTGCATGACACCGTTATCGTTGGAAAGAACAAAATAAAACGACAAGAGAAATTATCGAGGCAGAGAGGATTTGCAGATTAGGGTTGAATTAAAGGCCTTGAATATGGAAAGTAGCGACACTCTCCTCCATATCCTCTCTCAACAGGCCAAACCTCCTCCGCCAACAGGCCATACCTCCTCTATATCCTCTCCCAAACGGCCGCCGTGCGGGCGCCGGCCGTATAACCCGGCTCTCGCCACTTTCCTATCAAGAATACTATGTCACGCTGATAACGCGCGCGACGACGTTCGTGACCGGCAAGTGCCGCGACCGCGTTAAGAACGGCAGGAAAGTGTGCGAGGCAGGTGACGATTGTAGTTGTGCGGCAGAGATACTCCCCAAATACTCGATTTTTCTTAAGAGTGTATGCGTTGGGGGGCGCCAGAGGGAGCGCCTACGTTAATGTTTTAGGGGCGAAGCTCCTTAAGGCCTAGGCTTGTCCCGTGTCGTTTTCGTCGTTGTAGCCACCCCTGTGCGATGACGATGACGCTGCCATCACGGCACAGCACGTGGAATGTACCCACTATGCGTCATAACGATGACGCTGATGACGATAAAGAATAAGCGTCGTAGCCGCCTCTAGGTCTCAGAATGATCACTAGATGGCGCTGCGGTGCCATCCAGTGATCGACCACATGCAACCCACAACCACCCGAGGAACCTGCATCGATCTCGTCTTTGCAAATTGCCCACTACGACCCATCCAAGAACCCCTATCCCTCCACTTCACCGACCATAAAGCCGTTATAATGAAGGCGGAACGGAAGCCACGGCTTATGTAAACGGTAACCACCACGGCTCACGACCAACGAAGAAAACACGGCTCCAGTACGAAAACGGAAAATCACGGCTCACGAATAAATAAAATTTCTTAATATTGTAGTGGATCATACCAACGAAGTGACTGGCGCGTGAAGGGGAGTCTAGTGGAAGAGAACGAAAAGGATGGAATTGGGTTGGATCGTGTTCGCCTGAGTTGCTCTTGTACGTTACATTTGGTGGCAGCGGTGACAACGCTAACCCATGTTTACACGGAGCAAGGCTTCTACGGCGACAGCAACAGACGGCGGTTCAGCGATGAACCCTATGGAGGACGACACGTCGTCTACGGCCCTGCAACCTGCTGTCCCGACTACGGAAGGAAGCTTGGCAGAGGCCGCGGGGGCCCCGGTCTCATGAAACATCCCGCCACCAGCGCCCCGTCAGCCTCTTCCGTCGGAGTTTGATGTCGAGGACGCACCAACTCAACCTCAACAGTCAAGCACTGCGGCCGGTCTACCTATGCCAGATTGCCTACAAGCCCTTGCTTCACAAGGTGAGGCCGACAGAAGAGCCCTCATGCAAGATTTCGAGACTCGTTTTGCCTCTCGCCTGCTATCTCTTGAAACCATGCTTGCCCAACGTACCTCCACGGCAGATGACGTCGTCGCAGACCTGGCTGCACGGGTCTCTGTCATCGAGGCGCAGTCTAGCCGTCAGCAACGCGTGTCTACCTCGGTTGAACAAAATGTCCCCATGTTAGCTCAGTCTCGGTTTTTTCGGGCACAACTTCCACCACCTACCTTTGATGGTACCACATCGTGGGCCGCATTTCTGGTGCAGTTCGAGTCTGTTGCCGCCCTAAACGGCTGGACAGTTCAAGACAAAGCTCAGGTGCTCGTTGTGCAACTCCGTGCCGCCGCGGCTGAATACCTCGAGTACATCCCGCAAGTCATCCGCTCGAACTATGAAGCTCTGGTGTCGGCGCTCGAAAGCCGATTTGGGGACCATCATCTTCTTCAGCTCTACCTCACACAACTGAAACACGTCCGACAGGGTCGGCGAGACCTTCAAGAACTAGCTGCTCACGTCGATAGCTTATCCTGGAAGGCCTTGTCAGGTTGCCCTACCGCAACCATGGACCTCATTGCTGCTAATGCCTTTGTTGACGCCATCAATAACAGAAACGTCCAGCGCTTCGTCCGCCTCGCTCGTCCGACCGACGTACCGTCAGCTCTAGCCATCGCTCTTGAGGCAGAGATGCAAGAACGCTCGCAAGCAGCTGAAGATCCGTACCGGAGGCCAACCTACACGGACGTGCCCTCCGGGGCCCGAAATTCTCCTGCTCGGCTCCACGAGCCTTCAGTGATGCTTCGGTGCTACCACTGCAACGACGTTGGGCATTTTGCTCGTAACTGCCCTCGAATGTCCGAGTCGCTGACAAACTCGGCTGCTCGTGCGAAGTTCCCCTTGGGAAACTACAATGCGGGCCGCCGAGGGCAGGACCCCGCGTGATGGCTGAAGCCCCTCTCCTTTCACTTGGCCCCTTCACCGAGATGCCAACTCTGCCGGTGAAGCTTGGAGATCCGCCGCAGCATGTTGAAGCACTTGTGGACACAGGGGCTGCCTTCAATTTTCTCACGTTGAGTTTCTTGTCTGGAAGATTTTCGGTGAACCCTGCACAGGCCGATCGACCCCATCTCATCCTGGCTGACGGAGCTGCTCTACCCAGTCTCGGCGAAGTCTGCCTGAATGTGTGTGCGCTTGGTGAGGCAGCGAGACACCGGTTCTTTGTCGTCCCAAACCTGTGTGTGCCAGTGATTCTAGGCTGCGATTGGTGTGCAGCGTTTGGCGTTAGTTTGCAGTTTAGCGGCACTGATTGCACCATTGAACTGACATCTACCACGTCGATACCATCTCCAGCAAATCATGAAGCCTCCAATAAAGCTTGTCCTTGGCAGTCGTATTTCCCGTTGCATCAAGTCATTTACAAAACCGTTCACAAAGTGCGTTCCGTGTTCGCTGACAACTACCGCATGATGAAAAGTCTGGTTACTAAATTTTCTTCGCAATTCGGCATTCTAAACACGAGGACGTGTATGGCCATGGGTGCAAACAGAAGTGAACAATCTGAAGTTGGGAAATCATCACCGGTTTTGTATCCTGTGATTACGGCAACCTCAGTTACCATACCCTTGTCGTCTGCTGCGTGGGTGCCCGTTTACAGCCACGCGAAGTCCTTTGCCGACACGGACATTCTTGTAGAAAGCGCCGTTTGTTCCCGAGCTGGAGGTGAATTCGCAATGCCGCGGGCTCTTCATCAGTGTTCCGGCAAGACCTTTGCAGTGCTTGTCTTCTATCTGTCCGACAGTAACCTGCGCGTGCCGCCAGACACCGTTCTCGGTACCTGTACCTACCTTGAAGCACCATCTGTCGTGGCAGTAGTGCAGCCTGGAGCACCTTCCCCACCAACTACTTTGCCCTTAGACTGGAATGAATTCAACTTCGGCCCCGACTTGACTCTCTCACAAAAATCTGAGATTCAAGCACTTCTACGAAAATTTCGTAACTGCGTAGCCATGTCACCCAGTGAGCTCGGCTACACTCCTTTGGTGCAGCACAGAATCGATACCGGCTCTGAAACTCCTATTCGACATCACCCGCGGCGAGTCTCTGCCTCTGAACGCGCAGAAATCGCTAAGCAAGTGGATGACATGCTTAAACGTGGTATCATATCCCGCTCGTCCAGTCCCTGGTCGTCCCCCGTAGTACTCGTCAGAAAGAAAGACGGCACGATTCGTTTCTGTGTGGATTATCGACGACTAAACAGTGTCACCAAACCGGACGTCTATCCGCTGCCTCGTCTTGATGATGCCCTTGACCGCCAGCATGGTGCCAGTTTTTTCACTACGCTGGTTCTTCTTTCTGGCTATCGGCAGGTGGAACTGGACCCAAATGACGCCGAGAAGACCGCCTTTACAACTCCGGACGGATTATACCAGTTTAACCGCCTGCCATTTGGCCTCTCCAACGCTCCTGCTACATTTCAGCGATTAATGGACCGGGTTCTTGGGCATCTCAAGTGGTCGATGGCTTTGGTTTACTTAGACGACATCATCGTTTATGCTCCTACGTTTCCCGAACACCTCAGGCGCTTGGAAATGGTCTTGCGTGCTCTACAAGACGCTCGCCTTTGCATTAAGCCTTCGAAGTGCTTCTTCGGCTTCTCGGAAGTTACTTACTTGGGACATGTAGTCAGCGCCAAAGGCATCAGCCCTGATCCCACGAAGATCCAAGCCATCGCCTGTATTCCGCCTCCCACCACTGCTAAGCAGCTTAAAAGTTTCCTAGGCTTTGCTTCATATTTCCGACGCTTTGTCCCTGACTTCGCTTCCCGCGCGGCACCTCTCAACGAGTTGTTGAAGAAAGAAGTTCGCTGGAAATGGGGTCCCGATCAAGAAGCTGCCTTCCGCGACCTCCAGACTGCCCTTCAGGCACCACCGACACTCGCGCACTATGACGAGAATGCGCCAACTATTCTACACACGGACGCCAGCGGTCTTGGCGTCGGAGCTGTTCTCTTGCAACTTAACGAGGGCGGGCAGGAGAGGCCGGTCGCTTATGCTAGCCGCCGGCTCAGTGAACCAGAGAGCCGATACCGCGCCTCTGAACTTGAGTCCTTGGCGGTAGTTTGGGCAGTCGAAAAATTTCGCCCGTACGCAGGGGCGTAGCCAGAAATGTTTTTCGGGGGGGGGGGGGGGCACCACCTTGATTTCGGGAGGGGCACCTCCTTGAAATGGTCATTTTTCGCTCTGTATACCATGGCGAAAAAAAAATTTTCGGGGGGGGGGGGGGGCACGTGCCCGGTGTGCCACCCCCTGGCTACGCCACTGCCCGTACGTTTATGGTAAAATCTTCACGGTCGTTACCGACAACGGCGCCCTTCGCTGGCTTCAAACAAAGAAAGACCTCAACGCTAAGTTCGCCAGGTGGGCTCTAAAGCTGCAAGATTATACCTTTTCCGTTGTCCATCGAAGCGGCGCTCGCCATCAGGACGCTGACTACCTTTCTCGCCACCCGACAGCTCTCAACGACACCTCACCAGTCACCGCAGTGCTTGATTTACGCGTAACACAGCTACAAGACGCAGAAATCGTCGATATAATCCAGCGGTTATCTGGGGAAGTACGCACTCCCAAGCGCCGTCGTGAAAGTCTTGCTGCGTCTTATGTCGTCCGAGATGGAATCCTTTGTCACCGAAATCATCGGGATGGGTCGTGCGTGCCGGTCGTGCCTGCAACCATGCGACAATCGGTGCTGCTCATGTGCCATGACACCCCGACTGCCGGTCACCTCGGGCTTCACAAGACGCTGGCACGTATCAGAGAGAGGTTTTGGTGGCGGCGCATGCACGCTGACGTCTCCCGCTACGTTTTGTCGTTCACGGTCTGTCAGGCACGGAAGGCCGTCACAAATCCGCCACCGGTCCCCATGCAACCTATCCCTCCTGCGGAAACGGCTTTTGAGATAGTGGGACTTGACCACATGGGCCCGTTTCCACGTACGTCGCGCGGCAACAAGTTCCTCATCGTTGCCACGGACTATCTCACGAAGTGGACCGAAGTCATGGCCATCCCTGACTCTTCGACGCAGCACGTCCTCGCGTTCATAAACGAGTGCGTCGTTTTCCGACACGGCACAACACGCTTGCTCATCACCGACCGCGGCACGGCCTTCACGTCGCGCGCATTCAGAAACCTGTTGAATAACCATGGAATTCGACATGCAGCGGCCACCCCTCCGCACCCACAAACAAATGGTCTGGTGGAACGTACAAACCGTACCATAAAGGACATACTGTCGTCATACGTGAGTCCTAGTCATAACAACTGGGACGAATACGTTGCCGCAGCTGTCTTCGCCCTCAATACGTCACAGCAGGAAATCACACGGGAGTCACCGTTCAAGGCTTGTCTATGGAAGGACGCCAAGGCTTCCGCAAGAGAGTTTCTTTGGTTTGAACATAACGACGCACCACCGTCCGGACGACACCAGTACTGCGGAGCTCCTTTGGAAGGCTCGCTTTAGAGCGCACCTGGCCATAGCGCATCGCCAGGCGAAATTCCGCTCGCCTTCCGATGAGAATTACACCCCTTTCAGACCGGGAGACCTCGTTCTGGTTAGACGCACCCAGCGTGTTCCACAGCGTTGCCAGTAGTTTCTCCCCCGGTTTGCGGGTCCATTTCGGGTGGTGAAAACCCTAGGCCCTGTTACGTTCCGCTTGGAAGTTATTCTGGACAGAACTGGACACCAAAAGCCGAAACCGTGTTTTTCCCGCCCATGCAAGACAGTTGAAACTTTATGTGCCGCGTGATTTCTGTATTCCCGCCTCTTCGTCTTCAAGCTCCGACTTTAGGGGAGAGGGGGTGGCGAATGTAGTGGATCATACCAACGAAGTGACTGGCGCGTGAAGGGGAGTCTAGTGGAAGAGAACGAAAAGGATGGAATTGGGTTGGATCGTGTTCGCCTGAGTTGCTCTTGTACGTTACAGTATACACACAGTGTTTGTCACGTTTTTGATGATGTACTGGGCAAGATTCCCGAAAGATTCACGGTTTTTACCGATGAACCTCCGGAGCTTCGCCCACTCATCATCATTCACTCCGTGGATATGCGTGGATTTTTTTTAACGCGACGGCGTTAAAGGCCAACTCCGGCGATTTTTCGAGGTCCATGGATCTCACTGAAATTCGCTGGGTACGTTCCTTTGCACATTTCCCTCATTTATGCCAAATTTCAAGCTTGAGAGATACGCTGATTGTTTGCAAATGAATTTTAAAGATTGTCTGCAAACGCCCACCCGGCTTCCCACAATTATTGGCAACATTGCGTGTGTGACGTGTTGGTTTGCCGGTCGACGGAAGTGACGCAGCCGATGGGTTCGCTAACTTTGGCCGCTACAGCGTATAATGTGCTGGCCACAAGGCGACGGTGTTTGGCCGGTGCTTCGTTGGTTTGGCGCGCGATTTTCTGTTCTCTGTGGAGAAGCGTGTGATATTCCGCGCCGGCGGGACCAGCATGCCTTGCACGACTTCCGGTTCGTAACAAACTACTACGTCATACGTAGACAGTACACTCGGTTGGGTTGCCTTTTTGCTTATTAAAAATTATTTTCGAATTTGCTGAGTATTTCAGCTATCGGGCGCGTGACAAGGGTGTCTCAGGAACATAAAAGCACCATTACCCTGACACGGTCAAAAAATCGCCGGAGTTGGCCTTGAAAGACCTCATTTCGCAGAAAATCTGTTGATGGTGTCGGTGGCGTCGGAAGCAGCGCCTTTGGTTGCGAGCGAGAAAGTGTTGACAGTGAACAAAAATTCGAGGTAGATGCCAATAAACGTAGGAACCAGAGGTCGTTTGGACTTTTGCTTACCTTGCGGCACATTTGAAGCCTCCACCGAGAAGCGAAGGCGGGCTAGCAATCCGGAAAGCGATAGTGCGTTTGTGCGTTCAACTCTTAAAGGCAAAGCCTAAGGGCCCCCCAATTTTTTGCGTTCTACCATAAAAAAAAAGCAAATGGGTGGGAAATTCCTGACCCTATTATGAGCCCACTTAATCATGTTATCGTTTGCGGAATAAAAGCTTTAAGTGTGGACGCTTGCGGCAAGAACAGAAACTGCGTACGATTATAGCCCGCATAGGCATTGGTATTTTAATACCGGTCGTATTAATAGCGCAGACTCTTAATGGTACAATATTTACTCTGTATATTGGCACATTCTTCAATATTTCGCCGCCGACTGACTTTATGCTAAATGCAGATTTTATTTGGTGCGGGATTTTCTCATGAACGCTGTTGTCCATGAAGCTACTCCCAAGTGGTTATTGCGGCAGGATAGTTTCTTGGTCGCTCGGGCTAATTTCCGTGCAACTGCTTTATTGCTTGATGAACAAAAAAAAAAATCACAGCTGCTTGAGTGACAATAAGTTTTTTCACTATCTCGAGGGAGAAACAATTTTACCGACGATTTGTAGAATTTGTCTGGCGAAGTGCCTGGCTTTAAATCTCTGGATGATTATTGACGCCAACGGGCAATTAGATTAAGTTATAGGAATATTTCGTTCTCCGGATGAAGTATTTAGGTCAGTCCGTCGGTGGCATTAGGAGGCCTTCAGATGTCGAATCAATATTTAGCGCTGTAAAGCTTGGCCATAAAGGACGTAGTCATTTTGCGATTGATAGCTTAAAAGATATAATTCGTACCATTTTCGAAATTACCGAGGTCATAAGCCTAGAAATATTTATCAAAATATAGTTCAGGTTGTATATAATGCAGATCGCCTGTGAAGGAAACCAACAGTCAGCGAAAGCAAGGCAAGCGTAGCAGTGTACTTGTACCTTTTTTTTTCTTTTTTTGTGGTATTAAATACTCAGAAATTGCTCGAGTAATTCGTTATGAACGAAATAATTGATTGGAAAGTTCAAGAACAGTCAACGTCACCCCCGCAGTAATACGGAACGTACCACATCCACCGCTATGGAGGGTGGCGCTGATTAGCACACTATACATCAGTACCCCAAAAACTTGAAGGTTAGACAGCCGTCGCCGTAGCTCAGTACTGCACCGGACGCGAAATTAGGAGTTCGTGGGTCGGATCTAAGCGGCGGTGCATTGTTTTTTTCTTCTACTTGCTAAAGAATAATTTATTTCACAATCAATTCCGAAATATTTAACACGATAACTTAATAAAGAGAAACACTCCCCTCCGGCCAGGGGCGCTATGCAGGATGGCCCCAGCTTGGCGAAAAGGCAGGGGCTGTTTAAATTCGTTTTGAAGCTTCTAATGTCTGTACTAAGTATCCTTTAGAATAATTAGCACGGTGGCCTCTGAGATTAGTTCCGGCCGAGCACCTTACAATATCGCGACCGTAGCTAAACCCGAGCAGAGGAGGCGCTGACCCGAGGCCACGTGTACAATCATCATGGTAAGCCTGCACATTCTGGCGCGTTGCTCGACTGGCGCGCGCCCTTTTCATCCCTTCATGGTGTGCTCGCTGCCCGAGGACGTGCGCCCGGCTGATTAGCTAAGTGGCCGGGCGGTACATCTAGCTAAATAAGTCAAGAGATGCTATGAACAAGCTAATTAAGCCAAGGCATGCTAAGATCGAGGTAATGAAGCCATACGTTACTAAGACCATGCTAATGAAGCCATGTAAAGCTATGACTGTGCTAATACCAGGCTAATTAACGTGACGTTAATTATAAGCACGCTAAGTAAAGTCATCCTAATTAGACCTTAATAATATGATGCTAATCAAGATCATGCGAATTAGGTTTATGTTAATTAGCTGCATACTAATCAATATCATGTTAATTGCACCCGAGGTAATTATTGTCGTTTTAATTAAAACCTTACCAATCAAGGCAAAACTGTTCAATATTATGGTAATTAAGTCCTGCCTAATTAGTATAATCAAAATTAAGACGCAGCTGATGCGTTCTCTACTTCGAAGCGTATACCGAGCAGACTGAGTAGACGACCGACTTAAAACGCTGGAAGAAGCTAGGTGATCACAAGCTCCTCTATGGCTGCAGCCTTGCACAAGTAGTAAAGGCTGACCAAATTATTTTATATGCAAAGAAGCTGCTGCTTAGTGTCCACCGCATGAAACCTTTGACAGTCACACCGGCACCATGACAGTCACGAGTTGAACTGGGGCCTTCTCAGAATCAACGAGTTTGTACCCGAGTTCACGCGTCAATCAGTTTGATTGACAGACGCCCGCGGCGAAGATCGGGTCCACCCACCGCGTTTGCGCTTTCCAAGGAGCAGTGCTCATGCCGCAACGCCAGCGAGCGGCATGATTCATCTATCAGCTTTATCGCGCAGACTGTGCACACACGAACGAAGAAATAAAAGTAATATCATCACGTGGCTGCGATGTCTCGCATTCAATTTCACCGCGCTCACGACGTATCACTCCCAGCCGCGTTGCCGCAATGATGCGAGCGCCCCTGGTGACAACCTGTCCGTATATTTATCCGCAATATTTGATAGAAGCGAAACGAGCTGCACGACAGTGCAGCGTGTGCACCCTTGTTGCCTTCGAGGTTGGAAATTTCCATTCTGCGGGTGGAACGAAAGAACATGCCCGAAAGTGGGAGAACGCCCACGAACACGCGTGTGGGAGGCGCAATGCTGAGTTGGCAAAAAGATAGCGCGACAATCACGTTGACGTCGCTGCACTGTTGAAATGTGGACTGAGTGGCGGCGCTGACGTGTTCGCCCGCGGTGTTTCTTTGATTACCGCCGCAGATGCCCCACATGCGTTTTTGACGCCACGCTCTTTCATGTAGCCGTTTTTGTCAATGCTGCTATCACGCGCTCCGCTCTGTCTTTGTGCCATGACCGCCGCAGTGCGAGCTCGGAGCAAACTCGTCTGCCCGAGAAGCTCGGGCCATCCTGCATAGCACCCCAGAAGCTTCTTTTTTTTTTGGGGGGGGGGGGGGGTACACGTTGAAGGCCTCAAAAAGCACCTATTTACTTATTTATTTTTGGTATAACACCCTCTCCATCCGAATTTCGGGGGGGGGGGGTCGCCTAGGGCACCCCTCCCTGGCTGCGGGCCTGACTCCCGTATGCTTGACTTAGTTTCGTCGACTGATGGTTTCATTCATGTGTATGTCATAACGAGAGCCTCAGATCCCTCCCCTTCATCACCTGTATCGAGTCAAGGCTCGCATTGAAAAGGCTGGCATTTCTCCCTCCTCACATGACACTATGAGAAGAGCGCTAGCGTTGTGATGTCGCGACTGAGGACCGAAGGCCGTCATTGGTCTAAACAGATGCATATAGATATGTTAGCAAATGTTTGAATATCCGTTTACAATATCGTGATCCTCTTTTGCGGATTTCTTCGTTTATTTTTCCAAACTGCTGTATTACTGGTTCACCGAAGTGCCATTTCTCTTGAAATTTACATGTAATACAGCTAGTAGGAGCAGAAAACGCTGACAGCACCAACCGATCCCAGAGAGCTACAAAGCTTTATTATTTTGCTTGTCTGTTCACGTACTAGTAGAAAATATCTAGTGCTGCCAAATAAATTTTCATCCACGGTACCGGTCACGAGCATCGATTACAGAACCGCAATAAAAAAATTCCGACTGCTCAGGTGCAGTTTTTATTACTGATGCCTCCTGAAACATACAGACCCATACGAGAAACATACAGGGAAGCAAAGCATAAGCACAGGGAAATGAAAAATGCCATGTAAAATGCAGTTGTAAAACTTGCAAAGCCCTAGCTAAGCACACGCTGCCTTACAACCATACGCATCAGCATCGTTGAAGTTCATCGTGGGACAGAAGTTGAACTATTGGGGCTCTGGAGAGTGCATCTGCTTCGACGTTGCTTATGCCCTTTTGATGTTTGATGTTTACTTCATACATCGATAGTTTCAACGACCACCGGAAGAGACGACCTTGAGGATTCTTAATATTCTTCAGCCACTGTAGTGCAGTGATCCGTTACAACAGTGAATGGCTTTCCATGAAGGTAGCAATGCCATTTATCAATGGCATCTATAATGGCAAGGCATTCTCTTTCTGTAATAGCATAATTGACCTCGTGCTTAAGTAGTTTGCGGGAGTAATAGGCAACGGGATGTTCCTTGCCTTTGTCGTCAGGTTGCTTCAGCAGTGTCGTACATGCGAAGCACCGGTTCTTCAGTTATGCGCTCCTTCAGTTCCCGAAAAGCTTGCTCGCATGCTTCTGTCCACGTCCATTTGCTTCCTTTGTGGAGTAGTTTCGTGAGTGGGAGAGCGATGTCGCTGAAATGAGGGCATGTACTGACGGTACGTGTTTACAGTGCCCAGGAAACGCTGCAGGTCTTTCTCTCGTTTAGGTGTCGGAAATTTGAGTATTGCAGCCACGTTACTTTGCTTAGGTGTCACTATTCCTTGTGAAATTTTGTGGCCCGAATATTCAATGCTGGATCTTGCAAATTGGCACTATTTCCGTTTAGTTTTACGTTCTCGTCTTTAAGACCTTTCAACAGTGCGTCGAGGTGTCGTATATGATCGTCAAATGTCTCTGAGTATACGACCACATCGTCAAAGTAATTGCTGACATTAGTGAGCTGATGTTTGGCTATTATTGATTTCATGGCTCTTTCAAATGTAGCCGGAGCGTTCTTTAACCCGAACGGCATTACGAACCACTCATAATGACCATCAGTCGTGACAAACGCAGTTTTTTGAACGTCGTCGGGATGCATTCGGACATGCCAGTATCCCGACGTTACATCTAGCGTAGTGAAAAAGTTCGCCTTTCTCAAGTGGTCCAGAATGTCATCTATATGGGGAATTGGTTGATAGTCGGGTACCGTTATGGCGTTGAGCTTGCGATAGTCAATACATAGACGAGTAAGTCCTTCGCCTTTCTTTTCCGCTAAGATGACCGGTGCGGTATAGGGCGACAACGAAGGCCTCACAACACCTTGCTGAATGAGGGCGTCAACTTGTTTGTTAATTTCCGCTTTGTCGGCCTGTGAACATCTGTATGGTGCTCGATGAATAGGGACAGCATTGGTAAGCGCAATCCTATGTTGCTCAGTTGTGATGCATCCAATATCTGTGTGGAATTTCGAGAAGATCTCGTCATACTTATTTAAAAGAGAGTCGAGCACTGCTGATTCATGTTCTGGCAAGTTTTCTGAATTCAGGGTTCTCATCAGCTTTGCTTTAGTGGTTTTCTTTTCATTGTGATTCGACAGGTTCAAATTTTCACTTCTTCTTCGTCGGCTTCTCCTATCATCGCCTTGTTCATACGTTACATATATATAAACGCACAGCAACACACCCGCATGGGCAAGGTCCGATGCCGGAGCCTCTGTTGTCGCCATGCTGCTCGTTGCGTGGCTGTTGGCGGACCTGCACGCAAGTATCAGACAACGTGCACAAATATATCTTAGGAAACGTAATATTCACCTTCAGGATAAGGTGGCTGCTCTCCTGAGTCTTCAACCTTGGGCTCTTCTACGGTGGGACTGTAAAGAGGTAGGCACGCACTGCTTAAATGACGAGCTGGTGATCCGCCGCAATGAACCACTGCAGGCATTTTAAGTGGCTAACTAGCAATGTGTCGACCGTCATGAACATTACGACCATGCTTGCGAAGTGCCATGCTTGCGCAGAAGTGCAAGGTCCCTAAGGGTGTGATTTGGGCCTGTTGGTTTGCCATTAGAATGCCTAGAGTTGCGCGACTGAGACACGGACGCAAGAAAAGACACGAAGGGCAGTTTGTCTGCGCTTAGTGTGTCTAGTCGTGTCTTTTCTTGTGTCTCAGTCGCGCAACTCTAGGCATTCTAAGTGCAAGGTCTCTTACGAGCATGTTCAAGAAACGTGAAAGAATGCGTTGAATGCTGCCAGCATCCAAATGTGTGGTCGGGGAGATACCTGCGTGAAAATATCACGCAGTGCAAAGGCATGCGGTGCTCCAACGCTCTACTCACCGTCAGAGATGCACTGCTCGCCACTGGTATCATGACTTGAGGTGTCTTCTTCCATTGGCACTGAAAACCCAAAGACTCCTGAAAGCCTGCACTACTGGTTTAGGTATGCGCGGAAACGCAATGACTCAAAAGAGCACGAGAATGTCAGGCATCACAGCTGTGACACGGCTCGCGGTGAAGTGTACTGCAGGAAGACAAAATAATGCATTGGCAACGTGTAGAAACATATTTCTTAAAAATCGTAGGGGGTAATAATTACATCGCTGGCTTTTTACTGGGGATTTATACCGAGAGGAAATGTTTTAAATAATGCTTTGTGTTCATTCTATAGAAAATTGAAGACATACTACTCACCACTTACGTTTGGGAGTGGGATCTTTTTCGCAGGAGGCTTCCTGTGCTTTGGGGCACTCCGGTGAGAGAAAATGGTCTAAACCGCATTAGGCTTTAATTTTTTCTTCCCATACTCTTTGAGCATCAGCGGCTCGAACTGATCCGTAGAAAAATGCAGGTGCGATATCAAGCAGTATTATTAGGCGCACATATGGCTAGCGATACATTTTATGTGAAAAAAGTGACCAGAGTATCTCTTATATATCACGCCATATCTATCAAAACCTGTTAGGGCATATATATTCCAAGATAATTCGAGGCAGAGGAAGATCGGCTTCAATATCTGTTTTTCTAGAACGTTACACCTTCGTCGGTAACCATCCACCTCTGCCATTCTGATTTTTCCTCAAGATTTACTGGGTCATTCTCCGTGAGAGTCACAATTTTGTCGAGGCATTTATTACTTCCCTTATTTTGCTTAGTCCTTCTTAGCCATTGCCAATTTCGCCTAGGCATTCTCAGTAATTTTTCGATTTCAATCTTATTCATTCCTGCTGACTGAGTCGTTGTTAATTATTCTCAACTTTACTTATTCATTCCTAATCGCAGTCACTTCTACGTCACGCTAATTATTGCTAGTCACTCTAGTTACAGTTATTATTATTAATAAATATTCTACTACTCGCATGACACTAGAACTCCTACTAATACTAATATCCTCTACCATATCTGCCAGACCTTCACACAAACTATCGCTGGTTTGCGCATTCATGGCCCTTCTTGTTTTTGTTGCATCACGCTTGCTATTCTGCTCCAAGCCTGTTATCTAACGACAAAACAAACGTCAGAGTTGCAAGCGTTCTCGCGAGAAATCCACATTGAGGTTACGAAGCTGAAGAGCATATTGTATATGAATTCCGCACACCATCAATCTTTACTACAACGCCATCAAATAAAAATAAAAGGAAGGATACGACGCAAAATTACAAGCGAAATAAGCAAGATTGTCCGTGTTCTCATGAACTTACATTAAGCTTGAAGTATACACAGTCATTGAAGCACAAATAAATACACAGTACCTTACAGAGCACGGTATGCTCGGTCGGGACTAAGTCCTTCCGGCCGATGTTGTGAATCCATTTCTTTCTGCGTGTGACATCTCTTTTTTTTTTTCCGCGAGATGTTGAACATCATGACGCCATTTTCCCGCCGGCTGGTGCACTGATACGCGCAGCACCCTGGCATGATGAACGCCCCATAAATAGCAGACCTTCGAGTGTCAGAGCGCACCCGTACCGAAAGTCTATTGATACGCGACACGTCTCAATATCACTCTGAGAAAAAATCGAGTATTTGGGGAGTATTTCTGCCACACATCTATAATCGTCATCTGTCCCGCGTGGCCCTCATCGCTGTGCGCCCGGTATACTTGCAAGTAGCGCGCGGCATGTCAGCGTTACATGGCATTTTTGATAGATAAGTGACGAGAGGCGGTTCGGCGAAAAATGAGAACACAAGAAAAAAAACAGGTTTGCGCGCGTTTCCCGGGCGACCGCCCGAGAGACGGCAGAGGTGAAAGGCGGGAGAGGAGGGTTCCAAAGGAAGACGGTACTTTCCTAAAAATATCCAGGGACTTTGGGCTGAATTGCGTCAGCACTCCCTCTCGCAGGCTTTGTGAAAAAGATTTGTTTTTCCTTAGAATGTAAGATTTTCGCGCATGGCAGTTGTGGGCTTCTTGAATGATGTGGCTGTTTTTCGTATTTCGAGAGTACGCTCTTCGAAATAAATCTTGTTGGAAGTAAGCGCTCGTCTTCGTCCTTTCTCTTGTGCTATTTATGCGCTACGTGATCAGTTATGCGTTACCAACACGCCCAACTTCATACTCTTGTCAACACGAAATCGGCCGGCCTCCGATCCTCGCGTAAACACAACACTCTCCGTTCGCTGCCACTGATGAGGGCATGAAGGCTGCGCCGCCTTTCGATGAATATCTCCGAAGATGCTGATTAACTCTAGTGGTAACCACAATAACGTCCAAATAAGCTTCTTTTACGCGGCTGCCGACTAGGCCCGCTTCATCGCTTCAGCCGGCCGCCATGTTTTACGACGAGCAGGGGTGAAGACGGCCACCGTTTTTTTTAAAGCCAATCAGCGACCGAGAAAGCGTCCGACCGAAGCAAAAAGTTGCTGCCGCCTCCGGCCCGGCACGAAAAATGGAGCGGAGGTGGACGGGCGGTCGTACCGTGTTTTGGCCTTAAGGCTGCTGTCTCGCTGCAGTGGTTTTCCACGATTGGGCAACGTGAGTTTTCCAAGTATTGTGCGCGTTAACAGGTGTATCACAATTTCTTCAGGTGCAAAGTTTTTGTTGTATATTGCCAGCACACTAATTAAGCAACCTTGCTTCCTGAATCTTTCTTGTTGGTCTTCCTTTTTCTCTCGCGCAAGCAACTGACGAGACATCAAGACGCTATAAAATCGCGTATCAATCAAAATGCATGTAAAAGCTCAGCAATTAAGAAAAATTTCAATTTCGCGCCATGTAGGGCAAATGCACGACGTCGCTACTGCTTCCGGTTGTGACGTCATAATTTATTTTTTATTTTTTTTGCTCTTAGTTGTCCCCTCCATACGTAGGTGACGATGGTGGCAACAAGCCGCGAACTATTGGATACATGGGCTTCTATGGAAGTTACGCGAACCTTGGTTTTTCTACCTTCATTTCGTCTCAGAAATGACGCGCACTGCCGCTCGCCGCGGCCGTGCATATACGTAGTAACGTTTTCCATGACTTGGCTCGTGTATCGAGAGAGTAACGACGTCAGTACAAGCCACCCAGAACACAGGCACACACAACGCGGTAAAAACACAAGGAAGGTGTATAATGTCACATCATCTCATTGTAAGAGCTTGTTATCTTCAAAAATAGCTGAAAAGCTGAAAATAAAGGTGGTTAAGCGTAGTTACAGGAACTACAGCGAAAGCAGAACGACGACAGCTTTCACAAATCGCATGCAGGGCTGCCGGCATCGCCACAGGCGGGCGCACGAGGGGGGGGCAGTGGGGGCGGCCGCCCCCCCCTAGTCCCTAAGAGGGTGGGCGCGACGTCAGCCCCATACATTGACATAATAGGGAGAGGGGGGCGCTGCGATTCGGGGAGGGGCGCAAAGTCAGCCCCATACATAGACATAATAGGGAGGGGGCGCTGCTACGAACCTTCGCCCTGCGCACGCCTATGGGCATCGCTATCAATTCTCAGCGTTGCTGGATGAAAGGTACATCTGTGTTTAGAGCCTTTCAGATGGAAAAATACTGGGGTGCTATGCAGGATGGCCCTAGCTTCTCGGGCACACGAGTTCGCTCCGAGCTCGCACTGCGGCGGTCATGACACAAAGATAGAGCGGAGCACGTGATAGCAGCATTGACAAAAACGGCTACATGAACGAGCGTGGCGTCAAGAACGCATGTGGGGCATCTGCGGCGGTAATCAAAGAAACACCGCGTGCGAACACGTCAGCGCCGCCACTCAGTCCACATTTCAACAGTGCAGCGACGTCAGCGTGATTGTCGCGCTATCTTTTTGCCAACTCAGCACTGCGCCTCCCACAGGCGTGTTCGTGGGCGTTCTTCCACTTTCGGGCATGTTCTTTCGTTCCACCTGCAGCATGGAAATTTCCACTCTTGAAGGCAACAAGGGTGCACACGCTACACTCTCGTGCAGCTCGTTTCGCTTCTATCAAATATTGCGAATAAATATACGGAGAGGTTGTCACCAGGGGCGCTCGCATCATTGCGGCAACGCGGCTGTGAGTGGTACGTCGTGAGCGCGGTGAAATTGAATGCGAGACATCGCAGCCACGTGATGATATAACTTTTATTTCTTTGTGCGTGCGTGCACAGTCTGCGCGATAAAGCTGATAGATGAATCATGCCGCTCGCTGGCATTGCGGCGTGTGCACTGCTTCTTGGAAAGCGCAAACGCGGTGGGTGGACCCGATCTTCGCCGCGGGCGTCTGTCAATCAGACTGATTGACGCGTGAACTCGGGTACAAACTCGTTGATTCTGAGAAGGCCCCAGTTCAACTCGTGACTGTCATGGTGCCGGTGTGACTGTCAAGCGTTTCATGCGGTGGACGCTAAGCGGCAGCTTCCTTGCATATAAAGTAATTTGGTCAGCCTTTACTACTTGTGCAAGGCTGGAGCCATAGAGGAGCTTGTGATCACCTAGCTTCTTCCAGCGTTTTAATTCGGTCGTTTACTCAGTCTGCTCGGTATACGCTTCGAAGTAAAGAACGCATCAGCTCCGTCTTAATTTTGATTATACTAATTAGGCAGGACTTAATTACCAAAATATTGAACAGTTTTGTCTTGATTGGTAAGGTTTTAATTAAAACGACAATAATTACCTCGGGTGCAATTAGCATGATCTTGATTAGTATGCAGCTAATTAACAAACTTATTTCGCATGATCTTGATTAGCATCATATTATTAAGGTCTAATTAGGATGGCTTTACTTAGCGTGGTTATAATTAACGTCGCGTTAATTAGCCTGGTATTAGTTAGCACGGTCTTAGCTTTACATGGCTTCATTGGCATGGTCTTAGTAAGGTATGGCTTCATTTGCTCGATCTTGGCATGCATTGGCTTAATTAGCTTGTTCATAGCATCTCTTGACTTATTTAGCTAGGTGTACCGCCCAGCCACTTAGCTAATCAGCCGGCCGCACGTCCTCGGGCAGCGAGCACACCATGAAGGGATGAAGAGGGCGCGCGCCAGTCGAGCAACGCGCAAGAATGTGCAGGCTGACCATAATGATTGTACACGTGGCCTCGGGTTTAGCTACGGTCGCGATATTGTAAGGTGCTCAGCCGGAAGTAATCTCAGAGGCCACCGTGCTAATTATTCTAAAGGATACTTAGTACAGGCATTAAAAGCTTCAAAACCAATTTAAACAGCCCCTGCCTTTAAAAAAATATCAACAGTAAACCTTTCTGGCACTTTTATTGCATGGGTGCACTTCTGCACTCAGTGGAACGACAAACAAATGAAAGAAGATGCCACTGGTTTGAAAACACCGCCCAATTTTGTCGACCGTCCTTGACGTGAACGCCGCGTTCCAGCGTAACCAATGGAACTCAGGGCGCGCTGTAGAGTGGACCTGACTTTTCGTACTGTTGGCTCGTTCAAAAGGGGGTGTCGCCAGAGCTCGGAAATATCCCGAGTTTCGCCAAGCTCGGGCCATCCTGCATAGCGCCCCTGCTTGTAAAATAACTACGTGCTTTTGGGATTATACACTGCAGCTGCAACATTACGAAGGGTGAGCTTTCTGTCGCGCCGTAAAAAAATGGGTCGAGAAAAATCAGTTGTCAGTCCCTTTAACATTGCGCATAGCACGCAATCACTAAAGATTATTCCATAGCTTGCTCGACCACAAGTGATAAGGCTGGAAAGTTCGACGCGTGAAGTATAAAAGCCGGCGCGTCCCAACGATGATCAGTTTATCGACGACGGACGCTCTGTGCGCCAATATCTGTGTACAGCGTGCATCGCTTGCTGTAATTTGAGTTTCCATTTCGCGGCCACAAGTTCTGCCGAAAAAAAGAGTTCACTTTGCAGAAGCCCGCTGCTGTCCTCGGCCACGTCCAAGACCACGTGACATCTCGTGGAGGTGCTGTGTGTCCATCCCAGTACCTCTCGCATTCGGGAACGGACCCAGCAAGTCCATAACATTCCAGCAAATCGGTATGGACTTGCTGCGTCCGTTCCCGACATCGACTGTCGGAAACAAGTGGATCGTCGTAGCTACCGACTACCTCACCCGCTACGCGGAAACAAGGCCCTGCCCAAAGGCAACGCCGCCGAGGTAGCCAAGTTCTTCGTTGAGGACATCATCCTGCGTCATGGCACCCCAGAGGTTCTCATCACATACAGAGGTACGAACTTTACTGCGGAGCTAACTCAGGTGATCTTGAGATACAGCCAGACAAACCACCGGCGGACCCAACGTATGCCGACGTGCTTTGCGCCGGCCTCCAAGAGCGGCTCCCGCAACGACGACTGCGTTTCGCGCCACTTATTTATTTATTTATTTATTTATTTATTTATTTATTTCATTTGTAAACATGGTTACACAGTGGCAGGGGCCAAGATAAAAGCTGCTATAAGCAGCTTGACAAGCTCATAGCCCCCCGGTCTCTTTCGCATTGGGGTGACGGGAGAGCCGAAGCACGATCGATCGTAACAGAATTTCCTTTCCTTTCCAGACTTTCACGTTACCCGAGAGTTCATTTTGTTGTGCAAATGAAAATATTCTTCTCCTTCTTCTTCTTATTAATATTATTAATATTATTATTATTGTTATTAAATGGCGGCAACACTTGAGTATTATATACTCTGTGTGGTTGAGTATTAAATACACTGTGACAACAATTACACAACAGTTAGAAATACAACAAATGCAAAAATTGTACACTACATAATTATAAGTATATGTGAAGAGGCAATATGTAGTTTATTCAAGAACGGCATTTAAGAACATGATCAAGCCCACACTGAAAGGTAGTTGTAAAATCCAACAAAAATAACCTAGGACAGTGACCAGATGAGCGATGTTGGGGTTTCAAATCCATCATGCTGAAGTGAATTCAGTAATCCTTGTAATTTGTTTTTTTTTATCATTTGCATGCCATTATTTGTTGTTTATTGGGGTGTACTGCAATGTTCACCGCGAAGGAACTCCAAAAAACCTTACGCAATTCAAAAGGTGGGAGCAAAGCTCACAGCGAAATGCAAGGTCTATGACGTTCAGTTTGATAATGATGACATTGTAAAGCACTGCCGTCATGTTTTGCCGGACAAGAAGCTTTTGTCTGACGCGGGAAGTGGAAGCTCGAGCCCGGTACGCTTCCGCGCTTGTTTCCAGCACTTCCACGCAATATATCCAAGTCAAAATGTTCAGGATCAAGGCGCCAATACCCCCAAAAACGCATATCGCCCCTCGAAAACCCAGTGCCTAATTTTAGAGGAGCGATCAGAAATAGACCAGCAAGATGAAAGGCAAACGATTAACAACGCTGCCGAGACTGAGAGTTGCATCATATTAACATTCGATCAATTGTCAACTGTCGCGCTGCCTTCAATGCAGTGGATTTTCCCCCCCCCTTTAAGTTGCCCAATATGTTGCTCTTATGAACCAACAAAATTGTATATAAGTGGTTACGTTTCACCAATGACGAGGTTTTGTTACACTTCCTTCATATTAGAGCAACATATCTTCTTAAGCGCATACAGTGTTCCCATTTCTGAAGCATAGCGCGGTAACGGGGTGTCGCACAGATCGGTGTCACTTTTTAAGTAACACACCGCGAGTGTACTACATCTGTGGGTACGTTCAAAGAAAAATGGAAGTAACAACGTGCGAAGATTGCCTAGCACCCCTGAGGAGTGCGCAGCCGCGCCAAAACCACACGATAGGGCATTCACTCAGAGGAGGTGTTTCCGTAAAGGCTGCCTACGTCGCCCCTCACGAGATCTTCTTTCTATATTGAAAGCAATTGAGAAAGCTGTCTAGAGGCCTTTGACGAAAACTCCTTAGTTGGGGAACACTTTTGGATTGTGCTTGAGAATTTCGAGTGGTTTCCACGGCATCATTTCAGCTGTATCGCTCATGATCAGGACGTGATGGCTAGAATAGTGATGTTTTACATTGTGATGAAAATGTTTTTTTTTTGCAAGCACTTCGATTAGGAACTACAGCTTTCTTAAAAGGTGGAAGATTCCAGAAAGAAGGTGAAGTTGCTGTAGCGTTTTCCCTCTACTCTCCATTGTTAGCCCTCGCAAAGCGTTGTCTTGTGTACAGTGTAAGGCATGGGTGCTGTTTTTTCGAGAACTTCATTTTTTGCAAATAGTAGAAAACATGAGTACTATTTTTCTAAAACGTTTTTGCATTCCCAGTAAGTCAACTTCTTTGCACATATGAATGCTTTTACAAACGTTTTGGGATCATTTTTCGTCTAGTTGAGGCGGCTGTTGTTAAAATGGTAGCAGTCGTTAGTAAAACTACGTTGAAAATGCTCATTCGCTTAGAAACTCCCGTACTTGGGGGTTAAACGCAACGTCGACAGCTCAGATATACTGCCACGCGCTATTCTTATTTTCACTTTTGTTGTATTCGGTTTTCGCCCACTAAGACCGTCAGCAAAGCTCAACTCAAACCGCGCCTTATTGTTCTACAACCTTCGCGATTATTGTAGATCGTTTTGTTAAGATTGCGCGCAAGACGCGACCACTCGAGATTATTCCAGAGCGTGCGCGATGACCAGTGATAAGGCTAGAATGTTCGACGCGTGATGCATAAAAGCCGGCGCGCTCCAACGCTGTTCAGATTATCGACGGCCGACGCTCTGTTCGCCGCTTTCAGTGCCACTGTGCATTGCTGTAGCCTGACTTTCAGTTTCTTGGCCACAAGTTCGGCCTAATAAAGAGTTCCTTTCTTTTAACGCCGACTGTTGCCTTCGTCGACGTCACGACCACGTGACATCTGGTGGAGGTGCTGCTTCGTCCATGCTCCGGACGCCCCCCGCGAGGCGCTGACCCTAGCCCAAGCCGCGAAGAAGGCGACGCAAAGGACAACCCTGATCGTCGAACTAGCCGCAGGCAGAAAGGACTAGAGGCAGAGTACGGGCTGCTTCCCGAAAAAAACAGGCACCCACAAATCCCGACATCGACGACAGAGACGATGACCGACACCACGCAGCCCACGCCAATCCTTCTCCGGCAGCCCAAGGAGCCACCGACTTTCCGGGGATCATCACTTGAAGACCCAGAAAGCTGGCTGGAGACCTACGAACGAGTCGCTGCCTTCAACAGCTGGGACACCGAAGAAAAACTTCGCCACGTCTACTTCTACCTAGAAGACGCGGCGAGGACGTGGTTCGAGAACAGAGAATCGGCGCTACAAACCTGGGATATCTTTCGGACGACGTTCCTAGGCACCTTCACGAGCGTCGTCCGCAAGGAACGTGCTACAACTATCCTGGAGACACGTGTGCAGCTTCCTAACGAAAATATTGCGATCTACACGGAGGAGATGACCCGCTTGTTTCGCCACGCCGACCCCAACATGACCGAAGAGAAGAAAGTGAGCTTCCTTATGAGGGGTGTGAAGCAAAAACTCTTCGCCGGATTGATCAGGAACCCGCCGAAGACGGTAGCCGAATTCGCATCCGAAGCCTCGACCATCGAGAAAACCCTCGAGATGCGGACACGACAATACAACCGCAGCTTCTCGGCCACAAGATACGCGGACGTCCAAGTGCTAGGAACCGCCGACCTGCGTGAGACGATCCGGGCGATCGTGGAAGAGGAGCTGCGAAAATTTCTACCTTCAGCGCAGCCCCAAGTGGATCCCATTGCTGACGTAGTACGACAAGAGATCCAGCAATCACTGGCCGTTCCTCAGCTTCGAGAGCCGCAGCTGCAAGCCATGAGCTATGCTGCTGCAGCCCGCCGTCACGCTCCTCCTCCAAGCCCACGCCAAGGCCCATCGCCACAGTATCGTCGCCTGACACCGCCGCCACCGTCATCGACGCCATACCGCCCAACCTGCCGGCCAGCGCACCGCTCCGAGGAAGACCGACGTTTGGCGCGCCCCTGACCATCGTCCACTCTGCTACCATTGCGGAGAAGCAGGTCACACTTACCGCCGCTGCCAGTACCGCCAGATGGGACTTCGTGGTTTCGCCATCGACGCGCCGCGTCCACAGCGGGGTGAACGACCTCGCGACATCGCAGATTACCTCGCAGGAGCGCAGTGGACGCCCCGACGACAGTCCCGATCGCCGTCGCCGGGACGCTACATGTCACCACAGCGACGCCAGTACACCGGCCCTACTCGGGGCCGTTCCGCGAGCCCATATCCGGAAAACTAAGGGCAGTAACCGATGGAGGTGCGGTTGCTGTACGACGAACTACCGATGATCCTCCGCCGCCGACGACGACGCCTCGACAGAGTCTTAAGAGCACGCCGCAAGCCGATCGGAGCCCAGACAACGCAAGTTCGCGACCGGAGGAAGACCTGACGACACCACGTCGAAGCAGCGGAACAAGCCGACGAAGCCGTGATGCGACGCCGCGACCAAACCGTAAAGCAAGACGACGAACTAGCGACCTGGACATCCTTATCAACGGCCACAACGTCACCGCTCTCGTCGATACTGGGGCCGACTATTCCGTCGTCAGTGGGCCGTTCGCCGCGAAGTTGAGGAAAGTTAAAACGGCGTGGGAAGGCGCCGAAATTCGGACCGCTGGAGGCCATTTAATAAGACCCGCTGGGGTCTGTACAGCAAGAGTCACTATCAATGATCGGACTTACCCTGCGAGCTTTGTAATCCTGCAACAGTGCTCCAGGGATGTGATACTTGGGATGGACTTCCTAAGTCAACATGGCGCCGTGATCGACCTGAGGTCTGATTCAATAACCCTAACCTCAGAAAACGCACTGCCGCCCCACACGACGCCAGCGACCCATGCTTTAAATGTCATAGAAGAGCAGGTCACAGTTCCGCCTTTCTCTAGCGTCATCATTTCCGTCGGCAGCGAGGAACCCGCAGACTTCGAAGGCGTCATCGAGGGTGATCAGCACCTGCTCGTGAACCGCCAGATTTGCGTCGCAAGAGGCATCGCCGAGTTGCGTGATGGCAAAGCAAAGGTACTGCTGACAAACTTCAGCCACGAATATAGGCACCTTAACATTGGTACGACGGTCGCCTACATGAATGCGTGGTTTGAGGAAAGGAAGAAGGCACTATTTTCTGCAGCCCTTTCGGGAGCACGGCTCAGCGCCTTAGGGAGGGATAAGGAGGGAATATAGGACAGTAGAAGAAAATAGAGAAAGAAGTGATAGGGGGGTCGACAGGCGCGACGAAGAGAGGAGAAGACAGGACAGATGGAGCCGGTCATCGGAGTTCAGGGGACGGGACCACGTTCAGCCAGGGGCACGGTGCACGTCGGTGACGAGGCGGCGAAGGCCCCGCCGATGAGAGGCGCACGGCATAGCGGACGCGGCAGCCGTCACGGGGCGTCGGAGAGCGAGAGGCACGAGGACTCAGTCCATAAGGCGTCGCGGCCGACACGTCCGTCTTGCTTGAAATCCAACCGAGCGAATCGTCGCCTACATCGAGAAGTTCGTGGACACCAGCGATGCTTTCGCCCTCTCCGATGCTACCGAACCTGCTTCGACGAATCGGCATCCCCACACAGATTTCGACGTCAACCCGAGCCTCCCGAAGCACAAGCAAGACCAGCTCAAAAGTCTGCTCTTGCAATTCAAGGACTGCTTCTCGTCGTCGTCAAGGATTCGACAGACCCCAATCGCGAAACACCGCATCATAACAGAGGAAAATGCGAGGCCACTCCGCCAGAGCCCGTACCGAGTTTCAACGCGAGAACGCGAGGCCGTAAAGCAACAAGTCGACGAAATGCTACGCGACGACATCATCCAGCCTTCCAAGAGTCCTTGGGCGTCACCCGTGGTGTTAGTGAAGAAGAAGGACGGAACCCTGCGTTTCTGCGTCGATTATCGCCGTCTGAACAAGATCACGAAGAAGGACGTATATCCTCTCCCACGTATAGACGACGCCCTGGATCGACTCCACAGCGCGAAGTACTTTTCGTCGATGGACCTCAAGACCGGCTATTGGCAAATCGAGGTCGACGAGAGAGACCGAGAGAAGACTGCCTTTATCACACCAGACGGCCTCTTCGAATTCAAAGTCATGCCCTTCGGCCTTTGCTCGGCACCTGCGACGTTCCAACGTGTTATGGACACTGTACTGGCCGGCTTGAAGTGGCAGACCTGCTTTGTGTACTTGGACGACGTCGTTGTGTTTTCATCAAACTTCGACGAACATCTCCGGCGCCTTCAAGCTGTACTTCAAGCAATCAAGGCCTCCGGACTCACCCTGAAGCCAGAAAAGTGCCGCTTCGCATACGAGGAACTTCTGTTCTTGGGTCACGTCATCAGCAAGTCTGGAGTTCGCCCCGACCCACGGAAAACTGCCGCCATCGCTGCCTTCCCGCCGCCCACCGACAAGAAAGCCGTACGCCGATTTCTCGGCTTGTGCGCCTATTATAGACGCTTCGTCAAGAAATTTTCACGCATCGCCGAGCCACTAACTCAGCTCACGAAAAACAACGTGGAATTCAAGTGGGGAGCGGCGGAAATCGAAGCATTTCAAGAATTGAAACGACGCCTGCAGACGCCTCCAATACTTGCGCATTTCGACGAACACGCCGACACGGAACTCCACACCGACGCAAGCAGCGTAGGACTCGGCGCCGTTCTTGTCCAGAGAACTGCCGGCGTGGAAAGGGTTATCAGTTATGCTAGCCGGTCGCTATCCAAGGCAGAAGCGAACTACTCCACAACAGAAAAGGAGTGCCTTGCCATCATCTGGGCAACGTCAAAGTTTCGCCCCTACCTCTACGGCAGGCCCTTCAAAGTTGTGAGCGACCACCACGCCTTGTGTTGGCTAGCTAACCTGAAGGACCCTTCAGGTCGTCTCGCAAGATGGAGTCTGAGACTTCAAGAATTCAACGTTACCGTCGTTTACAAGTCCGGACGAAAACACTCTGACGCCGACTGCTTGTCTCGCGCCCCCCGTCGACCCGCCGCCGCAGGATGACCAGGAGGATGACTTCTTCTTGGGAACCATAAGTGCCGATGACTTCGCCGAACGACAGCGAGCCGACCCGGAACTCAGAGGCCTTGTGGAGTACCTCGAAGGACAAACCGCCATTGTTCCCAAGGCATTCAAGCGAGGACTCGCGTCGTTTTTCTTGCGAAACGGCGTTATCACAAAGAAGAATTTCTCGCCACTTCGAGCAAACTACCTCCTCGTAGTGCCTTCAGCATTGCGACCAGAAATCCTGCAGGCTCTACACGATGACCCGAAGGCTGGACACCTCGGACTTTCCCGCACGCTCGCCAGAGTACAGGAAAAGTACTACTGGCCGCGCCTTGCCGCCGACGTCGCTCGCTACGTAAGGACGTGCAGAGACTGTCAGCGACGGAAGACACCGCCAACAAGACCAGCAGGCTTCCTTCAACCGATCGAGCCTCCTCGGCGACCGTTCCAGCAGATCGGGATGGACCTCCTGGGGCCGTTCCCAACGTCGACTTGCGGAAATAAATGGATCGTCGTAGCCACCGGCTACCTCACCCGCTACGCCGAAACGAAAGCCCTGCCCAAAGGCAGTGCCGCCGAGGTAGCCAAGTTCTTCGTTGAGAACATCGTCCTTCGACACGGCGCCCCAGAGGTTCTCATCACCGACAAAGGTACGGCGTTTACGGCTGACCTAACCCAGGCGATCTTGGAATACAGCCACAGAAGCCACCGCCGGACCACTGCGTACCACCCACAGACCAACGGCCTGACCGAGCGTCTAACTAAGACCATCGCCGACATGCTGGCCATGTACGTCGACGTCGAACACAAGACGTGGGACGCCATCCTTCCGTACGTGACCTTCGCATAAAACACGGCCGTGCAAGAAACGACGCAGATGACGCCATACAAGTTGGTCTACGGACGGAGCCCGGCAACGACACTCGACGCCATGTTACCAAACGTGACGGACGAAGAAAACATCGACGCGACCGCCTACCTACAGCGCGCCGAAGAAACAAGACAGCTCGCCCGCCTGCGGATCAAGAATCAGCAGACGACTGACAGCCGCCGCTACAATCTTCGACGACGCTTCGTGGAATACCAGCCCGGCGACCGTGTTTGGGTGTGGACGCCCATACGCCGACGTGGACTTAGTGAAAAACTTCTTCGGCGATACTTCGGGCCGTACAAGGTGCTTCGACGTCTCGGTGCTCTGGACTACGAGGTCGTCTCGGACGGCATAACGAACTCTCAACGGCGCCGTGCACGACGTGAAGTCGTCCATGTCGTGCGCCTAAAGCCGTATTACGCGCGTTAGCAAACCTGAGGACTGCACTTATTGCTTAATTATTGTACTTTCTTTCTTTATTGTTGTGATTTATTGTTGCATGCATTTTCCCCCGTGTTCTGTTTTAAGCATCGGGACGATGCCTTTTCAGAGGGGGGGCATTGCCACGCGCTATTCTTATTTTCACTTTTGTTGTATTCGGTTTTCGCCCACTAAGACCGTCAGCAAAGCTCAACTCAAACCGCGCCTTATTGTTCTACAACCTTCGCGATTATTGTAGATCGTTTTGTTAAGATTGCGCGCAAGACGCGACCACTCGAGATTATTCCAGAGCGTGCGCGATGACCAGTGATAAGGCTAGAATGTTCGACGCGTGATGCATAAAAGCCGGCGCGCTCCAACGCTGTTCAGATTATCGACGGCCGACGCTCTGTTCGCCGCTTTCAGTGCCACTGTGCATTGCTGTAGCCTGACTTTCAGTTTCTTGGCCACAAGTTCGGCCTAATAAAGAGTTCCTTTCTTTTAACGCCGACTGTTGCCTTCGTCGACGTCACGACCACGTGACAATACGATAGGCTGCACATTATTCGATTCTTAGCCAACCAATGAGCAACATATCCGGACCAATGCATACAGGCAACCTTATGCGTATCCATCTAAGCAGTCCACAAATACGACGCGAGAATGTCGACTGGAAGCATGATAAATGTTTAAGTTTGGTAATAGTACAACTAGAAAGCAGCCGCGAGCAACAGCTCGGCGGAACGCCGCGGTATGCCGCCGTAGCAGACGATGCGCCGAGAGTAGCGCAAGAGTTGACTGCAGCGCCGCAACTTCTCGCGACCGCCGTTCGGACCATCCTCCTCCGCTGGCGGAGATACAAAGCTTTGAAACTGAGTTTATTCTAGTAATGTTGGGCGGACCACCGCCTACCACCCACAGACCAATGGCCTCACCGAGCGTCTCAACAAGACCATCGCCGACGTGCTGGCCATGCACGTCGATGTCGAGCACAGGACGTGGGATGTCATCCTTCCGTACGTGACCTTCGCGTAGAACACGGCCGTACAAGAAACGACGCAGATGATGCCATACAAGTTGGTCTACGGACGGAGCCCGGCAATGACGCTCGACGCCATGTCTAAAAGACGCCATGTATAAAAGACGGCGCGTCCCAACGATCAGTTTATCGACGTCCCAACGATCAGTTTATCGAATTTGAGTTTCCGTTTCGCGGCCAAAAGTTTGGCCGAATAAAGAGTTTCACCTCGCAGAAGCGTACTGCTGTCTTAGTCCACGTCACGACCACGTGACACTATTTTTATTTTTACTGCCTGCATCGCCAAACTGTATAGTACCGATGTAATGGTTAGCGGTCTATACAAGCGAATGTTATCTTTTTCCCCCCTTGCTTTTACAGATTAGGTTCATTCTACTTTTTCGCCGACTCTGTCCTGTAAACGTTTTTTACGGCTTTCAACAGTGCTTCTTTAGTGTTATGTCCTGTATTTCGTGAAAAAGGCTGACGGGCACCCCATCTTAACCCGGGGCAGTGTGCTATGAAATTTTTCCTTCGACCTTTTTCGAGGTGAAATTCTCAAGTACTAACACTTCCTCGGTTCCGTCATACTTTTACTCGCCGCGGAAATCCCTTGGATGAACTTTTTAAATGAATCGGCAGTTAATTTTCGGATGTAACCTAGCGCTTCGTACCCTTCCAATTTATTTCCTCCTTCATCTACAATATGTTGTTGCATTGTGACAGACTTCCTACCTAGCGCCTTTATGTGGCTCCAAAATATCCTACGCGCGGCCTTCTTTTTTTCGTGAATCTCTGTCACCCAGCGTTGACTTTCACCTTTAATTTCTGGCTCGACCAATTTCTGTACAATGGATTTTTTCTCTACCCATATTTTGATGACTTCGACATGCGGCCGCTTCTTTTTAGGGGCGAAGCTCCTCTTAGTCTAACCTTGTCACGCGTCAGGCGTAACCGGCAGCATCTCCCGAACAGTATAATAGATGGCGCTGTCTCATAGAAGTACATACAAACTGCAGTTGAGTGATGATATTCTAGATGGCGCTGTACCGCTACTCTCCGATTGGTCGCTGCGCGGGCTGTGCCTGGGTGCGCGGGGAACGAGTGCCTCTCAGTCTCCTGGATCGTCGCCGTACGTGTCGGATCGTTGGTGGGGCATGGACCAAGCGGAGCGGCGGGCGCGGAGGGCCGCGGCGGCTCGTGCTCGTCGCCAGGATCCCGCGGTGCGAGCCCGAGAAGCGAAGCGAGCGCGGCGCCTGGCGGATCCCGAGACGGTGCGCGCCAATGACGCCGCGGCGCAACGTGCACTCCGAGCAGCGGACCCCGAAAGGCGAGCCCGAGAAGTGGCGGCGAAGCGAGCGCGGCGCCTGGCAGACCTTGATGGTGCTCTTGCGCGGGAAGCGGCGACCAAGCGGCGCCAGCGGTCTCACATTCAAGGAGCCGACGCGCGGTTCGAGCGGGAATTTCTCGCTCATTCGTTTGGCATTCTCGACTTCTCGGAGGATTAACCGTATCAACCATAACCTCCGGAGCTTCGCCCACCTCACCATCATTCATCTCGTGGATATGCTGTGATTTTTTTTGCCTTTGTGTGTTCCCGTGATGCTTCACATCGCTTCTATATCGCTGCCCAGATTTCCTTGTTCCACCAACTTTTTGACTTCCTCTTTAGCAAGAAGTGTTCTTCTCTTTCCCTATCCCCTTCGTCATTAAAAGTAACAGCTCACTATACCCTCGGTCCTTGCCTGGCATTTTCCCTACTCCTTCCTCGACTCTTGCGGCTACGTTTGTTATTTGTTTGTCATTTAAATGCGAGCTGCCAAACTTTGATGCTATGCTCTTATTTCCAGTTTTATGTCCTATTCGTAATGTTATACGTGTATAATCACTACCCAAGCTGTTAATCTCTTCCTCGTATATTCTCATTTCTCTCAGTTTGTGATCAATTCCTTCAGTCATGAGACAATAATCAATAGTTGCTTGCTTGTTTCCGACTTCCCACGTGATCTGCCCATCACATTTAGGCCCCGTGTTAACTATCTTGAGACTGCTTCTCGCAGAGATCTAGCAGTAACTTCCCCTTGGCAGAGATCTAGCAGTAACTTCCCCAAGATGAAGTTATTCTCTGCAGTGATTCCACATCCACAAGTAGGCTGTCCCTAGCCGCGTTTTATTTCAACCTACGGTGCCCAAAACCTAGAGGTGCTCTGAACACGTCTGCTGCACTCTATCCCATTTTGCTCCGTGGTGAGAGACCGCGGTGAGCTGCCATCTATTCTGGATTATGGATGATGCTAATTCTTATAGGTTTTTACTGGCTGCGACATGATAAATAAACAAAATAACAACCATGGTATGTAGTTAGTTGCGCCAATTGAATGTACACGTGTGCATTTCTCCCTCATCGCCGGTAAGCGACCTCGAGCTTCCATGTCGGGTTAGATGCAAGTATTTCACTTCTGCGATAGAATTCTCTGAATCTCGTGTCTGCCAGCATGAACAACGACTGCGAAACAGCGCGATAAACGAGGACACAGAAAAACAGGACCAAGCGCTGACTACCAACGATGCGTTTGTTAGGGCGAGCACGAAAATGTACGCTATTCACATGAGAGGAGGGGAGGAATTTTGAGAACGCGCATGCAGAGCATGAACTGAACGGTGCTCTATGTAGGTTAACGCTATTGAAGATGAACTGACAAATCCTGACCCAACGCTATGCATTACGAAGGTTTCATAGATTTCTCGAGGAGTGAAGCAATGACACACACACGGCATTCTCGTCTTTTGAGGTTTACTCATCCTCAGTGCTTAAGGCTGAACCACATGCAGCGTTTTTTCCGGTGTGTATGGCGTTGCGTCTCTCGGCGTCATGACATCAACGGCGCCAGAGAGGGCGGCCAACCACATGGAAAGCGCTGAGGCCAGCGCCAGCCCAGCGTCACACATGCGACCAAAGGGAATGAACCTGATACCTCGCAAAGCAGTGTGAAGTGTCCATCACTGGACCAACAGAAAATATTCCTGATTACAGTTTTTATGGCTAACTTGCAGTTCTGTAGTGAGGGAAACAAATCACAGTGCCGCCGAAATGCTGTTTTTGTTTATTTTACTTGTAACGCCACCTATTGAGCATAAGAAGAACCACAAACTCGTAATATATGGCCTCTGAGCTTGAAGTTGTCGCACGTTTTTGAGGCCACGTATTCGGCCAATATACTCAGGCCTGCTAAGCCTAGCGATGAACTTGAGGATGGCGCTCGGAAACTGTTCGAAGAAATTTCGAGCGCTTGCTGTCGAAGCTTCTGAGGAACAAGCTAACTCAAATACAAGCATCAGTTGAGAACTTGTGGGTCACACAGAGCACAGCGACGACTTAATAGTTCTGAGGCGGGTGGCAGCCATTTTGGCAGCAGCGACGACGCCGTTACGTAGAGGAAGTCGTTGCCAGCCACGCGCTGATTCGTTCTCCTTCCATCGAACGGCTTCCGGCGTCGACGCCGACGCTGCAGATGTCTGGATCGTCCGGACCCTTACAAAAGTTTGCACCAACCGTCAATAGACATTTTATTGGGAAAAGTCTATAAAACCTACCAACGGTCAATTGAAAGTCGTTTCACCGTCCTATATACCAGCTACCAACAATCCGTCGACTATTGGCCACCGATAACCAATAGAAATTTCCTTAATAACTTTCAATAGACGCTTAAAGAACGTTAAATTGAAAGTTGTTAGATCGTTTTTAAACATGCTATGTACCTGCAACCAACATTTCGTCGACTATTGGCGTCCGATAATCAATTGAAAGTTCCTTTATAACGTTCAATAGACACTAAAAAACGTTAAATTGAAAGTTGTTACACTGTTTTGCAAGCGTCCTACATACCTGTTACCAATGCTTCGTCAGCTATTGGTCATTGAAGTGTTGTTGATGTATCTTGCCTAATGAAGATAATTGTTGCTTTAGGAGAACAGCCGAATGTAAACGCACTTCTGAGCTACATGGCCCAGTCACCTTTGTTTGCATTACAGAAGGGCCTACACCTATACTTAGCCGTACTCCCAAATTGAAAATGATCTCAAGCAGGCAACATAGCTTTAATAAAGGTTGCTGTAAAGTACAATAAAGCTTTTCCTAATGTAGTTCTGAAGCACATCACATGCTTGACATCATGTTCCAGCAAGGCAGTTTCAAGTTTACTGTAAACATTAAATGATATGTATAGTCCAGAAATGTTTGCACAAAATATATTTTGAAAGTGTGCCAGCACCTCTGACTACATGTCAATAAGTGCTGGGCAGTACCGAAGATACATGTATCTTAGATACTATCTTAGATACTCTTTGGGTATCTTGTATCTGTATCGCGATACGTCTCGCAAGACGAGTATCTGTATCTGTATTTCCGATACTTTCAATAATGTATCGTGTATCTTAAGATACAAGATACTGCTGTGGAAATACCACCGAGTAAAAGAATAAACGTCAACCTGAATTCTGGTTCTGAAGCTGATATTGCCGCCACTAAGCCACCTGAATAAAACTAACGACAGTGACATTCTTGTATCCTTCCACCAGAGTGCTCCAGCGAAGATAGGCGATGAGGCCGGTGCATCTCTATTGGTGAAGCAGAGTCACGTGATGGCGCTCGAGCCATCTCGACAAAAATAAGCGCGCGAACGTCTACGCGGAGCCTACCTTCTGTTTTATCGCCGTTTTCTTTCTTTCTATATGTCTCGGTACCATGACACTTGTTCGTATCCACTGTACTGTGCTGCGTACTCTAATGCGTGCGGCGTCTTTCAGTCGAATTCTGGTGCCTTTGTCTTACATGGTGCTTCGTTGCGAAGTCTGAAGAATGCAATAACGGGGCTGCTTTGCGTCTCGCGGCTTTCATTCATCAGTGATTTGAAATATATTGGGATGTAAGCGTGACTTGCATACAAAGATATAGACTTACACGCGAATGAGATTTTAACAACCATTTCACTATTGGTGCTGATGTTAGATGAAATACAACAAGCATTTACGTAACAGAAATATTTTGACGTACTGTGTCTTTGTTCTTCCTGCTTAGTTATTCGAGAAGTTCTCTTCATGATAATTTCAGTGTGCGCTCAAGTGCTCTCTTTGTCGTCCTCTGTTCGCATCCCCCTACATTACCTGGGCCTCTGTATAGTTTTCGCCCGTCTGTTTATTTTAATATGTCTTTCGCAACCTGCTGCTTGAATACATTCTCTGCTTTATTTTTATTTTTTAACTGCCTGCGAACGTGGTTTTATTGCATAGTTTGCGGCCTTTCTTTAAAAGCCCGAAAATATTCACCACGCAGCATGTGCGCTGCCAAAAAATCGCATCGGTCGTTTTTAAATGCGCTCTACGATTTGTCGAAGCGCAGTTCGCCCCTAAAATGAAAATTAAAGATCTCGCATAATTGACCCTATTTAATTAACCAATTGAGCTCAGTATAAAAATACTATAACGAGCTCAATATGACAGTACACCATAAATATTTGATTCCATTCAGTGGTCGCTAACCGGTTGTCTTTTTTTTAAAATTTGTTTATACTTACTTGAAACACCCTGCATACTTATTCACTTTGGATGTTTAACACGGAACCGCCTAGCTATTTTACTTAGATATATTCGTTTTCGTTCGCTTTAGGTCAACGTAAAGTATTCTTATTGTTACAAACCTGTCCGTAAATAGAGCTAGAAGTGGCAATAGTGAATAGCAGTGATATCCTGCCGGCGCTTTGTGCCACAGCAATTCGTCTGAGACGTTTCTGGGAGGCTCAAGTTCTCTGGGAAATAAATGGTAAAAGATTGCACGTTAGTGAATATGTTGCTAACGAACGCTTTACGCCAGCAGATAAGTAGAATATGAAAAATCATTGCAGTTTTACGTCCGCAATGAATTACGAGCGCTGGATATGTAGTTCATCGTCTTCACATGATGCGTCCCAAACAATGTCGCTACCAACGTTATTGCTGCTCTGCATATGTTGTTTGACATATGGTATTACGAAAACGACAATATGCTTGCGGACAAGGCAAGGCTGCACAGCTGTATTTGCATCATCGTGCGGAGGCATCTTAATAACGTTCTTGCAAGTATAATGGCCACCCGCTATTTGGTGGTCATGTAGAGCCGTGACATCCATCAATTACAAAAGTGTGAAGCAAAAAACACTAACAGCGGAGCGGTTAATGAGCTGTCATGTTAAGCAGGCACACAGATCCCAGCAAGTTGTTTCGGAATAAAACTGATATACCTTGAGCAACAAAGACAGAAATTTTGTGATACAAACAGGTATTTCGTTAAAAATAAATAAAGTATAGATTCGTACATAGGCCTTTGCTTCATTATATAGATCTATTATAGGTAATTTCCGGATGTATCGAAGTATCTGAAGATACAATTCGGAAGTATCGTATCGGATACAATTATTTCGGAAGTATCTTGTATCTGTATCTCAAATACTTCTTGCCCGAGTATCTTGTATCGTATCGCGATACAATTTCAAAGTATCTTTGCCCAGCCCTGATGTCAACTATATCGACACCTGAAGTTAGTGAATGAAGTTCTTATGGATGTTACCAGAGTTCCTGTATAACTGACAAAAATAAGGGAACACAATTTTTGAAGTAAAATGTTTATTTTTTAGCACCATGTGTGATTGAATGTATAACTATAAGTGTCGTGATATAGCACAGACCTCCAAAAAGGCACTTAATGCGTAAACTGCCTACAGAGTGGCAAAACGACAATTAAATGGTAAGAGAAGGATCATTTGCAGAAATAAAAAATTAATTGTAATAACCAGACTATATATACGAGGGGACGTCAAAAAGTAAACCAACTTTTGCTATCTCTCGCACTAGGGTTAGTTAACACTGCAGTATCCAGCGATGAATTAGTGTCATCTGCAACACTTCTATGGAACGTGTCACTCTTATGCCCACTTTAGTTGTTAGAGTGTAACAGGACGTTAAGCATGACAGCCACATTGTCAACCTGCACTAGGGAGGAAATGAGGGCAGTGATTCACTTTTCTTTTGGAAGGTGTTAGACATCCGGAAATCATCTAATGCAAGCACAGTACTAACAGGAATAACTTTTTTTATGTGACGTGGAAAGATAAAGCAAGCCATCGTTTGAGGGTATGGTGATGGAAGACAGACGATTCACGATGGATGAAATCGCCAACAATTTACTTATCAATTTTGGTTCAGCGTAGTAAGGTACGCATTTTGGCTGGTTGGTTCATGATTCCATCTTACAAAATGGACCAAATTTTTCAAAAGTGTGAGCAGAGTGGTTCCCAAATGAATCGTCAGCACCGTATAAGGCACAAAGTTCGGACACCTCTCTTGTAAACATTTGACCCGTTATCGTAACGAGGAACATGGGATTTTTTACAGCAAATGATCCTCTGGAAAACTGGGAGCGACAGCTAAGGCAGCTAAGTCCTACAAGGACGCTCTCAATAGTGCCAAACACCATTTCTTTCACTTCACACTACCAGCATTGTTGCAAACTAAACCAAAGCAGTTTTGGAACACATTTAAGCCGAAAGAGGACTCAACTATTTGCCTTGTTGACGAACTCGATAATCCAGTCCCAAAAGATCGCATACTTGAGTGTGTTCGCTTCTTCTTTCTCCAACTCCATCATTAACAATCGTCCATGCATACAGAATCTTGACTTTCTTCCTATGGATCCCATTACCTTTGATACAACCGGCATTGCGACACTTATTAATAAGCTAAAGCGATCATCGTCATGTGGAGTTGACTCAATTAACTCTAAATTTCTTCAGAATACTAATGAATACAGTTCCATTATCTTAGGCTGCCTCTTTACTAAATCGCTCCAAGATAACTGTCTACCTAAAGACTGGAAAACCGCTAAGGTGATCCCACTCCATAAGTCTGGTGAAAGACATAACCCCCCGTAATTATCTTCCTATTTCTCTCACATCGGTCCCTTGCGAACTAATGGAGCACATAATTTACTCAAACCTCGTTAAACATTTGGATTCAAATAACTTCTTTCATAACTCAGCATGGTTTCCGCAAATTTTTTTTCTTGCGAAACACAACTAATACTATTTACTAATGATCTCCACGCTGCTCTTGACTCAGGTGCGACTATTAATTGTATTTTCTTAGATTTCGCCAAAGCTTTTGACAAGGTTAACCATGAAGTGCTCCTACTAAAATTACATTGTTTGCGCATTGACCCTTTATTACTAGACTGGATAAAAGAATTTCTTTCTAACCGCGCTCAGTTTGTTTGCGCTAACGATATTAATTCCTCTGAAGTGCCCGTGCGTTCAGGCATACCTCAAGGTTCTGTTTTAGGCCCACTACTATTTTTAGTTTATATTAATGACTTGCCTAATAACATATCCTACCTTATTTGCCTCTTCGCTGACGATTGTGTCATTTACCGTAAAATTACTGATCATAACGACAACGAAACCTTACAAACAGACCTAAACAACATTTTACATTGCTGTAACCTTTGGAAAATGGAACTAAACATTTCTAAATGTAAAGCAATGAGAGTTTCACGTAACCACACATCTATCGATAACTATTCCTACAGCCTGAACGCAACCCCACTTGAGTATGTCCGGTCTTATAAGTATCTTGGTGTTCACATTACTAACTCGCTATCATGGTCCGACCACATTAATCACGTCACATCCAAGTCTAATCGCATGCTCGGTTACTTAAAACGAAACTTTCCTGTTGCGCCGACTTTTTTAAAGAAACAGCTGTACATCACCTACATTCGTCCTCTACTGGAGTACGCCGCATGTGTATGGGATCCCGGCCACGTAACAGTCGCTAACAAATTAGAGGCCATCCAAAACCGGTCGTCACGTTTCATTCTTTGCAGCTGTAATCGAACATCCAGTGTAACTGCCATGAAGATCAGGCTTAATCTCCCTCCACTTGTCATGCGCAGAAAAATCGCTCGCCTTTGCGCGTTCCACAAAATATACTATCACAATCACGTTCTAAAATCGCGCTTATTACAGCCTGCATCTTTCATATCATCCCGCATAGATCACCCCCACAAAGTGCATATCCCTCGAAGTAACACCGTCACCTTTTCCCAGTCTTTCCTTCCTAACACATGTCGCGACTGCAATCTTCTATCAGCATCAACCACCAGTATTACTAAGCCTGACGCGTTCCGTCAGGCCTTGACATCTTCCATGTAAAATGCATTACATGTTGCACACGCGATAGTACCTCATTGTTTTTGTAACTTGTATTTCGTACCGCATTTTTTCTCGTTTTCTTATTATTCAATCTTTTGTACTTTTTGTGCGTTGGCTGGCTTATTATGTGTATGTTTTGCTTTTTGCCCCTCCCCTCTACAATGCTGTAAAGCCCTGCGGGTAAAATAAAAAAAAATAAATAAAATAATATTAATAATACATGAAACTTGGGTACATCATCATGAACCGGAAATTAAGGCTGCGAGCATAGTTTAGAACAACTCATTATCCCCAGAAGTTAAGGAATGTGAATGTGAATCATGAGCTGGTAAGATATGCTAACAATAATCTGGAACATAGAAGGTGGGGTAGCCGTTCATTTCACCCCAAAAGGCGAGACTGTGAACATTGCGAACTATTATGTGCCCGAAGAAACCTGAAATCAGATTTAAACATGGAAGAAAACTGCGAAAAGGTGTCATCCTGCAGCAAGATAATGCTAGGCCACATTCTGCTGAACGGACGGCCAATACAATAAATGAGTTGGGATTCGAATTGCTGGAACACCCGCTATGCAGTCCAAACCTGGCTCCACGCGATTTTCATATGCTTGGAGCATTGATGGAAAAAAGATTCGCTATTGATGCAGAAGTCATAGATGCTGTGCAAAATTGGCTACAGGTGCAACGAAAAAACTTTTTTCTCTCATGGAATAAAAAAAAAACTTGCGAAACATCGGGCACAGCACGTTGAAGTGCAGGGAAGTTACATAAAAAAAATGACATATGTTTCAGTTTTCTATCATTAGAATAAATGTACCTTTTCTCCAAAATTTCTTTACCTTTTGACTTCTTTTCATACACAGTGGGTAACAAATAAACTATTTGGAACCATAAAAATTTACATTAGAGGCATCAGAAGTTAATAAAGCATATTGACGCTGTTGACAGTACACACACAACTGAAAGAGAAAATGGATAGGAAAGTACGTGTGCAGTGCTATTTGTGGAAAATGTGTGCATTTATAAACAATGTCAAACGGAATCATCATGAACTTGCCCAAGGCGCATTCACATCTCACTCTCTCTAACTGTGCACAAACTTGCGCATCACAAAATCTGAAAATTTCACAAGGTAATGTAATTGTTGTTAGATTAAGTTAATGTGACCAGTCAAACACTCGCACATTACAAAATCACAGCTCTTCACTGTTCGTTCCACAATCCATCTTCAGTTGCTCAGGGAATACTGGTTCCTTCGACAGAAGTGGGGCCAGGGTGCTCATTCGTACCCGGAAGCCTAAAATAAAGACATGAGTAATGACCAAAAGTTTCACAAGACAAAGCATAACATGCAATATGCTCCCGTCATGCTGGAGTGCATGGCCAGCATATCTAGTGGCACCTGACTCCACGCAGTGAGAAATGCAAAAAAGCCATGCTGCTGAATAAATGCAACAAAAAGCATGTTGTGGCAGAACTTTTCATATCTTTGATGTGAGAGATCTGAACCCTTTTAGCTCGCTCATGCACCAACATGAAGGTACAGCTCTTACGCAGAGACGCCTGCGGTTAGCTGTATGTGTCGGCCACACATAATTGAAAATTAAATTTTGTGTGTGAGGAATGTTAAGTGGATGTTATCGGTAAATCCTGTTCTTCCAGCTGGCCAAACGTATGCATGAGTGCAGCCACACAGGTACATCTGTATTTATGTAGTTATACTATGATACTCATTTTCCAATAGGTTTCTTTGTAGCGCACAAACACGATAGCACAAAATGAAGGCACATATAGACACACTGTGTGTCTCTCATGTGCCTTCATTTTGTCCTGTTGTGTATGTGCGCTACAAAGAAACCTATTGAAGATGTGCTACCAACAAGCCCGTATCGCATCCCTTGGGATACTCATTCAATGTGTTTTTTAAAGAAAATGCAGTGCAATATGCACCTCATGAATATTTTATTAATTGAATAAAATCACCATACCACTGCACATACATGACAGTATGCACTTTCATCATGCATCCATTTCACGTAACATGCAAAATTAAATTATGTGTTTCCTTGTGAGTACAACTATGCAGCTTCCTTCAGGCTGCTCACATTTGGCATGATTATATATTGTCAGAAATTCACTAAATGACTACTGCGTGCTGCTAAATTGTGGTCATTAGTTTCAATGATTCTGGTTGGCTTTTAAAAACTCAATACAGTAAAAGCTCGTTAATTCAAACTCAGTTAATTCGAACTGACAGACACCCTGGTCCCGGCACAACCTGTGTATTTCTATGAGGGAAAACTCCCGATCACTCGAACGCGTCGGTATCCACATTGGTTAATTCGAACTTGGAGCCCCTTTCTTTCATCACTCCTCCAAAAGTCGGTACAGAGTGATAACAGTCAGGGCTGCCAGGTCGAAAAGGCAAAAAATAGCCAGAAAATTGGAAAAGCTAGCCAAAAAGTAACCAACTGAAGCCAAGGGCACTAAAAGTAGCCACGCATATGTGAGAACCACTTCCACATTTTTATTCAAATGGCTAAATGCAAAAGCCTTTTAGCGAAAAGGTAAATATGTGCAGCACGAACACTTCAAAATCGCGATTCCCGAGATTCCAGCATAAATTCTTGACTTAAGCAATGATTTCATGCATGATGACATAGTGTTTACGCTGTTGAAGGATGGACTTTTCTCGCGTCTTACGTGACTTTCTGAAATGACTGGAAGTTGCGACAATAAAAAGTCTACGGCATGATGAGTGCGCTCAAAATCGAAGTTGCTGGCCTTGAAGCACAAGTTGTCGCTACTTTCGCAATGATTTATTCTGTGATGACGAATCCAGAATTGCAGTTCCCTACCTAAGCTTAAGAAATGATAGAAGTAGTTCGGCGGATATCGTAGAAGAATTTATTCTTGGGCGAGTTGGTAGAACATTCTAAAGAAAACACTGAAGAACCAGGACACAAGAGGCCAAGGTGGCAACAAAAGCGCTCACTGACAACATTTCTAAGTTAGCGCTTGTGTTGTCGCCTTTACCACTTTTGTCCTTGTTTTTCAGTGTTCACTTGAAATGTGGGATATACAATATCGAATGTCGGTGAGTGAAGATCGCCCTGGATGCGGAGCGCTTTTGATTCCTGTTCACTTCCAACTGTGGTTTAAATTAAGCCGCGTTCAGCAATGGGAGATTCGCAAAATGACGCCCCATGAAATAAATAGTTCAGGCCGAGTCCCAGTCACATATCAAAAAGCATTTTTTTTGTGTGTGTTCTGAAGCCTGTTTGACTGGCAGTTTATAAACCTGTAGTTCTTTTCTATTTATTTTGTGATCGCCATCAGTGACTGCCTGCTTAGGACACTGCGCCATTCTTTTCAATAAAGTTCATTATCTGCATAATCAAAGTGCAAAATTAAATTTTTAGAACTGGAAGCACGCTTTGACTGCCATGTTTGGTAACATATAATGAAACACCAGCGGCTTCGACGTCAACAGATATTGATAATATTGCTTAAGCCGAGGGGAAAAGAAAATACCGAAAAAGGAGCCACTAGCCACGACAGTTTTTTTTGCCACCACCGGCCTAAAAAAGTAGCCAAATTGGCGCAAAAGTAGCCAAACCTGGCAACCCTTATCACAGTGTGTTGCAAAATCAAACCAACCCAAGTTTACTAGAGATGCAAAACAACAAAACAACAAACTGCAGCATTTCTCAGCAGATAAGAATTTGGATACTGCGCTGGGTCTCTTCGGCAAGCTGGAGATGATGCACATGGAGTCGCGAGGGAAGAAACGCCAGCAAATGCAGATTACTCATTACTTTTAATTTTGATTGTGTGTAAATAAACGTTTTTTAGCATAAATAGCGTCATATTTTTCGACATTTTCAACATATGAATGCACGATGGTTTCTGGCAGGTCTGACTGCTCAATTAATTCTGTTCGCCGTTAGAGCTATATGAACTTAATTTACGGAATCACCTGTCACAAACGTGTAGTAGCGCCTAGTTCGTGATAACGAGTCCAGAGGTGGCTTGTTTGGGTTCTGCCCGCGCAGAGTGGCGAAATGTCCGTTCATTCTAGCGCATGCACGCTAATTAGAACAATTTCTAGTCCCCTTCGAGTTTGAATTAACGAGCTTTTACTGTATTCCGCACCAAACAGCACAGGCTGTCGAATGGCCGTATGGGGAAAGAGGTGGAAATGCTAAGGCTTACAAAACATCAATATTGAACCACATGTCATCACAATAAAGCATGCAAGCTTCTGCGACGATCTCCTGCAACCAAAATACCGGGAGCTATCGGCAGCTTCATAACATAAGGGTTCACCAACATGACGTAAAGGCAGCATAAACACATTGCGCTTAATCTGCTTCCATATTTAACGACACGGCCACAACGTAATTGGCCTCTGAATGTCAATAACAAAGGAACTCGCAAGTGATGTGACAATAAAATTAAACGCGACGTGACAAACCTTGCATCCTACCGCGCGGTGCACACACATGGCGGTTTCAGTGACGTCAGTGCAAGCCATCTATGCACAATAATCATTTGGTTAAACTGATTTTAGAAGTAATAGAATTGTTCCAGTGCCAACAGCTTCAAAAAAAGGCACTCTAGATTTGTTGTGTTCTCAGATAATACATTGTCTAATTTTACATTTCAGCCGCAACACATGCATGACTTATGCATGCATACCGTGAAATATGTATAACTTTATTGTGAGTTTCGAGCAATAAATAAGGTAATCATATCCTGCACATACCACAGATCCCCTGAACATCTGTAGCACAGATAAACCACTAGGCTTGTAATTTATTCGAAAAGGTCATTGGAGGTTGTGTTCAAACTGTGCTTTATAATGTTCGTACAGTTAAAGATATTTAGCGAAGTTTTAACGCAATAGCGGGGCAAGGCGCATACAATTCTTAAATACCAGAACAAAATAATGAAAGGTGAACATGGTGGAAACAAGCAGTATCAAATAAATTGTGCTCAAACGCGTGAACTAATGCTTAACCTAGCGCTTACACAGTTTAGGTACGGTTATTCGGCCACACATAGACAACATGTATTAACCTAGGCGTAATTGCACGCTTCGCGAGCCGTACCTTCAGCACGCTGTGTCAAGATCACGCTCACGTATCAACCGGAATATCACGGTAGTTTAATGATACGTGCCTGCGCGGATGCAAACACATGCACACATTTGCTCACACAGGATAACACACGACTCTGATAGTAGTCACACGCATTGCTCATATAACGATCCTATAGCTGTCGAAAAGAGGACGCGCAGCATATGGAACTTTCTTAGAGACGTTCACTTCTTCAGCGCCGAAAACAAACAAGGACGGGAAAAGAACGACACGGACAACGCGTCATTATTTTCCGTCCATGTTAGTTATGTGCGCTAAAAAAGTCAACATGAATTACCAGCATGCCCAAGCGTACGCGCCTTAGACACGGTCGGAGCTTACAGTTAACAGGTGCCGTCCCCGCCCGACAGGCATTAAAAAAAATAGTGATTCATCGCGAGCAGGGCATGGCCACATCCCCGTTCAAATCCCTCGCCGAATCACAGCCGCGCACTGCTTTACGCGCCAAACAAACAAACAAAAGAAAAGCTCGCTCGCGCTAACATCACACAACTTTGCCTTGCTACTGATGAAACGATACACACAAACAGGCTCGCTACCTTAACAAAACCTCACTCATCGCCTACCAGTTCGGAAAAACTATTCACAGCGTTATTGCGCTCACGATGTTAACAAAGAGCTGACAGTAGCAACGTCCACGTACCTTTCGTTTGGCGAGCGCTCCACGATAGGAAGCAGCCGGGCCTCTCTTCAGTATAATGCATCTTCGTAATAAGCAGCACCGGCAGAACACAAAACACGAGCACAGAGCGCAAGCACACTTCAAACAACAGACAAATCGACTTCAAACACGGCCCTTGTGGTTGCATCGAGCTGCAAACAAGCAAAAAAAGTTCCGGCATTCCGGTCCCGCACACGTCAACTTATCCGCACTTGCGCACCATCATTTTTAATCATAACTATAAATAGTTGTTTCTGCTTAGAAATAGTAAAAATAATCTTTATGTAAATATGACATACGTAAGTAGTTGATGCGTATAATATCTTGACTTTGAAACCCAAAAAAAGTTGGAGTGTAGCGCGCGAAATTTGAAACGTTTGCTTGTTTGTATAGTTGTATTATACCTACAATTTGTTAACATCTGCACTGTGATTGAATGGTTAAGCAGGCTGAATGAGCAGATGTTTCAACAGTACAGAAGCCTGCACTTTTGCCTTTGTTTTGTGATAAATAAATTATACTTGTGGGACTTAGCAGTTTTCTTTATTTTCCCCCCCTATAACATGTTTCTAAGTATGTGTGTTCCTTGGCGATCATTAGTGTTTGTCAGAATAGTGGTTCAGCCGAGATAGTGGTTAGTTTCGGAGACAAAAAAATGTCTTGAAATAGGTTGCTTCGTTGTATGACTCATTTTACAGTAATGCATGCAGCCAGCGGATGAAATTCTTTAATTTTAGCTAATGGCACTTCACAGAGCAAATTCTGACCGTTGGCCGTGGACTTGCTGTTGCATCAGAAATAACCTTAAGGTGAACCTGTGAACGTATGTTACCTTTTCGCGAGTATCCGTTTCACTGAAGGATTTGCAATTGTATTTTTAACCTCTAGAAAAACGGTTTGTTAAAAATGGTTGTTGTAATTAAATACAAATCACAGGAAGAATGTACAATTGGTCACAACTAAGTAAGGATACTGATCTATTTTCGGCAAATATTATTTCAGTTTTCTATAGGGAAAGCTTATTTAAAGGGGCCAGACACCCAATTTTCGATCATAATCTGTGTTATGTGGGCTGATCCTTGTGCATTCACAAATAAGGTGCCCAAATTATAGCGCATTTGGTAGAGCACTGAATTTATAACCGAATATTTTTACCAATACGCGAGCGGCCTGACAGTCGGGCAACAATGGCGCACTCGTGAGCCGTGATGTAAACAGCAGCTGTAGCTGTGCGAGCGTCTTCATTCCGGCGAACGATATTGTTCCGCGGTGCATGAGCTGCGCGTGATATCGAAACATTTTAGCTTTGTTTAGTCCAACGCTGAAATTTACAGCGGCTGAAACTTTGGTAGAAGACGACGGCTCCGCTCCTTGCTGTGCGTGACGTCACACGCGCCAAGGCAGCATAAACACCGCCCTCCGATGGCGGTCGCCGTCGGTGGGCGAAGTTTAAAGCCGGCGACTGCTAGGGCTTGTTTTGCTCTGAAATATTCTTTTATGGCGCACTTTTCATATCTGTACAGGCATAGTAGACCCTCTACTTCTAGTTTTTACTGAAAACCACAAATTGTTGGGTGACCGCATGTCATGGCCCCTTTAAACAAAAGTAGGCAAACATTATTTTAACTTTCTTTAGAGAAACTTCCTTTAAACAAAAGTAGGCAAGCATTATTTTAACTTTCTTTAGAGAAAGTTACTTCAAACAAAAGTACGCATACATTATTTTAACTTTCTTTAGAGGAAGTTTCTTTTAACGGTATGTTATACGCATACATTATTTTAACTTTCTTTAGAGGAAGTTTCTTTAACGAAAGCAAGAAAACTTTCTTTTAACGGTATGTTAATAGAACGTCAAAGTCCATAGCCCGTCATTAAAGTTGGTAGAACGTTGGTTGGGTTGGATGTTTAAAAACGGTCAATATCCATTTTTGTAAGGGGAGGTGGACGTTTCGGCTACCGTCACAAGTAGCGTCGACGCCGACTGACGCCGGCGTACGAAACGCCGGGTCAACGCCAGCAAAAATGCTGCGCATAGTTCAGCCTTTAATATATACCGTAACTTGGTTTCCTTTGTTTCCTGCATCCTTCCCTGTCTTCCAAGTTACAATTGTGCAGCTAACATTTTCGGCGCCTGCTTCTGAGACCCCTATTGATGGAAGGGTATCCGTGCTACGCCAACTGTGGTACTTCTAATTGTAGGACCGCCCATGCTGCAGATACAAGGCGCAATTACTGGGATCTGCTGACTGCTGGTAGCGGTGTATTCAGTAAATTGCGTCAGGCTTATGCGGTTTATCTGGTGAACAGATACGGACAGCCGTTGTTTCGGCTATGACACCGCGAGGGAGAAAGAAATGGCAAACTACGCGCTTACACCTTGCCAAGTATAAAACATGTCAAGCAACTATGGAGATATGTGTGAGTATGTGCAAGCACTTCTTGTTCCGTGAAAAGATTAAGCTTTTATTGGGTGTTCAGGAATGCCCATTTATATGAAACATATCTGTAATTTAGGGTTGCCAACTCGGTCAAAAGCTTTGCTCGAGTTGACAAGTGCAAAATTGGCAGTGTGCCGCCTCGCCTTTTTCTGAATCCTGCTTGCTATGATGGTTGTAACCTTTTTGTTTAATAATTTTGAGTAATAGTTAACCGATGCGAGACATCTCTGGTTTGGTTTTATTTTGCTATTAATGTTCTTCCATCCTTCGAAGCTTACTTAAGTCATAGAAGAACGCATTGCAAAAATTGAAAAAAAATTTATTCGCGTCCTGTACAAGGTTACATCTTGGTGTCGCCTTCTGAGACCGGAGGGACCTTCTCGCATGCTGAGGCTGCTGGCTCGATGTACTTGTAGAAGCAGGCCATCACGCCGAACACCACCATGTCCAGGGTCATCAGGCCGCTGTACATGAACGATTCGGACGACTGCAAAAATCCCCCCGGCGTTGTAGCAATAGGTGCAAGCCCAAATACGCTCAAAATTGAAAATCAAATCCGCAATTGATGGCTTAACCCAATACAATTTATTCAGACAATGGCAATTCTTTGGTAGGAAAAGTCAAACGATGAAGACGAAACACGTCTTCGTCGTTAGCGCTTTTCAAGTTTCCTCTAATGATGTACCAAGTTGCCCGAACCAAGGCATTGCCATCCGCGATTGCACTCGGGCGTAAGCTGCCGCACCACGCTATAAGTAATCGCTATAGAGAAAATGAATCTGTAAAAAATGACACAGAATAAATTGGAAAGAAGAAAAACGAAACTCACAGTTTCGCCGCAAGGGCGAAGCAATGAACGCGATAAAAAGAAATGGGAATGTCATAAGAAGAACGACAAGGAGCTCGATACTTGCAGCGCACCGGTGAAGCACAAAGACGAACGCTCGAAAAGAACGCACAGGTATACACAGGACGAGCGTGAACATTGGCGTGAATTCTTATCTGCGGAGAAATGCTGCTGATTTGTTGTATTGCATCTCTAGTAAATTTGGTTTGGCTTGGTTGTGCGACACATTGTCATCTATCTATCTATCTATCTATCTATCTATCTATCTATCTATCTATCTATCTATCTATCTATCTATCTATCTATCTATCTATCTATCTATCTATCTATCTATCTAGCCGCCTACGACTTTGAGCTCTCCTGGCCGTATCGTTAATAGGATTTATACCAAAATTCGTATGGCATAACATGACTGTATAGCGAACATGAATGACTGGTCACACCATGAAAGTCATGACTAATTGGTCATGAATGGTATGGTTTACACGCCATGGCCGTGGTGCTCCTGCGGCCGTTTCCTTACCTTAATATATCCAAAAATTGGTATGAAGAGATATTTCTGCGTGGCCAACATATATGACAAGTGGTAATGTGAAAATCATGACGTGCATCTCATGTACAACATGATTTACATGCCACGCTCATGGTGCGCTGACAGCCGTTTCGCTAGCTTGATATAAACCAAATTTTGTATTACGTGACGTGACTGTATGACGAACATAAATGAGAAGTGGTAATATGGAAATCATGAAATGTCACGTGCACCATGACTTGAATGACACGCTCATGACACGCTCGCGGCCGTTTCGCCGGCTTGATATACACCAAATTTGGTATTGCGTGACGTGACTGTATGACGAACTTAAATGACAGGAGTAATATGGAAATCATGACGTGTCATGTGCTACATGACTTACATGCAACGCTCATGGCACGCTTGCGGCCGTTTCGCTAGCTTGATGAACACCATATATGGTATTGCGTGACGTGACTGTATGACGAACATAAATGACAAGTGGCAAAATGGAAATCATGACAGGTCATGTGCAACATGACTTGCATGCCACGCTCATGGCACGCTCGCGGTCTTTTCTCTAGCTTGATATACACCAAAAGTGGTATTGCGTGACGTGACTGTATGATGAACAGAAGTGACAGGTGGTAACCTGAAAATCAGGACATGCATGTCATGTAGAATGCCATTTACATGCCACGCTCATGGTGCGTTTGCGTCCAGTTCGCTAGCTTGATATACACCAAAATGGGTATTGCACGACGTGACTGTACGACGAACATAATGGCAGGTTGTAACATGAAGATCACGATATGCATGTCATGTACATACGAAAGAAATGAACTCTCCAGCCACAATTCTTAATGTAAGTTTTTAATAATGAAATTAAAAAAAAATGTCACAGTTTCGCCACAAGGCGAAGCAATGAATGTGATAGCAACAGATTGGAATGTCAAGCAGGTTCAAACGTGCAGCGCGCTGCTCACGCAGACATGACGCACGAAAACAACACGCACAGGACGAGAAGAAACTAACAACACTCACAGCTGGACACTTAACGCGCTGCTCAAACAAAAACGACGCACGAAACGTATTCACAGGTACAGACGAGCACGAACTAACAAGTGTCACAGCTGTTACTTCGCTGTGTTTGAACAGCGTGCTCTTTTCGCAAACGGGGGGGGACTGCAGCGAGCGAAGTGACCTTCGTGCGATCGGTAACTACAACGCAGTCGTTCCGGCGAAAGGCTAAGGCGTACTATTCTCCCGACCGCGAGATAAGCGCGCGCGCACAGGCGTCTACCCCCCATGCCCCCCCACGGAGCAAAGTTCGCGCCCGGAGAGGAGCGCCTGAGAACGTGCGTCGCGACGAGTGGGGGGGCCTACCGTAAAGCCCCGCGGAGCGCGCCCTCTGCGCCATCTCGCCGGTAATGCTGAAAACACGCTGGAAACACGCTGTATATAAATAGCTCGCCGTTTGAACGTTGAAGGACGTGCGCTTACGTGGATCAGCGGTTAGCGCTGCAGCGCGAGAGGTCCCTCGTTCGATGCCGCGCGTCGGAAACATTTTTCTGAATTATTTTTCTTTGTGGCTTTTATAAATATATAGATACATATACATATACGGGGCATGACGGCGGCGGCGACGCCGACGGCGAAAACCAGTCGAGAGTGTCCATATAATGCTATCGCAATAAAACTGGCCCAATGTTTCGAGACCCGTTCGGTCTCTTCATCAGGGCGTGACTGTGCAGACGGCTCCGAAGCTAGCGACTTTTCTTAATGATTTTCCCCGTCTCCACCTTCGCTCCTCCCGCCGTTCTTGTTGCGGTGCTGCTTTCTCCATCGGTTCCGGAGACCATGTACATACACACTCGGCAGGGTACCAGTTGATCGGTTGATATTTCCAGGTGTTGTTAGGATATGCCAAGACTCCAAGAACTGCCTTTTGGTGCGGCTACCTTCATTGTCGATGACCCAGGCTTCGTCGAAGTTGATGCGATGGACCCTCCTTTCGCTGTGTTCCGCGAGCGCGTTCCATGCAGCTCTGAAGCCACTTACGTAATTTTAGTGTTGTCGTATCCTTTCCGGCAAGTTTTAAATGCGAAGCATTTCTTCGCGAACTTCGGCGACTTTGAGCGTATCTAGCTATCTATCTAGCCGCCTACGACTTTGTGCTCTCCTGGCCGTATCGTTAATGGGATTTATACCAAATTTCTTATGGCATAACATGACTGTATGACGAACATAAATGGCTGGTCATATCATGAAAATCATGACTAACTTGTCATGAAAAGTATGATTTACATGCCACGCTCATGGCGCGCTCGCGGCCGTTTCGTTAGGTTGATATACACCAAATTTGGGATTGAGTGACATGACTGTATGACGAACATAAATGACAAGTGGTAATATGAAAATCATGATTTCATGAGCGACATGACTTGCATTCCACGCTCATAGCGCGCTCGCGGCCGTTTCCTTAGCTTGATATACACAAAATTTGGGATTGAGTGACATGACTGTATGACGAACATAAATGACAAGTGGTAATATGGAAATCATGACTTGTCATGTGCGACATGACTTGCATGCCATGCTCATGGCGCTCTCGCGGCCGTTTCGTTAGCTTGATATACACCAAATTTGGTACTGAGTGACATGACTGTATGACGAACATAAATGACAAGTCGTAATATGGAAATTATGACGTGTCATGTGCGACATGACTTGCACTCCACGCTCATGGCGCGCTCGCCGCCGTTTCGTTAGCTTGATATACACCAAATTTGGTATTGAGTGACATGACTCTATGACGAACATAAATTACAAGTGGTAATATGGAAATCATGACTTGTCATGTGCGACATGACTTGCATGCCATGCTCATGGCGCTCTCGCGGCCGTTTCGTTATCTTGATATACACCAAATTTGGTATTGAGTGACATGACTGTACGACGAACATAAATAACAAGTCGTAATATGGAAATCATGAGTTGTCATGTGCGACATGACTTGCACTCCACGCTCATGGCGCGCTCGCGGCCGTTTCGTTAGCTTGATATACACAAAATTTGGTATTGAGTGACATGACTGTATAACGAACATAAGTGGCAGGTGGTAACATGAAAATCTTGGCATGCATGTCATCTACAATGCCACTTACATGCCACGCTCATGATGCGCTTGCGTTCAGTTCGCTAGCTTGACATACACCAAAATTGGTATATCGCGACGTGACTGTATGACGAACACAAACGACAGGTCGTAACATGTAAAACATGAGAAGCAAATTATGTAAAGCATGATTTGCTCCTTCCTGGCTGCTTCACATTACATCGATTCCAACAGTTCGTGGGATCTGCCGGCTCTTTTTGTCTCGCCGATGCAATTGGCGTGACAATCAGTGTACGGAACCTCGTACACTAGCCCGGGGAATCTTTCTTTTGGCAGCCGGTGTTTTGGCCGCGGCAGAAGTCGCCCTATCACTGAAACGGGTTTGTGCGCTACTCGGATACCCTCCTTCCCCAATACCCTCGCCAGTTGCTCGCTGATTCCCGGAACGTATGGAATCGTGACCCGATAGGGTTGTTTGGGGGCGGCTTCATTGTTGGTGTCACCCTTTACAGAAGCGGGCATGCGGGGGGGGCATTTCTTTCGTCGTGGCGTCACTGGCATACTCGGCTAATAAAGCTCTTCGTGTACCCATTGTTCAGGAGGTCGTTCGTGATCGCTTCTTCTTCTTTTTTCTTTGGAGCTGCAGATGGCCCCTGCGCGTTTCATGAGCGTCTTGACAACTGATGCCTTGTGGGCGGTGGGGTGGTTGGAGTTGAACTGTAAATACCGGCCGGTGTGCGTTGGTTTTCCGTAAATCGAGAAGCTCAAACGTCCTTCCACTCCACCCCCCCCCCCCTTTCTCGTCTCACTAGGACATCCAGAAAAGGAAGTACGTTGTCCTTTTCACGTTCCACGGTGAATTGGATCGCCGGCTCGATTGAATTCAGGTGTGCTAGGAAACTGTCGATGTTGGACTCTCTGATCACGCAAAAGACATCATCCACATACCTCAAAAACGTTTTTGGTGGTCCGACAAACGTGTCCGTGGCTTGTTTTTCGACGTGCTCCATCGTCAAGTTTGCTGCCGTGGCTTAAATGGCGGCACCCATCGCGGTTCCACTTGCTTGTTTGTCATGTACAGCATGACTTGCATGCCACGCTCATGGTGTCCTCGCGGATGTGTCACTAGCTTGATTAGAAATTGGTTGGCGCTAAACAAGAACATGGACGGAGAAGTAAGATGGACCGCGTTACTTCTCCGTCCATGTTCTTGTTTTGTGCCAACCCATTTCTAACCAGCTATGCACCAACTAGCCCGACAGCACACGTTAGTGCGCTAGCTTGATATACACCAAAATTGGCATTGCGTGACGTGACTGTATGACGAACGTAAATGGCAGGCGTTAACATGACAATCATGACATGCATGTCATGAACGACTCCATTTACATGCCACGCTCTTGGTGCGCCTGCGTCTAGTTCGCTAGGTTAATATATACACTAAAATTGGTATTGTGTGACGTGACTGAATGACGAACATAAATCCTAACATGTAGTCCTAACATGTATATCATGACATGCATATTATGTACAGCATGGTTTGCTCCTTGCTGGCTGCTTCGCATTACATCGAATGCCACAATGCGTGGGATCTGCCGTTTTTCTAGGAGGCCGAGGTCACGAGTCGAGCAAAGGGCAGCCGTGGAAGAGAGATCCTAGAGGTGGACCAGATTAAGATTGGAGCAGACGTGTGCATCAGTGCGCCTTCGGTGCATTTGATGATGAAGGAAACAAACTTCCTTCACAGCAGTTGAATGTTAAAACTGATTAAATGCACCCCCCCTTCAAGCGATCTATCTAAGTTGTTACCGGATTTCCCAATGATTTGGCAATATTTTTGTGATAGTGTCTACTGTGAATGCGCTTGCGCACAAGCTTTCTTGGTGTGAAGTTTTTTCGAATAAATTCATTTGCAAGTGAGCGTCTTTTCTGTCGTGTGTTCTTTCTTCCCAACCAATTCCGCGCTCCCGTACGCAAGATCTAATTACAAGTATATACAAACGTTACACGAAAAAATAAATTTTATACATCTCAATTCAAATGCGCACATTCAAATGTTCTGCGCATGCATTTGAATAGCGTTCATTTACCCGCCGTGGTGGCCTAGTGATTATGGTGCTCGACTGCTGACCCGAAGGTCGCGGTAGCGAATTCCCGGCCGCGGCGGACGTATTTTAGATGGAGGCGAAAATGCTTGAGACCCGCGTACTTAGATTTAGTTGAATACGTTAAAGAACCCCAGGTGGTCGAAATTTCCGGAGCCCTCCACTACGGCGTTCCTCATAATCATGGCGTGGTTTGAGCGAAACATATGACGCTATTTATGCTCCAAAACACATTCATTTAGCAGTGAACGATGTTGGTCCAGTTGGTGTTGCATAATGAAAGAAAAAAAACCGCGCTTAAACGACGAGGGCAGTGTAGGAACGATACAGAATGCGCTGACAGCGCATTGTGTTACGTTTGTTAGATGGAAGTGTTTACGCAATCAAAATTAAAAGTAATCAGCAAGTTGCGTATGCTTGCGCTTCTTCTGTCGCTACACTCTAAGGCAAGATTACCCGAAAGGGGAGCAACGGAGCCCAATAGGCGCGCGCGATGAACGGATAGACCGTTGAGGAGTAACCACAGAGGGATGCGTGCCGTGTGCAAACCAGTTAGTCTCCAAAGGGATGAACCGCGCGGGAGGTGCAGGCCGTGTGGAGGGATACGTCACGTGTGCAAACCGTTGTCAAGGGAACTAACCGTCCTCCTCGCCCATGGGTCAGTCTCGCTTGTTTTCGTGGTGGTGCGTGGTGCGTTGGGCCGCGCTCGGAGAGTTCGACGATCTGGGAACTACGCCAACTACGCCGCGGTGCTTTAGAAGATATGCACGTATACGTGGTTGAGCGTGTGCACGGTGGTGCTTTTACGTTTTGCCGCACCTATGAAGTCAGGAGCGGGTCTCAACACGTCGTGACGCCGTCGACGCCGTGCTGTATATCTCTGGCGTAGTCAAGGCACTGCGTCGCCACCGGCTGGGAATGGCGGCCGAGAGTGCAGTAGGCCTATCGGATCCATGAGTTCAGTCTGACTCTGTGAAGAAATCGGCGCCGGATTCTTTCACAAGTAAGTGATCAAACTTCATTCTGCCGTACCTGGCCCGTGCGCGAAACGCATCGCGCTTTTTGGCAACGGGCTTCGATCGTGTGGTATATCGCGCGCACGAAATGCCCCACGAAGGTTGGCTTGGGTGTGAGCTCGCCTGTGCTTTGTGGCTGCCTGGAAATCGGCCGCCATTGGCGTCGGCCTCCCGGACGCTCGCTCATCGAGTGTTCGCCGCGGTGATGAGCTGCGGGCTGGCGATATTGGGCGGAGGCCTCGCCACCGCGGTACGACTCGTCCAAAACGCATTTGCGGTTGCCGGCAACGAGCTTGGTTGTATGTCGCGCGCTTGAAGTGCACCGGCAGCTGGCGGGGACTTAAGCTAGCCGGCTTAAGCTATGCTACGGAAGTCAAAAATTTAGTCGCCATTACCGTTGGCTTCGCCTCGGCGCCGTTGTGGCGACGGCCCCGCGTTCCTTCGCTGTACTCTGCCGCTCGCTCGAGGAACTAAGTGGGAATTCATCGCTATGACGGTCGTCTTTTTCGGCGCTCACTCGGAAGCAGCTTCGCGCCGTTCGTGGAGGCGGCCCCGCGTTCGCTCGCTGTACTCTGCCGCTCGCTCGAGGAAGTTCGTTGAAATTGGTCGCCATTACCGTCGGCCTCCTCGGCGCTCGCTCGCAAGCAGCTCGGCGGCGGCCCTGTGTTCGCTTGCTCTTCTGTTCGAGGTTCGCTGGCGGCAGAAGCTCCGCGTACGGCCCGGCGTTCGCTTGCTCGAGCAATACGACGTCGCTCGCAGAGAACTCGCCGACTCGTTGGCGGCAAGGCAGTTCGCGGCGCCTCGGCGTGATGGCTGCGGCTGTTGCGCTATGTATGACATCACGGTGAAATTATTTGCATGCCATATTTTAGACGGCTGTTTTTATTTCACCTTGTACGTATTTGCCATGTGCGTGCAGCTTCGTACTCTCTCTCGCGTGTGACTAACTATTTGCCATCTTTTTGTGCAGCGGTTTTCCACAACGTGCTGTGGGCGGTGGTGCGTGCGGTGCCAATCATCTATCGCTTCCGTTGGAGCAGCTTCACAAACAGGCTGTACGAGATATGACAACGCGGCTGGACCTTTATTTGACACTTCACAGTGAATTCACCGAAAGAATGCAGAAACTTTATATGTATATAGAAAAATAAAACTATTGATTGTCTCACTTTTGTCTTTCGTTGCTGCATTGACTGCGAAAGCAGTAAAATACGCATGACTAAATATTTTTTTGCGCGTTCTTTTCCGCGCAATTTGTTGCTCACTGCGGAGAAAAGCACAGGAAAAAAGTATCCGACTGGAGTATTTGAGTGGACCGACCGTTCGTCCGGCAAGGTGCAACTGTGGGGACTAACGGTTGCCCGGTAAAGTGTAAATGTGGGGACTAAATGTTAGTCCACTGAGGTGCAACTGTGGGGACTAACGGTTGCCCGCTAAGGTGTAAATGTGGGGACTAAATGTTATTCCACTAAAGTGCAACTGTGGGGACTAACGGTTGCCCGGTAAAGTGTAAATGTGGGGACTAAATGTTAGTCCACTGAGGTGCAACTGTGGGGACTAACGGTTGCCCGCTAAGGTGTAAATGTGGGGACTAAATGTTATTCCACTAAAGTGCAACTGTGGGGACTAACGGTTGCCCGGTAAAGTGTAAATGTGGGGACTAAATGTTAGTCCACTGAGGTGCAACTGTGGGGACTAACGGTTGCCCGCTAAGGTGTAAATGTGGGGACTAAATGTTAGTCCACTAAAGTGCAACTGCGGGGACTAACGGTTGCCCAGGTAAAGTGTAAATGTGGGGACTAAATGTTAGTCCACTGAGGTGCAACTGTGGGGACTAACGGTTGCCCGCTAAGGTGTAAATGTGGGGACTAAATGTTATTCCACTAAAGTGCAACTGTGGGGACTAACGGTTGCCCGGTAAAGTGTAAATGTGGGGACTAAATGTTAGTCCACTGAGGTGCAACTGTGGGGACTAACGGTTGCCCGCTAAGGTGTAAATGTGAGGACTAAATGTTAGTCCACTAAAGTGCAACTGTGGGGACTAACGGTTGCCCTCTAAGGTGTAAATGTGGGGAACTAAATGTTAGTCCACTAAAGTGCAACTGTGGGGACTAACGGTTGCCCGCTGAGGTGTAAATGTGGGGACTAAATGTTATTCCACTAAAGTGCAACTGTGGGGACTAACGGTTGCCCTCTAAGGTGTAAATGTGGGGAACTAAATGTTAGTCCACTAAAGTGCAACTGTGGGGACTAACGGTTGCCCGCTGAGGTGTAAATGTGGGGACTAAATGTTATTCCACTAAAGTGCAACTGTGGGGACTAACGGTTGCCCGGTAAAGTGTAAATGTGGGGACTAAATGTTAGTCCACTGAGGTGCAACTGTGGGGACTAACGGTTGCCCGCTAAGGTGTAAATGTGGGGACTAAATGTTAGTCCACTAAATTGCAACTGTGGGGACTAACGGTTGCCCGCTAAGGTGTAAATGTGAGGACTAAATGTTAGTCCACTAAAGTGCAACTGTGGGGACTAACGGTTGCCCTCTAAGGTGTAAATGTGGGGACTAAATGTTAGTCCACTAAAGTGCAACTGTGGGGACTAACGGTTGCCCGCTAAGGTGTAAATGTGGGGACTAAATGTTAGTCCACTAAAGTGCAACTGTGGGGACTAACGGTTGCCCGCTAAGGTGTAAATGTGGGGACTAAATGTTAGTCCACTAAAGTGCAACTGTGTGGACTAACGGTTGCCCGCTAAGGTGTAAATGTGGGGACTAAATGTTAGTCCACTAAAGTGCAACTGTGGGGACTAACGGTTGCCCGCTAAGGTGTAAAGTGTGGGGACTAAATGTTAGTCCACTAAAGTGCAACTGTGGGGACTAACGGTTGCCCGCTAAGGTGTAAATGTGGGGACTAAATGTTAGTCCACTAAAGTGCAACTGTGGGGACTAACGGTTGCCCGCTAAGGTGTAAATGTGGGGACTAAATGTTAGTCCACTAAAGTGCAACTGTGGGGACTAACGGTTGCCCGGTAAAGTGTAAATGTGGGGACTAAATGTTAGTCCACTGAGGTGCAACTGTGGGGACTAACGGTTGCCCGCTAAGGTGTAAATGTGGGGACTAAATGTTAGTCCACTAAAGTGCAACTGTGGGGACTAACGGTTGCCCGCTAAGGTGTAAATGTGAGGACTAAATGTTAGTCATTGTGGGGACTAACTGTTAGACCCGGTGCCGTTAGTCCGTAAAGGGACTAATGGTTGTGGCAGCCCCATTAGTCCCCAAGGGGACGAACCACACACCCTTTTGCCTTAGAGTGTACTCCATGAACATCGTTTGCAGTTTGCCCAAGAGCTCCACCGCAGCGTTCGAATTCTTATCTGCGGAGAAATGCTGCTGATTTGCTGTTTTGCATCTCTAGTAAATTTGGTTTGGCTTGGTTGCGCAACACATTGTCATCACTCGGGGTGGAATTGTTCGAGGAACGATGAAAGCCAGGGGGGCTCCCAGTTCGAATTAACTGTTGTGGATACCCACGCGTTCGAATTATCGGGAGCTTTCCCCCATAGAAATACACAGGGCTGCGCCGGGGCCAGGGCGTCAGTTCGCATTAACCGTAAGTTCGAAATAACCGATTTCAAATTAACGAGCTTTTTGCAGTAAGACTGATAACTGGGCAAGTTGGTGTGTCTCTGTCTATCTTCCTTGTCTTTTGTGCGCGCTAAAAAAGTTTCAATAACGAGCTTTTACTGTATTACAAAGCCAAAATTGCAGAGGCTTTAGTGAAGTTAACAGTGTAGCTGACTGGGCTAGTTGGTTATGCATACTTAAAATTGACAGCGCAAAAAAACGGACGGCTACTCATAGGAAACACACAGGACAAGCGCTGACTTCCAACTGAAAATTTTATTGATACGAGAGCATCTTATAAATGCACGCGACAACAGTTAAGAAAAACCAGAGCGGAAAAAAGGGGAGAAACAACAAAATGTGAAAAAAATGTTAAAAAAGTATAAATGTAACCGTCACAGCAGCCGGCTGCGCACACCCCCCGCATTCTAAATAACTCAGCTCTCTCCGATAGAGCAATCGATGGCTTGCTTACGCATCCGCTATTTTCTCGCGTCATCGGGGCGGCCTCACCGATTGCGCTTGCTTGCTCATCCTTATTCACCACAGTGGTCTCTTGGTCTCTTGAAACTGTGGAGTGCATTCGCACATGCTCACGTGCAATGCTAGGAAGCCATCCTTGCCATTGCGAACGTTGTTGGCGTGCTCGCGTAAGCGCTCGTTCAGGCATCTGCCCGTCTGGCCCACGTAACACGCCCCGCAAGACAAGGGTATCCTGTAGACGGGAGCTTTCCCCCATAGAAATACACAGGGCGCAGCCCTGTGTATGACATGCCTTTCAGGATAATCGTATCCGAAAGAAATTCTTGGCAGAACGAACTAGGGCGGTTTCTACAGGACATGACCCTTTCAGAATCAGAAATTCTGGAGAAGTCCTTGAATTTCTAAAGCAGCCATCGGGCACCAGGTTGATGGCTTTCTCGATAGACATTAAAGATCTAAACTACTCCCTTCCCCACAAAGACTTGCTAAAGTGCATAGAAGAGTGCATTGGTGTCTTTGGTGTGCTGGCTTTTCAGAACACCGCGTGTGTGACTTCCAAAGGGTTCTTAGACCTGTTAGCATTATACATTACGTCAACGTTCGTAGAATGGAAAGGGAACACATACATTCAGAAAGAAGGTGTCTCTATCGGGTCTTCCATAGCTCCTTTTCTGAGCGACCTGCTGTTAGCGAAATTTGACAGGGCTTTGAAAGATCGGCTTAGCATGTTATCCGTCACAAAAACTTTCAGATATGTAGATGATTATCTTATAATCATGCAATGTGAACCACAAATCTTTCATTCTCAAGTGGCGCAAGTTTTAGAAGTTTTTCGTGAGTGCCTCTGCCCGCTCGTGGTGACTCAGGAGTTGCCGGAGAAGGACAGCATCCGCTTTCTAGATTTGGAGACTTCATTCTCGGATGACCACACGGGCTGGCGGTACGCGCCCCGCTCACAGAAGCCCATCCTTCCGTTCTCGTCGGCTCACAGTAAATTAGTCAAGAGAGCTATTGTAGAGTTTTGTTTTTCCAACGCTTTAGAAAGGTCTTGCCAACACGTCTCGGAAGCTAGTCTCTTGGCACAGTCGAGACGCCTAGAAGGAGCAGGGTACCCACGTCCGTTGCTCATTTCTGTAGCCGAGTCAATGCTCAGAAAAAGGAAACGTAGGGGCACTGAAGGCGACACAGAACAGATAACTGTTAAAAAGCGGGACAGAGTGGCAGTCATACCGTATATGCACTCTGTGTCCCATCGCCTAAAGAAAATAGGGCAACGTATCAACGTGAAAGTTGTTTTCAGTGCTCCCGACAAAGTTGTCCCAGTTGGCGAACAGGACCTGTCCCGTGAAGAGACGACAAAAACAATGTGCAGTCAAACACAGAACACAGTTCGTTGACTGTGTGCAAGGAGTGGTCTACAGGATACCCTTGTCTTGCGGGGCGTGTTACGTGGGCCAGACGGGCAGATGCCTGAACGAGCGCTTACGCGAGCACGCCAACAACGTTCGCAATGGCAAGGATGGCTTCCTAGCATTGCACGTGAGCACGTGCGGATGCACTCCACAGTTTCAAGGGACCACTGTGGTGAATAAGGATGAGCAAGCAAGCGCAATCAGTGAGGCCGCCCAGATGACGCGAGAAAATAGCGGATGCGTAAGCAAGCCATCGATTGCTCTATCGGAGAGAGAGCTGAGTTATTTAGAATGCGGGGGGTGTGCGCAGCCGGCTGCTGTGACGGTTACATTTATATTTTTTTTACATTTTTTTACATTTTGTTGTTTCTCCCCTTTTTTCCGCTCTGGTTTTTCTTAACTGTTGTCGCGTGCATTTATAAGATGCTCTCGTATCAATAAAATTTTCAGTTGGAAGTCAGCGCTTGTCCTGTGTGTGTGTTTCCTTTGAGTGGCCGTCCGTTTTTTGCGCTGTTAATTTTAAGTAAACTTTAGTCAAGGACTCACTATCTTGTATGTGTAGGGTTGTCAACTTTCAAATTGCAATACTCGCCAAGCTTGGGTTCATACCATTACCTGCATAATCATACAGGATGCATTAATTCAAGTGACCACAAAGTAAGGCAACAATGTCATTGACAGTCTTTGAAACACTTAGCAGTTTCTTCGGCGCCACAAGTGCAGCCTACATGTGGAACTTACAGCCACCGTGAAGAATCTCGCCTCTGCGATGATGACCACAATGAGGTTACCCACGGCCACGGTGAGCAGCCAAGCAGCCTGGAGGACAGATTTCATAGAGCTGGGTGCCTGCGAAGAGAATACTGCTTTTTTACTCAATTTGCCATTTGCCTGTGAACGATGCTGTCCCGCAACGAGCTATTGCTTTGCATTGAAGAGTGTATCGACGAATTCGGCTCCGTTTTCTTGTGAAACCGGTGGTTCAGTGGGTGCCTTCCTGGAACTGCTCAGGTTCTATTTAACTTCCGCGTTCATTCAAAGGTTCCTTTCCTGCAGAAAGCAGTAGCTTGTATCGGCTCGTGCTTAGCGCCTATTTTAAGTGACCTGTTTTTAACCAAAAATTGACCGACGATTGTCCTCGCAACTTAACGAACGCAGCTGCAATGTAACAGTTTTCAGGTTCGTCGACGATTTTATTCTGTTTTTTAAATGTGCGAACGATCGTTTCATTGATGAGTGTAATGACTTTGTATCTATGATACGCAACTGCCTTCGTCCTTTGGTTGACAGTTGAGATGCCTACAGATGGTGTCATTAGATTCCTTGACGTAAAACTCGCCCTTGCTTATGACCTTATTTGCTGGTGTTATGAGCCTAGGGCTAATAAGGCACTTTTGGCGTTTAACTCGAGCCACTCCTAGCTCGTAAAAAGGGGCATTGTAAAATGTGTCTCAATAATGCCCTTAGTAAGTCATGTGCACATATGATCGATGTTAGTTTCAGGCAACAAGCCTCTCGCTTGCATTCAGCCGGATACCCTACCCATCTCGTGGTTTCAGTGGCGGAGATTTCGCTGAGGCGGTCCAGAATAGGAACGTGGCGGTTGTCCCATATATTAATCAGGTATCGCACAACCTAAAAAATAGCCGCCAGAGTTAACACCCGTGTTGTCTTCTCAGCCCCGTGTAAACTCGGCAATCTGTGCAAAAAAAAAAAACTAATCCGGATCAGAAAGCTCGGTCGGGATGCTCAATAAAGCATAAAAAATGAACCTTTCGTTGAATATGAGACATGCGTCGTTTACCGCATTCCTCTGTCCTGTGGCCGCGCTTACATCGGACAGACTAGCCGCTGCCTAAACGCCCGGTTCAGCGAGCACTAGTAAGGTAGGGAAGTTGCCACCGGATGGTTTTCTGGCGCAACACTGCCAAAATTGCGCATGCAAACCAAAACTTTCGTGGATCGGTTGTCGTGAGCAGGAAAAGGTCCGAAATCACTAGGCTAATCATTGAAGCGGAACAAATTGATCGTTTCGGCGACGCATGCGTTAGCAAACCCTCACTGTCACTGAGTATGAAGGAATCGCATTTTCTGCGCATGGTGTGCTAAATGCCGGTCTCTGAGTGCCTTTGCATCCTGATTATTTGTCTCTTCGAGGCATGACCGCCACGGTATCAATGGCGATTTTGGTTGTTTTTTTGAAGATGTGTTTATGTGACTGTCGTGTGCAAAGCAGGTATACTAGTGCAAAGGCGAAGGAAATAAACTATTGTTGTTAGTAGCGCCTGCGTGTGTACTATCGTGAGCAATATGAGCTCGAACGGGCGAACGCGTGGCGAATAGCCTCGAACCCTACATCACCTGATTTGCCGCGGCCGATGTCGGAAACAAAGTGGGAAGGGCGCCGCGCTTCTGCTAGCTGCTGACACTCCCTCCTCGAATTGTTGCTGCAAATCGGCAGCTGATAGCGTGTCCGTGGCCGCTATAGTGGTCATATGAATTCACATCAAGGCGCACAGCCACACGCAATGACCAGTCAGGATATCTAACTTCTGAGATATCAGTTGTGACGTAGTCTGCCGTGATGCACAGGCCATGCTTGTATTATATTGTTACGGGAAAGACAGACTCCGGGGACACAGGCTTGAGGGAATACGCATATATGTATTTACAGCTGGTTAGGCGAGTGCTGCCAATCGAAGAGCTCGCGCCAGTCTATCCTTTGTCGTCCTTCTCTTCGTCTTGCTGATGTTGATGCCACTGGTACGTAGCATGACCCCCGGCGGCGGAAGCACCGTCCCGGAGCTTTAGAGGTCGTTTTCGGAAGCAGTGTTGTAGGGCTTGAGCCGTGAGACGTGAACAACATCACTCGACCGAAGAACAGATGATGATGGACAGATGGGCGCAATCTCATAGGTGACGGGTGTTACTTGCCGCAGTACTCGGTAAGGTCGCGTGTAACGAGACAGGAGTTTTTCAGACAGGCCGACCTGACGATGAGGGGATCAGAGTAGCACAAGGGTTCCGGGAACGAAATGTGCGTCTCGATGTGAGGCATTGTATCGTCGTCGTTGGTTGCTCTGCGACGCCGTAAAGCGTGCGCGGGCGAGCTGACGGGCGTGGTCGGCACGCGCGATAGCGTCGCGAGCGTACTCGCTGGTGGACGACGTATGGGCTGTGATGATTTTGTCCAACGGTAAAGTCGGCTCTCTTCCGTACAACAGATAGAAAGGTGAAAAGCCTGCTGTGTCATGACGCGATGAGTTGTACGCAAAAGTTGCGTAGGGTAGGGCAAGATCCCAGTCTCGGTGGTCCGGCGACACAGCAAGTATATCAGTAAGAGTGCGATTAAAGCGTTCTGTGAGGCCGTTAGTTTGAGGGTGGTAAGAAGTGGTCAATTTGTGCTGCGTGGAACAGGAACTAAGGATGTCGGCGATGACTTGAGAGAGAAATGTACGGCCACGGTCCGTGAGCAGCTGTCTTGGGGCACCGTGAACCAATATAACGTCCCGTAACAGGAAGTCAGCAACGTCGGTTGCGCAACTTGTCGGTAGAGCTCGCATAATAGCGTAGCGTGTAGCGTAATCAGTAGCCACGGCTATCCACTTGTTCCCCAATGTTGATGTGGGGAAAGGACCAAGCTGGTTTAATCCAATGCGGTAAAATGGTTCCGTGGGTATGTCGATGGGTTGAAGATTGCCAGCGGGTAGCAGGGATGGTGTTTTGCGACGCTGACATAACTCACACGTGGCGACGTATCGGCGTACCGAGCGAGCAAGACCTGGCCAGTAGAAACGGCGCCGCACGCGCTCGTACGTGCGAGACACGCCAAGGTGTCCAGCTGTGGGCGCGTCGTGAAGTTCAGCGAGGGCACGGCGCCGTAAATGTTTAGGAACGACAATGAGAAGGTCAGGCCCGTCAGGTCGGAAATTGCGGCGGTATAGGACGCCCCCCTTGATAGACAAAGTGACGGACGGAAGCGTCGGTTGGGGAAGATTCCGTACGGCTGATGATGTCAAGCAGCAGTGGATCCCGCTTCTGTTCCTCCCCAGTGTGAAGGAAGTCGGATATTGACAGGATAGAGTGCTCCGTGGTCGCCTCGGTGTCATCAGAATCGTCGACAGGGTAACGGGAGAGGCAATCGGCATCACGGTGCAGGCGGCCAGATTTGTAGACAACCGAGTAGGAAAATTCTTGCAGGCGCAAAGTCCAGCGACCAAGGCGCCCTGAGGGATCTTTAAGAGAGTTCAGCCAGCAGAGCGCGTGGTGGTCGGTAACTACCGAAAATGGGCGTCCGTATAGGTAAGGCCTGAATTTTGCCACCGCCCAAACGAGGGCTAAGCACTCACGCTCTGTGATTGAGTAATTGCGTTCAGGGGCAGATAGGAGGCGGCTGGCGTATGCGATTACGCAGTCATGGCCACGTTGTTGTTGAGCTAGCACTGCACCGATGCCATGTCGACTTGCATCTGTGCGGATCTCCGTAGGGGCAGCTGGGTCAAAGTGTGCCAGAATCGGAGGAGTAGTGAGGAGCGCGATGAGATTCGAGAACGCAGAAGCCTCTTCTGAGCCCCATGAAAACGGGACGTCTTGCTTGAGGAGCTGCGTAAGAGGTCTCGCTATGTCCACAAAATTTTTCACGAAGCGTCGGAAGTACGAACATAGTCCGATAAAGCTGCGTACATCCTTCGCAGATCGTGCCACAGGAAAGTTTTTGACTGCGCTGATTTTTGCCGGGTCTGGTTGTACGCCGTTAGCGTCCACTAAATGGCCAAGTACTGTGATTTGGTGGCGGCCAAAGTGACATTTGGACGAGTTCAGCTGCAGGCCAGCGCGACGGAAGATGTCTAAGACTGCTGACAGGCGCTCTATGTGGGTTTCAAATGTTGGTGAAAAAACGACGACGTCGTCCAAGTAGCACGAACAAGTAATCCATTTAAAGCCTCTGAGCAGGGAGTCCATCATTCGTTCGAAGGTGGCTGGAGCGTTACAAAGGCCGAAGGGCATGACCTTGAATTGATATAGGCCATCGGGGGGTGATGAATGCCGTCTTTTCGCGATCCATTTCATCCACCTCAATCTGCCAGTACCCGGAACGGAGGTCTATGGAGGAGAAATAGCGGGCACCTTAGAGGCAATCAAGGGCATCATCTATCCGTGGCAGAGGGTACACGTCTTTTTTGGTAATTCTGTTTAGGTGTCGATAATCGACACAGAAACGCCATGTGCCGTCCTTCTTGCGGACTTAGCACGACAGGAGATGCCCAAGGACTGATGGATGGCTCAATGATGTGCTTGGCGAGCATTTTATCGACCTCAATTTGGATAATCTGACGCTCAGTCGCCGACACACGATAAGGACGCCTATGAATACGAGGCTTATCACCAGTGTTTATACGATGGGTCACACCAGTAGCTCTCCCCAATGGACGGCCGCCGAGGTCAAAAATGTCGATGTAGGACAGCAGAACCCGGTGGAGCTGGTCAGTCTGCTGCGGTGTTAAATTAGAAGCAATCATCGACCTAATTGCGCTATCAGGGCGAGTATTGGATTGGAGCTGGGTATACTGGTCGGAAGGAGCGGCCACCGTGAAAGCATCCAGTGCGTTGTCTTCTAAGGTAGAGAGTAGTGCCAAAGCAATACCTTGCGGCAGCACTTGAGGTGTCAACTAAAATTGACAACTGGAAGGCACGTGGAGTTCCCTGTGACAGACAGAACGGTGTGTGGTAACGTAATGCCGCGGCTGATGAGGACATCGGTGATAGGAGTGAGTACATAGTCGCCGTCGGGAACTAGTGGTGATGATACGAACTCGACGTAGCTCAGTGTTTGGGGTGGAAGGCGAGCATATCCGGCAGTGCAGAGGCGATTCGGCCATGGTTCAGCAGGGTCTGTTATGGGAAAGTGGAGACGGAGCGTACTGGCCGAACAGTCAATGAGGGCAGAATATGCGGGCAGAAAGTCGAGGATTACGTCGTGGGGGGCATTTTTCAAGGACGGCAACAACTGTGTGGCGATCAGCGATGCTTACATGAGTGGAGCACATTCCAACGACAGATGCTGTTCCGCCGTCGGCAACACGGACGCACTTAGTCGTGGCAGGCGTGAGAACTTTCTTCAGTTTGCGGCGAAAATGAGTGGTCATTACAGAAAGTTGAGCCCCAGTGTCGACAAGAGCAGTCACATGCACACCGTCGATTTATACGTCGATAAGGTTCCGTTTCGTCGGTATGGTCAATAGAGGATTTTGAGTCGGTCCAATTGATGCAGCGCCACCTCCAGGGGCTGCAACATCTAGTTTTCCGTCGGGGAACGTCGTGGGAAGGCGGGAGACGGTGATCGGCGGGGCTGGTGAGAACGAGGCTGGCGACGTTGAGGTGATGGAGAGCGGGAGTAGCGGGGCTCACTCACAGGTTCCTGATGGGCAAGATGGTCGAGGCCGGTCTCGGGACGATAAACGGGTCGGGCATTAAAGGAGCGCTGGAACGTTTGTGCAGTAGGACCCCAACGACTTCTGCAATGGCGAGAAATGTGCCCAATACGGTGACAAGAGAAGCATATGGGCTTGTCATCATGTGTTCGCCATGCGGATGGATTGCGGAACGTTGATGGAGGGCCAGACGGGAATGGACGAGCAGTCGTGAATTGTGGCGGGTAGTCGGTACGGGGAGGCGTCGAAATGGAGCAGATACCCATGGTGGCGATTTACTGTCGTACGACTGCTTCAATTAGGGGCAAGGGAATTGAAGGAGGTGGGTCAGGGGACGTTGGAGCCACTGTAGCAGGGGCGGCCGCTTCAAGTTCACGCCGAACAAGTCGTGTTAAGTCGTCGCAGGCGGCTGGAGGACGATATGTGTCGAGGCAAGATGACGTTGCTGCTGTATTCGGAAGGCGATGGAACTGATGTGAGATCCGCCTGCTTTTAGCTTGTTCCAGGCGGCGACATTCCTGAATGATCCAGTCCACAGAAGAAACGTTACCGAACACCAGCAAGTTAAACGCGTCGTCGGCAATACCCTTGAGGATGTGCGCAACTTTCTCTGGCTCGGACATGGTTTCGTCTACTTTGCGGCAGAGTGCTAAGCCATTCTGAATGTAGCTGACGTAGGACTCGGTGGAAGTCTGCGCGCGAGTTGCCAATTCATTCTTTGCGGCTTGTCGACGACCGAAAGGGTTTCCAAAAAGTTCACGGATCTTGTCCTTGAAGCTGTCCCAGCTTGTAATATCATGCTCGTGGGTGTCAAACCAAACACGAGGGGTTCCGTCAAGGTAGAATGACATTCGCGAGCATGAGTGTGGGGTCCCACCTGTAACTGGCGCTGACGCGTTCGTACAGGCGCAGCCATTGGTCAACGTCGGAACCTTCGACGCCCGAGAACACGCCAGGGTCCTTCAAGACAGGAAGCGTGACGAAAGTTGCGGCGGCCGGTGGGTTGGCAGGCAGGGAGGGAGGCGTGGCAACCGGAGTGGATGGAGTCGAGTCCTGCGAGGTCATCTTGAAATCCGCGAGCGAGCGCCCGCTGCGGAGTTCCGTGATGAGGACGGGGATCGCACAGCTCCACCAAATATGTTACGGGAAAGACAGACTCCGGGGACACAGGCTTGAGGGAATACGCATATATGTATTTACAGCTGGTTAGGCGAGCGCTGCCAATCGAAGAGCTCGCGCCAGTCTATCCTTTGTCATCCTTCTCTTCGTCTTGTTGATGTTGATGCCACTGGTACGTAGCAATATCTATAGGTGGTGTTGGCTGGACATTTTGATACACCTCCTTTATTTGTTCTGTCTGTAATGCAGTCTTTTTTTTCTTTTCTGTGTTATCGTTGCTTCGACCGATGGCGCGCCATCAGCTGCCGTTTCGCAGCAATGGTAGTGAAGCGGGAGTGCCAACAGACAGCAGAAGAGCACCCCTCCTTTCCACTCCGGTTTCGGCAGCACCATACACGTATCACGCTATCTCGGTTTTGAGGCTATTTGCCACGCGATCGCGTGTTCGATCTCATATTGCTCACGATAGTAAATCTCTTCGTCTTGTCCGTGTCCGTATGAGCGTTCATCTCGTACAAGCTGTCGTCACAGCCGAGGTGCCGAAAGCGCGAGACGCATGCTGCGATTCGCCACCCGATCCGACGATCGGGGCGAACGAGCAATTGCCGCGCAGGCTCCGCCCAAATCTGGCGCCTCGGCGGCTGAGTACAACCTTGCACAGCTATGCTTCCCCGCAAAAGGTGAATAATGCTAAGCCTTCGCGAGCGGCAGACATCGCAACAGTGCGCATTCACTCGCGACTCCGAGCGTAGGGCAAGGCGGACGCTGTCACTATTCACGTTTACGACAGTTACAGGGTGGTTAAAATGATTTGATCTTGGCCTTTTCTTCGTTTCGCCCTCGCATACAGGTTAGAGGGACAGTCATTTTAAACACTAGCGCACCGCGATAAGCATCGTCACCTTTGGATTGTAACTCATAAGAGCGCCGTGATTCATCCGTCGGGGGGACCTACCCGATGGATTGGAAGTTTATTGATTATTGTGTCACATCGAGATCCAGCTGTAGAGTTTTTAACATGTGCGATCATAGACAAAGGCAGTTTACTATACAGTATAGTCCTGGACACACAGCGCCATAAAGATGGCATTTCGAAACGCCACTTGCACAAAGGCTTCTTCAAGGCTGACTTCTGTTGTATTGAGTGGTTCATGCGAAAAGAGCAGACAAGTTTCCAGGGGATAGTGACGTTTATTGCCGCATGCTCGTCGGTTCGTGGCTGGTCCAGATAAGCCCACAGGCGGTTGCGGCACATGCCTTTTATTTGTTTCGCGCGCCTGCACATTATCCACATGACCATAAAACTGCGGCGCTATAGACCAATTTCACAAGGAGGCTGCCATTTTTTCCGCCGCAGCGCCCTCTAGCGTCTGCGATGTTTCGCCGCCGTGCTGGTGTGTGGGGATCTGCGGCGGTGTATGCAGCATATGCGCTCAGTTCACGGGGTATTGCTGTTCTTCGCGGTACACGGGCAAAACACAGCAACGCTTCGCGAGTGTAAAGGCGCTAGTAAGTAATCGCTAAGCTGTCAGCTTCGAAATGGCTGAAACAAAGCAGCGGCGACCAACGAGACGTTCCCGCAGCGGTGCCGACGATAGACATAGGAGGTGAGTAGAATTTCAATGCTTTCCTTAAGCAGCACTTGTAAATGGGAAATTGGTTAGTATGTTTTGTTATAGCTGGCCTTGTGGGGTTCTGGGAGTATGCACTAACGTTAAATTTTCGGACAACTCTCGAAGTCATAGGTGAAACGTAAATGGAGACGAGCGAATACGTACGCCATTGTCAAACTGCAATTTAAGTGCGCGCATTAGTGTTTAAAATGACTCTCGGGTTTCTGTGCCATGATTCTTTAACCCTTTCAGTCCCGAATTAACTATTTTCAATGTAAGCAACTAGTCTTTACATTTTGAGATGCGCATGATCGTGGTAGTCCAAAAAAAACTGAAAAAATCTTTGCTCATACTTTTCAGTGAAGAGTAATTAATGGGACAATTAATTTAATAAATAATTATTATTTGAAAATATTTCCACAATTTTTACTTTGTTTATTACTTAAAATGTTATTCAGATAGGATAGCATAATGTCCAATAGCCAAAATTCAAATTTCCGGCACAGAACTAAAATAAATGCCCAATCTCTGCACGGTGAAAGAAGACGCTGCCTCAGCGAAATGCGCGAACAGCACGACCGCTTCTGTAATTTCTTCGTTCAGACGTGACCTCGCTGTATTGTGTGTACCATGTTGACACCACATGTAGGGCAGATGCTAAATACGGGCTCTTGAGGAAGAACAACGCTTTATCTTTACCAGATGCTTGCTGACTGACCTACATAATTTATGATTCCAATTTGAATCACTGGGACTGAAAGGGTTAAGTTCAACGTAACTCTATAGTCGCTAGCAGATCATCTGGTTCCGCTCAGAACGTCGCAATACAGAGTTTATGGAACGAAGGAAGCACAAACACCGATGCCTGAGTTGATTCGTGTCGTCATCGTAGTCAAAAGCCTGTGTCTGATCGTTGCGCAGGATAAGAAACGGATGTACGACGGATGAGCTCGAACTTCCGCGTAAATGCAACAGAAAGAGAAAATGAAAATAAACGTTTTGCACATCTGGAAGCACGGCATGGCGTAAGTTCACTTCGGCACTGGCGATGCGCTGAAAGTGCGCCCGTTTTTGGTAACATTGTTGTCGTTTTTTTTGTTTCTTTTTTTTTCTTTTTTTAAGAAGCATCACGACGAGCGCACGTGTTCAGGTAACGACATGGCTTTAACAATTGTGGGTCGATTAGTCAGCTAGGACACTCAGGCTACCGCGAAAAAAAAAGTGCGGTTGTCATAAAACTGCCCCAGTTATCGTCGCAAAATTGACAAGTCGAGAAATAACGTACCGTCGAAGAAACACTAGAGGCACGTTCCTGCGCCAAAGAACACTTATGTCATGCGAGCCTTTCTGTCATGCAGTTTGGAAAATGCCCATTCGATAATCTCGAAATTGCACGCGCTTACATTTCGGTAGCCGCAGGCATTGTAACTCATGTGCTGTTGCATAGAAATGGGGGATGTTGATGTTACAGCAGAAGGATTTGGGCTAAACAATTTCTTTATTAACCGTCAGCTTTGACATTGCTTCTTTTTGCTGCAGATGATGACCAGCACCGAAGCAGAATCACAAGCCGGTGTAATGAAGAAACGGCCACAACGACAGACACCGCATATAATAAAATATTTGTCGGGGAAGGAGGCCTGCCACCTAAGGAAAGTCATTTCGAAGCAAGGTGCACTCCGCATATGTCTCGGCTGCCAGCCCTTTTGAGCTTTCGATAGGTGTTGCCGTGGTAGTCTGTCGACCTGTTCTCGTCCGATATTTCGATTTTCGGCAGCACAACTGCTTTAGCGCATAAAAAAAACAAGGAAACACATTGACATCTCAAGCGCCGCGCATGCAAAACGCGGCAATCCCCACACATATATAGGTGATTCTGTTGAGAAATAGGAAGGGGGGGTTCGGTGTGCACGATAACTGTCTCTCGAAGAGGACACCTCAACCGATACACACACGGGGAAAGGGGATGAAAAGGAGAAAGAGAGAAGGAAAGACAGAAAAGCCGGCAGATCCCACGCACTGTGGGAATCGATGTAATGCGAAGCAGCCAGGAAGGAGCAAATCATGCTTTACATAATTTGCATGTCATGTTTTACATCTTAGGACCTGTCATTTATGTTCGTCATACAGTCACGCCGCGCAATACCAATTTTGATGTGTTACAAGCTAGCGAACTGGACGCAAGCGCACCATGAGCGTGGCATGTAAATGGCGTTGTAGATGACATGCATTCCAAGATTTTCATGTTACCACCTGCCACTTATGTTCGCTATACAGTAATGTCACTCAGTACCAAATTTGGTGTATATCAAGCTAACGAAACGGCCGCGAGAGCGCCATGAGCGTGGAATGCAAGTCATGTCGCACATGAGAAGTGATGATTTCCATATTACCACTTGTCATTTATGTTCGTCACACAGTCACGTCACTCAATACCAAGTTTGGTGTATATCAAGCTAACGAAACGGCCGCGAGCGCGCCATGAGCGTGGATGCAAGTCATGTCGCACATGACAAGTCATGATTTCCATATTACCATTTGTCATTTATGTTCGTCCTACAGTCATGTCACTCAATACCAAATTTGGTGTGTATCAAGCTAACGAAACGGCCGCGAGCGCGCCATGAGCGTGGAATGCAAGTCATGTCGCTCATGACTTGTCATGATTTCCAAATTACCACTTGTCATTTATGTTCGTCATACAGTCATGTCACTCAATACCAAATTTGGTGTATCTCAAGCTGACGAAACGGCCCCGAGCGGGCCATGAGCGTGGCATGTAAATCATACTTTTCATGACAAGTTATTCATGATTTTCATGATATGACCAGCCATTTATGTTCGCCATACAGTCATGTTATGCTATACCAAATTTGGTATAAATCCCATTAACGATACGGCCAGGAGAGCACAATGTCGTAGGCGGCTAGATAGATAGATAGATAGATAGATAGATAGATAGATAGATAGATAGATAGATAGATAGATAGATAGATAGATAGATAGATAGATAGATACGCGCAAAGTCGCCGAAGTTTGCTAAGAAATGCTGAGTTTGCTAAGAAGGGCGAGGGGCGCGCTAGACTACGTGCGTGTTGGTTAGAGCCTCTCGCCGAGGCCGGCAGCGTCGATCCCCACGCACCAGAGGCGGTGGCCGAGCGGCCGGTGGAGAGAGAGTGACGAAAATGCACCGGTTCGAGGCTATGCTCCTCCTCTGCGTTAAAATGGTCTATAGGCCGTACACCACAACTTCAACACTTGAACGGCGGATAATGTGACAACAAGACGGGTCTTGACAGCAGAAAAACAAATAATAAAAGCAGTGATCTTACACTGCAGGATACTGTGGCATCATTATCAGATCAGCCTGACTGCGCCCACTGCAGGGCAAATGCCTCTCCCATGTTCCGCCAACCAACCCGCTCGTGTGCTGCCACGTTATACCCGCAGACTTCTTGATCTCACCGGCACACCTAACCTTCTGTCCCCTCCTCGCGCGGTAGCCTTCTATTGGAATAGAGTCAGTTATCCTTAAGTGGTTAACTTGCCTACGCGCTACATGCCTTGCTGATGCCCATTTCTTCTTGATTTCGACTATGATGTTCTTAACACCCGTTTGTTCCCTGACCCACTCCGCTCTCTTCTTGTCTTTTAAGGTTACACCTATCAGTTTCCTTTCTATGGCTCGCTGCGTCGTGCTCAACTTCCCTCTTTGTAAGCCTCCAGGTCCATAGGTAAGTACCGCTAAGATGCAGTCAAGGCTGCTCGCGAAGTACACTGCTTTGTCCAACGTTCTACGAGGAGATGCACCGCACAATAGACATGCGAAATTGCTCAGACGTCTGTCAACAGTAAGCCGGGTGCCATCTTGGTTGTGTCAAGAAGTTGCGGCGTCCTCATAGGATTGGATGTGTTGTTGCGTTGTCTTCGCGTTTAATTTCGTGTTTCGGTGCTCTAATTTAGCCGCTTGTGATCGTCGTGCTACGAAAAATTGCACAAGGGCTACGCTTTCCAACTGCCGGCCACGTAATATGGAAAAACGATTTGGAAGTTCTGCCGTACGTCAGTGAATATGCTTCAGCCAGCCTCTGCACATCGGTGTGGTCTCGCCAGCTGACGAAGTCGTACAACTTTGCTGTCGAGAGGTACGCCTCACCGTCGTCGGTAGCTACGAACGCCTGAGATTCGAGGTACTATCGGCGTCAAATGAAACACCGAACAGCGGCGTGCGCGCACATGCAGTTTGACAGCACTGCTCATACGTGCGCCTGTCAATGGTGATGACTGGACGGCGCGCACTATGCCAGTGCGAATGCTTGCCGCTGTTCGCGTTTCATTTGACGCTGATAGCATGTGAGCATTATAGCGCTTCGACATTGCGCGACGTGAACAATGGCAGCCGCAAGCTGTAGTGTCTGTCGAGTGAGATATCGCGGTTGTTCTGTATAAACAGAACAGGATAAAGAAATCAAACGTAAACATATCGCCATTATATGAAACGTCTCCATTCATTCGTATGGATATTGGACACTGACCCTTCCATTTATATATTTCCTTATCCCAATGAAGTGGACTGACGAACGATCGCATAGCGCTCGATGGCACTCGCCGTAGTCGGCGCTCTGCGCAGCGGCAACAATCCTTTCAGTCGATTAGTGGGAACGTAATTTTACCGACGTGTTACGAGTTATCGTTGACGCAATGCAAGAGCGGCGAAGCAACATCATAAATGGCATAGGCAGTGCTCCTAAGTTCACAAAAAGACGTACGGCGGACAAGAACGACACAGACGAAGCCTCTACACAAGCTCTTCTGAAGTAACATGGTCGTACTAGTAATTTTGCTCATCTCATCCGCGCCGGAGTGCATTCAGTAGGCGTAACATCGTACACGCTAGTATTTGGCTTTCTTTTTCTTCTTCCTCGTTAAAGCGATCAAACGACATCAAATTTATTGATTAGCGAGCTTCGTGGGGAGGCGCCGTGCGTGTTTCACACTAAAAGGCAACTAAATAGAGCTTGCTTGGGGTTACAAATCCTGGCAATAAATTGTATTGCACGAGATAAAAGGAACAAAAGATAAGATTAAAGAAACGCGACGCCGTCGCACCAATCGCGCTCTTGTGCAACAAAGCGCATATATGGGCACTAACGCGTTTTCGGCGCAAGCTGCAGATGCGACAGCACATATTTATTAGATATAAAAAGGAATTTCGCCTATCCATTGATAAGCGCTAGGTGGTTATTCTCGCTGAACAGCTTTTTCATAAGCCAAATGCTTCTCCGATTTGATCTGAACGTCAACGAAAGATTTGTCACATGTATCAAATAGACGTACCTTCTTTCCTTCACTATCGGCCACTCCACGTTAATTGCAAAAAGGAACACAGCACTGTTGCAGCATCTTGATCACCATGAATAAAATAATTACAGGAGTTCCGCTGCCGCATTCACGACGGAGTACTCAAAAAAACCCGCATTTCCCCGAAGGGGGAGTATGAGGAAGTGCGAAGCACGGGGTGATGCTATGAGGGGGCGCGCGCGACTAAACTGCAGAGCCGAGCGAAGGAGACGGCAGCGAGAGAGCACGCGCCAGCCGACCCGCGGAGGTCTGGCCGTGACGGCGGAGCGAAACACGCCAGGCGGTTGGAGAGGGGGTGAGCGGTGGGGAGAGTACGCACACGAGGGGCTGTTACCGGGCGAGGAGGGAGCTGTCAGGGTGAGGGGAGAGGCGGCGGCCGAGGGTGAGTGCAAACCTAACGGGGGGGAGAGGCACACCAGCTGCATGGCGCCGTGACGTCACGGCGCGGAGAGGCTGCGAGGAGCCGGCGCGGCGCGCGCAGCCGCGGCGCGGAGGCGCCAGCTGCACAACGCGCCGTGACGTCACGGCGCGGAGAGCGGTGCGGAGCCGGCGCGGGGCGCGCGCAGCCACGGAGCGGAGGGCGGAGCGCGCGCAGTCACGTGGGGCGTGACGTCGCTGCGCCGTTGCTACAGACGCTCCTCTCCGCTCCTCGCGCCGTTGCTAGGGGAGAGGAGGAGGAGCGCGGATGCCGGCGGAGTTTTCGGGGTCGCTTAAGAAGTGCATTCGCACTTAAAACATGTGCTCCGTGCGTAAGCGCACGATGTCGTCTGTTCCGCCTGACATAACCATGATGGCGCCGACGATTGCTACGGCGCCTACTGGATGGCGCTGCTAATTTCGCATAAGTAAAGCCCCTGAAACTTCGTAAAGTAGCGACATATGTGGCGAAAAGCGCGCCTCCTCTCTTTTCTCCCTCCTCCGACCTCTCCGAGGCTGACGCCGCGTCGGTATTGGCCAGATGCCGTCACGTGGCACCGCGCGCTGCGTTGGTTTGTTTGCCGTCGCTCCCGACTACCATCTTTGCTCTCGAAGCGCGGACTCGCTGGTGTACAGCTCATGTGTTTTACGGATATGCACTTGTCCTTCCGTGCGCGTTGGGCTGTGAAATGCTTTTCACCCAAGACTGACGTCGCCGTTAGGTTGCCGTGGGTGGTGGTTGCGCCTTCTCATGCCATAAAAAGTCCAGTGACGGCCAAAAGCTTTGTGATGCCGTCCGTTAAGCTCAACGAGCTGCAACAAAAGACGTGGTTGCATAGAATCGGAAGTGAGAACTTGAGGACGACATTTTCGACTCGACTTTGCGAGGTAAGTTGCGAGTCTCTCACTATGAGTATGCGTCGAGGTTCGCGTAATTCGATGCCCGCTCTAACGCCGTAGACATGCATGTCACAGTGAATTGTGTAGAACGTCACCATCTCTCTCATGTATCATTAACGCATCTGCGAGATCTGTTATTTTTTGTCAACAATCCATAGTTACGTTTTCTGCTCGACGTGATGCGCCGACTAGTTTGAGTTCGCGGTATTGGTTTATGGGCTTAGTATGCACGCAGACGGCCGATCGACAGTGTGATTGCGAAACTTCAGGGATTCCGCGCTGCTGTTTGGAGTTAAGAGAACTGGAGTGCGAAAACTCTCATTAAGATTTGTACTCTCGGTTGGTTTTTGTTGCGTGCTCGTATATTTCAGAGCAAATTGCTTTCTCTGGCTCTCATACGTTGACCGATCAGTCGTGGGCTTGTGATGCGAGGGTAGCTATGCAAAGCGTGCATGACCTGCCGAGTCGTTGGGTGCGTTCATCGTATAGGTACGTCACGTATACGTGCCACTTCGCGCGACGGTTTACGTGCTACTTCGTGTGAAGGTTTATATACGCTAGTGGAGCTCTCGATAAAGAATCGCTTACGGTGGCACCCTAGTTAATTGATTCGCTTGCTCGTTCAGCGATATAGTTCGTATGCCAGATACGTCCACAAGGCGCACTTGCGAAGTATGGTTGGTGCGCCTAAACACTTAACGAAACAACCACAGCTGTTCGAATATATCAAATATAAATGATGTACGCACTGTGGCGCATTATTAAGGCCAAAAGCTTTAGATGCCTCATAAAACGTTAAAATTGACCGTCGGAGACATCGCCGTCCCGCGTCGACAGCGTGCGGGCTGTTGCTTCTACTGACAGTCATTATGAGTGCTCTCTGCAAATATTGTATACCTTTTGCGACACTACACAGAGATGTCGTGGGCCAACGTTACGCTCGTATAGATAATTTTAGGATCAGTTAGACGGCTGGCGCGAATGCTCTCAGCGCGCTTACAGGCAAGACGCGCTCTTTCCGTGAAAGGGCGTCTGCTACGCAGGAGCAAGGCAGGTGGCGCCACGTTCGAAAAGAGAGTGCGAAGGAGAGGAGAGAGTGTGGCTACTTTGCGAAGTTTCAGGGGTTTTACCCACTATTAGCCGAGTGGCCAAGGTCCCTCATCAGGCGCCTTGGCGACCCTCCGCAGCTTCTTTCTGAGCCGCCCGGGAATCCGCAGTCCGCTCGCCCGCATCTAGCAGGGGAGAAGCTGCACGGCCAGTTTTCAAGAATGTGCTTTGCCTCAACCCTTTCTTTGTGCCTCTTTCCTGGGTGGGGAATGAGGTGGCGCACCCCTTTTGGGAGCGAAGATGAGGACGACTTCCTAACAGCACACGAGCGCCCCCCAACGGGCGCACAAGCACTCATGGGAAAAGTGTGTACGCCGCAGCACCCGCCGCGACGAGCGCGCCGGCCTCACGCTTTACCTTCCTGCTTGCGCCGTGCCAATGCCCTTCTTAGATAGAGTGTATTTGGCAAGGTGCAACTTATTGCAGCCTAATTCGACCAGAAACAGCTGCGACGGCTTCTCTTCTTCTCTGCGATTTCCATCTGTCCCACTGTTGCATCAGCTGAGCGGCTCAGATGCGTCACCTTTTATTATTATTATTATTTGGCACCAGTACGCCTTACGGCATAAATGAAATTGAAAAAAAATATATAACTCGGTTACCTATGAAGTGCAGGAGCAGTCTATAATTCACGCATGCGTTTGGAACCAACGTCCGTCGAGCTGTACAATGTGGGGCTGATACTTAAAGAGTACACGCTTGAAAATATCGTCGGCGTTTAGTAAAATAAGATCAATTCACTGTAGACAACGAACGCCAGCAACATTCGTTGGCACAATAACTACAACTTGGAATAAAACTTAGACCGGAGAAAGAAAGAGGCCGGGCAAGGAAAGCAATATACCCACCATAAGCGCTCCGTCACGACCGAGAGTTTATTGCACGTGTGAAAAAAACATATAAATATGGAGGAGCATCGCGCATGTCACAGAGACACACAAAAAAGTGAAACAACCAAGGAGTGTGTCAACAGTCGATTAATAAAGTTGAATTCCTTGTATTACAACGATAGAGAAGGTTGATTTATACAAAGTGCTACGTTCTTTGTGATGTGATAGGTGACCGAGATTGCTCACGTGGTCTGATTAGGATGACGATTCAAAATTACTGTTCTTTCGAAGACTATTAGATTTGCATCACTGACAATGCGAGGCGAGATGAAAAAACGACTCTAATCAATGAATTTCGATGCGCTTTGAGGCACGTGTTAGTACATTGACCAGTACGCCTGGCCGATGTACACATAGGCACATGAAACAGGAATACGGTTAACAACTCCTACACAAAAATTGAAAAAAAAAGGAACAATTTGGAAGCATCTGGCCGCATTTTTCTTTGCCCACTGCAGACCCCTGCGACCTTTTGTGCACTAAAGAGCAAGTGCGACTAACTGTATTTGTTACGGCCCTCTCCCCATATCACTTCCCTGCATTTTTGAGACCGTGCGGCTTCTTATGAATACATAGAAAAACTGCAATAATTCTAGTTTCTTCATTATTCACAGGTGGAGGATGTCCTTATTTATCTTTCTTTGCAATGCGAATGAGCTTTTGGCAAACCGATGCGATGATACACAGGATACACCGCTTCCTTGAAGTGATCAATGTGCAGCTGGAAAATATACTGCTCCGCTTATGTGCACAAGTTTTTTATCGAATGGCCCGCGCACGTAAGCATGACATCACATTTCCTCGTTAAACAATATTCGGAATGCGCCGACGCGAAATGAAACACCGCTTCCGATGAACACTACCTGCAAACATGCTTCGCGGTGAAACTTAAAAAAAGCATGTACCAAGAAACGGCCAATTGTTAGATCAAGGCATTGAACAAGTGAATTTTAGACCCATCCCTTCTTCATTAAAGGGGCCATGACACCCAATTTTCGACCATAATCTGTGTTATGTAGGTTGATCCTTGTACGTTCACCCACAAGCTGGCGAAATTTTAGCGCATTTGGTCGTGCCGTTAATTTATAATTGAATATTTTTATAAACTAGCGAGCGGCCTGAGAGTCGGGCAACACTGGCACGCTCGCTAGCCGTGACGTAACGAGTAGCTTGCTGTGCGAGCGTCTGCACGGTCTGCATTCCGTGTTCCATGTTCAGCTGCGCGTGCAAACGAGCTATTTCTGCTTTTCTCAACTTGCCTCTGGAACTAAATGACTTGCAGCGGTTGAAACACGAACAGAGCAACAATCGCAGTGAACACACTGACCGCGTGTGGAACGTAGCAGACGACGTCACTGCTGCTCGCAGTTAGTGACGTCACACACTCCATGGCAAAATGGCGGTCGCCGGCGGTGGGCGGAGTTTACAGCCGACGACTTCCCCGGCTGATTTTGGACTGAAATAATCTTTTACAGTCCAGTTTTCACACGTGTACAAACGTATTTGACCCTCTACCGTCGTGTTTCGCCAAAAACCGCAAATTGTTGGGTGACCATGTCATGGCCCCTTTAAGCACGTATAGAATGTGTTTACTTCTTTGTACAGCGCGTGACTTGCCAATTTAAATAAAAAAAATGAAACAATAATCCGTATACATATCTGTGTTCCACTTCACATAGCTCACGATAGTACGTTTTGACTACATGTATCGGCACGTGATAACTTGAATGCCGCTTAACTGTTCCATCCGACATACATCCACTCGTAAATACCTACGCTGACTGACCAGTTATTCCTTTTACATTTCATCATTTCATGCGTAGAGATACATGCAGGAGCGTTCGGACATGTGTAGTATTTAGGATTTAATAGCAGTTAATAAGCGGCGACGTATTGATTTTGATTCGTGCTCCCCCGCGCAAAGAGCAGCGAGCGACCCCAGGCAGCACACAACGTCGGGCCGATATTGGTTTTAAGGCGGCTGTGGGCGGCCCAATCACGGTCCATCGTTGCCGGCATGGAGCCAATATGGGCGGAGCCGTTGACTTTCGCCGGCAATATTGGGCCGATTTTGCCGTCCTTCAGCCGATGTTGGGCTTTCACCGGCAACATTGGGCCGAGTTTGCCGGCGTCCCGCCGTACTTCCGCCGATGTCGGCTTAGCCGATGGCTTTCACCGGCAACATTGAGCCGAGTTTCCCAGCCTCCCGCCGTACTTCCGCCGATGTCGGCTTGGCCGATGGCTTTCACCGGCAACATTGGGCCGAGTTTGCCAGCCTCCCGCCGTACTTCCGCCGATATCGGCTTAGCCGATGGCTTTCACCGGCAACATTGGGCCGGGTTTGCCAGCCTCCCGCCGTACTTCCGCTGATATCGGCTTAACCGATGGCTTTCACCGGCAACATTGGGCCGAGTTTGCCAGCCTCCCGCCGTACTTCCGCCGATTTGGCTTAGCCGATGGCTTTCGCCGGCAACATTGGGCCGTGTTTGCCGGCGTCTCGCCGTACTTTCCGCCGATATCGGCTTATCCGATGGCTTTCCCCGGCAACATTGGGCCGAGTTTGTCACCATTCCGCCGCACTTCCGCCGATATCGCCGTAGCCGATGGTTTCACCGGCAACATTGGGCCGAGCTTGCCGTGCTTGCCGTCATTCTGCCGTGTATCAGCTGCTTCAACTGATATCGGCAGCTGAAGGCTTTCACAGGCAGTATTGGGCCTATTTTCCCGTGTTGTTGCCGCTCTTAAAGCAATGTTGGCTGAGTGAATTGTTGGTTAGCTTTCATCGGCGAAGCTGGTATACCTTCTTGTCTTCCTTCAGACAGTTATATATTGCCCTGTTGAGAACGTCCTCCTGCGTCGCGGCGCTCCAAAAGTCGTCGTCACTGACACAGGTACGGATTTTACGGCGGAAATAATGCAAACCATCTTCACATACAAGTACGGACAACCGCACCTATCTCCCGCATACGAATGACCTCAGCGAGCGGCTAAATAAAACCCTCGCTGACATGCTGGCAATCTACTGTACGTCGACGTCGAACACAAGCTTGTAATGCCGTAGAGCATTAAGCGCTTGAATGTTACTCGCCTAAGCTGCAGAAAGCTGCCTACATGGATTGGTGTACTAGCAAAAATAAGAAAGTGCATGCATGCAGTGTATCGTGCTAATGCCGCATGTCATTGGCGCACCGACGGGGGGGGGGGGGGTTCGGAGGTTGTAAGCCCCCCTGAGGCCGACCTGACCCCCCCCCCCCCCCCCCGCCGTATCTGCTTCACGGTCCATGTCACTGAGAATCCATTGACACATACAATAGCTTTGTGACGTTGTCATTTCAGTTCAAATGGTGGCTTGAGGTCGAATTTCCCTCATTTACTCTAGAAATGTGTTGTATTCTCTCATCTACTCCTTTCATTTCCGGTGAAGCTGCTTTGGACAAAAAATGACGCATTCACGGCTCGTCAGTCTGACCCCTCTTCTTTTCTTGCTTCTTTTCATTACGGCAATACAGCAAGCATTTATTTTAAAGCCTTTTAAACAAGCTATTGTTCTTTTTCCTTTAATTGATTCTTGGAGGAAGTCGAAGAGGGGCTGTGTACAATGACAATGCACTGCGTGACCTCGGTGCACAGTCCATGTGACACCAAAATGTATTACGTATCATCCAGCTGTGTAAGCAGTGCTACGTACATGTAGACGTCCAGAACAAGAGTTCGCAGTGTTTACCGTTTACAGCGTTATCATCCGTTCATATTTGAAGACCTTGTCGAAGCGCACCGAGACACACACAAGTAGAAGCAGACAGGACAGCGCTGTCCTGTCTGCTTCTACTTGTGTGTGTCTCGGTGCGCTTCGACAAAGTCTTCAAATATGAACGTAAACCAACTGGCCCAACTTGCCATCTTGCTGCAAGTTATCATCCGGCTCACAAGGGCTAATCTAGTGCAAATAATACATGCACATCATACCTGGTTCACTTGGACGCTTCTAATGCAATTAGAGATGAAGATCTCATGTGCCTAAATGCCATTAAATTGTCGGCCTCACATTGTTTGATTTAATGGCACTAAGGGCACGATGAAGAAGTTGCACAGTAAAGATATTATGTTCGTGTTGCCTTGAATGCGCAACTTTCTTCAAGTTCTACGACGTAAAACTCATTTTATAGAAATAACACGCGGTTTCATGTACTTCAATGACCTTACTCGCTACGTAAACAAAACACGCTTTAGCGTGATGCATGTTTCCAGTTACGATGCCAGTGGCATTCTCGTTACTTTAAATCCTTTATTTATAGTGAACACGAATTGCGTCCGTCATGGAGCATCTTTGTTTTCCTTTAAATAGTCAGTAACATGCGTTCTCCTTGCCGACAAACATTCTTTTGGCACCATGATTGGGCTACAAAACACGTAATAAGAACCAAGGCACACATTCGACGGCAAATGTGTCAACGCTAAAATGCCCTTTAGACTTAAGGTCTCACCGATTAGCGCCTCTGTTGACGTGCAAATGGAGTATAACATAATTCGAATAAAGGTAACTATCGATCCTCAGAAACTAAAAAATTAAAGAGAGAAAAGCCTAGTTGAAGCACTTGCGCCCTTCCAGATGTACGTGGTGCGAATCTTCTTTTTTATGCCTTATCAAAATGCGTTAAGTTTGCTAAATATGCAAACTTTCTCACAAATGCTTCACTGCGCCCATGTCTGTCGCCACGGCAAATATAACTATGAATCACACCGGGGAACGTTCATCCTAACCAGAGACGTATATTTCTCAGATACGTCTCAACGACTGTCATTTCAGCGGCAAGAGGTCGTAAGTCACAGTTATTCTCTTATCTAAATTTATCGACCAAGTATTCAGTTTACCTTTGAAACAGAAGACTCCCTGTCGATTTTGGATGCTCTCGTAACCTGAAAATAAAACTGTGCAAACACACCTGCACAAGTCGATATATTCATTTCACTTCAGACCACCCGCAACTCCGCAATACATCAGTAGTAAAGACTAATTCGAGGAGCTGGAATGCGCTGTAGCACACAACTTGAAAAAAAAAGCAACTAGAAAAACACGATATTGCCACGCGCTATTCTTATTTTCACTTTTGTTGTACTCGGTTTTCGCCCACAAAGACCGTCAGCAAAGCTCAGCTCAAACCGCGCCTTATTGTTGTCGAACCTTCGCGATTATTGTAGGTCGTTTTGTTAAGATTGCGCGCAAGACGCGACCACTCGAGATTATTCCAGAGCTTGCGCGATGACCAGTGATAAGGCTAGAATGTTCGACGCGTGATGCATAAAAGCCGGCGCGCTTCAACAATGTTCAGTTGATCGACGGCCGACGCTCTGTTCGCCGCTATCAGTGCCAGCGTGTATTGCTGTAATCTTACTTTCCGTTTGCCGGCCACAAGTTCGGCCTAATAAACAGTTTCATCTTGGACACATCGCCTGCTGCCTTCGTCGACGTCACGACCACGTGACATCTGGTGGAGGTGCTGCTTCGTTCATGTACCGGACGCCCCCGTCAAGCCGTGAGCCCAGCCCCAGTCGTGAAGGAGACGTCGACACCATCCACGAACAGCGAGTTAGCCGTAGGCAGCAAGGTGTACAACCGGAGTACGGCGCTCAACCCGTCAAGACTCGCATGACCAAGACCATGACCACGACTGCGGCAACGATGACAGCCCCTGCGCCGCCTTCCGCGATCGTAATGCAGCCGCCAAGGGAGCCACCAATCTTTCGGGGATCATCATGTGACGACCCAGAAACGTGGCTCTAGTCGTACGAGAGGACTGCGGCCGTCAACAAATGGGACGTCAACGACAAGTTGCGCTTTGTGTACTTCGCGTTGGAAGACAGCGCCAGGACCTGGTATGAGAACAGGGAGTCTAGCTTGACAACCTGGGACGTCTTCCGGACCAGCTTCCTGGCAGCGTTCGCAAGCGTCGTACGCAAAGAAAGGGCCGCCGCTTTACTGGAAACACGGGTCCAGCTCCCAAACGAAAACGTGACAATCTTCACCGAGGAGATGACCCGACTTTTCCGACACACCGACCCTGACATGACCGAGGAGAAGAAGGTCCGTTTCCTCATGCGAGGGGTCAAGCAGGAGCTCTTCGCGGGACTGATGAGGAAACCACCCAAGACCGTCCATGAATTCCTGACAGAGGCAACCACAATCGAGCAGACACTGGAGATGCGCACCCGGCAATTCAATCGCCGCTCGACGCCAGGCTACGCCGACATTCAATCCCTCTGCTCAGACGACCTGCGCGAGACCATAAGGGCCGTAGTGCGCGAGGAGCTTCGCCGCATGTTCCCGTCATCCCAGCCGCAACTTTCCTCCATCGCAGATATTGTTCGAGAGGAAATCCAGCAGTCGTTGGGTGCCCCTGAACCGCAACAGCCTCAGCCGCAAGCCATGAGCTACGCTGCTGCAGCCCGACGCTACGCTCCCGCTCCACGCCCACGTCAAGACACCGCGCCGCCGCAGTACCGCCGCCAGACACCGCCCCCCACCACCACCGGCGCCATACCACCCACCTGCCAGCCAGCGCTACCCTCCGAGGAAGACCGACGTCTGGCGCGCCCCTGACCACCGCCCGCTATGCTACCACTGCGGTGAAGCCGGGCACACGTACCGCCGCTGCCAGTACCGGGAGATGGGACTGCGTGGTTTCGCCGTAAACGCGCCGCGTCCGCAGCCCGGCGAACGACCTCGTGACATCGCCGACTACCTCACAGGAGCGCAGTGGACACCCCGACGACCTTCCCGTTCGCCGTCGCCAGGCCGCTACACGTCACCTCCTCGCAGGCAGTACACTAGTCCGGCTCGGGGCCGATCTCCGAGCCCTTACCCGGAAAACTAAGGGCAGCAACCGATGGAGGTGCGGTTGCTGTACGTCGAACTACCGAAGATCATCCGCCGACGCCGACGACGCGACGACACCTGCTGAACACGACGCGAAGCAGACAGAGCCCTGCCGACGAAACCTCGCGGACCGAGCTAGACCTGACGACGCAACATGATGGAAGCAGCGCAACAAATCGACGCAGCCGTGATCCGACGCCGCGAGCTAACCGCAACGCAAGGCGACGGACTAGCGACCTCGACGTTCCCATCGACGGTCACAACGTCACCGCTCTCGTCGACACTGGTGCCGACTATTAAGTCGTCAGTGGGCCATTCGCCGCCAAGTTGAAGAAAGTAAAGACCGCTTGGAGTGGACCCCAAATCCGGACAGCTGGAGGTCACCTGATAACGCCAATCGGAGTCTGTACAGCAAGATTCACAATCAATAATCGGACTTACCCTGTGAGCTTTGTAATCCTGCAACAGTGCTCCAGGGATACTTGGGATGAACTTCCTAAGTCAACATGGCGCCGTGATCGACCTGAGGTCTGAATCAAGAACCCTAACCTCAGAAAACGCACTGCCGCCCCACACGACGCCAGCGACCCATGCTTTAAATCTGATAGAAGAGCAGGTCACCGTTCCGCCTTTCTCCAGCGTCATCATTTCCGTCGGCACCGAAGAACCCGCAGACTTCGAAGGCGTCATCGAGGGTGATCAGCACCTGCTCGTGAACCGCCAGATTTGCGTCGCAAGAGGCATCGCCGAGTTGCGTGATGGCAAAGCAAAGGTACTCCTGACAAACTTCAGCCACGAATATAGGCACCTTAACATTGGTACGACGCTCGCCTACATCGAGAAGTTCGTGGACACCAGCAATGCTTTCACCCTATCCGATGCTACCGAACCTGATTCGACGAATCGGAATCCCCACACAGATTTCAACGTCAACCCGAGCCTCCCGAAGCACAAGCAATACCAGCTCAAAAGTCCGCTCTTGCAATTCAAGGACTGCTTCTCGTCGTCGTCAAGAATTCGACAGACCCCAATCGCGAAACACCGCATCATAACAGAGAAAAATGCGAGACCACTCCGCCAGAGCCCGTACCGAGTTTCAACGCGAGAACGCGAGGCCGTAAAGCAACAAGTCGACGAAATGCTACGCGACGACATCATCCAGCCTTCCAAGAGTCCTTGGGCGTCACCCGTGGTGTTAGTGAAGAAGAAGGACGGAACCCTGCGTTTCTGCGTCGAATTATCGCCGCCTGAACAAGATCACGAAGAAGGACGTGTATCCTCTCCCACGTATAGACAACGCCCTGGATCGACTTCACAGCGCGCAGTACTTTTCGTCGATGGACCTCAAGACCGGATATTGGCAAATCGAGGTCGACGAGAGAGACCGAGAGAAGACTGCCTTTATCACACCAGACGGCCTCTTCGAGTTCAAGGTCATGCCCTTCGGTCTTTCCTCGGCACCTGCGACGTTCCAACGTGTTATGGACACTGTACTGGCCGGCTTGAAGTGGCAGACCTGCCTTGTGTACTTGGACGACGTCGTTGTGTTTTCATCAAACTTCGACGAACATCTCCGACGCCTTCAGGCTGTACTTCAAGCAATCAAGGCCTCCAGACTCACCCTGAAGCCAGAAAAGTGCCGCTTCGCATACGAGGAACTTTTGTTCTTGGGTCACGTCATCAGCAAGTCTGGAGTTCGCCCTGACGCACGGAAAACAGCTGCCATCGCTGCCTTCCCGCCGCCCACCGACAAGAAAGCCGTACGGCGATTTCTCGGCTTGTGCGCCTATTATCGACGCTTCGTCAAGGAATTTTTGCGCATCGCCGAGCCACTAACTCAGCTCACGAAAAACGACGTGGAATTGAAGTGGGGAGCGGCGCAAGTTGAAGCATTTCAAGAATTGAAACGACGCCTGCAGACGCCTCCAATACTTGCGCATTTCGACGAACACGCCGACACGGAAATCCACACCGACGCAAGCAGCGTATGACTCGGCGCCGTTCTTGTCCAGAGAACTGCCGGCGTGGAAAGGGTTATCAGTTATGCTAGCCGGTCGCTATCCAAGGCAGAAGCCAACTATTCCACAACAGAAAAGGAGTGCCTTGCCATCATCTGGGCAACGTCAAAGTTTCGCCCCTACCTCTACGGCAGGCCCTTCAGAGTTGTGAGCGACCACCACGCCTTGTGTTGGCTAGCTAACCTGAAGGACCCTTCAGGTCGTCTCGCAAGATGGAGTCTGAGACTTCAAGAATTCGACGTTACAGTCGTTTACAAGTCCGGACGAAAACACTCTGACGCCGACTGCTTGTCTCGCGCCCCCGTCGACACGCCGCCGCAGCATGACCAGGAGGAGGACTTCTTCTTGGGAACCATAAGTGCCGATGATTTCGCCGAACGACAGCGAGCCGACCTGGAACTCAGAGGCCTTGTGGAGTACCTCGAAGGCAAGACCGCCATTGTTCCAAAGGCATTCAAGCGAGGACTCGCGTCGTTTTTCTTGCGAAACGGCGTTCTCATAAAGAAGAATTTCTCGCCACTTCGAGCAAACTACCTCCTCGTCGTGCCTTCAGCATTGCGACCAGAAATCCTGCAGGCTCTACACGACGACCCGACGGCTGGACACCTCGAACTTTCTCGCACGCTCGGCAGAGTACAGGAAAAGTACTACTGGCGGCGCCTAGCCGCCGACGTCGCTCGCTATGTAAGGACGTGCAGAGACTGTCAGCGACGGAAGACACCGCCAACAAGACCAGCAGGCTGCCTTCAGCCGAACGAGCTTCGTCGGCGACCGTTTCAGCAGATCGGGATGGACCTCCTGGGGCCGTTCCCAACGTTGACTTGCGGAAATAAATGGATCGTCGTAGCCACCGACTACCTCACCCGCTACGCCGAAACAAAAGCCCTGGCCAAAGGCAGTGCCGCCGAGGTAGCCCAGTTCTTCGTTGAGAACATCGTCCTTCGACACGGCGCCCCAGAGGTTCTCATCACCGACAGATGTACGGCGTTTACGGCTGATCTAACCCACGCGATCTTGGCATACAGCCACACAAGCCACCGCCGGACCACCGCGTACCACCCACAGACCAACGGCCTGACCGAGCGTCTAAATAAGACCATCGCCGACATGCTGGCCATGTACGTCGACGTCGAACACAAGACGTGGGACGCCATCCTTCCGTACCTGACCTTCGCATACAACACGGCCGTGCAAGAAACGACGCAGATGACGCCATACAAGTTGGTCTACGGACGAGGCCCGGCAACGACACTCGACGCCATGTTACCAAACGTGACGGACGAGGAAAACATCGACGTGACCGCCTACCTACAGCCCGCTGAAGAAGCCCGACAACTCGCCCGCCTGCGCCTCAAGAATCAGCAGACGACCAACAGCCGCCGTTAGAATCTTCGACGACGCTTCGTGGAATACCAGGCCGGCGACCGCGTTTGGGTGTGGACACCGATACGCCGACGTGGACTTGGTGAAAAACTCCTTCGGCGATACTTCGGGCCATACAAGGTGCTTCGACGTCTCGGTGCTCTGGACTACGAGGTCGTCCCGGACGGCATAACGAACTCTCAACGGCGCCATGCGCGACCTGAAGTCGTCCATGTCGTGCGCCTCAAGCAGTATTACGCGCGTTAGCAAACCAGAGAACTGTACTTATTGCTTAATTATTGTACTTTCTTTCTTTATTGTTGTGATTTATTGTTGCATGCATTTTCCCCCGTGTTCTGTTTTAAGCATCGGGACGATGCCTTTTCAGAGGGGGGGGAATTGCCTCGCGCTATTCTTATTTTCACTTTTGTTGTACTCGGTTTTCGCCCACAAAGACCGTCAGCAAAGCTCAGCTCAAACCGCGCCTTATTGTTCTCGAACCTTCACGATTATGGTAGATCGTTTTGTTAAGATTGCGCGCAAGACGCGACCACTCGAGATTATTCCAGAGCTTGCGCGATGACCAGTGATAAGGCTGGAATGTTCGACGCGTGATGCATAAAAGCCGGCGCGCTTCAACAATGTTCAGTTGATCGACGGCCGACGCTCTGTTCGCCGCTATCAGTGCCAGCCTGTATTACTGTAATCTTACTTTCCGTTTACCGGCCACAAGTTCGGCCTAATAAACAGTTTCATCTTGGACACATCGCCTGCTGCCTTCGTCGACGTCACGACCACGTGACAATATATTCAAGAAACTCGTCAAAAACGGCTTCGCAAAATCTTTTATTCAGAAAGCAATTCACTTTCAAAAACACGACGCTAGATGAGAAATCCAGCAACAGGCTTCCTCAGTCAACACCTCGACAAAAATACATCACTCTCAGCTATCCGAGGCACTAGCGAAACCACCGCCCGTGGACTAAGACGACGGACCGATCCACGGAAAGCTGAATCACGTAATAGTAAGAACGCGAGTGGCCCAGCCGCTTGAGCCATACACACGTGCAGTCCGAAACGGAAGGGATAAAGCCCGGGTCGAGGCCAGTTCGAAACCGCAAACGATGCCGCGCGCGACTTCAAAGAGAAACCACATGTTCGAAGTAGCGCCGGCGCAGTCCCGCTGCCGAAAAAAGAAAGAAAAAAAGTGCTCTGACGAGTGGCCCGCAGCCGAAAAAGGGGATGGGTTGTTCGTGAAAATGTTTGCGACATTACGAACACAATAGCGCGTTCGTTGCCTGCAACCAAAGACCGGCCGTCGAAAGACTACAGTGTACTAGATAGAAAGAGCGAACCCAAGGCATCTTCTACAAAACTGCTCGTACTGAATACGACGCCAGCTGCATCAGCGCAACTGAGAACCCGTAAAAAAGACGGGAAAGACGTCCCTGTCGTGGACCGCCGACCACGGCGACGTCGCGCGGCAGGCGCATAGAGAGCCATGTGTGTGGTGAAAGGCAACACTGGGACTGCGCGCGCGGACACAAGTGCGTGTATCGTTTCATGGCCAGCACTCCGCTGGAATAAATGGTTCGAAGTTACGTTGGCTCCGTGTTTGACAGCGCGTAGCGACGCTCGACTACGACATGGTGGCAGCGGTGACGCCAACTGCACAGTGAACCACACAACACAAGCGACCAAGCGGTGAGCATCCACGCAGCAACCGGCTTTCAGCATGTCCGACGAAGGGGAAGGAGACGCCGCACAAAGATTATTCAACGCGGAAATTTGGGCTAGTTGGTGGGTGTGGAACTTGTGCATCTTAGCAAGCGCAGCGGAACAAACACAAGAGAAATGAACACGTAGACAGGACGTAGACAGGACTAGCGCCCGTCCTGTCTACGTGTTCATTTCTCTTGTGTTTGTTCCGCTGCGCTTGCTAAGATGCACAAGTTCCACACAAAGAGCCACCGCGGCGCAGCAGCAGTAAAATGGCGGGAACTTCTTCAATCCTTTCGCCGTCGAGTTGCCCGAGAAGCTTCATTTCCGGGACCCGGCGGATTGGAAGCGCTGGATCACTCGATGGGAACGTTACCGGCTCGTGTCGTCATTGTACCTCTGGGATGAAAATACGCAGGTTAACACGTTTCTGTACGCCATGGGGAAAGAGGCGGAAGATATCTAGTGTCAATGTAGCTGACAGGCGCTGAAATGGCGAACTATGCTACCGTTAAACGCAAGTTTGAGGAGCACTTCATACCATGTACGAACGTAATCTACGAGAGGGCAAGGTTCAACTGCCGTGTACAACAACCCAATGAACCGGTGGAAGCGTTCATCACGGACCTACACAAACTGGCAGAGGCTTACGAATACGGTGAACTCAAGGACGAGCTGATCCACGACCGTCACGTGGTCGGACTGTTGGACGTCGGACTGAGCGAGAAGATGCAGCTCGACCCCAAGCTGACGCTGCAGTCAGCGACGAAATGGGCGTGAAACTCTGAGGTGGTGAAGCAGCAGCAAACTGAAATTCGCCGCAATGAGCACCCCACCGTTGCGGTCAACGAGGTCAGAAAGTCAGGGCATGGAAAGGGCATCACGAAAGAAACAAAAACACCGTCTCGAGCACCTCCTTGCCGTCTACGCACCGCGAAAAGCGACGACGCTGGACGTTGTCGGTGGTGCGGAGGAGTCCGCAACCACACGAAGGCGCAGTGTCCAGCCGCGGGCAAGACGTGCAATAGCTGTGGGGAAAAAAGGCCACTACGCAACAGTGTGCCTCTCAAGTGCGCGCAAGAGTGACATGCCCAACCGTTCGTCCGAGCGACGACAGTGCATGGAGGAATTGCATCTCGGTGAGGTGCGAAGCACGACGTCTAGTGAGCCTTGGAGAGAGGGCAACGTTGAACGGCACACCTCTCATATTCAAAGTCGACACAGGTGCCGACGTCACTGCAGTGCCGTTGAAGGACTACCACAGGGACACCATGGACCTTTGGAAACAGCAAACCAGGCGCTGACTGGCCCAGGTCAAGTGCCAATCGACACAGCAAGCTACTTTAGGGCCACGGTAGAATGGCGAAACGCAAGAGTACAAGAGAAGGTCTTCGTCAACAAACGGCTGAGAGAAGCTCTTCTCAGTCGTTCAGCATTAGAGTCACTGGGCATAGTGCAGCGGCCACTGGAGTTGGCAGAAACGCAAGAGTGTGACATCCCTGACATTCTGGCACAGTACCCCAAGCTGACATCAGGACTCGGGTTGATGGAGACCACATACCGCATCAAAGTGACCAGCGACGCCAAGCCCTACGCAGTCAGCTACCCAAGGCGACTGCCTCTTTCTTCCTCTTCTCCCTCGCGTTGAGGCGGAACTCAAAAGAATGGAAGACATCGGCGTCATACAGAAGGTGGAACACGCGACAGAGTGATGCTTCCCAATGGTGATAGCAAAGAAAAGGAACAATGAACTGAGGAATATCTGTTGACTATGGCCAGCTAAACCAGCAGATCGTTCGTGAACGCATGCTGATGCCTACAGTCGATCAAATGCCTCGCCAAGCTAGCCGGTGCAAAAGTCTGCAGTCGCTTAGACGCACGTGCAGGCTACTGTCAAGTCCCCCCTCTCTGAAGAGTGGCGTGAGTTTACTACGTTCATTACTCCATTTGGGCGGTTCCAGTTCCTCAAACTACCCTTCGGCATTTCTACGGCCCCAGAATTTTACCAGCCCGAGATGCTCAGAGTCTAAGAGGGACTGGACGGACTGACATGCCTGCAAGACGACATCATCGTGCCCGGCAGAACAGTTGGAGAACATGATGCAAACCTTCACAAAGTGCTGAGTCGGCTCGCAAAGGCAGGCATCACGATCAACGTCAACAAATGCGCATTTCGACAGAGCGAGGTCAAGTTTCTGGGACACATCGTTTCCGCAGAAGGCATCAGAGCTGACCCAGACAAAGTGGAGGCCATCACACGCCAAAGGATACATCCGAAGTCGGGTCATTCCTTGGATCAGCAAACCATCTGGCAAAGTTTCTTCCAGGTCTTGCCGACATGACTAAGCCACTGAGAGACCTCATGCGTGCGGATGCCGAGTGGTACTGGGGCCCGGCACAACAGCAAAGCTTTGAAAGTGTGAAGCAGGCGCTAAGTGCAACACCAGTCCTCGTGCACTACGACACAAGTAGGCCGCACACACTGTCTGTGAATGCATCGTCTTATGGCTTAGGTGCAGTTCTCCTGCGGCAGTCGCATGAAAGGCTGCTACCAGTGGCATATGCCTCACGTTCACCCTCCGAAACAGAACAGAGATATGCGCAAATTGAGAAGGAAGCCCTAGCCATCACTTGGGCATGTGAACACTACCGCAAGTACCTTCTCGGCTCATCATTTCACATCGAAACAGAACACAAGCCCCTGGTTTCTCTGCTGACGACCAAGCGCATGGATGAACTGAGTCCAAGACTGCAACGTTTTCGCATGCGCCTTCTGGAGTATGATTATACAATTTCTCACACACCACGGATCAAATTGTTCACAGCTGGCCTGTTGTCTCGGAAGCCACAACAAAACCCTGCTGCTAAAGGCGCCGACAGAGATATGGAAAGCACCGTGGAGGAGTTTGAAGCCCTAACCCTGGAGCGGCTACCAGCATCAGAGCACATGCTAGAAAGGATCAAACTCAGCGTCCAAGCGGACACCACATTGTGTACAGTGTCGACCCTGTGCACTTCATCATGGCCTTCTGTACATGGCCTAGCGCCAGAACTAACTCAAGCGCTACGCAGAAGTGGCCAGTGAACTTTCGCTAGTCGAAAGCTTGCTCTTTAAGGGTGATAGACTCGTCATTCCACCCAGTCAGACGGGAAGTGCTCGAAAGACTTCACGAAGGTCACATGGGCACAACTCGGTGTCGGGCTAGAGCAAGACAATCGGTATGGTGGCCAGGTATTGGAAAAGAGATAGAAGAATACGTGCAACGATGCCAGGTATGCCAAGAACATAGGAAGCCTGCTACTGAACCACTTCTCCAGACACCACTGCCTGCATATCCGTGGGATACCATCGGCATTGATCTTTTCTCGTTGGAAGGGAAAGAGTACATCGCGGTTGTCGACCACTATTCTAGATTCTTCGAGCTCGAGCAACTACGTGGCACAGCTACGAAAGACGTTGTCAGTGTTCTGGAACCAATCATAGCATGATTTGGGGTGCCAAGAACAATTCGCACGGACAATGGTCCACAGTTTGCCTCGTGGGAGTTCAGGCAGCTGATGAAGCGATGGGGCACAAACCACATAACCTCAAGCCCATGCTATGCCCAAAGTAACGGCATGGCTGAGCGTACAGTGCAAACAGCCAAGCAGCTCCTGAAGAAATCTCCCAACATAAATATGGCACTGCTGTCACACAGAGCCACACCAACAGTGGAAGGCTTCTCTCCAGCAGAACGTCTAATGGGACGCCGCATCAACACAACTCTGCCGTCGACCACCAAAATGCTCAAACCCAAGTGGGACGACAGCGACTTGAGGCGCAAGAACGAAACATACAGATACCAAGTCGGCCATACCTACAACAGGCGACACAGAGTGCGAAGCAGAGAGCGCATCCTACCAAAGACAGCTGTGCGAATTCTGAATGGGGCAGCGTCCCACGGGACTGTGACTAAAGAAGCGGGTCAACCAAGATCCTATCTGGTACAGACTTCAACAGGGCTTACGAGGCGTACAGGCAAGCACGTGCAACCAGTGACAATAACAAGAACTGGACGCCTGTGTCGACCTCCAAGCCGTCTGGACCTGTAGCCTGCCTTTCCGAAGAAAGAGGGGTGTCGTGGACCGCCGACAACGGCGACGTCGCGCGCAGGCGCACAGAGAGCCATGTGTGTGGTGAAAGGCAACACTGGGACTGCGCGCGCGGACACAAGTGCGTGTATCGTTTCATGGCCAGCACTCCGCTGGAATAAATGGTTCGAAGTTACGTTGGCCCCTTGTTTGACAACGCGTAGCGACGCTCGGCTAGGAAAGTCCCCAATTTTGCAAAGACGCAGACCGCCTAGTCAATTTTCCTGAAACAGCTGAAACCAATTGCCGGAAATGAATGCTGGCAGATCCAAGGGATCCCAAGTGTGAACCACGCTTTTCGCTCCCCCCTCCGCAGAACGGAAGAAAAAGAAAGCAAAAGGGTGCGTTCAGATAAGAACGTCGGTGCATGTACGCCGACCCCCTTTCATTTCGCTCAAAAAAAAATGCATTTTGTTTTCTGAGCCCCCCAGGACCACTAAACCACTTTTGGTTTCGGGAAAAAAAATTTCACCTTCTTTACAAAAATTCACAAGTCTCCACTGAGCCGCCACCGCCTCTTTAGAATTTCGCGAAAATGAGATTTCGATGAGACGCTACAAAAACACTATTGTAGCACATCGGGTTGCCGAGATTCAACAGTGTACCAATGCATCACAATGGTTCCACTGTAGCAGCAAGGACAATCCTGCCGACGTCATCACTCGCGGAGCATCATATGCTAATCTCATCAAATCTAACATGTGGTGGCACGGCCCAACTTGGCTCTCTGACAAGAGGAAACAGTTTGAAGGGGCGAGCGCGCAGAATTTCACCGCAATGACAGAGATTGCCCCATTGGAGGGACCACGCAATGATCAAGGCTCGTCTGCGCTAAATACGTGTGCATGTCCATCCGGATTTTCCGGACACCAATGCGTCCTGCAAGTCGAAGACTACAGCTCCATGACGAGGCTGCTTCGAGTCACCGCATGGATCAAGCGTTTCATCTCTAACGCTTCGCGGCGCCTCCCGTCAGTATCCGGACCCCTCACGGCGGAAGAGTTACTACAGGCTGAGCGTTATTGGCTACAGACTGTTCAAGAACACTCCTTTCCAAGCGAAGTTCTTGCGCTACGTAAAGGTCAGTCGTTACCCTAAACATCTCGTGTTCTTCGCCTTTGTCCGTTTATGGATGAGGACGGCTTACTTCGCGTCGGTGGACGACTGCACCAGCTTGATGCTGATCACGACATACGCCATCCCATTCTCCTAACAGACGATCATAAGCTCACAAGCCTTCTTGTATCAGCGGCACACGTGCGCACTATCCATGGAGGTGTTGAAGCAACATTTACAGAGCTTCGAGAGCGTTTTTGGTTGCTGAGGGGACGTCAGACTGTAAAGAAGATAGTTTCGAAGTGCAGAATATGTAAACGATGGAAAGCGGCGGCAGCATCTGCACCAATGGCCTCTCTACCACGCGAGAGAATCAGTGAAGCAAGCCCATTCACCGTTGTCGGGCTTGATTACTGTGGACCCTTATACGGAAAACTGGCAAGTGGTGCAACAAGGTCCTGCGTCCTTCTCTTCTCATGTGCCGTCACACGCGCCATCCATCTAGAGCTCACCTGAGACATGACCGCCGCCACTACATTACTCGCCTTCCGCCGTTTCGTTGCACGCCGCGGAGTTCCTTCCACGGTATACTCCGACAACGCTCAAACTTTCCGTCGCTGCGCTAAAACCTTTGCATCCGCACTACCAGCGCTTCAGGAGTACGCCGCAGAGCTACGAATTCATTAGAAGTTCATAGTAGAGAGAGCTCCGTGGTGGGGCGGATGGTGCGAGCGCCTTATTCGCTCAACGAAAAACTCATTGAAACGGTCACTGGGACGCAGCTGCCTCGACGTGGAAGCCCTCACAACTGTTCTGCGCGAGATTGAGGCAGCGATCAACAGCAGATCATTAACGTATCTTGAGAGCGAGCCCGATGAGCTCCAGCCATTCACTCCATCGCATTTCCTGTTAGGAAAGCGTAGCCTTTCCCTGCCGCAACACATTGGCATCTCGGAGCTTTCGACTGTGGTTGAGTTGAACCGCAAGGTTCGTCATCGCCAGCATCTAATAGACGAACTTTGGAGACGATGGAAACGAGCCTACCTGCTACTACTGCGGTCAGCGCATAACAGCTCGAATCGCTCGTCAAACAAGCTACAGATTGGTGATGTAGTACTGGTATTAGAGGACAACACACCCGCAACGTACTGGAAGTTAGGCCGAGTGACCACCTTACTGCGAGGAAGAGACGGCATAGTGCGCGCTTAATCAGTGCGTCTCGCTAATGGTTCAACGGTGAATCGCCCGGCGCAAAAGCTCTGCCCCCCTCGAAGCATCCGATTAATCTTGGCCCGCCCCGGAGGATGTTGCGAAATGCCGCGGAACGGAGCAGCGAGGAGCGTGCGGAACTATCACGAAGACGAGAAGGTTGAGGAAGAGGGCACGTGCTGGAAGGGCAGTTTTGGTCGCCATGATCAATGAACGGGTAGTCTCCATCTAACGTCTGCGGAACCAGTTCTTTGTTACATTCTCTACTCTAGGAATCCTCTACGGAGCGGTGCGCGACAGGTGGTGCGACAGCTGCATACTCCGCTGGGGGGCACCACGGTAGTTCCGCGGTATAAAAATGACGGAGCGCGCCGCGATGAGCGCCCGGGCCGCTGCCGCGATGAGCGCCCGGGCCGCTGCCGCGAAACGAGAGCGGCGACGTTTCTCCCGCTCAAGCTAACCATCTCCCCGCTGCTTCGCATCCACACATGGTTCCCTTTAGCGGAAGATGGGGAAGTTTTTTTCCCCTTTCTACGTTTTTAAATATTTATTGTGAATGTGCCGTGAATAACATTGAAGAGATTGCAACTCTTCGCCTGACCCCATTCTAGATCATATTTTCGTGTCTTTCATGAAGAATACGGTGCCTGTGGGATCGTTTTAGATGTTAGCTACGGTATGTATAGATGTTCAGGTGTTCCTTTATGGCATCATTATTCCGGAACTGCTAGCGTGTGTTTATATGCGTGAATAAATTTCTGTTGATCACTTTGCAAATGTGTTGCTCCTTCATTACCTAGACGCATGCGTAATTGACGCAGCAGGGCTTCAATCCTTTTAGTTGTGTTGGAGACAATATTGACTTTTCTTCTCGGCCTTGCACGGTTCCACAGAATTCTAGCTGGGTCTCAATGGTACGCTAAGACCCCAAATAGGTCGTTCTGATTACGAAGTATTTACCGAATACGGCGCCAACGGTAGTCGATGCATGCCGTTGTGCCGCGAATAGGTTTTCTTTAGCACTGCTGACTTACAATACAGTAATCACAGGAATACCGAACCACCGTGGTCGGCACGCAGCCGTTTCACTTTATAACACGCCTTTATAATCAAGCTACTGTACGCATCGAGCAACTACCGCCGGTGTCCCCACCTAAACTGGCTACGTGCAGACTACAACAGCACAGTATATTACATTACTCACCGCACGGTAAATTACCATAATAACGAGTGCTAACCGTCGCACCGGCGGCGTCCCGACGTCGGCGAGGCCGACACCATGCCAGCATCTGCCAGCTTACATAGGCCCAATGACGGCTTGCCATCATCTGCTGAATAACGGCAGGCCGGTCTCGGACCGACGCTGGCAAGCCGTCATCGGCCGAACGCCAGCAAGCCGTCATCGGCCCAATGCCGGCTAGCCGACGTCGGACCGATGTGGGTGAAAGTAGCGCGAGCGTGAGTTGCCGACATGGGGCCAATATTGCCGCCGACGTTTGCCGACGTTGGGCCGAGATCGGTCCAATGCCGGCGTGCTGCCTGGGACGGCACAGCTGGCCAGCCGGCTCGCTCGGCGTACACACTTTTCCCATAGTTCTCCGCACCCGCGGGGCGTTCTAGGATTGCTTGAAAAAGGTCTATTGGACTGTCCTGGACTGAATGGCCTTCCCCAACAGGGAATCTGGGGAAGACCAAGGGCTTAAGGCCTGACCACACATACGCTTTGCAGCGTGTCAGCGCGTGGCTTTTTGACGCGGCGCCGCGCTCTCTCCCTATTGAGAGAGAGGGCGTCTGGCTACGCGAATCTGCATGCCCTCTCTCTCCATAGAGAGAGGGCGCGGTGCCGCGTCAAAAAGCCACGCGCTGACACGCTGCAACGCGTACGTGTGGCCACGCCTTTACAACACGAGCGCCGGAAAGCTCCAAAAACATTATCACCTCCGCCTCCTGATCTCTACTTCTCCCTGGCTGGTTCCGGTCCTGTGGGCAACCCCCCGACAAGGGTAAGCACGTGTTTTCTTTTCCCTCCGTCGGCTCCTTTGTTTTTTGGGGTTCGCTCGGACGGAGTTCGCCAAAGGTGCCTTGCGGCGAGCACGTACCTTACGTCGTCCCTTCCGAATGCTTGGCCGAAGACCGGCGCAGTGTATACTAGACCTGTGTGCCGGTCCCAAAATCGCCGGCGGCGGTGCGTCACCGGCGCGGGGTTCATCGAATCGGCGGCGGCGTGGCGCGGGGGGGGGGGGGGTTAGGTTCATGATTCAAGAGTTGGTGGGCATAGAAATTTGTCCCCTGAATTTCGGAAAGACAATCTGTTTCCCCGAAAGGGAGAAACAGTGAGTGCGACTGCAACTTGTCTTCATGTAACTCTTTTCCATCCGATCTCGCGAAACTTCAAAACGCTGGTGTATGGGAATACGGCCACTCGAGGGAAAAAAGCGGTTTTACCCAGTTATCTTATCTGTGGTCACAGCACGAAGCGGTGAGATCATGGCGCGTAGAAGGGAATATGAGCCGTCAGCTCAAGTGCACAGTTGCGGCTCGAGCCACGAAGCCCCCCCTACCCCGGCGTCCCTTCATACTCCTTCGTCCAGCAAAAGACGGACAGGGCTTCCTTTCTGGTTGACGAGCAATCGACGGCAGGCCTCACACGCGGAGTGATGCTGTCGCATGCTGACCCTCCGTGCGATGGAGATGGGCTGCTTGTTCCATCTATGCTTCAGCCGTGTTCCTCGCTAGCGCTCGCGAACTTTTACTCGCGGCTACAGCATAGGATGCGCGTACAAAAGTTATCGATTTGAACTTTATAGGGGACATGACGGCGACGATGAAAACCAGCTGTACAGAGTGTCCATATAATTGTTATCGCAATGAAAAATATATACAAAGGCTGTGAAAGCGGGCTGGCCTTTTTTTTCTGGAGAGCTGCATTGTCTTCGCTGTAGAGACCGTAATGCTATCATTTGGCCCAGTTGGTGCAATCTTGTAACTTGATTCATGGCTGCGCTAAAAACACAGACAACAGAAGAGACGCACACACGACGGGCGCAAACTACCAACTTGGTTACAGAATGCCAAAGTGAACACAAATCTCATCACGTGCTCTCTTTACGCCCCATCGTGACAGATTAGCAACACACCGCCCTGGGGCTATCGTTGTTTGAAGTATGATCATGATATGGTAAAAAATCACGCCATATCCACGAAGTGAATGATGATGAGTGGGCGAAGCTCCGGAGGTAATCTGGTAAACCGTCAATCCCCGTAAATTTTGACCACTCGATCATCATACAAAGACCTGACACACAAATGCGGGGGTGTGGTGTGATTATGAACGTTTGTTGTCGGCGTTGCCGTTTTGCCTTTCGAGGGCGAGAGCGCCTTCACGATCGTTTTCATCCATGGCAGAAAGAGAATGTGTGGTCTGGAACGCGCGTATATTTCATGGTCATCAGCGTCATCGTCATCACGTGTAGTGGGTACATTCCACTATACTGGAGCGCGCTTGGTCATCAGGCGTCATCTTTATCACGTGGAGCGGGTACATTCCACTATACGTGGCTACCTACCTACTACTACAGAGGAGGGACAGACCCACACCCTAAGGAGCTTCGCCCCTAAAAAAAATACAACCAAGGAATTGACAGACCCACAAGGCGGATACCCAAACAAAATAATTGGAAGTAAATACCGGGACGCGGTGTGTCATTCAGACAAAGCCGTCTAAAAATTGAAGCTCGTTTAGGAGCAAAGTCAAAGATGGCATGCTTACGCAGTTGTCAGATTTCTTGTTAATAAAATGGGCCTCAACAATTTCCCTTTGCAACGTGTTATTTGATTTAGACACAAAGATCGTGTCTTTGAAACTTGGCGTGCGTCCGCAATGCTGCAGTGAAAGTCTAAGAGCCCCCCGGTATTTGTGCGTACCGCCAAGCTATGCTCTCGCGCCCTGTCATTGAAACAGCGTCTCGTCTGTCCAATGTATACTCTTCCGCAGGGCAAGGGTATTTCGTATACCACACCTGATGAACATTCAGTGAAGACTTTGGCGTGGCGTTTGTTGCACACACAGCGCTCTTCCTTGTGCGTCATTGCTTTGGCCAATATGCATGGGGCGGTAAAAACCGCTTTGACACCAAACCGATTCGCAACTTTCTTTACATTGTGCGATAAACGGTGAGAGTATGGGCATTACGTGAATTAGGCTGTCTGACGGCACTTTCCTTCTGCTTTCACATTCTGCGATATACGTTCACAGCAACTCAAGATAAGCTCAGAAGGAATAACCAGCCTTGCTCATGCGTTCAACCTGATAAGCAAGGCTTTCTCGAACCCTGTGTTGGCATGATTTCTCAAGAGCTGAACGGCAGCAGAGCGTCACAATGCCTCTTTTTGTTAGCTTGGAATGCGCGCTGTTATGTGGCAACAAAGCCTTGCTTGTTCTTGGACTGTACAGACGTGACCTCGTTCAAAAAATAATCTTTAATCCAGGAATTGTAGGCTACTGTTGACAGGCCTTTCATGAGTGAAAGTAGAGAACTGCTCTATGATCAAAGAAATCTTACTACGAAAAATAGCATCGCTAGAGGCGTCAAGGAATACAATATAATCATCAAGATACCTAAGTACGCGCCACACACCAATACGAGACATAGAGGAAGTAAGTTTACGGTCGACGGAAGCAAGGTAAATGTAGAGAGCTCGTTCGTTGGAAGAATAAGATAATCCGGCGCCTCTTCCATTGCTTTCGTTCTCGCCTTCGCTACAATTATTACAGGCGATATCTCCTCGACTCTTATTTCTTCATAATGCACGTGTAGAATGCGAGCACTAAGCGTTGAGCCTATCATGATTTGGAGCTTGCCGGCTACACTCTTGTTAATTCTGCTTGCGCAATCGGAAACTTACAAAATGGAGCGAAATCAGTTCGTCGCGCACGATAATCATGCGAGATGAGGAAGAACGAGTGAGTGAATGCATGGCAAAGCAGGGTAGGAGGCAAATGCCAACTCATATCTCTCGTACATGGGCCAATCGAGAGTATGTGCCGTAATCATGTCACCACGTGAGTCACCGTTCTTGCGTCCCGAAGACAGGCAAAAAAAAATAACGAGAAAAGCCAAGAGAGAATCATGCACTCGATTTTCTATCTTCAGAGGCTGTTTTGATGACCTTAAAAAGACAGGGCATGCAAACACGGTCACAAGAGAGTATTCGAGACACCGCAAACGCCGCTAACTGAAAATTGTACAGCGGCGGAAAAGATGGTAGAAAAAAAAAAAATTTAACGCAGCTTCGCAGTAGTGGTGCGAAACCTGAAGGAAGTGATCTGTTTGTTTCTCCTCTGTTTCTTTCTGTTTCCGTTTTTTTCTGTCTCATTTTTTCTCTGCTTCTATTGATTTCTTCCTCTCTCTTTATCTATTTCTCTTTCTTGCTCTTTCTATTTTTCTTCCTATTTTTTTTTCCTTTCTCTTTTTCTATTGTTTGCTTGCTTCCTCTTTTTTTTTCTATTTTTATACGTGGTTTTGCCTGTGTTACGCCAAGCGACGACAGCATACGACAGCCGGGGCCCCTAAACTGCTCCGCACTTAATATAATCAAGGCGCTCGAAGAACAGGAGGAAGAAGACTTCTTGGCACGAGCGCGCGCTCAATATGCTACAGTTGGCTATGCTATACGTGGTTTTGCCTGCGTTACGCGAAGCGACGACGACAGCATACAACAGACCGGGCTTCTAAAGCGCTCCGCACCTAAAGTACTTACCTGCGCATTCCCAGGCAAGAGGCGATACCCATAGGCGTGCGCACGAGGGGGGGGCAGAGGGGGCGGCCGCCCCCCCCCCCCCCCAGTCACCTAAGAAGGGGGGGGGGGCGCAAAGTCTGTCCAATGCATTGACATAATAGGGAAGGGGGGTCGCTGCGACGAGCCTTCGCCCCCCCCCCCCCCCCCCCCTGGAGAGGAATCCTGCGCACGCCTATGGCGATACCTATCAGTCAGTTGCGCGTGATGGTCTACGTGAGACATAACTGGACACTCTCTTGAATTCACTCTCGTCGTGTCGTTTTATCATGAATATCTGCCACCTAGCTCAGCTATCGGTTATTCTAAGTGTTTCATTGCCTTTACTTCTCTATTTATTTATCGACTTACTCGAGGCGAAATGCAAGGAAAAAAGTAACTTGACCGATCGATATATATATTACTTATCTATTTTATTTATCTATTCACAATGTACTAGGCCCAAGACTCCACGAATATGCTATCCAGCGAGTTGGGTCTTCGCAAGGCTGTGGGACGCCGCAGCGTTGAGGTCAGGCAATACTATTGAGACTTCTGGAGGAGATAAAGATACGACAACTTCCGAGGAGCTATTCTCGATGGATACACCTAAAGGAGATGACCACAGTCCATTTCGGCAGAGCGCATTCACTTACTCGAAAAAGCGGTGAGCCGGGATGCTTGCTCTTGACCACGTCGATGCACCGAACCCACCACCACCTTCCCAGCGTAAGAAAAAAGTGGACGAAATTTACAGAAACAGGAACTAGTCATGTTTTAACTTGCACATGAGTGTGTTCGAGATGTTAGAGAACGATGTAGGGAATGCGTACCCACCTTCACAGGTGCGTTATACCGGCGGCAGCATTAACCCTTTCGCGACCGATGACGACTATACTCGTCATGAATAAAAATTGGTCCCACGCGGAACCAATGATACCTATATCCGCTGTAGTTGTGTTTTTCGACGCGAGATGGTCTCACTTCTCCATGTTTTTACAAAAGAGTTTAGTCTTCCTCCTCCTGCTGTGTCACGTTCCATTTCATTGCCGCCTCTGATACCGCACATGCGATATCTCTGTACACAATTAGAAAATTAAAGAAACGTTATTTCGTTAAAATAATGGCACGGTTTTATTAAGAAAAGAAGCTCTACAAAGTGAACGAAACATTTTTTTTGGTCATCTTAGCGAGTTTTCTTCTTTTTTTTTTTTTGCGGTCGCGAAATGGTTAAACCTAATTCGATGGCTTACGCCAGGGGTGGGCAACCTTTTGAGGCGGAGGGCCAAGTTGCTTGAAGCCGACACAGCCGGGGGGCCGCATGAAAGGTTCAGGGGTGGCTTTGCAGGCAAAACGTAAACATTCGGCGAATTGACACACATTTGTAAGACTGGATCAAAACTGTTCATTTTCAGAACGCTCCTCACAAAGTTGCACTCAAGCACAGGTTAACTTCTATTTTAATTCAAAACTGCCATGTGGGAATTCAAATAGGCAAATGGGGAGCAAGGGGTATGATGCGTGTCGGGGGCCGCATAACACTGCCACAGGGGCCTCATGTTGCCGACCCTGGCTTACGCAGGTTGCCGACCCGTGGCTTACGCGATCAGAGTTTATGCACGGCCTCCGAGATGTACGCCCAAAAGCGGATGTCTGGGCGCTGCGTTCGTTGCGTTGAAGCGCATTCCGTTCCTCTCATTAGTGTCGCGAGTTGTGAAACCTTCGTGACATCAAATTGATGTCGCGGTAGAAGAACCGGGAAAAGAGGCGAGATCGCCGCTGAACTCCAGCCAATCGGCTGTGATGGAAGTGGAAATTCCACTATGGATACACATCGAGAACTCTGCAGCCATGTAAAATGAAACAGGATCATGATGGGAACTGACCAGAGCATGGAGCACGAGGGGTGAGTGGCGTCGGAGGAGGTTGGTTTGTGGACGTGAGGCGCGCACGCTCGTGCATTTTCGTTTTTTGCCCATCGGCTCACCGAGAAAAGGAAAACAAGAGCATGATGGGAATTGTGACGCGAGCCCTAGGAGGTAGTGGCTTCAGAGGACGTTCGCTTATAGATGCTAGGCGCGCCCTCTCCCATTTTTTCCCTCTATAGTTGAAGCGCATTGCGTTCCTCTAATTTAAGTCGAGAGTTGCGAAAACTTGACGGCGTCAAAATGACGTTGAAGAGGAAGAACCAGAAAGAGAGGCCGCGCTGCTGGACGAGCTCGCACGAATAAGCGGCGGCTGAAATGGAGTCCATTACATGGACACATCGAAACGAGCTCCCTCGGTGATGTACTTTATGCCCAGATTCCCCGTTCGGGTTAAAATAAAAGACTAGCGGCGGCGCGCCGCAATTATTGCGCGGCGGCGGCGTGGTCACTCTCGGGATTTCGGCGGCGGCGGCGGCGCACAGCTTTAGTGAACACTATGCCAAGCCGACCCTATCGAAGGCCTATGCAAACGGAGTTCGCCCTCCCTCCAGCGATCGGTCCCAGTGGTTGCTGCATGGTCGCGAGGGCGGCGTGTGAGACACGACGCTCTCTCTGTGTCTTTCCGACAGTGGCGTTCCTTCTTTCGCCGCCTTCGGGAGTGCGCGTGACTTTGTGGTGTTGCCGCAGGCAGTAAAGTGTTGCGGATTTTCCGAGAGTGCGCCTTCGTTGCCCGAACGCACGTATGCAGCGGTGCGCTAGTTCATGCGAGGCGACGGCAAACGCGGCCCTGTGGCTGGCTAAGTCCGAACCCACTCTGGTGAGATAGGTGCACACTGCAGTGGTAAACTACCATGCATGATTTGAGAACAGTTGCCGAATGTGCTCCACTCTATCCTTATTCTTCTAGTAACTTCAGTCTCATAGTTGGGCTCCGCGGCTGCCGTAACCTGTCCTAAGTAGACGTATTCTTTTGCAACTTTCGGTGCCTCGCTACCCATCGCAAAAGCGCTGTTCTCTTCCGAGGCTTTCGCACATTACTTCAGTTTTCTGCATAATAGTTTTCAACCAACCCTTCTTCAGTTCAGTAATCGTGAGTTGCCATTCGTCCCCTGGGCTTGAAATGTGTGCTTGTGATCGACCATTATAGCAGGGGTCTCAGCTAGCGGGCCGCTGTGATGAAATTTAGTCTCCCGCGAAGGCCGCGATAGGTTTTGAGAGCCACGCACGTGTCGAGAAACGTATCGATACTAACCTCCAGGATGACCGTGACGCGGACAGCTTTTTATTTCACGGTTTTTTAACGCATGGTGACCGCATGGGGTGCCTAACGAATACCATGCTTGAGACCAGTCGCGTCTGTGTGGCTCATGAACACAAGGGGAAAAAAATTCAAGGACACTTTGTACATTCCAAAGTGTGTTCGGCGAAAGCGTGTGGCCATTCCACTGACTATGCCATGTCTTTTATCTTTTACACTCTCAGTGGGATAACACACAAACCGAATGTGTGTGCGTTTTCTTTTTTTAATTTTTTACCGCGAATCGCAGCGAGACGCGAGGCAGACGGACGGACGGACGGACGACGGACGGACAGACGGACGGACACCGGACGCACGGACAGACGGACGGACGGACGGACGGACACCGGACGGACAGACGGACGGACAGACGGACACCGGACGGACGGACACCTGACGGACGGACATACGGACGGACGGACTTACGGACGGACGGACGGACAGACGGACGGACGGAAAGACGAACGGACGGACGGACGCCGGACGGACACCGGACGGACGTGAGAATGAGACATTAAAGGCTTTCGCCTTAAACACACATGGTACGAAGACTGCCGTGTACGGGCCTCACCGCGCGTATGAGAGCTTTGTTATTGCGCACGGCAGCGGCACGCCGCGTGAAAGGACGACACAAAACAAAAGGACATACACAGCGCGTGTGCGTGTCCTTTCGTTTCTTTCACCCGGTGCGCGCTGCCACACGCTATAATTGCATTACAGAACAACCTTTCTCTCATGTGCTGAGTTTGTAGAACAAAGATCGGGCGCTGTCGAATGAAAACAGAAAAGCGAAACCATATCGAGGTGCCGAACGCAGTGCCCGCAATACTGGTATTAATATGAGAAAACAAGGCTGTTGTGTTCTTTACCTGTTGAAAGATGCGCATCGATGCGGATACTGCGGGTTTGGGCCGCTACAGTTTGCAACAAATACAAATGATAACAGGGGCATCTTCTATTACGAGCTTGTCTTACGAATGAAGAACAACGGTTAGTCATAATTAATTGTGGAAAGTAGAGTAATAATAAAGAGTAATCCATGGATAAAGCGTCATCGAATAGTATTCACCTGCGAGTAGGAAAACTCGAGCCCCGTGACAGAGAACATGACTTCGCCCGCCGTTATGAGCACGTACTGCGGAATCTGGTAGAACATGGAAAGGCTGTTGGGACGCAGAGTCTCGTGCAGGGTGCAGTTGGTTTCCTGCATTTGCAAATGCAGAAGTGAGCAGCGAGACAATGGTTTCGTCACAGCAGGCGCTTACCGTGGAGGCCACCTGCGTGACAGCCAGGGTGTAGTGTCCGCCATTCTTGACGACCACATCGCACGCAGCCAGCTCCTTGTTGCCGGAACCCAGGAGCCTGGTTGTGTACCTGCGAGCAAGGTTGATCCATCGCTGGAACAAGGGGCTACACTGCTGCTCATGGTGAAAAAGAGCTTGTCTTGTCCGCATTATTTCACATCACAGTGCAATCGGATCATCAGCATTCAGAATAAGGACTTAACATGCTGCCACCAGCGACTGCTTCTTCGACTCACCACCTAGCTACGCACTAGACAAGCAAATAAAAGCACAAGTCGCGTGCACAAGACTCATCTAGCAAAATGCAAACAGCGGATCCTGATCAAGGACTTTTCGTTTCAACTTCAGTCCAAGCAACCCCAGCAAGACTTGGTCAAATTGCAGAAACCCGATCCTCAATTGAGATTTGACATTTAGGTTATTTCACCATAATCGATACAAACATGAAGAAAGAATTTATGGTGAGGATAGCAGGGGAAAAGCTTCAATATCTGCATCTTGACTAGCCCCGTCACAACGGCAGCAACATGCGGCACAGAAACAGCTTTGGTTGAGAGAAAAATTTCAACTCACAATGCAAAAATCAAAAGCATAAGCACTCAAAATGTCGTATTTACACTAGAACACGAAACATTCAAAGACACCACATTTAAAATTAAATTTACAGGCGGTACACGTAATTTTTCATCTGTTACTTTGTTCGGTACACTGGGTAGGCAATGCTGTAGTAGCTGTGATCCATAGTTTCTACTGCGTGGCCATGGAGTGTAACGATGAACAGTCTGTCTCGCTGAACGTGTACAGGGATTTAGAGTCAAGTTCGTTAATATACGTACTTAGCGGCTGTTTTGAACTAGTGCTGAGCTAAATATTGTTAAGAGACAGTGTTCATAAAAATTTCAATTTTTAAGATCCTAAATCTTGCAAAAGGTTCACACGCATGTACTATCCGCGTCAAATGAAACCCGAACAGCGGCAAGCATTCGCAGTGGTATAGTGCGCGCCGTCCAGTTATCACTATGGACCGGCGCGCATGTATGCGAAGTGCTGCCGAACCGGATACGCGCGCCTGTCAGTGGTGATAACTGGACGGCGCGCACTATAGCACCATGGTCAAATTATGGGTGCTATTCTGGACTTCCGCCATTTTCTGTCGAATTTTACGTAGGCGTGACGTGTACACAATGGTGACGAAAACGCACGAACTGCTTACGAAACGTGACGTAAGGGTGTCATGAAATACAAAGAAACGTGCAATTAAGTACCACTTTGTTTCTTTAATTGTAAATGCAACAACAATAAAATAAAACGAAAGTGAAGCGTGTGGCTTTAAAGTCGTGAATTAGACGATATCGTCTGCAATTTAGCGAAACCATAGAAACTTTTTTAGCCACTAAGCGAACCAGTCCAGCCAGCGTCGACATTGCGTGCATCGTTATTTTGTGGGGTGTTTTGTTTGTTGTGACTGAGCGCCGAACACTGGGCCGCGATGTTAGATTTTATTACTGATCGTCCCCATAATTGGAGGGCGACTTGCTGTACGACGGGAGCTGTGACAGACGCTGACAGAGCGCCTTTACCGACTGGTCCCCAGCAGAAGGTCGTCGCCGGAGAAGGAAAGTGTTGGCAGCGCGATCCCGAGGCGAGGAATCGCAGCGCAATCAGGTAAATTTGCGTTTCAATCGGGTGGTCTTGACGTTTCAGCTATGCACGTGCTTATTGCAGGAGAACAGGCGGAGATGCGTTTGATTTGGCGACGCCGGCATCATTACAGTTGTGCACGTCGGCTCCGTGTTGGGCTGCGGCGGCCCCTTGTTCCCAAGGCGTGTGGCGTCCAAAGGCGCTGCCGATAGTGAAGATACGGAGCTGCACAGCATTGCAAGTACTTATAATGCTCCTTCTGTTTCTTCTGTCTTTTTTGTTGTGGCGGCGGTTCAGTGCCCAGTTTATTTGAAGTAATGTGCCAACTAGCCCTACAGCGAGTCGTGCTATTTACGTCTACGATGTGGGAACTATGATCCTGAACTGTCGTGATTATTGAGATGGTGTTATATGTTTTGATAAGGATGCTTACGGACTACTGCAAAATAAATTACAATCGTGTAAATACACAGACGTACGTGCAATAAGAGCCTAAGTTTCAGGACCTCATGTAATGCACGATCAATTCAATCTGAAATATATGGTCTTGAGGCGAATCTTGCTTACAACACACGAATAAGAAGTGTATAACGGCCTCAGATAAAGAAAAGGGATTGCATTTTACGCAGTTGATGTTACTTTGCACTGGTAGCACTAAGAAATGTACAAACTGCATGCAAAGAAAGGTCTTTTTTCTACATGTACTCCTTTCAAAACTGGCTGGCACAATATTAGACGCATCCTGTGTTGTTGGCAGCAGTGAATAATGAGACAATGATGTAAACAATGAGACAACTTGACGGCTTTTTATTATTGCAAGGACGGACCATAACATTGCTGTTCAAGAGCTATAAAAAATCAAGGCGATTTCGTCAAAGCACTTGGAAAATCATTACAGAAGAAAGTAAATTGCCTCACAGCATATTCTAAAATATTGCACATTACTCTTGCATGTAAACTTTTTTAGTGCACGAGAGAAACCAGGACAGAAAGGAATGACACAGCACTCTGCCCGCGTCACCGCTTTCTGTACTGGTTCGTTTTATGCACTCTAAATATTTACATAGATTTCCAACAGGAGCAAGCTTGTGATCTTGCATGTTGGATTGGCTACTAAATGAATAGAGCTTTTGTGCAGCACCTGTGAGATTCGTACAGCCATCATATGTAATACAAAGTCTTTCACAGGGTTCGCATAGTGAATAAAGGGCTGAAAACAACGCTTTGGAATGAAGTTTGAGGTTGCATCTACCGGTATAAAAAAACGCGGGCTCTTTCCAGAGTTACTATGGCCTCAAGAAACTAGTCCTATGATGATTCGACAGAGATGAGCATGTTTTTGCTTAACTGCCCGGTACAATTAGCAAGCTCTCAACGAAAGGACACAACGAAGCTTTTGTCAGAATACAATTTCTGCAAGAACACACGTAGATGTGATAGGTATCAGACGAAACGCAAGGCAAGCGGCCACCTTGCCGTGAACAAGGAAGCAGCTTTTGTCAGTGTGAAATTCCTGCTGAACACAAGTACAGGTGATAGGCACAGGATCGAACACAATGCAAGTGGCTACTTTGCTTTGAGAAAAAAAAGAGCTTCTTCTGTTTCATGTCTATGTGCAGATCTCGCAGGAATATAAGCCTGTCACATGCAAGGGTGCCCAGCTGTGAACCGCTGCAGAAGGTGGTCCCGCCTACTGTTGCCGGATCGTCGCTATTGCTGTAAAAGTCAGCATCTTCTCATTCAGGATCAGTGCCAGGGATGTTGTCTGACTCGGACAGCTGCTGCCGAACACCGAGGTTGTGAAGCACCACGCAAACTGCGACGATCTTTGACGTGCAGAGTGGGCCATAGTAGCACTCTGTACCTCTGCACGCACCGAAAGTGGGCCGTGAGGACCCCAATGCACTGTTCCACGACGCATCACAGTGATCAGTGGGTGCGGTTGAATCGGGCAGGAGGGGATCCCGCAGGATGTATTCCAGGGTTGGGGACAAGCAGCCAAGGTTGCAGAGGTTATGCACCGAGTCCTGCGCAGGACAGTGTTCTGATTAGCATAATATAAATATACACTTGAATATGTACCATACCTCTCTCACTTCTTTTAAAAGGTACTGTTTCAGCGATATGTATTGCCTTTTCATTTTTCTGCAGATAGACATATTCATAAAATTGCTTGTCTGGTTGGACTTAGCTTGTATTTGCGCGGTACATATACGGAATAAACACGACACAGACGTAAAGGGAAAGAAAGGTGGGCGCTAAACTTCGAACTGTTTATTCCATGCCCTTCCCACCCATCCCATACATGCTCAAAAAACACAATTCATCTTGCACGTGATCACATTCGAAGAAGCGTCATTTCCTTTTCCGTCAAAGCAATTGATGGTGAGCTCACACACGTCTCCCATTTCTGCCATTGCTTCGGCTTCCTTTATTTCACGTGTGAGCTGATTCCTAGACCGGCCGATAACAATACAGCTAAACAGATTAGGGGAGCACCCACAACCTTTGCAGTGCGCTGCTAAGAACCCTCCTGCTGAAAGTCTGTTTCTTGTCTGAATCAGCTCACACGTGAAATAAAGGAAGCCGAAGCAATGGCAGAAATAGGAGACTTGTGTGTGAGCTCACCATCAATTGCTTTGACGGAAAAGGAAATGACGTTTCTTCGAATGTGATCACGTGCAAGATAAATTGTGTTTTTTGAGCATGTATAAGATGGGTGTGAAGGGCATGGAACAAACAGCTGGAAGTTTAGCGCCCACCTTTCTCTTTACGTCTGTGTCGTGTTTCTTCCGTATATGTACCGCGCTAATACAAGCTAAGTTCATGGATGACCAACTCGCCTGAGCTACAACACTTCTGAATGTCTGGTTGGGTTAGCTGATTACAGCTTTCAAAGGCTCCAATGAAAAAAATGGGTTTATTTCCAAATGGTTTAGAATCAGCTCGATTCCTTCGTCAGGGGGAAGGACAATAAAGATGCTGAAGTGCAACCTTAAACTTTTTTCATAGCCCAGAAGGGGCGAGTGACTTTGGTGAAGAAGGTGTAGTGGTTTCATTTGTTTGAATAGGACTGATTTGTGGGGGGGGGGGGGGGTGGCCGCAGGCGGGCAGTGCACTCAAGGCTTGGTTTCCCTTGGTTTTGTTGTGCTTATGCTGTAAATATAAAGTGACAGCAGATTTCTTTTGCAATGGTTCGGATTGTTTTTAGTTATTTTTCTGAACCATGACTGAAGTACCTTTGAGTTAAGTCAGTTAAAAGTTTACTATTTATACTATTTCACCACTTTATAATAAAGGATCACACGATGTCGTCATGGAAGTTTCTTTCATGCTTGACTTTTCTATTGCACTAGCAGTCTTTCCCATGACCACAGAAAGACAAGTTGCACTTATACATTGAGAACGAGATGGATTATCGTGTGCTGCCAGGGTTCTCAGTACGATTTGTTTTGTAAGATGTGTGCCCGAGAGATTTTTCAATCACGGGAACACCTGCGCTACCAGAGAAGATAGTGTACAACTGGGCATAGCTCGGCACACTCACTCCTGCGTGCACTCAACTCACACTCACTCATACTCATTTGAACGTGGTGAGTTGAGTATAAGTGAGTACTCATGAGTGTGAGTGTGAATGTGAGTGAGAACTCATAAGTGTGAGTGGTCGTGAGTGTGAACTCATGAGTGTGAGTGGTCGTGAGTGTGAACGTGAGTGAGAACTCATGAGTGTGAGTGGTAGTGAGTGTGAACGTGAATGAGCACTCATGAGGGTGAGTGGTAGTGAGTGTGAACGGGAATGAGCACTCATGAGGGTGAGTACACGTGAGTATGAACGTGAGTGAGTGGGATGGCTGAAAAAATTGTGGTGAGTGAGTTTGAGTGAGTACTCCCTTAAAGTGCCGACCTATGCAACTGGGGTATGCTGCCAGTACAAACATATGGGGCAGAAATTCAGAGGATAAAACAAACTTGAGAAGTTGGGAACCACACAGCAAGTAATAAAAGAACCATGACTAATGCCTTTGCTACATTAAACACCATACACACATTCTCAAGCTTGCATACCTATCAACTATCACGGCGTCCACTGCCTAAGCACTGGCTCAAAGCAGATGCCCTCCACGCAAAGATGTGTACAAACTCAAGGTACGAAAGCAGTGTTCCGCTACATTGGTCAGATACCTGCAAAGTGTTGTGTGCAGTGGAAGAAAGTCGGCAACAGCAATACAGCCAGCCACACGCAGTACAACCGTAATTCAGTGGTGCAGCGAACTTATTTCTCTACATTTGATTTTGAAGCGCAGCTTCGACAACTCGATCTCTCATTTCATATGTGGCAGTTACTGCTTGTCTGCATATCAATGTTTGTGAAATTGGGGCGCACCCAGTACGTCTGGTTTCCTTTCATGGATTACATCTCTTCAATACAAGGCATGTACCGCGATCAAGTATGAAGCACGATGAACCTTTTTTTCCGTGTGTGTCATCAAGTCACTTCTATCGAAGCTAAATAGTGACGTAAACTTTGTTCACCTCGAATACTGCGTTCTTTACTATCACTGAAGTTCGAGCCACGGAAAATGTCGTTAAAAAATGGGACAGTGGCCAAAAGCTGTCTTTCAAGTGCCTCCTTCGCATTCTCTACTAACGGCATGCAGAACTTTAAATAAGATGAAATTTGTCCTCACCACTATGACGTTGAGGGTGTAAAAGTCGTTTCTGGAAAAGTAGGCAGCCTTGAGACCTTGAATCCATGTGGACGAAGCCTTTCTTCGCTGCGGCCGGCTCCTCCGCGCTGGCAGGGAAGGTGATCCACATAACGCCGACGCGCTCGACGATCGCTTCCCCGACAGCATTAATCGTGCGACTCGCACTTGACAGGCTCGTCACCACGGCCTCGTCATTTGCGATCGCGCCGTGGTAAATGCCGGTGGCGATGAAGCGAAGGGCGCAAAGCACTTGCAGATCAATGGTCGGGGGCTGTTCTTCGTGCCCGTACGCCGCCTCTCCAGGTCCTGGCGAAGCTTCTCGTGCAGTCATCGCACTATGCTTGTCGTCAGCCGGCACCGCAGTCGAAACGATTCATCGGGCATTGCAAAAGTATCGCGCTTATCGCGGAATTATATTCGCTCCTGCACCTCCAACTACCACACGACGCAGGACAGCGCCATTTTCTGTCGCATATGAGGCGTTCTCTTGCGGCGAGAACCACAACTTCGAGCAAGTCAAATGAAGTAACAAGCTTTTATTTTTACAAGCAAACTTTACATACACTACTTTGTGGTAATATGAACCGAAACATGTTAGCAAAGTAATTTACAGAATGACCTCTACTCATACGTATGGGAGGCGACACATCGAACGAGCAACCGCGAGCAACTCAATTTACTACAAGATGGCGGCCAATTTGGGGCACTTCGTCGTTCTCACATTTTAAGCAGCAAATATGGCGGTACGCTACGTCACGCAACGTCAAATTGACGCGACAAAGAGTGAGGCCCTGTGACGCAACGACCACCATGAGTTCAATGTCCAATCATGTTACAGACATGGCGGTTCTTCGTCAAGCGAGCAGTAGTTTCGACAAGCCGCAACTTCATCGTACGCACAGCTTAGTACCATATTTCGGTTTCGTTATTCAGTCCAAACCTTTCTTTATAGATGGCAGAGCACGGCGAAGGGCTTCTTCGGAAAAAAAAACTTTTTTTTCACGTTACGTCATCGCGAATTCCTGTGTCGTAACGCTATTACAGCGCCACAAGACGAACGACCTCGCGTGACCAATCAAATCAGGCTAATGGCGGAATTTGACAACATGGCGGAATTTGACAGTGTCCAGAATAGCACCCTATATCGGTCGCGAAACTTGGAACGAAAAGTGGTCGAAAACCTATTGCCATAGATATCAACGCCCGCCGCACGATGGAAGCGCGACTAGGTGAGGAGGGGACAAATAAAGAAAACCAAAAACTCAAGACAATTTTTTTTCGAACTCTCATACTTTTTTATATGCCTATGTAAACTAAAAATTTACTTTACGGTTTATCTGACACTTGGCTAAATGGTTGATTGCCTCATTTTTTTGGTCGAGCGCCATAAATGGGGGGGCGTGTGCAGGCAGTCTGCTATCAGTGCTTATGTTTAGTTCGGCGCATTGCCGGGTCAACGAGGCATCGCTCACTTTTGCGTGGTGGTTTCGTGCGTACCTTCAGTAGATTATTTATTTGCTTCTGTGCTGTTTACTGGCGTGACATTTCAGAGCTGAACTAGCTCACAGAATGTGTAGATAGCCGCTCCTGTGACTGCCGACTGCCTTGCGCTGGCGCACGGCCGGCGTGCCCTCGCCTTTCGTGATGGTGAATGCGACACGCTAAGCAAAGAGACGCTGTACTCTAAGGTTGCCAAAGTGATATTCTCAAGGCTGCTGTCTCGCTGCAGTGGTTTTCCACGATTGGGCAACGTGAGTTTTCGAACCTATGTGCTATTGTGCTCGTGAACAGTTGTAGAACAATTTCTTTATCTGCAAAGTTTTTGGTGTACACTTCAAGCACACTGTTTGGCTAATAAAACAACCGTGCTTCCTCAATCTTTCTTGCTGGTCTTCCTTTTCTCTCCCGCACGCAATCGGCGAGCCATAAAGGCGCAATAAAATCGCGTATTTATCAAAAGGCATGTAAAAGGTCAGCAATTAAGAAACATTTCAATTTCGCGCCATTTAGGGCAAATGCACGACGTCGCTACCGCTTCCGGTTGTGCCGTAATATTTTATTTTTTATTTCTTGTTTGCTGTTAGTTGTACCCTCCATACGTAGATGGCGACGGTGGCAACGAGCCGCCAGCTACTGGATACATGGGCTTCTATGGAAGTTACGCTACCAGTTTACATATACCTTGATAGCACTGCGAATGCTTGCCGCTGTTCGGGTTTCATTTGACGCGGATAGTACATTGTATGGGATACCTAAAATGGGACGTATTGCGTATTTTTTGTGATATGATTAAGTTGCGCAATGGTTTTTTAGTCCCGCTACCCCCCAACTAAATGACAGCAGCGAAAATGGGGAGTAAGTAGAGCATTGTATATCCTAAGTTTTTGATCTGGTAATATTCGTTGATATTTCTTAAGACTTCCACTAGTCTACAAAGCTTATTTCTTATGTTATTTGTGTCATGCTCCCAAGACATGTGTTCGTGAAACACCACTTCTAGTGTCTTTGCGAAGGGTGAGCATTCCATTTTGATATTATTTAAGTGTAATGCATTAAGCATAGGACATAGTTCGGAAAATAACAGCTTTAGTTTTAGAACAGTTTATTCGTCAAGAGTTTTATACTGTCCAAGTGTACAGTCTGGCTAATGTGTCATTTGCCGATGATATGAAATTGCCAATATTTGCTCCAGAAAAAAAAAACAAGCTTCCGTCATGTGTATAAATAACGTATTCTATTGAAGTATCTGCTTTCATAATGTCGTTTATCAAAAATCGCCAGACCTGCGCGGAACACGCAGCACAGTCACAGCGAAAGCTAGAAGAGCGGCCTTTCTGGAGCCCGTTGTAGACTCTCTTGGGGTAACTATTACAAGTACACAAGCAAGGTACCCATTACGCCATAAATCATCGTAACTATCGAAGCAGGGAACCCACTCTGCCATTCTTCGTCAATCTGTGGAGAAGCGTGGTACCCACTACACATCTGTAATGCATTACGTGCACTTTGTGCTGTGGCTGATGACGACAAGCAATTATGGCCGAGTCTTTTGTAATGGGTTTGAAGCAACCAACGGCCCGGTCACTCGTTGCGCAATTCGCATTGTGTGACACCTGGTTGTTATTTTACTCTTCTACGACGCTATATTACATATGTTAACACGATTGCTTGCCCGACATGGCACCTATATATAAAGGGCATTTTCGCGAAGGAGTTTCGAGCACCAGCGTGGCTCTGTGGTAGAAAACTCGACTGACAAGCAGCGGGCCTGGGTTCGCATACCATCCGTTCCTAGAACTTTTAGATGCGAAGCATCTTATGCTCGGGGCTCTGTCCGTCCCTCCCGTGTCCCGCGTCCCGCCACTGTCATGAAGTAGGGAAGCACCCATTATGCGAACCAGAACGCTGTAGTAATATGAAGGCCGTCAACCCTAACACAGTCATCAGAGTCATGGCCGAGAGCTCAGAGAGGCTGCTTAGCAATGGCTAGGCAGGTGGTGTCTGTCGCCCAGGTTGACCCCATTCCTTGAGTCATGGCCGAGAGCACAGAGGCGCTGCTTAGCAATGGCTAGGCAGGCGGTGTCTGTCGCCCAGGTTGACCCCATTCCTTAATCTTGCTTGCATGTGTTTGGAAGGGGGCTTAGTCCGTCCCTCCTTCCCGCGTCCCACACTACCACAGCGCATGCGCGTCCCCTCCCCCCTCTCTCTCCTAAGCTTGTGATCTCATAATAGCTCACGCCATAATATATATAAGGGCCCCAAACACCATCACTGTCACCAGAGCCGGAGGAACGCGGGAAGGAGGAACGGACTAAGCCCAGCTCCCCCAAACACATGCAAGCAAGATAAAGGAATGGGGTCAACCTGGGCGACAGACACCACCTGCCTAGCCATTGCTAAGCAGCCTCTCTGTGCTCTCGGCCATGACTCTGGTGACTGTGGTAGTGGTATACGGCCTTCATATTACTACAGTGTTCTGGTTCGCATAATGGGTGCTTCTCTACTTCATGAAAGTGGCCGGACGCGGGACGCGGGTGGGAGAAACATAGCCCCGAGCATAAGATGCTTCGCATCTAAAACGAATGCCGTGGGCGGAAAACAAAAGCTTCCTCATCTCCCGCTAAAGGGAACCATGCGTGGATGCGAAGCAGCGGGGAGATGGTTAGCTTGAGCGGGAGAAACGTCGTCGCTCCCGTTTCGCGGCAGCGGCCCGGGCGCTCACCGCGGCGCTGCACAGGAGAGAGAATGTGGCTCGCGCGCTCCGTCATATTCATACCGCGGAACTACCGTGGCGCCCCCCAGCGGAGTATGCAGCTGTCGCACCACCTGTCGTGCTCGCCGCTCCGTAGAGTAGAGGATTCCTAGAGGAGAGAACGGGGGAGACCGTAGCAGAGGTGACAGAGAGGTAGGGGACGCGCATGCGCTGTGGGACGCGGGCGCCTCAGCTAGCGGGCCGCAGTTACGAAATTATAGTCTCCCGCAACGGCCGGGTCAGTGAAGAGCTAACGTTTCCATTTGAAACAAAAAGGCCTTTCCCATATATGCGCCATTCCAGAGGGGGGATTTCGGGTTCGAGAAACACATCGCTCTTTTTAATGACTGACATGAGGACACCGAGGGTGTAATAGAGTTTTTCTTCCACGGTTATATTTTTAACTTATGGTGACCGCTTGGGCCGCGCTGTGTAGTTCATGAATATTCTGAAGGAAAAAAAATATAGGACACTGATATACGGGCCGCAAGAGAAAGGTTCGCGGGCCGCGTGTTTGAGACCCCTGCCGTACATAAAAACAAGTGCTTCACTTAGGTTAACCTATGCTACAGCTGTGCTGTAAAGTCATTTGTATACTTGTCGGAATCGTGTATCCTGAAAACCAGAAGCGCCGACGACATGTAGACGGACTCGGTTTGTACGCTAGGCCTAACCTTTGGTGGTTCAGAAGCGTGAAAAGCTGGGCCGGTTGGTTCATCGTTAGATGCGAAAACAAACCAGCGAAAACTTAGGACAAGGACGAAAGAAGAGGCACAATCAAGCACACACCGTCGCCGGACTTACAACCAATTTATTGACGCATCCACAAATGGTTAAATACCTCCTCCCGCGCACGCGCACACGCCACAGCCTGAAGCCTATCATCTGCCCCATAATCAGCCACACCCTGAAAGAAACATCCACTCATTTTCTGTGATATGCACAGAAGGTTCGCTTAAACAAACGTGCCCATTCTTTTTGATATGGTACGCCTCAAGCAGTTCGCGTTCAATTTTTTATTTATCCCTGCCTAGAATACAGGTCTGTCGAAACAAAGGTACGCAGCCGTTGCAACCGCCTCTTCTTTCGTCCTTGTCCGAAGTTTTCGCTGGTTTGTTTTCGCATCTAACCTTTGGTGGAAGTCATACTGGGTGAAACATATCTCGGCGAAGGCCGAAGGTAAAAATTGTGCACTTTAGCTTCGGAAGCTTCTTTACTGTTACATTAAAGTGCGGCTGAGGTAAGTGCATGAGTGTGCAAGGGTTACCAGAAATGCGTTTCTAGCGTTGCCGATATCAAGTGGTGGCTCTTTTCTGGTCTACGCGTTGGAGGGGGCAATGGCGAAGTCATAGCTCATTCACTTCTCGACAGCTGAGCTGCGATGAAACAAATTTAATGTCGCTGTTCACAGCGACACCTCTAGATTTATAAACATCACAATACAGCAACACATCGCGGATGTCAAACTCATAAAATAAGTACGTGCACAAAATGTAAACATTCACAACTGCTGTGACCCACAAAAATTGAGGTGTTTATTGACGCCGCATGAATAACCCACAAAAAAAGCGCGATAGAAAGCACAATGATCGGCGTTGACTTCTTTGAATTGTAAGAATATTTTCCCACATATTGGCGTAGGGAACATCAGAAATCGGTAATTTCACATACTACCATGTGCACCCATTGGAGATATACTGATGCGGCGATAGTCCTGCCTGCATAGATTCAGCGCCATGCTTCCTTCCATCATGCCACTGTCATCCAGCTTGTTCACCCAGCTATGCTCCAAAACATGTTTGGCATTCCCACCAACAGTCAGCATTTTCTACTTTCACCATTGTTGGCCATTTTGAACACCAACAGAAGCTCGCCACCACCACCTGCCACCATTTTTTTCACTTTCTCCACCACCAGCCATTCTGAACGACGGTTTCTAGCTTATCCACTATTCTTTCTACCTTATCCACCAACGACTCCGGCATCCACCAACCCAGCGTTTTCAATAGGGTGCGTCCCTGACCTGTATCTGAAGAATGAACAGTTCCAGTTCTGTTCTGGATAGGCCTGGTCCCGTATACACCGCGCTGCAACAACAACACATCAAGTGTGGGCTGCAAATGCAAGTCCAACGCTGGATGCGTGAATCGGTCATGGCCAGGATTGCGTTGTCTTCACAAAAGATGCTGACCAATGGCTTTTAATCAGTGTTTAGGACAAATGTGGAACACAGCAAGTAGTTTCGGAAGCGTGCGATACAGAAAATAACGGCTCGTGCCTCTAGATTCCAGTTATTTCACTCAGCAGGCGTGAAAGTTTGAGATGCCAAAGCTAGAGGCTATTCCACTCTTTTTTTTTCAAGAATGTGAAAGCAGCGTACCTTATGACGAAACATCACAGGCTAGAATCAGTCCCTTAGATGGGTGCCAACACTTTTGCCTCCACAATGACTTCCTACCTAATGGCTTCGCTCTTCATCCGCACGTCTCCAGTGACTTTTCTAGTGAAGGAGTGTGCTCAAGGGTGCCAGTAGTATAGACACGTTCGGTAGAAAACTTGCGTAGTATGACAAGGGTAATAATAGCACTTTATTTACAGTAAGCAGAATGCACAGCTCTCTGCCGGGGCAAGGGCTAAAGTGAGACAAGCCTGACAGAGGCACCTGTCCCTCTGAAGTTCGTGACAGTGCATAATCTTCGAGATAAGCACACTCAAAAAAGGTGAGCTCAGCGACGTCTTTGGGCTCGGGTGCTTCAACGATGGGTTCAGTGTTTTTTTCTTGATGGCCCATTTCCTTGATATCGTGGCCGCTGACAGCCTTCACTTCAGGCCTGTTCTGTGTCCGCAGTGTTTCCGGCAGCTCTCATGACTAATCCGTAATAAGCTAACGTCGTGTGGACAATTTCCTACTGCTAAATGCGAGGGAGCATTTCCTCTCAAGGCTTAGCCCAAAAAACCGGAGGAATTAACACACGAGGACACAGCGCTTCTTTTGCGTCCTAGTGCTTATTAACCTTCAAATTTGCAGTACGAACTAGCCCACCAGTCGGTCTTATTGAGCATTTCCTGTTCTTTTTTTATTTATTCATTTGAGAGCATTCATCCTGTGCTATGGGACGCCCGAGACACAACTTGGGCACGTAAACTCTATCACGCTAAACGAAAACACGCTTTCCGCAGCAAACGTTTGCGGCACTATTCCTTTAATCCCCGCTGTCTCTAAGCTGAAAAACAAGCAGGCTTCATTCTCAATCGCCTAACGTGACTTGAAGGCAATATTGTCATGGGGTGAGAGTATAGAAGGAAGAAATGTATTTACAAAATATACAGACAGAGATTGGAGCAGCTGCTGCCAGGATGGCGGAACAGCAAGAACACGAGCGCAGTATGATTCGTCGTCTTCATCGTCGTTCTGAAGCATTCTTGTTTCTGGTGGCTTGTAACATAATACCCCCGCCGCTGATAGCGCCGTGTCAGCGCTTAAGAAAGAGCAGTATGGCTTGAGGCGGGAGACGTGCACGGGGTCAGAAGCGGGTACGGAGGATGACGAACTACTCTCCAGCGGGGCGATCTAGTATGTGACCTCGGAGAGCTGGCGCAACACCTTGTAAGGCCCAGAGTAGCGAGAGAGAAGCTTCGATGACAGGCCAACGTGGCGGCAAGGTTTCCAAAGGAGGGCCAAGGAGCCAGGGGAATAGGAAATGACTCTGTGATGTCTGCCGTAGCGGGTTTTCTGAGACAGCTGGGAGGCAGGAAGACGATCTCGTGCGATCTGTCGAGCGTATTGAACGGGAGAAGTTACATCACGGGCGTACTCGGTGAGAGTGTACGTAGCTGATGGTAGAAGAGTCTCAAAGGGTAACGTGGGATGGCGGCGAAACAATAGATAGAAAGGGGAAAAGCCAGCGGTGTCGTGGCGCGATGAATTGTACGCGAACGTCACGTAAGGCAAAGTGCTATCCCAACCACGATGATCTGCGGAAACGTACAAGGATAGCATTGTGGTCAAGGTGAGATTGACGGGCTCCGTGAGTCCATTTGTTTGCGGGTGGTAGGTAGTGGTGAGCTTGTGACGCGTGGAACACGCACGGCGAATGTCCTTGACGACCTTCGAAAGAAATGAGCGCCCACGGTCGGTCAGTAGCTGCTGTGGAGCGCCGTGGTGGAGAATAACGTCGTGAAGCAAAAAGTCCGCGACGTCAGTGGCACAGCTTGTCGGTAATGCCCGCGTGATTGCGTATCGTGTCGCGTAGTCAGCAGCTACAGCAATCCACTTGTTTCCAGTCAGAGACGTTGGAAATGGTCCAACAAGATCGAGGCCGACGCGGTAGAAGGGGGGCAGTTGGAATGTCGATAGGTTGAAGAGGACCAGCTGGCGGCAGGGAAGAATGCTTGTAGTTCTGACAGGACTGACAAGCAGCAACGTATAGACGCACTGAACGGTAAAGGCCTGGCCAGAAGAATCAACGCCGTACGCGATCATACATGCGGGTTGCTCCGAGATGTCCAGCGGTTGGGGCGTCGTGAAGCTGTTCAAGAACAGCCGAACGGAGTATTGTACAGGAACTACAAGCAGTAGCTCCGGCATCTCGCAACTGGTGTTGCGTCGGTAAAGAATGCCATCACGCAGCACGATGGAGCGACGGGTCCGCGTGGTGAAAACGTAGATGGTGCCTGACAGACCGCAAGTGGACATCACTGAGGTGTTCCTTGCGTATGTCGGTGAAGTCAGATTTGGCGAAGACACAGGCGTCGGAATCATGCGCTGACAAGTCGGGAGGATCCACTGGATGACGGGATTGACAGTCGGCATCCTGGTGCATTTAGGCCAGACTTGTATGTCGCTTAGCAAAACGTTTTCTTGGGCTAGTTGGTTCATGACTTCTGAAGGAAAAATTGTAGCGCAAAGAACACACGGTCAGACAAAGAGCGCCAGTCCCGTGCTCTTTGTCTGTCCGTGTGTTGCTTTGCGCTACAATTTTTCCTTCAGAAATTGTATGTCGCGTCAAAGCTGTATTCCTGAAGTTTCAAAGCCCAGCGTCCAAGCCATCCAGCGGGATCTTTGAGGGACGACAACCAGCAGAGCGCATGGTGATCCGTAATTACCGAAAAAGTGCGGCCAAACATGTGTGGTCGAAATTTTCCGACGGCCCAAACTAGTACGAGGCACTCACGCACAGTGATGGAAAACTTGCATTCCGAAGAGGAAAGGAGGCGACTGGCATAGGCGATGACGCGATCCTGTCCTTGTTGCCGCTGAGCGAGAACAGCGCCGATGCCATGTCCGCTGGCATCGGTACGAACTTCAGTAGGGGCTGACGGGTCGAAATGGGTGAAGATTGGTGGGGTGGTAAGTAATGTTGTAAGTGTGCGGAAGGCAGTTGCTTGGTCGGTACCCCAATAAAACGAATAAAACGGTACATCCTTCTTCAGGAGTTCCGTGAGAGGTCGGGCAATGGCGGCAAAATTCTTGACAAAACGACGAAAGTAAGAGCACAGGCTGACAAAGCTCCGTACATCTTTCGCGGAATGTGGAATCGGGAAATCTTAAACGACTCGAATTTTGTCGGGATCAGGTTGCACGCCACGAGCACTGACAAGATGACCAAGCACAGTGATTTCGCGGCTGTCAAAATGGCATTTAGAAGAGTTGAGTTGAAGGTCTGCTGCTCTGAAAACTCCAAGAACAGTTGACAGGTGCCTAAGGTGGCTTTCGAATATGGGTGCGAATACGATGACGTCATCCAGATAGCAGAGGCACGTTGACGATTTGTATCCACGAAGGAGGGAGTCCGTCATCCTTTCGAATGTAGTTGGGGCGTTACACAAACCGAATGGCATAACTTTAAACTGGAAAAGTCCGTCCGGTGTAACGAATGCTGTCTTTTCACGGTCTCGATGGTCGAAAGAAATCTGCCAGTATCCCTACCTCAGGTCGATAGATGAGAAGTAGGCAGACCCGTGTAGGTTGTCGAGAGCGTCGTCAATTCGCGGCAGTGGGTAGACGTCCTTGCGTGTTACTTTGTTTAAGTGACGATAGTCTACGCAGAAGCGCCAGCTGCCGTCCTTCTTCTTCACTAACACGACCGGTGACGCCCATGGGCTGCAGGATGGTTTGATGACCTCTTTTGTGAGCATTTTTTCAACTTCACGCTGTATGACTTAGCGCTCAGCATGGGACACGGGATAGGGACGTCGTGGAATCGGGGTGGCGTCTCCAGTATTGATTTTATGAGTGACAAGGACTTTCTGACCCAAAGGGCGGCCATCAATATCAAAGATGTCGCGGTAAGAATTAAGCATGCGCCGGATATCTGCTTTCTGTGCTAGAAGGAGGTCTGTGGCAATCATCTTGTCAATGTTGTCATCGGCTGTGCTTGTTGGAGGAGAGCACCGAGCAGAGGACAAAGAAGCGTCGGCAGCGAACGCAGAAATAGCATCTTCGATAGAAGAGACATTGGCTAGAGTCATGCCATCTGGAATAACTTGCGTGCACCAGCTGAAGTTCAGTACCAGGAGGGACGCTCGGTTATTCGTCACTGTCAAAAGTGTGTGCGGAACAGCAACATTTCTGGACAGCAGGACGTCGGCAATAGCTGTCAACGTATAACCGCCGTCGGGAATGGGAGGGAAAGACCTCAGGTTCACATACGTAACGACTTGAGGTGCCAGACGTACGTAATGTACAGAGCACAAACGCGGTTCAGGTGTCGGTGGAGGGTCATAGCAACATGGTAGTTCAAGCTGAAGCAAGCCGGTTCTACAGTGAATCAGGGCAGAGTGGGCGGATAGAAAGTCCTACCGAGGAGTTCATGGGAGCATTTCTCAAGCACTACAAACGGGACGGTTGTGGAGCGGTGAGCAACACTTATACGCGCGGAGCACATCCCAAGCACGGCAAACGTCCCACCATTGGCGACTTGGACAAGGTGTATCGTGGGGGGCGTTAAAACTTTCTTAAGGCGGCGACGAAGCTCCGAATTCATGACCAATATGTGAGCCCCTGTATCGACAAGAGCAACAACGAGCGCGTCGTCCACTTTAACATCAATTAGGTTGCGTCTAGTCTGTAGCGTGGTCAAAGGATTTGGTGGGCAAGTTGTCGATGCAGCGTCACCTCCGGGAGCTGCATCGTCTAGTTTTCCCGAGGCAGGCGATCAGTCGGCGACGTTGGACGGCAAAATTGGGGCGAGCGAGACGATGGGCGACGGGTCAGCGATGACGGTGACCCGTCGCGGTCAGCGTCACCGCTGTCAGCGTCACCGCTGTCAGCGTCACCGGTCAGTGTCACCGTCGCGGTCAGCGTCACCGACGGGTCAGCGGTGACTGACGACCATGTGGGGATGGTGAACGCCGACGATACGGCATAGAAGGAACGTCGTCACTGGCGGCTTGAGATATGGCTCGTCGTAAAGTTGGACCAAAGGACCAGGCAGGATTTCGTACAGGCTTCTCAACAACAGACCATATTCATACTATCAATCAGGTGATAGAGAAATGCGCGGAATACAACCAACCCCTATACATAGCCTTCATAGATTACGAGAAGGCATTTGATTCGGTGGAGACATCAGCAGTCATGCAGGCACTGCAGAACCAGGGCATCGACGAAGCCTATATAAACATAATGGAAGAAATCTACAGCGGATCCACAGCCACTATAGTCCTCCATAAAGAAAGCGACAGAATCCCAATAAAGAAGGGCTTACGGCAGGGAGACACGATCTCTCCAATGCTATTCACCGCGTGTTTACAGGAGGTTTTCAGGGCCCTAGACTGGGAAGAGTTAGGGATAAAAGTTAATGGAGAGTATCTCAGTAACCTGCGATTCGCTGATGACATTGCATTGATTAGTAACGCGGGAGACGAATTACAGCTTATGATTACTGAACTGGATACGGAAAGTAGAAGAGTAGGTCTGAAAATTGATATGCATAAAACTAAAGTAATGTGGAACAATCTCGGCAGAGAACAGCGCTTTGCGATAGGTGGCGAGAGACTGGAAGTTGTAAAGGAGTACGTCTACTTAGGACAGGTAGTAACCGCGGAGCCGAACCATGAGAGTGAAATAACTAGAAGAATAAGGATGGGACGGGGCTCATTCGGCAAGCATTATCAAATCATGAATGGTAGTCTACCACTATCCCTCTAGAGGAAGGTAACAGCTGCATCTTACCGGTACTTACCTACGGAGCAGAAACCTGGAGACTTACAAAGAGGGTTCAACTTAAACTGAGGACGACGCAGCGAGCGATTGAAAGGAAAATGATAGGTGTAACCTTGAGAGACAGGAAGAGAGCAGAGTGGGTCAGGGAACAAACGGGGGTTAAGGATATCATAGTTGAAATCAAGAAGAAGAAATGGATATGGGCCGGGCACGTAGCACGTCGGCAGGATAACCGCTGGTCATTAAGGGTAACTGACTGGATTCCAAGAGATGGCAAACGCTTGAGGGCGAGACAGAAAATAGGTGGGTAGATGAGATTAAGAAGTTTGCAGGTATAACGTGGCAGCAGAAAGCACAGGACCGGGTTGATTGGCGAAACATGGGAGAGGCCTTTGCCCTCCAGTGGGCGTAGACAGGCTGATGATGATGATGATGATGATGATGATGAAAGTTGGAAGTGTCGGTGGTCAATCTCCGGGCGACGGTTGTACCCATAGGATTCCTGATGCCAATACCCCCGGCTGTCGCAATGGCGGGCCACGTGACCAATAAGATGGCAGTTGAAGCAAATGGGACGGCCATCAGGAGTCCTCCACTCGGCGGCATTACGAGGGCGCATCGGAAGGTTCTGACCTTGGGCATATTGATGTGAGGTTCGACGGAGGTCCATCAGTCGGGAGGGTGCTGCGGTGCATTCAGAATTCAGGCCAGCATTGGAAAGCTCCTGACGAGCGATAGCATGAACAAGTGGTACCATCTGGGAGCTAGAGTCACAGTCGCGGGAGCATGTGGAAGTCGGAGCCACAGCTTCAAGTTCCCGGCGGACTATCTGCGTCACGAGCTCTGCAGAGGACAGGTACGTCTTCACATGACCATGTTGCTGCCGTGTTCGGAAGTTGAGCGAAATGGTGGGCGATGCGTCGACATTTTGCGGCATGAAAACGCTGACACTCCTTGATTATTGAATCCACGGTGTCACAGTTTTTGCATATGAGAAGGCTGAACGCATCATCTGCAATGCCTTTTAAGATGTGCCCTACCTTCTCTGTTTCGTTCATGCCGCTGTCTGCTTTGCGACAAAGGGCAAGCACGTCCTGTAAATACGTCAGGTACGATTCTGTCGACGTTTGTGCTCGAGTTGCTTACTCCTTCTTGGCCGCTGCCTTTCTGCCTGCAGACTTGCCGAAAAGGGCGTGCATCTTTTCCTTGCATGCGTACCAGCTTCCAATTTCTTCCTCGTCGTTCTCGAACTATACTTTGGCTGTTTCTTTTAAGTAGAACAAGATGTTCGCCAACATAAGTGCGTCGTCCCAGTGATAATTTTCGCTTGTGCGTTCGTACATCGGCAGCCAGTCTTCAATATCGACATTGTCAGTGCCACAGAACGTAGCAGGATCCTTTACCTGAGGCAGGACAGCGGTTGTTCTGGTCGCTTCAGCGGGAGCCGACCCCTCTTCTGCCATCGCGGGAAAAGCCAAGCGTCGGCCACTGCGGAGTTCCGTTGTATCGTGTTGGTACCGCGCACCACCACCAAATGTCACTGGGTGAGAGAAGGAAGAAATGTATTTACAAAATATACAGACAGAGATGGGAGCAGCTGCTGCCAGGATGGCGGAACAGCAAGAGTGCTATATCGTTCGTCGTCTTCATGGTCGTTCCGAAGCATTCTTGTTTCTGGTGGCTTGTAACAATATTGATCCCCCTCCTCCAAATTTGCACTGCCACCAGGATCGGAGGCAGCTTTCTGATCTTCTGAGTCGAGGTCCTTTCCTCCGAAAGAAAGCGTTTTGCGCTGCCTCCGTCATCGTCCCACGTTTGACATAGCAACCATGTCGAGTCATCATGTGACGCCACGTTATGTGACATCGTGGTGACGTCAAAATGTCGACATCACTATCTTTGGCCATTCGTGACGTCAGTATTCGCATTGGGTGGGGCATCTTTCGCCTAATATGCCTACTGGTTGCCTGCTTCGTCGTCGTTTGGTCTTCTTCATTACACGACGAATATCGCAAAGGTTTTTTCAGTGCTGCGAACAAACATAGACAAATAAGAGGAAGAAAAGAGTAGTCCAGTGTTCTTCTCTCTTTGTCCGCATTTACAAAGTCTTCACGGTGAACGCTCACCAACCCCAGGTTGGCGCTCTACTGCGAATAATGCCTCACGCCTGATACGAATAATGCCCACTAATAAAGGTTCTTTTAGCTTAATATGGTTGGGTTAAAAATGCCCCCTCCTCTCCACAGCAATCCATTAGCTGTCTTATATTCATGCAAATGCATATGAGACCGGTGAATCATTTATTTAAAACAGTCTCTTTGGCAGGGGAGCAGATAAGCAGCAATTAAGTCTGCCGTAAATATTTTGGTTTTCATTCGAAGAGAGCTCAGTTACTGGAGGTATAATTTACCTGCGAGTCATTACTGGAAGAGCGTCTCGGAGTTGGCACGGTGCGGTTAGCCCAAAATAATGGCAGCTCGTCATTATTTGGTATCAGCTCCGAACGCTATCTTACACTTACGATGCTTGTAAATAAACAAGGTAGACATTCAACAGCTAACTAGAGGTGCAAGAAGTGGAACAAGCCATAATATGAATAGAACTAAAATATCTTCTAACCATTAAATCTTAAGCTGATACAACTCCAGGAACGTCGCCAATTTTAATGCCTGAAATACCGCCACAATTATATGAATTCACCCCACTCTTTACAGGAGTATGTTTCAATTTCAGCCCCTTGAAATACTCGACAATATCATGCTCTAAATACTTTTTCGTATTATTCTCAACCAGCCTTGTTTTCTACAGTTATTTTCCTCGTACGATTCAGTGTTGGGATGCTTTAACCGGAAATGCACGCAAATAAGAGCTGGGGCACACTGTCGGGGAATTTCTTACTGCTATTGCACCGTTTTAATGCAGCTGTAAATTTTTTTTATTGCCAACTCCAGCTATGGCTGCAGCATGTATAAATAAATAAATAAATAAATAAATAAATAAATAAATAAATAAATAAATAAAATGGAAAATCTTCTCATGGAATACTGCTCCCGTTGCACTTGCTAAGCGCTCTTTATCTGAATGACTGTTTGCGTACCTGCCCGGTGGGAGGCCAGTAGCGTTGGTGAACGACGATGCCGCGTTGGTGAGCACAGGCGCCGCTGAGTACGCCTTCCCCGGCGAGTCCCCCACAAACAGGACGGCAGCAACGGACTCATGTAGCGTGTACGCGACCAGCAGCTGGCCGTTGTGGCTGTTGGGCGTCTTGCTGCTGGGCACCTGGGGAGGATGAGGGACGCGTTTCACGTGGAAGCCCACAACGACGGTCATCGTGCAGCCTCACCAGGAAGGGCAGCACGGCTTGCTTGTTGCTTTCCAGCAGGATGACCTGCGCGGAGGTGGTCGCCTGGAGTTGCGCTGCAGCCAGGTCGCAAGGCGGCGCCGCCGACACGTTCAGCGTGGCTCGCGCCTGCACCTGGGGCTCGTTCAACGCCTGCGTCAAAAAAGGTGCGATAATTTTCAAAGAGGGACACCGAATCACCGGTTCCCCAGCCTTTCTCGCAACGATGTTTGGTGATGACAACAATCATCAAAGATAACCACTTGCTCTCTTCGAAGAAAGACTGCTATTGTTGGTGAAAAGCTTTATGGAGTCAGCCTTATGTGTTCTATAGTTGTCTTAGCTAAATCAGCAGGTTGAAATAAGCAAAAACTTGGTTTTAGGTTCCCATACCAATGGCCGTGAGAAAATCCGTAAACATGGGGTGTGTGCTCGAGCCAACGTTTCGACAAATGGACTTGTCTTCTAAAGGTTGGAACAATTACATTGTAGGTCCGGACACAGCTTTCCACCGCGTTCGATCGTCGCATGTGCCGAGGATTCGGCCAAGACGCCGGCATGCGTAAAGCGAGCAGCCGCACCTACGGCAGCGCTCAGAGTACCGCAGCTAAGATGTGCTGAGATGGGTCTTCTTGCCGGGGCAGAACGCCAAAGGAGAGCTCGATCTACTTGCTCAGTTCCGCTTATAATAAGCGGATTTGGGCTTCTGTTTTCGCCGAGTCGTGTTTTTCATGCTTATTTGAATTTTCCCAGCAATTAGAGTTATTTTAGTGATCGTTCCCCAACAACGCGTTTGTCGTTCACTAAAATCGCATTTGTCGATGACTTTTTGTAGTGGAGTGTTCAAGTCAAACATGCGCTGGGCCAATCAAAAAGTAACGTTAATTATGCACTGGCAAACGTGCATTCAACCGAATGGAGACTACCCTGGAGACAATGTTGAAAAATAACATGTGCTTTCGTTCATAGTTGTCTATGTGTTCGCTGTGCAAAATAATTACAGGGGTTTTTTCAATGCTCCTTCGTATTTGGTGACATTTTTCGTTATAATTGAAAATGTTATAAAGAATGGAAAAGTTGATTAAATTTCCGCTTTTTTTTTACTCCTTCACCAAAGCATTTTTTGGGCTTCTTTTGTGGCAATTATTTGCTTGTTAGCTCGGTAGCACCTTGCTGCACCACCACTCTTTCTGTCTCTGCGCCCGGCAGCAACGGTGAGAGATCCGCCTTCCTGCAGCCACAGCCAAGTCTTCGATCTAAAAAGACTGGGCGTGCAAACACGGGCAAGAAAGAAGGCACCCCCCTTACAACTGCAAAGGCGCACGACGGCGGAAAAGAACGCACGAGAACGTATCTGCGCATGTCCAGGAAACAGGCGAACCTGTCATTCCGGCACGCGTGGCGGTCTGCGTAAAAGATAACTCTCAAGATTTCTTTTTTATGCAAGTTAATGAACGGTCGACTCACGCATGCGCTACCACTATTTTGCCATAGCTCAATCATTTGACGCGTTTTTTTTTTTCATTCCTGTGCCTGTACAAATCTGCGCATTAATAGAATTTTGCGCGCGCTCACACTCTCGACAATATAAGGATCAGAAGGTGAGCCTCCGGCTAGCGATCTCTTTTGTTGCAATAATCTCTGGTTAACACAGCGCCCTACGCAGTGTTACGAGAATTCTTCTGGCAGGCGCCATTGTGCGTGAACCTGTCAGTCCATGGGGCAATTCGTTGGACGGAGGCACGAAAGGCCGCATGTTCCTCGAGGTGGCTAACTACCGCGTGGTCAAGCAGGCCAGGAATGCGTCCTTCGACACCAGAAGAGTTGAAATCTGGGCCAGTTGGTTTATGTTACATGAAGAAAGCCAGCAAAAGCACGGGACACGAGAAAGAGGCAGACGCAAGTTTCTTGGACACCCCTCTCTTTCGCGGTGTTTACAGCGTGGGGTGTCAGCCTTGAAGAGAATCTCACCAAACCACGGTATTCACTACAAGAACGCAGAAATAAAGGTTTGCACGTGTTCGAGTGGTTGACGACCCCTCCTCCCTCCTCAAGAGTTGAGAAGTGGGCTTGTTGGTAAGTCATGAGGAACCTGACACCTGTTGTCTTCCTTCTTCTGTCAAGTTCGCGTTGCAACTAATTCCACTTCCTCCTAGCCGGGAGAGTCTTTGGGATCAAGCCGCTCGAACTGTGAGACTAGTGCGTTGACCTGGCGCAGTGCACTCGTGACCCGACTGGACTATGCCCTCACCAGGTGTATTGTGTGGTGCCTTTACCCTTTCTCGTAGGCGGGGCACCGAGACGGCAGGACACCACCGTAATGGCGGAAGATGCTGACACCGGTTTGAGCGCCTCAGTGTTGCGAGGCTATAAAAGCCGAAGACCTTTTCTAAAAATATTTCCTTCGTTATTACTATGTAAATAAATCTCTGTCTTCTCGTACGAACGCCTCTACAAAGTTGGCACGATGGGTCCGACGAGCTAGCACAATGTCGAGACCCTCCGGACCTGGGTTCCCAACGAGTGGTATCAGCGCAGAGCTGCTGCTAACCACCAACAATTGGAGGCAGCGGTGAGATGCGGCTAACCATGGATTCCCAACAGTAGGCAAGGCAGTTCCAGCCTTGAAGAAGACAAGTCCACTTGTTCAAACGTCGGCTGGAGCGCACACCCCATGTTTACGGATTTTTTCGTCGCAAGCTGCTATCTTCACCTTCCTGCCGTTTTTTGCTTACGAATGGCCGGGAGAACTGCTGAACTAAGCGCGCCCGCTAGAGCGAATCTTTAGCCACTCTAATTTTTCGGCATCGTTTTGCATGTCGTAACTGGCCTCTACAAGCCTGTGAGGGTCACTGAGTTCTAGCGCCAAGGATCAGTACATTGACCGAGTTGCGACACTGCCCAGTTCGTAACAGAACTGGGCAGTGTCGCGATACAAGAGTATCACGACAGTATTTTAGAGATACTTTTCAGTATCTGTATTTCTGTTTCGAGGTACATTTGAGAAATGTATTTGTATCTCAGCAGCGAAATACTTTTAAGATGTGCCGATTATATCGCGATACTGTGCAGGACACAGGGTGTCTCGTTAAATTTGTTGTCGGAAAAAGCTGACCTGTTTCTGAAGGGGAGAGGAAGACTTTTGTGCTAGGCGAAGCAAACGCGCGCTGCCGGTCGCCGACAAAGTGGGTTCCCCACAGAATGTTCTAAAGCGCCCGACGCCTTGGCGGCAGAATCGCGGAGGCAGCATTGCCCTGCTCAGCGGAGACCGGTTTTGGAAGCCGTTGCGAGCGGACGCGCTGCACATGCGCTCCTGCCTCAACTTCCACCGGAGCCCGATATTCGACCAGATCTTCCCGATTTCCCCTGCACCGCATTCGGGAAGGTGAGCCGCCCACTTTGATCCCACCCGACTGACGCTAGCCCGCCTGGGTCGGTATTACGGTCCGTGCTCTATTCCTGCGCCCCCCATCGGAGCTAGGCCTACCTCAGGCCTCGCCTCTGTGTGGCCACCGCTCGCCCAGCCATGGAGTATCGCGTAGAAGGCACTAACATCGACTCTACCGAACTCGGAAATGGAGAATGGGAGACCATCCTACGTCTCCGAAAGAAATACCGTCCACCGACGGCTGATAACTCACTTCCACAGTCAGGAGGCCTGATCGGCCAAATGGAATGCAGTGGCAGCGACGGCATCGAACCACTCAAAAATCTCAAGATGGGACGCCGACGCCTTCAAGGCCTTCTCCTCCCCCGCCTCCTCCGCGTCTTTTACGACGGACGCCTCTCCCGCAACTTCCGAAGGGAGACTTCAAGGTCGTTGTCCGACCCCGCGGTGGTTTGGACGTTACTAAACAGACCCCTCGCACCCTTCTTACAGCGATCTCCTCTGCGACGGAAGTTTCTCTGCAGGAAGCCCTCGCCCAAGACCAGCTGCGGCTGCACCCGACGAACAACACTTTCACGCTCAGCACCCCTGTGGAGGATCGGGCTCGGGCGTATGCCCAACTCACTTCTATCCTTCTCGGCGGTAGCCGAACCGATGTCACCGCCTACCTCGCTCCGCCTGACGATGCCGTGAGGTGCATCATTCACATGGCCTACAATGATGAGACACACAGAAATTCTGGAGGGGCTTGTCCCCTACAACCCGGACCTCCCAATAATCGATGCTCGACCATTTGGGAAGAAGCGATCCCTCCTCATCACCCTGGCCACCGGGCCTCTGCCCAAAGCTATCCACTTCTGGGCGGGCATCCATACATGTTTTCCTCACTGGCCAAAAGTAGAAGCGTGCTACTACTGCCGCCGCATCGGGCACAGCCAAGACGTTTGTCCGGCCCCAGCAAGTGGAAGCTGTCACAACTGCGGCGACCATCACGTCCCGACCGAGCCTCCAACATGCTCACCGAATTGTATCGTTTGCGGGGACGGGCACCACACCGGGAACGTTGAATGCAAGTACCGCTACGCCCGCCGGCCGCCACGCACGACCCAACTAGCGGCCGGACACCAGTCCAGATCTCAGGAGAAGGAACAGCCGGGTTCTCGGCAGCCATCACGCAGTGCATCACACTCCGCATCCCGTGACAGAAGCCACAAACCCAGGCAGGACCTCACCTGGGCCGATCGAGCCCGAAAATCGCCGCCAGCCCCCGCCCAGCAGACTGCGAACCACAATAACGATGGCGAGCTCCGGGCCCTGCGGGAGGAGGTAAGCCGCCTCACAGCCCTAACACAGCACTCACTAGCCCCTCCCACCCCTTCTCTCTTACCTTCTCCACCCACAGCTCAAACGCACGCTAACACCACTCCCCATCCTCCACCCTCCAAAAAACAACGCACAGATCCCCCCATCCCCCCACCTCCGGTTCGATCGACATCAATGCGAAGCTGAAAAACCTTTCCGACCAATTCGACAAGAAACTCCAGGAACTGGAAGGCCGCATTGAAACTAAGTTCAACGCCCTTATCACCGACGTAACTACAAAGTTAGAGGCACGCAGAGAACAATGCATGGAAACCATTCTCCAGAGGATGGTGGGCCTTCTAGAGACACGCCTCACACAGCTCCCTCCGCTTACCGCCCTCTTTCCCCTCACAGCACAACCTGTCGGTACGGATTCCCACATCTCCATTAATGAAAGTGTAACGACTCTTATCCATCCCCCCTACGCTCCATTATGGCAGAGCGGGACAATAATAATTCACTTCATATCATAAGATGGAACTGCCGTGGCTTTCGGGGCAAGCGCGCGCCCCTGCAGCTTCTACTTCCTACGCTCTCCCCAATGCCCCAGGTCCTCCTTCTGCAAGATACTGCCATACAGGCCACACTTCCTAGCTACAACTCCACACACTCTGACGCCACAAACGCACCGAGAGCGTCTACCCTTGTCCGCCGCTCTCTCACATATAAGTCACACTATATCACATCAGACGCACCCTGCGTAATAACAGAAATTATCCACCACACACATACCCTCCCATCCATATTTATCGCCAACATATACCACCATATAGGGTCAACATATAGGGTCTCTGTGCAAAAGAGTCAACTCCGAAGGATCTTCAAATGTTCGGTGTAATAACAGGCATACAACAATGTTCGTAGAATGTGTTATAGGCGTTGTGTATCGCATTTCTTTATCATGTGGTCGATACTACATCGGTCAGACAGGGCGGTGTCTGAACGATCGCCTTAGGGAGCACGCAAATCTCATGCGCGGATCAGTGGGCAGCCACTTGGCAAGTCACTGTGCCACTTGTGGGTGCACCCCGATGTTTGATGAATGCCGCGTAATGGCGAGATATAGGGACAAGAGGGCACGTGAAATGCATGCAGCTTTTTTGATACGCAAGGCTGGAACTGACTGTGTAAGTGCCCCGTCTGTTAACCTGTTGGACAATGAGTACAAGTATCTTTTAAGTTCAAATGTAAATCAAGTTTGAATAAGATGTTCTTGCGCATGCGCCATTCCCCCCCCCCCCTTTTTCTGTGTGTCATACTCTCGCCCTCTTGATTGTATATATATTCCCGCCAATCTGTGCAATAAAGTGGCTGTAAGTGTGCGCTCTTTCCTATCTGACTCCTTTCTAAAACGTTCTGCGCACTAAGAAACTATTTCTTTTAAAAATATACCACCCGCCATCCCAACCGATGGCCTCATTGGACTCCCTCTTCCGGGAGCTGCATCGACTGGCGGGTAAACATCCCTTGCTAATCGGTGGCGATCTCAACAGTCAGCATACTGACTGGGGATACAAAACAACCACACATAGAGGTCGCAGGCTCTGGCTGCTCCTACAGAACCTCCAACTCTCCGTCCACAACAACTTTCAGACACCTACACGCATAGGCAACAGTGTCAGTATGGACACTAGTCCGGATCTGGTGCTTAGTCGATCCCTCCGTACTGTCACATGGACGAGAACACAGCACACACTGGGCAGTGATCATTACATTATACAAGCCACTGTCCCGTTCAAACCACCTCGGCACACCTCCATGACACACAAACTGATAAAGTGGGACGCTCTCCGTGCTGCGCGTATCGCCCGCGCAGACAACCCGATCACCGACATCAACGACTGGGTAGACTCTCTTCAGACTGACATTCAACATCATACGCAGCTTATTGAAACCACCACAGACAGACCAACACTAGACAACCGACTTGCCCACCTATGGGATGCCTACCACAGCCTTCTAGAACGGTGGAAACGGGGTAAACATAACAGGACACTAAAGAAACGCTTAGCCACTCTACAATCCCAAATCCAACAACATTCAGAGGAGCTATGCCGCTCCAACTGGGGGCAGGTATGCGATGACATCGCCGGCAAGGTGACCACCAAAAGGGCGTGGCACCTCCTCCGACACTTCATCGATCCATCGCACACGAAAACCACTACCCAGCACCACGTCACCCGGCTTATACACGCACACATGGACAACCCCAATGATCAGCCCGCTCAGTTGCAGTTCGGCCCGCTCACTTGCCCAACATACACACTAAGGAGTGTCGGCACCCCTCAAGGGTCCGTCCTCTCACCGTTCTTATTTAATGTCACTCTCATCCCCTTAGCACGACAATTGGCAACTATTCCTCACCTAAAACACACCCTATACGCGGACGACATCACGCTCTGGTCTACCCATGGCAGTGACGGTGACATACAGGACACCATTCAAACAGCCGCCAACCTAACGCAAAACTATGCAGCTAGTGTAGGACTTGCCTGTTCTCCAGACAAGTCCGGACTGCTCTGCATCCGTCCCAAAAGCCGCAACTCCCCTTCCTCCCCCATCGTCATCGAACTGGATGGCAGATCGGTACCAGAGGTCGACACCCTCCGGATACTGGGCATGCATATCCAGAAGGATGGGAAGAACACTAACACAATCCGGAAGCCTCAAGCAGGTTGTAGGGGCGATTTCGCACCTCATCCGCCGGGTCTCAAGCCGCCACAGGGGCATGAAGGAGGGCGACCTATGTCGCCTTATTCATGCATTTGTACTCAGCCGCGTGCTTTACTCCACTCCCTACCTCCAACTCTCTCGCCGCGACATTGATGCCCTGGATGCCCTCATCCGTCGGGCATACAAAGTAGCCCTCCACCTCCCCATAAGTACACCTACCGATCGACTTCTCAAGCTGGGGCTTCACAACACTGTCGGGGAACTCATAGACGCACACCGCCAAGCACAATACCTTCGCCTCACACAAACCGACACCGGTCGGCATATTCTGCATTCTCTTGGAATCCAGATACCTGCCAATGATCCGACATTACTTCCCATACCAAGACCCCTGCACTGCGAACTCCTCATTACACCACTTCCCCGTAACATGCACCCCGACCACCACGATAAACGCCGCAGAGCTCGCGCTAGAACTCTACACCGATGCTACGGCTCCGAACCGGACGCCGTATGGGTAGACGCAGCCTGCGTGGGCCATGAAGCGGTCGCTGCCGTGGTGGATCACAAACTCTCCCCCCATAAGTACACACACACTTCCTCCGGACACCTCCCCCGAAGCTGCAGAGGAAGCTGCTATTGCCTTAGCAATCGTTAGCACAGATGCACGGTATGTTTTATCCGATTCCAAAACCGCAATCCTAAATTTCGCACGAGGCCGAGTTCACGTCCCTGCTTTTTGCATACTGGACTCGCCCGATGCACCCCCGCCCCGTCATGTGGAGTTGATTTGGGTGCCCGCGCGCTGCGGAAATCCTGGAAACGAGGCCGCCAACCTCTTAGCCCGAGGTTCTCTAAACCGGGCACGAGCGGCCTCCGATCCCGGATTCACGAAGGAGCGGGCGCACACTTTCAACGAGCTGACTCAGGCCTATACGGCCGAGCGTCAGCTGTATCCTCCACCTCACAAGTCCCTCAGCAACCGACAGGCCACGCTCTGGCGTTAGCTACAGACTCACACTCTTCCCTCTCCTCTCATTCTATCACACTATCACCCCCCTTTTCCCCACCTCAGCCTGTACTCTCTGCCCTGAACCTCATGCTTCTGCTATTCACATCCTTTCTCAATGCCCGGCGGATCCTCCCCCGCGGGCCCTGGAGCGAGACCCTACTGCGTTCAGAGGACGCGGTTGAGCAGACAATGGCTGCCGACCGGGCTGCCAGCGTCATGGACCACCACCATATGAACGCTTAAGCGCAGCGGGGTCGTGCGGGGGGCCCAGGAGCCGGCGTGCTCCAAACTCGTCAGTTAATAATAAAGTTTTTCTCCTCCTCCTCCCTGCTCAGCCGATGAAAGTCGCCGTCTCACAGGCAGGTGTGGAGGTCTACTCGACGTTGATTAAATGACAGCCAATCTCAGAAGTTTCTGTTGCTTGAGTGCAGTTAATGCAACAACCATTTCAGCAATGCAGATCTTGTGTCTAAAATAAGTGTAAACTTTCAATGCACTGGTGTTCTTTAGTGATTCGAGCGATATGCTTGACTTGCAAGCTTCAATACGGTGAAAAGTTTAAATTTATCACAATATTATCCTGAACCTAATGAATGTCTTTGCGGCACACCAGCATTCCCGAAAAAAAAAAAGAAGTATTCCAGTGTCTGTGTTGTTGTATCTGTATTCCGGAATGCTTTTCTCGTCTTTTTGCAAAAGTATTTCCAAAATACCCTGTTAAGTCGAAGACAAATGTATCACAGTATCTCTATTTTATGTTTCCTGCGCATGTATTTTGATACCTGTATTGCGGAACGAATTTCTGAGCATTTCTGCCCAGCCCTGCTTCGTAACAAAGCCCGACGGCACCTCGTGGCACATGGAGGTTAGAAGCTGAGGTTTCAAATACAAATTTTTTTATCAGAGCATGCACGAAATAGTTCCTATAAAGGAGGACACCAAGTCACAGGAAACAGCGCGGGCAAACGGGACAACAAAGACAGACAGCGCGTACTAACCGACAGAGAGAATAATTATCTCGGCGATTGAACTTTGCATATGCATGTACGCGAGACATGCTTCCCCTTTCACCATTTTTTTTTGCTTTTTCCCTTTCTAAAGAAAAAGTCACAGTTTCACCGCAAGGGTGAAGCAATGAATGCGATAGAAACAAATATTAATGTTATACGAAGTGAAGCTGGCAGCTAAGTCTTTTGGATCCGATCTCACGCAACTCTAGAAAACGCTTGTTTAAGAGAATTCTCTTCGCGTTGAGAGCGCAGCACGTAGAAGGGTACACCGGCCGCCCGCTGTCGGCTGCCGAGATGGGGAGATAACGCGCGCGCCCGCGACGACCGTGGTCGTAAAATCGAAGGTCGCTCGAGGGACCCCCCCCCCCCCCCTCGCGTCTTTTCACGCTCGCGAACGACGGGCGAGGCCGGTTGAACAGTTGGGGGGATCTTATCGCATGCGCCTCGGAGCGACGGAGATGCCGGCTCTTTTCATCGCCGCTTCAGCCGCGTTCACCGCTCCCGCTCGCCCGCTATTACCTGCTGGTAGAACGTACGATGCGCAGGGGGTTCTTATCAATTTGGACTTCATACGCGACATGACGGCGACGGCAACGGCGACGGCAAAAACCCGTCGAGACTGTCCATATAATTGCTATCGCAATAAAATTTGTACCAACGAAACAAACGCTCATGTTGTTAGCCAGCGCAAAGTCCAGCTCACGCCCGCCCTGTTTCCTGTGATGAAGCCATGCTGACAAGCTGAAGTGCATACCATTTTCGAGGACACAGTTTTTAGCACGTGAAAGGTGGTCACCGGGGAAAAGAAAAATGCGTACCAACATTCCCCGCTGCTTCATCCCTATACTGCGAATGAACTTGAAAGTGAAAAAATTAGGCAGATCCCAAGTACCATCGGAATCGATGTTATGCGAAGCATCCGGAGGTAAGGTGACTGGGTTGTAATTTGTTTATTGAGCGAAAGGTTATGAAATGACGCTAAATATATGTGCAAATGTTGCACGCACAGACATGTTGAACAGTCGCATATGTTTCATATAACCAGTTCTTCGCAGCTGTGTAACGATGCCAACAGAAACATGGATATTGCCAACACTAGAAGCCGTAAGCTGATATGTAGAGCTTGTGCTTACAAGGATGGTAGCCCTGGATAGTGCCACGTAGACCAACTATAATGGATGGCGCTTAAGTATACAACTGACATTAACCCGACATGACTCCTTCGTCATAGGAGTACGTATGTAATGTTTATGAAATTAGATAGCCAGCACTGCAACCACAATACACGTTTCACCAACATTACGCCTGGATAGGGTGTTATTCCAAAGCATTTTCGAGACCTGACGTGGCTCTGTGGTAGAATGCTTGATTGCCACGCAGAATACTTGGGTTCGATTCCTGCTGGGACTCTGATTTCTATTCTTTGTATTCCTCGCGTGAACGCCGCCGATGTCCGTCTTTCTTAACGCTGTCGCCTTTAAATTACACTCTAAGGCAAAAGGGTGTTAAAAGGGTGTGCCGTTCGTCCTCTTTGGGACTAATGGGGCTGCCACAACCATTAGTCCCTTTAAGAACTAACGGCACCGGGTCTAACAGTTAGTCCCCTCAAGGGACTAACATTTAGTCCTCACATTTACACCTTCGCGGGCAACCGTTAGTCCCCACAGTTGCACCTCAATGGACTAACATTTAGTCCTCACATTTACCCCTTACCGGTCAACCGTTAGTCCCCACAGTTGCACCTCACCGGACGAACGGTTGGTGCGCTCAAATGCTCCACTGGGATGAACTTTTTATCCTCAGTTCAAATGATGCGTTAATATCCAGGGATGATTTTGCACAGTTACTCTCTGCAAAGCTTAATACTTTTCTCGCGTGTTTTTCTCCGCAGTGAGCAACAAATGGCGCGGAAAAGAACACGCGAAAAAATATTTAGTCATGCTTGTTTCACTGCTTTCGCAGTCACTGCAACAACGAAAGACAAAATTGAGACAATCAAAATGTTTTATTTTTCTATATACATATTGTAACAACCTCACAACAAGGACTTTCTATTTACAGTGTTTATTAAGGGCGAACTTGTGCCCAAAGAGCCAAATAAGCACAACAGTTAAGAGAGAACCGAAAGTCCACCGTCCTCGCGAGCCTCTGCTTCGAACACCGTCTTTTTCTTCCTCTCGCGCGTTGGCCGCTCGGTCGAAGCTCGTGCGCATGCAGAGCCGGCTGGTTTCATCTGTTGTAGCGGTGCCGTCAGCGTTTCGCTTCCTGTGCAACGTCTGCGTCGTACTAAGTGTCGGCAATTCCCCGTGGCATTATCCCCCCTCTCAAGTCGCATCGTCCCGATGCGTGCGATGAGGCTGCATGGAGAGTTCCTTTTGCGGATGCGTTTGAAGGAACGAGGTGATAGCACAGCAAGCGATTAGGGTGGGTAGTTTTCGTCTCGGTCGTGGTATGGCTTCATGCGTACAATGTGTACGCGCTCCGTGGGATTGCGTCGTCTCGAATGCACATGTCCTGCAGGCTTGACTTCATAAACGAGGTCCACTGAGTCGCTGTACTACTTCATAGGGGCCAAAATATCGGCAAATGAGCTTTTCAGACAGGCCTCGTCGTCGTACTGGAGTCCATATCCACACTTTGTCGCCAACGTCATACCGCGTTTCACGTCTTCGCTGGTTATAGCGATCGGCATCGATCCGGTGTTGGTGACATATTCGGTACCTTGCCAACTGTCGGGCCTCTTCCGCTTTTTGTAGAAAGTCGTCAAGATCAGGGGGGTAGTCATCTTGGTCTATCGGTAACATAGCGTCCAGTGTTGTGGTAACTGCACGACCGTAGACTAGTTGAAATGGAGTAACCTTGGTGGTCTCTTGTACGGCGGTATTATAGGCAAAGGTGACGTATGGTAAAATGTCGTCCCACATTTTGTGCTCGACATCCACATACATTGATATCATGTCGGCTAGAGTTCTGTTAAGACGTTCAGTCAGGCCATTGCTTTGGGGATGATATGCGGTAGTTTTTCTGTGAGCAGTATGAGTCATGTTCAGCAGGTACTTCATAAGTTCCGCCGTGAAGGCCGTTCCGCGATCGGTGATTACAACATTTGGAGCGCCATGCCGTAGAACTATGCTGTGTACAAAGAACTTGGCTACTTCAGCTGCCGTTCCCCGTTGCAAGGAGTCCGTTTCGGCGTATCTCGTTAAGTAATCAGTCGCCACAACGATCCATTTCTTGCCGAGTGAAGAGGTCGGGAAGGGTCCAAGGAGGTCCATTCCAACTTGTTGGAACGGCGCTTTCGGTGGATCTATAGGTTGTAGAAGGCCCGCTGGTTTAGTACTTGGTGTTTTCCGTCTTTGGCACTCGCGGCATGTTTTAACATAGTGCTGTACAGAAGCTAATAACTTGGGCCAATAATAATGCAAACTGATTCTTGCAAGCGTTCGAGTCACACCCAAATGTCCAGATGTGGGCTCATCGTGGCACGCTCGTAGTATTTCTTGCCGCATAGTTGCAGGAACGACAAGCAAGAACTTTTCACGGTTCGGCCTAAAGTTTCTCGTGTAGAGAACCTTTCTTCGGAGGCAGAACGATGTGAGGCTTCGAGAAAATATACGGGGTATTCTTACGTTGACTCCTTCTAGGTGTTTGATGAGCGGGAGCAATTCCTCGTCTGCGCGTTGACAATCGGCTATTTCAGTAGTCTCGACAATACCTACAAACGGAAAGTCATCCTCTTCTGATAGTGCCGTGTCTGCAGGCGCGCGTGACAAACAGTCGGCATCGGTATGCTTCCTCCCAGATCGGTATACGACGGTTATATCATATTCTTGCAGTCTGAGGCTCCACCTTGCTAGTCGTCCAGATGGGTCCTTGAGGTTCGCCAGCCAGCAAAGGGCATGATGATCGCTCACTGCCTTGAAAGGTCTACCATATAGGTACGGCCGAAATTTACTGATGGCCCAGATGACGGCAAGGCATTCTTTCTCTGTGGCCGAATAGTTGGTCTCCGCTTTTGATAGAGTCCGGCTGGCGTAAGCTATTACCTTTTCTTCGCCATTTTGCCACTGTATTAGAATGGATCCAAGGCCGATGTTACTGGCGTCTGTATGTATTTCTGTGTCAGCTGTCTCGTCAAAATGAGAAAGAATTGGGGGGCTTTTCCAGTCGTTTTCTTAATTCGTTGAAGGCGCTTTGCTGCTCGTTTTGCCACTGGAAAGGCACATCTTCTCTCGTAAGTTTCGTTAAGGGCTCTGCGATCTTCGAGAAATTTCTGACAAATCGTCTATAATAAGCACATAGACCTAGAAACCTCCGTACTGCCTTTTTGTCTGTTGGCACCGGGAACCTTGCGACGGCGGCTGTCTTATCGGGATCAGGGCGAACACCCTGGGCGCTCACGACGTGCCCAAGAAATCGAAGTTCTTCGAAACCGAATTGGCACTTCTCTGGCTTGATTGTCAAATCTGCCGAACGGATTGCCTCTAACACTGACCGCAGGCGCTTGATGTGCTCTTCGAATGTAGCGGCGAAGATGACCACGTCGTCTAGGTACACTAAACAACACTGCCACTTCAATCCGGAAAGTACAGTATCCATCATGCGTTGGAACGTTGCCGGCGCACAACAGAGACCAAACGGGAGAGCCTTAAATTCATAGAGTCCGTCCGGGGTAACAAAAGCAGTCTTCTCGCGATCGCGTTCATCAACTTCGATTTGCCAGTATCCACTTTTCAGATCTAGTGACGAGAAGTACTTTGCACACCGAAGTCGATCTAACGTGTCGTCGATGCGCGGAAGGGGATATACATCCCGTTTAGTAACAGCATTCAATTTCCGGTAGTCTACACAAAACCGCAGCGTGTTGTCCTTTTTCTTGACAAGCACCACTGGGGATGCCCATGGGCTGGTAGAAGGCTGAATAACATCATCTTCAAGCATTTCTTGTACCTGATTCTTGATTATTTCCCTTTCCTTTGGCGAAACACGATACGGGTGCTGGCATACCGGCCTGGCGGTCTCGTACGTTATGATTCTGTGTTTTGCAATGCTCGTGCGCCGTACCTTGGAGCTATTGGAGAAGCAGGTGCTAAATTCCCGTATGAGGTCGTATAACTGTCGGCGTTGAATCTCTGAAAGGTGGGGATTGACAGATATCACATCGCAGACGTCAGGTATTGGTTTTACATCCATTGACGTTGTTTCGAGACTGCATATCTCTGTCGCGGCAAAGAACTCATGGAGAAATGCTATCGTTGTGCCCTTCGCGATGTGCTGGAATTCGTTTCCGAAATTTGTCAGGAGGATATCTGCGCACCCGTTTCGCAGGTGAATAATCCCTCGTGCCACACAAACGCCTCTCTTCAGGAAAACATCAATGTTGCTGTCAGCCACACCTTCGTAGTCGATAAATGTATCATTCCTGACGAGAACCATTACACTGCTTCGTGGCGGTACAGTCACGTCATCAGCGACAACGCGCAGTGGAGTGGTGTATCCCTCGTCCAGTGCTGCTGCCTTTATAGCCTGTTCCGTCGAAAATGACACGCTTGACCTTTGCAAATTAATAATGGCACCATTAGCTTGCAGGAAATTCATTCCCAGTATAACTTCCCTCGAACACACGGGCAGGACGACAAAGTCACCGATGTAGGTGAAGCCCCGTATCCCAACTCTTGCGGTGCATCTGCCGAGAGGCGTTATAAGGTGACCGCCTGCCGTACGTACTTGAGGTCCACTCCATTCGGTCAAAACTTTCCTGAGTCGCTTCGCTAAGTCGTAACTTATCACAGAGTAATCCGCACCGGTATCGATTAAGGCATTGAGCTCTAGTCCGTCAATTACCAACGGCAAGTCTGAAGTTATTTTTTCACTACTGCACTGCTTTACCTGGAAACAGTCGTCGTCGTCGCGTTGGAATCGCAGTGGAGGATCTTCACATCTCTGATCGCCAGCGGCCTCGCCTCCACAGGTCGCCCTCCTCAGTTTCCCGGCTTAGGGCTAGGCGAACGAGGCCTAGGCATGCTTGGGAAGGGATGTGGGCTGGGAGAGCGCTGGTGCATGGGGGGATGGTGAGCGCGGTTGATGACGACGAGGCGGGTCGAAGTTCCGACGCGAGCATAGGTATTCTTCAATGTCGGATGGTCTTTCGCCGTTTCGCGGACATGGTGCGTTGATGGCGAATCCCCTAAGACCAGCTTGACGGTATCGGCAAAATCGGTATAGGTGACCAGCCTCTCCGCAGTGGAAGCACAGGGGCCTGCGTTCGGCATCTCGCCATACATCGCTTTTCCGAGGCGTTGTCTCTGTCGGACGAGGTGCACTGCGTGCTGTCTCGGCAATTTGGGGCGGAGTGCGTGTTGTCTGCACGTAGGTACTTGGCGTCTCGATCGGCGCACAGTGGAGAGCAGGCCGTCTGAGCACCTCAGAGTACGTTACCGCACGTCGAGTCGGTGGCGCATCACTCTGCGGCTCCCGCATGGCCTGCCGAATTTCTTCTCGGACAACTTCCGCAAGAGACAGCTCTGGGGAGACATCGGGTGACTGCAGTTTGCGTAGTTCCTCCCTTACAACCGATCGGACGAGCTCCCGCAAGGTGTCAAGATTATCCACGACGCCTGCCGAGTAGACTCCTGCTGATGTACAGGCTACGTCGCGATTGTACTGCCGGGCTCTCTGCTGCAGCGTGGTTTCAATGGTTGTTGCTTCCGACCGAAACTCAGCAACAGTTCGGGGCGGATTGCGAACGAGTCCCGCGAACAGCTCTTGCTTTACTCCATGCATGAGGTGACGCACCTTCTTGTCTTCCGTCATGCCGGGATCAGCTCGCTTGAACAGGCGGGACATGTCTTCTATGTACATCGCCACAGTTTCGTTCGTACGTTGATTCCGTGTACGAAGAGCTGCTTCTGCCTTTTCCCGGCGATCACTGTTGCCGAATGTACACAGCAACTGCCGCCGAAACTCTTGCCAGGACGTCAGAGATGCCTCGTGGTTTTCGTACCACACTCGCGCAGAGTCTTCCAAAGCAATGTAGACATTGCGCAGCTTGCGTTCTTCGTTCCACTGGTTTATATTTCCCACTCTCTCGAAATGGTCTAACCAGTCTTCGGCGTCCTCGAACGGGTCACCGTGGAACACCTTTGGTATGACAGGCTGGCTTACGATGAGCTGTGCCGGCGTAACTTGGCTAGTCATAGTTGGTGCTGGTCATGGTGGTGGTGCCGCTTGACTCCGTCGCCGATGCCCTTGACACAGAGGGGAGTGGTCCGAATTCTGGCGAATTCCCTTGGAGACGGCGGCTGACCCGTTGGTGCACCGGTGTAAGCTCGACGTCTTCCAGCTGGTCAGTGCTTGGACTTCGCTCTCGTGGGGGGGCTCGGAATCATCTACCCAGCACCTCCACCAGAAAATGTAACAACCTCACAACAAGGACTTTCTATTTACAGTGTTTATTAAGGGCGAACTTGTGCCCAAAGCCAAATAAGCACAACAGTTAAGAGAGAACCGAAAGTCCACCGTCCTCGCGAGCCTCTGCTTCGAACACCGTCTTTTTCTTCCTCTCGCGCGTTGGCCGCTCGGTCGAAGCTCGTGCGCATGCAGAGCCGGCTGGTTTCATCTGTTGTAGCGGTGCCGTCAGCGTTTCGCTTCCTGTGCAACGTCTGCGTCGTACTAAGTGTCGGCAATTCCCCGTGGCAATATAGAGTTTCTGCATTCTTTCAGTGAATTCGCTGCCAGGTGTCAAATTCAGGTCCAGCCGCGTTGTCATATCTCGTACAGTCGTCGTTGTCAAGCTGCTCCAACGGAAGCGACAGATGACTGGCATTGCACGCACAAGCGCACGCAGCCTTCTGCACGTAGTGGACAACGTTTGCACAAAAAGATTGCAAATAGTTAGTCACATGTGACAGTGAGGAAGATACACGCGCATGGCAAATACGTGCAAGGTGAAATAAATACGCATGTCTAAAATATGGCATGCAAATATTTTCACCGCGATGTCATACATAATCGAAAACGCATTTCGAGTCACATAGCGCAACAGCTCAAGTGCGGCAGCCGCAGCCATCATACCTAGGCGCCGCGACCGCCGAGTCGGCGAGTTCTCTGCGAGCGGCGTCGTATACAGCTCGAGCAAGCGCACGCGGGGCCGAACGCAGAGCTTTTGCTGCTTCTGCCGCCAGCGAACCTCGAAGAGAGGAGCAAGCGAACGCGGAACCGCCGCCACGAACGGCACAAGCTGCTTTCGAGCGAGCGCCGCAGAAGCCGACGGTAATGGCGACAATTTTTCACTAAGTTGCTGGATCGAGCGACAGAGTACAACGAGCGAACGCGGGGGCCGCCGCCACGAACGGCGCTGAGCTGCTTGCGACCGATTGACGGGAAAGCCAACGGTAATGGCGAAAACTGTCCACAGAGTTCCGAAGCACAGCTAAAGTCGGCTAGCTAAAGCACCCGCCAGCTGCCGGTGCACTTCAAGCGCGCGACATACAACCGAGCTCGTTGACGGCAACCGCAATGCGTTTTGGACGAGTCGCACCGCAGCGGCGAGGCCTCTGCCCAATATCGCGAGCCCGCAGCTCATCACCGCAGCGAGAGCGTCCAGGCGGCCGACGGCAATGGCGGCCAATTTTCAGGCAGTCACAAAGCAGAGGCGAGCGGACGCCGAAGCCGACCTTCGCGGTGCATTTCGTGCGCGCGATATATACAACACGATCGAGCCCGTTGCCAACTAGCGCGATGCGCTTCGCGCAAGCGACAGATACGGAAAAATAAAGTATGATCACTTACTTGTGAAATAATCCAGCGCCAATTTCTGCCCAGAGTCAGATTGAATTCATGGATCCGATAGGCCTATGTCTTCTCGCCCGCCATTCCCAGCCGATGTCGACGCAGTGCCGTTGCTACGCCGGAGAAATACAGCGCGGCGTCTCGGCGTGTCGAGACCAGCTCCAAACTTCATGGGTGCGGCGAAACGTAAAAGCAGCACCGCACGCTGATCCACGCATACGCGGCATACGTGTTTATCCAAGGCACCGCGTAGTAGTTCCTAAATCGTCGAACTCTCCGAGCGCGACACAACCGCCTACGCGCCTCCATGAAAATAAGTGAGAAGACTGACCAAGAGCGAGGAGGACGGTTAGTTCCCTTGACAACGGTTTGCACACGTGACGTATCTCCCGCGCGGTTCATCCCTTTGGTGCCTTTGGAGACTAACTGGTTTGCACACGGCATGCATCCCTCTGTGGTTACTCCTCAGCGGTCTATCCGTTCATCGCGCGCGCCTATTGGGCTCCGTTACTCCTCTTTCGGGTAATTTTGCCTTAGAGTGTACCAATGCCTGTTCTCACCGTTCCTCGGTAGATATAAATTGTCAAAGTCCTGTGGCGCATACCCGCATTCCGCGGCCCGTAGTATACGGATATGAGCCACACGTGTCTGGAGAAATGAGTTTGACGACGTACGCGACGGGATTTTCACGTTATTCATGTCATGACCAGCCAGGCATATTCTTCAATGCCTCTTACCCTCCCATACAAATTTTGGTCTACCCCAAGTTAAGGAGGCGATCACGAGAGCTCCCAGACGTAGGCGGCTTGATAGATAGATAGATACGTAGATGGAAACGCAAAAGTGCTTACAGTACGCAAAGAAATGCTTCGCATTTAAAATCCGGCCGATCCCACGCACCGGAGGAATCGATGTAATGCGAAGCAGGCAGCACGGAGTGGCATACATGTAAGTCACGGCGCACATGACATACATGTCAATATTCTCATGTTACCACCTGTCATGTATGTTCGTCATACAATCACTTCACGCAATACCAATTTTGGTGTATATCAAGCAAGCGAAATGACCGCGAGCTCACCATGAACGTGGCATGTAAATCATGGCATGCATGACATGAAAGTCATTATTTTCCTATTGCTACCTGTCATATACAGGGTCTTTCAAGAAATGTGTCCGCTATTTTTAAAAAATCAGGAAAATGCGGTATTTGCTCGCTGTCTTCACAGTTGTTTTTTCTCTAGCGGCAGGCATCTTAAGATGGTTGAAGACATGATTTGGAACAGTAATTAAGAAAGTTAAATTAATTAACTTTTTAATTAGCGGAGTTAGGTGGTTAAGTCCAATGGGTGACTTGAAGTCCTTCATGCGAACAACCCATTTCAGCTTTGAGATTTCGAAAAAGCGGCTTCTATTAATTATTGTGGCGTAATGAAGTTCAGGCAAATTCAGCGGCCAAACCGAAACCGAAACGCGGAAGAGCGCAACTGCCACATTCGTCTGAGACGTCCACAGTGAGTGAACGTCAATATATCAACCATCAATTGACTTCTTGGTGTGAGTGTGTGGGCTGCGCTTGCAGTAGTAGCACGCATGACGCACATACGTTAACGAACGGGGACGCACTGCGCCTCTGTAACCGTTGTCTTGAACAGTGACGTCATTCTAGTCGTCTGCCTGTTGCGCTCATCGGCGCTTCAGTTTCGGTTTCGCCATTGAATTTGCCTGAACTTCATTACGCCACAATAATTAATTGAGGCCGCTTTTTCGAAATCTCAAAGCTGAAATGGGTTCTTTGCATGAAGGACTTCAATTCTCCCATTGGACTTTACCACCTAACTCCGCTAATTAAAAAGTTAATTAATTTAACTTTCTTAATTACCGTCCCAAATCATGTCTTCAACCATCTTAGGATGTCTGCCGCTACAGAAAAAGCAATTGTGAAGACAGGGAGCAAATACCGAATTTTGCTGATTTTTTTAAAATAGTGGACACATTTCTTGAAACACCCTGTATGTTCGTCCTATAGTCACGTCGCGCAACACCAGTTTTGGTGTATATCAAGTGGTTGCAACAACCGTGAGCTCACCATGAGCGTGGCATGTAATTCATGGCGTACATGACGTGCAGGTCATGATTTTGATGTTACCACCCGTCATTTATGTTCGCGATACAGTCGCGCCTCGGAATACCAGTTTTGTTGCATATAAATTAAATTAAACGACCGTGAGCGTCCCGAGACCATGATATGTAAATCATGCATTACATGACATGCGTGTCATTATTTCCATCCTAAGACTTGTCACTTGTGTTCGTCATACACTTTTGTCATGGTATACAAAATTTGGTATATATCAAGTTAACGAAACCGCCGCAAGACAGCCAAGACAGTGGAAAGTACATCATACCGTTTATGCCATGCATATCATGATTTTCATTACATGAGCTGTCATTTATGTTTGTCATACAGTCATGCTATGCTATGCCAATTTCGGTATACATTCCATGAACCAAACGGCCATGAGAGCACAAAGTCGTAGGCGGCTAGATAGATAGATAGATAGATAGATAGATAGATAGATAGATAGATAGATAGATAGATAGATAGATAGATAGATAGATAGATAGATAGATAGATAGATAGATAGATAGATAGATAGATACGCTCAAAGTCGCCGAAGGTAGCTAAGAAATGCTTCGCATTTAGTTTATGTTTCAGTTTGTGTATTGGTTACATATGCATCAGTTACATAATACTTGTATACAGATGATTTAAAATGCATAGAATGAAGGATATTAGGAAAATCGACTACCACAGTTGTCTAACACGTGTAAGTAATTTAAAACGCACCACGTGGACAACTCAGGGCACTGCACACTAAACAAATATAACCAGAAAATAACCAGAAACGGGAGTAAACTTCTTGTCCTCTAGCGCACTACCTTTTCTGGTTTTTTTTACCACGTACGTACCAGTCGAGGTAAAAATTTACTCTCATGCTAACCGAGTTTTTGAACGGTGAAAGGGTAGTAATTATTTACCCCACTGAGGTTTTCAGCGAGTAGAATCAGAGTAATTTTTTACTGCCGTCACGAGGTTTTTAGGGCGATTCCTGAGAGTTATGTCAAGGGGTGAAAAAATAAAATAGAAAATGACGGGTGTGATCGCACCATGAGCCAACGAATTTATTAAACAACAAATGACGCGGAATTGATGACATATACAGAAATTAACATATACATAAACACACACATACAACCAATGCAGAATACAACATCACCTGAATGGACTCCTCGCGTTACTCAACCGTACTTCGACCAACCGGCATATATAGGCACCGCATTTCGACCTGCCATTAGGTGCCGGTGAGAGAGCAACGTTTTTTTGCATCGTTGAACAATAAAGGATCATAGCCCATGCGTAAACTTAAGGTGGGTTGCAAGTCACTATGAGTCACACCGAGCTTTTAGTATACATAACTTGAACGTGACGTCACAGACAAGTTCTCTGCGCTGGGCACCTAAAGATGGCGGCCACCGTGACATTTTATCGCATTAGAGAGTAATAGTGCAGGGGTGAACAGGGGGGTCGTTCGCTCCTTGCGTTGAATATACGAACAGCGCAGCAGACAAAGACTGAAGAAGGTAACAACACACAGCGCTGACTTTCAACAATGATTTAATAGCGGAGCGATGTACATATATATGTGAAAAAATGGGCATGCGTAGAAGGGTGCAGTAAACAACCACTGCGATACAATGTCAGCAGAACTCTTGTCATTTATTGACTGAGCACGAAACCAGTGCACAGCTTAAAACTGATCGAGATACGCAATCTCTTTTTGCAATAGCGCAACTGATGGGGAACTTACACATGTACCGTCAAACTTATGTGATAGGCCTCAATTATCTCACGAGTGGCCTGCGAGTGGTGTTTGCCTATTACCTCGCAACGCTCAAAGAGGGGCACGCAGCCGCAGTCACGGCAGTGAATTCCGAGGTGTCCTTGAACCGCATTGTGCACATTATTAATATGCTCTCTTAAACGGTCGTTCAAGCACCTTCCGGTTTGCCCTATGTATTTCTTACCGCAGGACAGCGGAAGAAGTTACACGACACCAGTAGCCCAAGGAACAAAGCGCGTTCTGTGTTTCACAGAGCATCTTACTCTATTTGCAGCTGGTTGATTCACCAACTTACAGAGCTTTGATAGCTTTTCCGGGTCGGAAAAGGCAACAGTGATGCCAGCGCGTTTCCCAATTTTTTTCCTATGCGAAACGTTGTGCAGATAAGGGACTGCAACACAGTTCTTAGGAACTGACGCATTTTGAGGTTGAGATTGCCCTCCTTGATATTTGATTTGCTTCAAAAGATTTTCCGCAACAGCAAAAATCAAAAGCAAAGAGGGCTGCGTGCCCCTCTTTCAGCATTGCGAGGGAATAGGCAAGCACCACTCGCAGGCCACGCGTGAGATAATTGAGGCCTATCACATAAGTTTGACGGTACATGTGTAAGTTCCCCATCAGTTGCGCTATTGCAAAAAGAGATTGCGTATCTCGATCAGTTTTAAGCTGTGCACTGGTTTCGTGTTCAATGAATAAATGACAAGAGTTCTGCAGACATTGTTTTCTAGAAAACAAAATCTATGCGACGCTTGTTGCACCTTCTCCGACGATGCACTCACACTGGCCGCTGGCCGGCTCGATGCCGACGTCGTAGGGAAGCCTTTTCCCTATCGCTTCGAAGTTGTAACCGATCACTCTCCAGGAAAAAAGGCTACGGATGATCACACCAGCTTGATTTTGTTACCGCTGGCAGTGTTCTTCGTAGCGCTTCGGGAGTGAGCACGGAAGCGAGGTATCCGCGACGTCCAGGTTCGGAGGCTCGCTTTCATACGCGCACGACCACTCGATGAACTTCCCCATCTCCCGCTAAAGTGAACCATGTGTGGATGCGAAGCAGCGGGGAGATGGTTAGCTTGAGCGGGAGAAACGTCGCTGTTCCCGTTTCGCGGCAGCGGCCCGGGCGCTCATCGCGGCGCTGCACAGGAGATATTTTTTCGGCAACTAAGAAGCTTTTCTTTCTGAGAAATCCGTACGGATTTCCTTGTGGCTTTGTGCTACAAACGGGTGGTTGTCAATTTTCCCTTTCATGCACAGGAGAGAGAATGAGGCACGCGCGCTCCGTCATTTTCATACCGCGGTACTACCGTGGCGCTCCCAGCAAAGTATGCAGCTGTCGCACCAACTGTCGTGCGCGCCGCTCCGTACATGATTCCTAGAGGAGAGAAGGGGGGGAACTGTAGGAGAGGGGGAGGGGACGCGCATGCGCTGTGGGGGGTGTGGGACGCGGTAGCCGCTCCGTAGAGAAGAGGATTCCTAGAGGGGGGTGAAGGTAGGAGAGGAGAGAGAGGAGCAGAGGAAGCGCATGCGCTGTGGGGATGTGGGATGCGGGCGCCGCTCCGTAGAGTAGAGGATTCCTAGAGGGGAGAAAGGGAGTGAGCGTAGGAGAGGAGAGAGAGGGGGAGGGGACGCGCGTGCGCTGTGGGACGCGGGCGCCGCTTCGTAGAGTAGAGGATTCCTAGAGGACAGTAAGGGGGTGAGCGTAGGAGAGAGAGAGGGGGAGGGAACGCGCATGCGCTGTGGGACGCGGGCGCCGCTCCGTAGATTAGAGGATTCCTAGAGTACAGAAAAGGGGTGAGCGTAGGAGACGGGAGAAAGGGGGGGCAGGGGACGCGCATGCGCTGTGGAGGTGTAACACGCGGGACGCGGGCGCCGCTCCGTAGAGTAGAGGATTCCTCGAGGACAGAAAGGGGGCGAGCATAGGAGAGGAGAGAGAGGGGGGAGGGGACGCGCATGCGCTGTGCGGGTGTCGGACGCGGGAAGGAGGGATGGACTAAGGCCCCGCAAGCACAAGCAAGCAAGATCAAGGAATGGAGTCAACCTGGGCGTCAGACACCACCTGCCTAGCCATTGCTAAGCAGCCCCTCTGCGCTCTCGGCCATGACTCTTGTGACTATGGTGGTGGTTGACGACCTTATTGTACAACACTGTCTGGTTCGCATAGTGGGTGCTTCCCTACTTCATGAAAGTGGCCGGACGCGGGACGCCGGACGCGGGAGGGACGGACATAGTCCCCGAACATAAGATGCTTCGCATCTAAAAAAACAAAAAAACAAAAAAAAAACATTTGTGGTGTTCGCATACCTTCACTGGAACTGAGAGCGTCACTCGGCGGGGGCAAAAGGCGCCGAAGAAGCTGCAGCTTCCAGTCACGTGATAATAAACTCTCAAACGGTGGTTAAAAATCACGTGACAGAAAACTCCCCACGTAGTAAAACTGGATTGTGACATCCTTTTACTACCTCCCTCTGGGGTGGTGGTAAAATATGTCATGTACCGCCTTTTACTCCAACATGAGGTAGTAATTTTAAATCCAAGGGAGTTTTCAGAGGTCATGAGCCCGCAAAAACCCCAATCTCGGATAGTTTTTGCTTACAGTGTGGGCCGATGTATGCGGAATGAAAGCATTACCGGCGCGACGCCTTACCGTTCGTTGGCACGGAGTATGTTCTTACTCCGTGCTCGTTGGTTGGCGGTCCTTGGCAGTTTTCCCACATTTCCACAAAGGAGCAAGGTTTCCAGACAGCCGACTAAATCTTAGCCGCCGCAGCAAAACTAAAGACGAGCGTCGAGAACGGCCAGCGTCCTGGCAACAGACATGCGCAAAGTCAAAGGGCTGTTTGAATAGGTGGAGGTGACGCTGTATTTGCAGCCGTATATAGTTTGGACCACATCACAGCGACAACAGATGGAATAGAAAGAGAGATTTTTGTAGCGCACGATCACAAAAGAAAGAAACGCATGACGTCGTCATGTGTTTCTTTCTTTTGTAATTGTGCTTAAGCGCTAAAAAGATCTCTTTTAGCCATCTAGCCCAGCAGCACGCTCTTCTCCAGATGTAATGGAAAAGGGATGGCAAGCGTACGGCAATGTAAGCCACTTGTCCAAGGCAGTGCACGATCGCCTCGTCTCGTAGGTAACACTGCGTATCTCATAGGCTAACGAAAGTAGGAAGTATATGTTGCTTTTACGTCTGCCATACGCGGGCTAAGATTTGTGCCGCTGTGCACAGAAAGAATGAGAGTAACAGACCAGAAGCGGAACGACATTTATCTCGTAAAATACACAAACAAATTCACTGACTGCCGTAAAGGTGTGGTGTATGAGGTTCCTTTTAGCTGCAGCCGCTTCTACGTAGGACAGACGGGCCGCTGTGTTAATCAGATATTAATGGAACATAAGAGGTCGCTAACCGGAGGCTGACCTTCTAATGTTTCGTTACATTGTCGAGAGTGTAAGAGCGCGCCGAAATTCGATGGATGCGCAGTTTTGTACAGGCACAGGAATGAAAAAAAAAACAATCCAGTCACGAAATTAATAATATGTGTGGAGATAAAAACATGGCTGATCCCTCTGTCATAGGAATCGGTAAAACACGAAAGTGAAACGTTTCTTCACAGAGGTTGTTGAGCGTTAATTGTGCATTGTATCGCCACAAGGGCAAATGAATGATTGCTATAGCAACAAATTGTAATGTCAGACGAAGAACGGCAAGCAGCTCGAAACTTGCAGCTCACTCCTCAAGCAGAAAGGTCGCACGAAAAGAACATACACACGACGAGCGCGAACTAACAACTGTCACAGCTCGACACTTAAAGCGTGCTACTCAAACACACAGAAGGACTCGCGAAACGAGCACACAAGTATACACAGGACGAGCGTGAACTGACAATAATATCTGGGGTTTAACGTCCCAAAACCACGATATGATTATGAGAGACGCCGTAGAGGAGGGCTCCGGAAATTTCGACCACCTGGGGTTCTTTAACCTGCACCTAAATCTAAGTACACGGGCGAGCGCGAACTAACAACTTCCACAGTTACTGCTTTGTGTCTGAGCAGCGCGATTCTTTCGCAAACACGGCCGCTGCAGCAAGTGAAGTGACCTTCGTGCTCTAAGGATGGAACTTCAACGCCAGCACAATACGTACAAACCACCCCGATGACGAGATAAGCGCGCGCACATTGCAACGCGCGGAGGTACGACATTTAAAGCGCACCCTTGCGCCCGTCGCTCCATCTTGCTAGTCATAACAAATTTCGAAAACACGCTGAAGTCGCAGATCTCCGAGTACCGCCGAAAGTAAATGTATATAAATAGCTCGCCGTTAGTAGACAGTTATAGTATAGCGGGCTTAGCGGGATAGCGGGCTTAGCGGGATAGCGGGCTTAGCGGAATAGCGGGATCGAAGTGCGCATGCGCTGTGTGCTAAAAGACCCGTAGCGTGTACCGCACGCACGCTATTTTTCAGATTTAGCGTTACCGTGTTTTCGTGGTCTACGTAGTGTACGTAAAACATGGCGGCGGTTTTGGACGCCCGCTTCGAACTGAATTTAGCCTTGGTGGGGACGGATCCACTTCTTTAGTAGCTAACGACTGTGCAAAATGGCTTCGCTTGCCTTCAGGTAGCTTCGACGACCGAGTATTACGGATAACTTAGCCTAGTTTTTGTGATCGCTTCCCATTTCGAACGTCCCTAGGCCTAACTAGAAGATCGGTGTAAACAAATCCGCAACATAAAAATTCGCGCTTTTGGTGCGTGGTTCCTACATATTTACTTTTATTATTACTAAATAAAAGTACTAATACTGCTGCACGCGGGGACACAGGCGAGAATTCTCAGTTTTTTTTCTTTTCACTCTTTTTAATGCATTCACCCTCCGCTAGATGACGCCACCGTGCCAGCTTCGGTACGTAAACGCTATCCCGCTAAACTATAATGCGCTGTCCGAAACGAACGTGTGCGGCACGGTAACTCTATTCCCTTAACTCCCGCTATCACGCTAACGCTATACTATAACTGTCTAGTACTCCGAAGAACGTACGGTTCGTGGCCCAGTCGTTTCGCGCCGCCCGCTGCGGAGCGAGAGGTCGTAGGTTCGACTCCCGGTGATGGAACTTTTTTTTTGTCATCTGTTAGTGTATAATTTGCAACGTCATATCCGTGACGGAAATACCTCAGTGAGCTGTAGTGGCCTCCGCCGTAAAACAATGCCGTGTTAAAAGACGCGTCTAATGATTGAGGAATATGGCATATCGATCACAGCGCATGCGAGAGTAAACCATCAATAAACTTGCATAAAGAAGACATCAAATGTTATCTTTCATGTGGGGATCTACGTCTAGATAAGACACCGGGGCAACGGTTGTGTGCTTACTGGATTTTCCCGAATCAGTATTCCTGTTGTCCGGTTTCCTTTGTGGCCACGCAGTGCCTACTATTATTCCGGTTATCGGTGACTAGATCGCTAGGTTATCTATCGCGCTACAATTCACATGCCTGTATACTGTACACGTAAGGCTAATTTATCGAAACGTAAGGCGAAACATAGTGCACGTGGTGTTGACGCACTTTTGATACTTATTACCACACTTGTTGCTCATTTTGTACAGTGTAATAAAATTTCGTTATTGTGGTGATTGAATAACACTAAAATGTCATAACTTTGGCGTGACTATGCGTCATTTCTCTTTGTACCACGCCAGTGGAACCGTCGAGCAGTGCCAGCCAGACTCCCGCTGTGTTTTTGGTGACCTCTTCTATAGCAGAACTCACCATTCCAGGCCCAAGCCGTAGTTCCAGCTCGGGGCCGCTCACTTGCACCGGACAGGGCAGGGTGTTGACGAACGTGAGCCTTGAGAATCCAGCCGGTGACGAGGCCTCCGCGCCACTCTGCGTCACGTGTGGCAAAGAGTGAGACAGGAGGGCATCTATTCATGCTTAGAAGACGAGGACTGAACTGTAAAAACACGAGCGCGCAAACATTCAACTGGATTTATTTGGAGGACAATTGATGCTTTTATACATGCGCGTGTGTGACGTCTTGAGTCACTTCTGGATATACACATGTCTATTCACGGACACAACACCGCACATACTCGTGTGGCCACCATAACACGTAGTACATTTACATGAAAGACAAACCAAGAAAAAAAAAAAAGAAGCTTATAATACCGAAGGCCACTCATGCTGAGGAAGTATGCTTTTTTGGGACTAACACAGAAAGAAAAAAATTGGCCGCGTATGTGCGTACTTCGCTGCAAATGTCTTCGAAAGACGATAGTCTTCTGCCGGCCGTACTATTATGTTTTGCCTTGCCTCAGACAGCGCCTCCTCTACGTTGAATCGGCCGCATCTGGCTGGCATTGATAATATAGAGGCGCTGCGTGAGATATGGACGCCATCTGGCAGTAGCGTCGGGAAACACGAGCTTGTGCAGAACCCAGGGCCCCTGCCAGGCTCTTTCGTGCATAGCGTCGCATTTTCAGCGCAGCCTAAGAAACACTAGGGTCTTTAAAATTACGTATCTATGTATCTTCTAATAAGGAAACACACCATCTAATACTAACGTATTGATGCTGCGCCTCAGTAATTGCGTAACATTTGCTTTTTGATCGACAATGTTAACAAGTATGAACGAAGCCGCTTGTGCAAGATGAATGGGCGTTCAGAAAGTGGTTAAACTTTGGCCGGGTGGCTGAATCGAGGGACAGACAGACAGACAGACAGACAAAAATTTCTGCGATGAAGTATCCCAAGAAAGACTATCGTCTTTAATAATGTATCTCAATTCATAATGCACAGCTAGGCGATAGGCGCGAGTTTCTTCGGCATGAGTGGCTTTCAGTATTGCAGTGTTCTCTCTCTTCAGGAGCTTGCTCGGCAAGTTTCTTATGCCCGCGCCTTGTCCGGCGGCGGCGTGTGCACTTCTCCGGTGATTCCAAAAATGCTCACTAGATGGCGCGCCGCCGCTCAAGGCGCCGGCTTTTCGGTGATTTCAAGAATGCTCACTAGATGGCGGCGCCGCTCAAGGCGACGCACACCACTCTCGGCACATGCGCTTCCTTTCTCTTCGCCAGGAGCTCACGCAGTGAACACTCTTCGTTACCGCTCGGCCGCATGAACACTGAAGAAGCCAAGGCAGCAGCGCGGCGGGCTCGCAACGCAGCAGCAGCTCGGGCTCGCCGCCAAGACCCTGCGGTGACAGCCCGGGAGGCCGAAGCGAAGAGGGCTCGCCGTCAAGCAAACCCGGAGCTGTGTACCCGGTAGGAGATGTGTACGGAGGATTCGCGGGTTACCCGATGATCTCCGAGCAAGCTCCTCTAACATCATTCACTTTGTCGATATGGCGGTGATTTTTTTTGTTTTTTGTAAATGTTTGCGTTTGTTTCTATGTAAATGTATAAAACGCTTCGATGTTATAGTGACCACTCGAGTATGTGCAGTGTTGTGTCTGTGATTAGGCATGTGTATATCAAGAAGTGACTCAAGATCACGACCTTCTGTACTCCTGATCTGCCCAGATGTCCCCTCTCCAGCACCCACGTTTTGTTCATACCTTCTGCCGCTACACTCTTAATCAAATCCTGGCTATACACGCCTGCAGGCAGGAAATCCGGTCAAATTATGGGCGCTTCTAGTCAGGTCGTTACGCGGCTCCGTAGCCGTGTCCCAGAGGAAGCGGCCCTATTCTAAGTGGCCTTCAGAATAGGCGTGACGACGCTTAGACGGGATTTCAAGTCAAACTTTTTCTGGCTAGCTACGGCCTGCGGTTACGGGTGACGGCCCTGTAGGCGGCCTGTCTGTATGCGGCCCTGATGCGGTGCTGTCAGCGTTTTTTTTGCCAGTTTGGCGGTAGCTATTATCACTACGGGTAATTAGAAGATCAACAGTATCACAGTCATCCACATCTGCGAGAATAACATGCAAATTATACACAGCACTGGAAGCGAACTCGCGACCGCATGCACTGAAAGCAGAAACTTTACCCATTGCACCACGGCGCCACCGCATGCCACCTCGTCTTTTTGCGGGGTTATATATCTACGAAGTGGTTTGCAAACAGTCTGCGGAACCAGGCGGAACGTTGAACTTCTCCTTTTGTGCCATATACATGTGTTTGAGCGTGTATTCGGTCAGTGAATAGTTTGCCGGGCTTCATGAACTCGAGACAACCACGGTAAGCTCCTTCGGCTCCGACTTCGGTTCGTGGTGTGCCGTGCCGCAAGAACGATTAGCGTGTGTTCGTGCGTCGTTTTAGTGCTTCTCCGTAAACCGTGAGTGTTTCGCTCACCGAGAATTCGTGGATACTAGCGTGACGAGGATATCTTCAGCTCTCGAAACCCACGTATGTTTCTCCTAAGGACGTGTGCTGTGAGCAATTTCGCCTGTTTGTGTCGCGGGGTACACGCGTGTCAGTGACAGCAGCGCGTTCTCAGCTGTTGGAAGATCATGTGCTTTCGCACGTTAATGTTACATGGGTATTTTAGCATGCCTACACTAACATTTGCATTTTGTGCGCGTGAACTGTCGCGATTTGCACGCTGGGGAAGCAGCACCTTTTCAGCATTTCGACTATCATCAATTTCCGCAATTAGCACTTACGCGTGCTATTTCGCGATGTATAGTGGCTTTTACTCATGTTCAGTCTTGAACAGATCTCATATATGGGGACTAGCTACTCTTACCTTTACTCAGCATCACACCGCTGTTTTAACTGAATGCCGAAACGTTCGCCAAGATTAGGTATGACGTCCAGAAATTAGCGACGGACAGGTCTCCTTTCAAATAAATAGTTAATGATTTTGCACATCTCTTTCGCGAACATCCGCGTGCAGTTGGGGTCAAGAGATAGTGCAGAATGAATCTGAAAATCTTTGTTACTGCATGCCTCAATAAAACAGCTGCTCTTTAAAACATGATTTTTTTATAACTCGTACATTATTGCCACAGCAGTACACAGGTTGGCTTGAACGTGGTTCAATGCTACAAATATCATGCTGGAATATCAGAACTGTAGCACATATTCAAAACAGTGAGAAAATATCGGTGACATATGCTCTCCTGCTGACTTGTGCACCTGTACTTGATGTTGAAGTTCATCATGCAATTACGCAACCATTACGCAACCATTCAACTTGTTTTGTAGAACACGAGAATTAACACTTATAGGCCAGTGTTTCAGTATTCTGTTGTGCATGCACAAGTACTCTTTTTTTTAATGCGTGACAAATGTTATACGTCGAGAACTGATAAAAAGAATGTTGTTTGTAGTTTTTTATTAAAATCAAAACAGTAACACTGGGACTGTACCAGTCCCAGTGTTTGCCCAAATACAGGGAGGTGTATGATATCCTGAATAAAGTGTGCCGTAAAGCACTGGAAAGTGTTCCCGTCATAGACCATCTTGTAGAAAAACAGGTGGGCCCAGAAGCGTCTTCCTGAAAAGGATATCAAACAAGAAAGTCCATTAGGGTTTCAGCATTCATCAGATTGAATGTTTTACTCAAAACTCTGGCTTGACTTCTTTTACTGCAAACTTTTTTTTTCAAAAACACAAAATAAAATGGAAAATTGAGATGTTGCTTGCTACATATTTCATGCGAAGTTTTGCACTTAGTGAGCAAAGCGTAGAGGACCCTGTCATTCTTGTAGTATGTAGAAAACTGTGGCAGAGAAAAAAGTGCATGTTAGCTAGTTCATGTATTTTTACCATGTCTTAACGCAAGCCAAAAGAACAATAAATGATGGCTAGTGTGTGCTGTGTATCATTGTCTTGTGAAAGGTGCTCTTATAAGAAAAATAATTCATTTATCCTCAAAACTTACTGAAAGTTCTGCCGAATAGCTTAATTAAATCTGGGGCTGGATGATACAAAACGGATATGTTAAACATATCAGGCATACCAAAGTGGAGAGTCTTGATTCGTTACTCTGCTTCTAAATCAAACTCTGCTAATGCCATAGCAGAACCTAACTGTTCTTGTTAGTGCTTCACTCCCTCCTGGCTAAACCTATCAAGATGTACTTAAAACCTGCATGTAAGCCACGTGCCACCATGCTTCTGTGGAGTTTTGAAATGAGTATGTTCTGACAAATTTTTATGCTGATTGCTACTTGATATTACCTTAATTATCTCTTTGCCAACACTCACTGGATGTGCAATCAACATGATTGTTGAAGTATACATGAATGTATAAATTTACCTAACAGAGGTAACGCACATCACTAAATGCATGCAGCCCATCCTGTTAACTGTTTGCCCTGTTAAGCACATTTACTTGCTTGGCACCAGCCGCTTCAACCACAAAAAATAAACGAGGACTAAGAGTGGGCACAAAACGAGCGCTAACTTTCAACTGAAAATGTTATTGAAAGAACACCTTAAAATAAAATTATCTGCGCATCTACTCACAAGGCACAAAACACAGCATATCCACGGAGTGAATGATGATGAGTGGGCGAAGCTGCGGAGGTTCATCGGTAAACCGTGAATCTTCCGTGAATTCTGCCCGGTACATCATCACCGATGTGAGATCGGGCGCGTTTATACGAAAGGGTCGATGAGAGTTATGGTGACTGAAGCAATCATGGTTACACCGTGAAATCTTCAGTGGTTTCGCCCAGCAGTAATCAAAGCGATAGTGTGTGTGAAATTTTATTCAAACTTCAACGACCGGTCGTCGTCCATAGTCCGCCAAGCAGCACGATCCGGCAAGCGCACTCGTACGGCGGTCCGCGCAATCGAAGAGCAGCTGCACCGCCAACGCAATCTAGCGTACCTTCACCCAACCGCCATATTGTACGCATGTCTATAGGACAGCGCCCTCTCGGAAACGAGACGAGAACTGGAGATGACGACACCATATCCACGGAGTGAATGCGGTAAACCGGTAATCTTCCGCGAATTCTGCGCAGTACATCATCAACGACGTGAGATCGGGCGCATTTATACTAAAGGGTCGATGATAGTCATGGCGACTCGCAGCTCACTTTAATTTTACATGTACTTTGTGAATTTTTTTATTGTTTAATCACGCACAGGAGACATCTCCCACCGGCACTACCTTGGAGGTCGAAATCCAGTACCTACTGGCTACTCAGAGTGCGTGGACAACCGAGGACCGCCGAGGTAATGCCATAAGGAGCTTGGCCCCTAAATATATTCATCATATACAAGTACTAAACGAGAGGTGGCTACATAAAACGGGGACGCACGACCCACGGCTTAAGGAGCTTCGCCCCTAAAAAACAACTCATGACGAGGCTCTCTAACCAAGAGGGTCATCCCGAGTTGTTTTAGGGGCGAAGCTCCTGAAGGCGTAGGCTTGTCCGGCGCCGTCCGTCGTAGCCAACGTGATAACGATGACCATGACGCTGATGACCGTGAAGAATAAGAGCGTTCGAGACCACCTCTAATTCCCATCGTGTGCACCGAGGAAGCACAGCGTCCCGCGGGCGGTGTGGCCATCGATGTCAAGCAGAACACTGTAGTACAATAAGGCCGTCAACCACCACTACATTCACTAGAGTCATGGCCGAGAGCATAGAGGGGCAGCTTAGCAATGGCTAGGCAGGTGGTGTCTGTCGCCCAGGTTGACTCCATTCCTTGATCTTGTTTGGATGTGCTTGCGGGGGTTTAGTCCATCCGTCCTTCCCGCGTCCCACAACTCCACAGCGCATGCGCGTCCCCTCCCCCCTCTTTCCCCTCTCCAACGCTCACCCCCTTTCTCTCCTCTAGGAATCCTCTACTGTACGGAGCGGCGCCCGCGTCCTACACTCCTCCACAGCATGCGTGTCCCCTCCACCTCTCTCTCCTCTCCAACGCTCACCCCCTTTCTCTCTTCTAGCATTCCTCTACTGTACGGAGCGGCGCCCGCGTCCTACACCCCTCCAGAGCATGCGCGTCCCCTCCACCTCTCTCTCCTCTCCAACGCTCACCCCCCTTTCTCTCCTCTAGCATTCCTCTACTGTACGGAGCGGTGCCCGCGTCCTACACCCCTCCAGAGCATGCGCGTTCCCTCCACCTCTCTCCTCTCCAACGCTCACCCCCTTTCTCTCCTCTAGCAATCATCTACTGTACGGAGCGGCGCGCGCGTCCCCTCTCTCTCCTCGAACGCTCACCCCCTTTCTCTCCTCTAGCAATCCTCTACTGTACGGAGCGGCGCCCGCGTCCCCTCTCTCTCCACTCCTACGCTCACCCCTTTCTCTCCTCTAGGAATTCTCTACTCTACGGAGCGGCGTCCGCGTTCCACATCCCCACAGCGCATGCGCTTCCTCTCCTCCTCTCTCTCCTCTCCTACGCTCACCCCCTCTCTCCGCTCTAGGAATCCTCTAAGGAGCCATATAAGAACCCCTATCCCTCCACTTCACCGACCATAAAGCCGTTATAATGAAGGGGGACCGGAAGCCACATCTAGCTACCATTTACGAATGAATAAAATTTCTTGTATATATACACGCAGTGTTTGTCACGTCTTTGATGATGTACGGGACGAAAATTCACGGTTTACCGATGAACTTCCGGAGCTTCGCCCACTCGTCATCATTCACTCCGTGGATATGCTGTGATTTTTTTTTGTGCTTAGTAAAAACATCTGCAGATAATAGCATTTGAAGGTGCTTATTCAATAAAATTTTCAGTTGAAAGTCGGCGCTTATGTTGTGTCCACTCTTTCTTAGTTCTCGTTCATTTTCCACTGTTTTGCTTATACCAGCTATGCTTCATGGTACAGGTCATTTCACGACAGAGGTGTCTGTTGTGGAGACACTCGACTGTTAAATCAGTACAGTCTTGTAGGTGCGATAGAGTGCGGGCGCACATTATGTGTATTGTATCAATGCGGCTGAGATAAGACCTACCATGGAAATGTGCTCGAATTAGTGGTACTCTGAAAGTTTTCAGAGTAACAATGGCTTTCTTGATTACAATAATTTGTTCCATTGCAGAATTAGGCAATGCAAAGCATTTCATTGCATATTCTAACAAGAACTGGTACCAACCGATATTTTGTGAAGCATCCACACGGAGCTGCATCACTTCTTAGAGAGCCGCTGGTGCTCATAGCTCCACAGCGATGCATTAGCCATCTTGAGCACCATCTGCAAAGTCTAACATGTAAGTGACTCAGTACATCATGCTGAACTGATCAGCTGTGAGGTATAACAGAACTCAAATTGGATAACTGGTATAAACTCAGTTTGTGTCTGTCTGAAGCACTTTTTGAACAATTATATTTATTGTCATTGAACTCTTGAGCACCAAGGACTTCAATTATTCATCATTATTGTGCACCCAATACACAAACTGGCAATGTAGATTAAGCATTTTTTTCTACAGCACAACAGCTTTGCCAGCTATTACATTTTTCTCATTGCTACTCCTGCTTTGTGGTCTGCTGCATTTTATGCTAGCACTGAAAGCGCCGTTGTGCTTCTTATACGGAACTTATGTTACATACAGAGTACGAGTGGTGACGCACTCTTCCTTCGTTTCATTTGTAATGTTTCTTTTAAGTTTTATTCCTCTTACCATATTCCGTTGCCCAGGGTAGATTTTCAGTCTAACAACTGAATAACCTGCCTTTCTTGACATCTATTTCTTTATTCCTTCCATCCTTCCTCCAAACGCTGGCCTTAAAGCAAATTTAAGTCTTCAATATACACATGAAGTTCAGTAGTAGTACTGTTACCAACTGCTCAAACAGTGATAACCTTCGCACTACAACTGACCAAATTTACACTGCCTTTGTTGATGAGGCCACAGAAAAAAGATTCACAGTTTCACTCCCGAGCCACTGTTTCAGCAAATGCACATCAGTTCAGTGACTGAATCTGTTTGCCAGGTACCACGATAATGAAAGGGCTCAGACAAAGCATGCTACAGAATGGAGCAGGTCTATATGACAGCACACGCTCAGCCAGTTTGCGACAGAGCCGTCTGGTGGCTGGTATGCTTTAGTCAGCTGCTTTCTCATGCTGTACTAAACTCAATAATCACATCGACCAAAAAGAAGCACGAATGTAGGAAACTGCATGCTATTTCAGTTTTTTTTCTTGGTGGCGGGAACTGTGTACGAAGGAAAATTGCTATCGAAATGTCGAAATGTCACTTACTGATATAATAATAATATCTGGGGTTTTACGTTCCAAAACCACCATATGGTTATAGAAGTTTTGACCATCTACGTTCTTTAACGTGCACTGACATCGCACAGTACACGGGCCTCTGCTTTTTCGCCTCCATCGAACTGCGACCGCCGCGGCCGGGATCGAACCCGCGACGTTCGGGAGAGCAGCCGAGCACCGTAACTGCTACACTACCATGGCGGACCACTTACTGATATTCTGTGCCTCGATGAATTTTCACAGCTGCGCGGTGGCGGAACAAGGACGTCCAGGGTAGTCCACTTCTGTATTCACTGTAAACGCTGGAAAACGAGGCGGCATGGTTATACTACACGTTAAAAATGAGCACAAGTCAACGCTGAGGATAAACACGTATCAAGTATGAGAACGGAGTAAAAAATGAAAATAAACATCGCCTTAGTGCACATGTGACTAAATGACGGCGCGATAAGCGAGACCTCCTGAAAGCACGTCGCTGCATTCTTGCTTTATCGCATGCAATCATATCGGACAAACTATCCTTAACATAGTGCGCTCGCGCGTCGACTGACGAAGCATGTTAGTACTGCCCTCACAGCAGGGCTGGGCAGAGATACTTGGAAAAGTATTCCGGAATACAGATATCGAAATACATAGGTTGGAAGCCTAAAATACAGATACTGAAATACATTTCCAGTTGACGTAACGGGATATCTCTGAGATACTTTTTGCAAAAAGTATTCGGGAATACAGATACAGCAATACAGATGCAGGAATACGTTTCTTTTTTTGAGGGATCCTGATATTCCGCACATTAATTAGTGCAACATAATGTTCTAAACAAAGTTGCAGAGCATTGAACCTCGCAGTTTTTTTTATTACAGTACGCTTAGCGTCATTAAAGGGACCGACAACCATTTTTTATGGTGCCTATTTTTTTAGCGCAACGGAGAGCTTACCGGTCAGTGAGTCTAATCACGGAACGGCAAAGTGGAAAACGCCGCGAAACATTTGTAATCAGAAATTTTCCATCTGCAGCGAATATGAAGTCGTATACTCACATGCTGCAAACAGTGAGCGCGAGAGCGGTTCGTGCTCGAGCGCGGTGGTTTACTGTGCATGCGTGCACTCCACGCGCATGCGCAGCGGCTAGACTTGCTGCACTGGCGGCCACGATGGTAGCGCCGCTTCGCACCGTGCAACTTCTTTTACGTCGTAAGCAGCACAGACTTGAGCGGGGCGGGATAATAATATTGTTATGTGCCGTTTACTTAGAGGACGAAGAAGTGAAGGACTAGTTGGTTCCTGCTTTGCCATCTTGGTTGTTTTTACCCCGACTGCTGTGACTGTGTAAATATTGTAAATACATCCTTCTTCTGTCGTCTCCCCGTAACATCTTTGGTGGAAGAGCTGGAGTATATCCGAAGCACACCGCGGAACTTCGCAGCGGGCGTCTTCTTGGGCAATCCATCTTGTCGACAGGCAGGCCGTTGATCCAGCCCCCCGCTATGCCGAATGAACCTAGCCACGTCGTTGTGACCCATCTCCGAGACCGTGGCCCCTTCTGCGGGACCGATAACGTGCGCGTGGAAAAGTGGCTGGCCGACTACGAGCGCGCCAGCAAGACCCATCGGTGAGATCCCACTCTGATGCTGTCAAACGTCAGCTACTACCTCAGGGGAACGGCCAGTGTGTGGTTCGACACGCACGAGGAGGAGCTGACCAGTTGGGACATATGTAAACAAAAAATGAAAGACCTTTTCGGAAAGCCTATTCCACGCCAACGAGCCGCTCAGAAGGAACTTTCGTGCCGTGCAGAAACCTCGACGGAGCCGTACATGGTCTACATACAAGACGTCTTAGCCTTGTGCCGGCAAGTTGACGCCCAAATGCCCGAAGCTGACAAAGTCAGCCACATTCTTAAAGGCATCGCTGATGACGCCTTTCATTTGCTAGTGTAGAAGGACTGCTCCACCACTGACGGCATCATCGGGGAGTGTCGACGCTTCGAAGAAGCGAAGAGCCGTAGAGTCACCCAGCAATTTGTTCGGCTCCCTAACACTGCCGCCACGTCGTCGTGCGAAGGCGTCCAGACCCAGCCGCCGCCCAGTACCGAAAACTTCCTGCGCCTTGTGCGGCGAGAGATCGAGGCAGCATCTCCATCTGCTCCGCAGGCTCGTTCTTACGAGGAGGCCCGCCCGACAGTGTCACTAATCCAGACCGTCGTGCGCGAAGAACTGGAAAACGCAGGTGTCCAGCCCGTTTGTGCCCTAAGTCGTCCCACGGGCAGCCTTGTTTCATACTACCGACCTATCCCAGATACCGTGGTCCGAACCAGTAGCGCACACGCGATGACAGGCCGATATACTTCAATTGCAACGGAGTAGGCCACATTTCTCGTTATTGTCGCTAGCGTCGGCCATCGTCTCCTCGCGCACGATACCATGCAGAGGACACTCGATCCTCCCCTTTTCACGCCCACGAGGATCCACCGAATCTTAATGGCCGAGATCGGCCCCACGTTACGACGGCTAGCCGTCCCCACAGAACCAGCGACGTTCTCGTTCACCTATGCCCCGTCGCTCACCTTCGCCTTTCCCCCCCGTGCAGCTCCCGGAGGTGATGCTGCATTGACCTACCAACCCGGAAATCCTCTGTTGACGCTGGCTACTTGACAAAACCTTTTGGACTTAGAAGTAAATGGCGTGCCTGTTTCGGTACTCATCGACACAGATGCCCAATTATCAGTCATGAGAGCTCACCTTTCTCGCCGTCTCCGTAAAATTCTTACGCCCGTCTCATCGCCTGTTGTTCGTGTAGCCGATGGCGGTACACCTACCGTCCTTGGAATGTGTACTGCGCGTGTGAGCTTCGATGACCACAAGACCCCAGTTCTCTTTGCTGTTCTGGACGAGTGCCCCCATGACCTCGTCCTCGGCCACGACTTTCTGAGCACGCATTCTGCCCTTATCGACTGTTCTTCTGGTCTGTTACAGTTAGAGCTTCCTGCTATGCCTGACCTCACCACCGCGTCGCCACCACGTTTATGTGTGGTCCAGTTTGTTCGCCTGCGCCCAGGTACAGCGACTTGCGTCTCATTTACCCCAGACCCACCGGTACGTGACGGCGACTACCTGATTACCCCTTCCTTGGACGTCCTTCTGACGCGACGTGTAGCTCTCCCTCACTCACTTGTGACTGTTTCTGCGAACCACGCATGCATACCTGTGCTGAACTTTGGACGTTGCGCACAGTTGCTCCCCGAAGGTATCACGCTGGGCACTATATAGGGTAAGGCGGGGCAAAATGAGACACGGGGAAAAACGCGACATTTTGGCTTTGCCGACCTCTATAGCTAATACAGAAAACACTTTTCTTTGTTTCTATATTTCAGCGAGAGGTGCTGGTAGTTGTCCACCTTTTTATGTGTAAAAGTTGATGATTGCTCACGGCGTTCGCGTGGGAAAAATTACGCGGCTGGTGTCAGTGTGTTCGTGACCCGTCAAAAAGGGGCGAAATTCTTCTCGGCCAAATTTTCGGATCCGTGCATGAAGCTACTCTGGCGTCAGTACAACAACGTAAGTATTTATATCGTTACTATATACTACTAGCTACATACCACCAAAATTTCAGTTCACTTGGTGCGCGGCGCCAAAGCGGAAATTTTTTTTACTTTGGGCATGTGAGGGGGGGGAAAAACGCGACAAAAATGCATTGAATTGCCTTAGAGAGTGTCTTATTAAGTGAACCATTTACTTACACTCATTATATATTATATTTTATCGTTTAGGGAAGGCTCGGACGCACAAGAGAATATCATATAAAGCTTCCTGGGAGGAAAACGACGTGAAAAAGCACCGACTACTGTTCAGGACACCCACTCCATTCGTGCTGCATCGAGATTTTTCCGCGTTCCGAAAGATGCTCTCAAAAGGCAGGGTTGCCGGGTGGTGGCTACTTTGCGCCAAATTGGCTACTTTAGGACCCCGTCTGGCTACGAAAATTTCAGGTTGGCGTCATGGCTACTTTTTGGCTACATTGAACTTCTGTTTTAGCGCATTTAGTAGCCAATTTTCTTATTATTGGCAAGTGAACGAACAAGCAAGCCGAAAGACCACCCACTGTTTTCCACCTTTTCCGTCGCCTCAGCCAATGCGCGCGCATGTCTTCGCCCGAGCAGAAGGCTCGCGCGCGCATCGAGGCACCCCCAAGCAACGCACGGCGTGCCTGCGGAGTGGCGAAGTTGCGTGCATGTTCGCCAACGCGTGGCTACCACGCTGCTTACGCTGCTCGCTATCCATTCTGACGTCAGTTTCTAACGCTTATGCACTGCGCGTATTCTCGGCGAGCTTCTAAAAAAAAAAGCAAAGATCCGCACAAAAATGAAGCTAGTATATAAATACAGTAAATCTTATAATCAATTTTGTTGTGGGGCTTCAAGAAAACACTCCTTCAACGTTTAACGTTCCCACCGACTTGTTGGCTGGAATGTTGGAACATTATTCCGTCTCTGGAAAAAGGCCTATGCTGCACAAGTATATACAGGCGCACTGAACTGACACCAAACAATCCCATATAGTTGCTGCGCCACGTGGTGCAAGACATGGTTCATGAAACTCATTTCCAGCTTCTTTTCATATCTCAGGCAACATTGAAGTACAGCGCAACTGGCGACTAGAGAGAAAAGGAAAGAAATACATGTTGCTTATGTGCGGATATAGCTAACTTGGAACACATGCTCAAAATGTCAGAAAATGAAGGTGTATCCTTGTCGCCCGAAAGACTAACAGTTGCCTATTTATTTCTTGAACCACATTGCATTTGAACCAGTCACTTGTATGAATATTTCTCGTATATTCATTATAATATAAAGAGGAAGAGGGTAGTATTCATTCAAACTACAATCACAGTGCTAGCATAACAGACACGAAATTCAGCCTTTACACTCCATCTCTAGGAGAGCATCGAAATTTTTGCCGCTTGGACTTATTTCGTGGACTATACCACCGCAGCGTCTTTCGCGGCGCATTTATTTTACCAGCGCACTATATGTCGCATCGCTTTAGTTATCGCTATGAGGTAGGTATTCTATTTTGTAAAAAGCGAAGCTTTTCTGCTGCGCGCAGTAAAGGAAACGAGTGAAATCACCTTCGTTACCGATCAAATGTTGATAATAGTTTTCTTCAAGCAGTAAATGCCGTAGCAACAAGTACTAGTCTGTTGGAAGTCTGTTCATTGTTCTTTACTCACTGTGTTGTGTTACTTTTTGTTTGTGTTTTATCCACTCTCCTTTGTAATGTTCTAGGCCTTGCGGTACACAAATAAATAAATAAATAAATAAATAAATAAATAAATAAATAAATAAATAAGTAAGTCCTTTTTTGCACCTGCGGCATGAAGACCAAGCTACAGAAGGAAAAATTATGCTTTTGTGTCTACGTTTTTGCATATCGAAAAATCATACTAGTGTATAATAATAAAAATTTTAGTCATAATACCGCTTTTATTCTATTTGGCTACAAATTTGGCGATAAAGTTCTATGGCATGGCTATTTTGGCTACTTTTAGCTTGAAATCTGGCTCCTTTTCAAATCAACCCAACGGCAACCCCGTGAAAAGGCGAACGCAAATTTGGAAGAATCTTCAAGTCAAGCCGTTCACAAACACGTCTCGCCATCGAGTTTTCCTTCAATACCTAATTTGTGCTAGAAAATTCGAATCTAGCACATTTTTAAATTCATCGCCTCACGAAGCCCGGCTGACACGAAACGCCCGTGCTGAAAGCCACGAAACGCCCGTGCAGTTCTGCACCAAAACGGCAAAAGGAGGCGAAGAAGATGCGTCAAATTATATCTAGTGTCCAATCGTTGAATAATCCAATGAAGTGCAAGCTTTCAACAAAATACAACAATAGCACAAAGAAAGACTGGTGCTGTTTGATCTGCAAGGAGTTTTGGAGCAAAACAGCACCGGATTCTGTCTCGATTCAGTGCACGGAGTGCAAGGACTGGGGTCATGAAGGCTGCGTGAGGGCCCACGGAGTTTAATTTCAAGTGCTGCTACTGCAAAAACTGAAGGGTTAAATTTTTTTTCACACTGTCTCGTTTTGCCCCGCAGGTTGGGGCAAAATGAGACATCTGGTGCATTTTTTATTTCTTTTTAAAATAAACTTTTTAACAGTGGCAACATGGCCATATTTATGTAGCACATACCTTGTACCCAAAATGAATGTTTCTGCATTGTCGTTTAAGGGTAAAGAGTGAAATAAAAATAAATATTCACTATTTTCAAATTTTTGTCTCATTTTGCCCCACCTTACCCTAACCTTTAGACGCACACGACCCTGTTGCCCTGGCCATTGATGCCCCACAGCCGCCTCCAGGTAGCCCCGCTATAGCACAACACTTGATGACCCGTTCGACAACATGATTGCCCCGGACCTTGCCCCTTCTCAAAGCCAGGAGATAAGCCTTTTGTTGGCGTCATACCGCGACATTTTCGATTTCGCTTCACCCCAACTTGGCCAAACATCTCTGGTGACCCATCGAATCGATACCGGGGACGCAAGACCCATTCATCAACGTCCTTACCGTGTCTCTGCGACCGAGCGCAGCGTCATTCAAACAGGAGTCGGCAAGACACTCGCTAAGGACATCATCGAGCCATCTTTGAGTCCTTGGGCGTCGCCTGTGGTTCTTGTAAAAAAGAAAGACAACACCTGGCGGTTCTGCGTCGATTACCGACACCTCAGCAAGATAACCAAGAAAGACGTCTACCCTTTGCCGCGAATAGACGACGCCCTCGATTCTCTTCATGGCGTACGGTACTTTTCCTCCATAGACCTTCGTTAGGGCTATTGGCAGATTGCTGTCGATGAAAATGATCGGGAGAAGACCGCCTTTATTACACTGGATGGGCTCTACCAGTTTAAAGTCATGCCGTTTGGGTTGTGTAACGTGCCAGCAACATTTGAGCGCATGATGGACTCCCTACTTAGGGGTTTAAAATGATCTACATGCCTCTGCTACCTCGACGATGTCGTCGTTTTCTCACCTACGTTCACAAGTCACCTGCAACGCTTGTCGGCTGTTTTGCAAGTTTTTCGCACAGCCGGTCTTCAACTCAACTCTTCAAAATGCCGCTTTGGCCGCCGAGAAATCACCGTGCTCGGCCATCTTGTTGACGCTGTGGGGATATGACCTGATCCAGCGAAAATACTCGCTGTTACGAACTTCCCTATTCCACGTTCTTACAAGGACGTTCGCTCGTTTTTTGGCCTATGCTCGTATTTTCGCCGCTTTGTTAAGGGATTTTGCAGCGATTGCGCAGCCCCTCACATGCCTTCTGAAAAAAGACGTCCCCTTCTTTTGGAGTCCTGCCCAAGCATCGGCTTTTTCTCATCTCGTCGACTTAAGCCGTGTACAGACTACGTGCGCAACGTACGCATCCTCGGTAAGGATCGTAAGCGTAAGCGCAAGCAACGTAACGAGCATGTTCAGACGTTGTTGGATTTAGCGTAAAGTACGTAACGTAAGGGACGTAAATGTTGCCGGGCCCGCGACTCTTACGACTACTACAGATGCTACCGTTACGTACGACCAATGGGCAAAGCAGTTTCAGTTTCACTTTCCGTTCGCGGGGCTTCTGGCCTCCCCCGATTCCGCATCTTCATGCGCGTCTTGAAAGCCATGCAGTAGCGTGTCTGTGCAGTTGGTCTGCCGGACTAAAGTGCAGACGCGATGTGCGTTAATGTAAGCTCACGTAGCGTCTTCCCTTTAGTCTAACCAGGCCAGCCATGGCGAAATACGCGAACCTTGCTAGGCTGAAATTGTAGCGAGGACGCAACGCACATTCAGAGTGGTGATTGGCGCGTCGTAAAAAAACATATCGTACCGAAAAGATCAATACGTGGTCGCTAGGTACGCAAACTGACGATACAGCCGTTACGCGATACGACATTTATGAAAGATGCGACTGCAGTCTGAACGCGGCTTTACTCACGTCGCCCACTGTGTTGGCCCATTTAGACGATTCTGTGCCCACCGAAGTACGTACCGATGCCAGTGGTCATGGTATCGGCGCTGTCCTGGGCCAAAGTCAACGTGGTCGCGATTGCGTTATTGCATACGCCAGCCGCCTTCTCTCCGCAGCTGAACGGAACTGTAAGGTCGTGCTCTGCGAGACCCCCCCCCTCCTGCCAACGCCCACATTCCTGGGCTTGTAATGTCGCGCTCTTCGGGACACCCCCCTCCCCCCCCCCCTCCTGCCAACGCCCAAATTCCTGAGCTTGAGCGAGCTACACGACAGGAGATAGGGGGTGCGTCCCCAAGCTATGCGGGTGCGTCGGACGTGACTCACCCCTCTGCGCCTTGCTTGGGATTACCTGCCCAACCCTTTTTGCTCCTTCTGCTAGCTGCCCGATCCTGGCCGGTGCCGATGACCGCAGGCAACGCGTACTGATGGAGGAGGGGGGATACAGGGGATAAAAGGAGCGGCCCAAGAGACCGCGACGTCTTTTGCTACTGGAAAGCTTGCCGGCTAGACACCGGCACCGCAGCTTACGGCTCCACTGAGGGTCGTTTTCCCTTTTACTTTTGTCATATTCCTGTACATATTTCTGCACATAAAGCTTGTTTTGAAACGTCCAGCGGCGAAGGCGTCTTCTTCTGAGGCAACGTCACGAAGACGGCGGCGATCTCCATCGCGAAGCGCGGGCCCGGCCTTGCTTCGCTCCCAAAGAACCTGGCCGAACAATCACAAGTTCGGACGAAAATTTACTGGAACTATTCAATAATAGAGAGAGTGCCTCGCTCTTGTTTGCGCCGTCGCGAAATTTCGTCCATATCTGTACGGCAGACCCTTCACCGTTGTAAGTGATCACCACGCCCTCTGCTGACTCTCTTCTCTTAAGGATCCCGCAGGTCACCTTGGTTGTTGGGCATTACGACTTCAAGAGTACTCGTTCACTGTCGTCTACAAGTCTGGCCGTTTGCATCAAGACGCCGACTGCCTGTCCCATTATCCCGTAGACCCGCCAGAACCTTCGGCGAACGATACTATTCCGTCTGTGCTCGCTATAACTGACCTCTTCAACATTTCTGCTGAGCAACGCTGTGACCCAACTCTCCGCAAGATCATTGACCGCCTCAACTCACTGGCTCCTGATTCCTCACTTCGTCTCTTCGTGCTACACGATGGCACCTTGCTTCGTCGCAATTTGATACCTGACGGTCCTGACCTCTTGCTTGTGATCCCGGCACACCTTCGTTCGACCGTCCTGGCTCAGCTTCAAGACGTGCCGACGGCGGGGCACCTTGGCGTTTCCCGCACCTACGATCGTGCACGCCGTCGGTTCTACTGGCCAGGAATGTATAGGTCGGTACGCCGTTACGTGACCTCGTGCGACCTATGTCAGCGCCGGAAGAAGACAACACTCCCGCCTGCTGGCCGTCTTCAATCACTCGACGTCCCATATGAGCCGTTTCATCGTGTCGGCCTCGACTTGCTTGGTCCTTTCCCTACGTCTGTCTCGGGAAATCGATGGATCGCCGTTGCCACGGGCTATTCCACACGGTTTGTTATTACTCGCGCACTTCCAACCAGCTGCGCGACCGACGTAGCGGACTTCTTGCTGCACAACGTCATCCTTCAGCACGGAGCACCGCGGCAGCTCCTAACGGACCGTGGCAGGCAGTTTCTTTCTAGGGTCGTCAATGACATTTTGATGTCTTGCTCGACCAAACAAAAGTTAACCACTGCCTACCATCCGCAGACGAATGGCTTGACGGAGCAGATGAACCGAAGCATCACCGACATGCTGGCGATGTATATGTCCGCCAACCACCAAGATTGGGATGCAGCGTTGCCTTTTGTCACGTTCGCCTATAACACGTCCCGGCACGAGACGGCTGGTTATTCGCCTTTCTTTCTTTTATTCGGTCGAAATTCAACGTTGCCTATGGACACGATGATTCCTCCTTCAACGCATCCACCTACTGAGTACGCTCAAGAAGCTATAGCCCTCGCCGACCATGCACGCCAACTTGCGCGCGTTCGGCTAACCGATTCGCAAGCGGGCCAACAATCCCGTTACGATAGCCGCCACCGAAACGCCCACTTTCTCCCTGGATCTCTTGTCCTCCTGTGGTCTCCAGCACGCCGTATTGGGCTTTCTGAAAAGCTACTGTTCCCGTACACCGGACCATACCGTGTGCGCCGCCAAGTGACCGACGTCACGTATGAAATGGAAGAATTGTCTTCGTCCTCGTCGACTGAACCCCGCACCGACATCGTTCACGTTGTCCGTCTGAAGCCCTATCGTACACCGGACTCCGCCAACGCATGTGTATAGTGACCATTCCCACTACCGCCTTTCTCCGGCTGCACCGAGTCGGTGCTTTCGCCGCCGGAGGGTAATGTCATGTACCGTTCACCTGGAGGACGAAGAAGTGAAGGACTAGTTTGTTCCTGCTTTTGCCATCTTGGTTGTTTTTACCCCGACTGCTGTGACTGTGTAAATATTGTAAATACATCCTTCTTCTGTCGTCTCCCCGTAACAATATACTTACTCTAATTTTGAGGACTGGTGCGCAGGACAGCATCAGGCTACACGACTGCGTACAGCAAAGTGATCGACTCCATATTCCATAATCCAGCTTCAAGGCTCTTCCGCTAAGCTGCGTGACATAACGGTTTTTGTTACTTTTAAGCACGATTTAAAAATATAAACCACAGTCAACGCGAAAAGAATGCTGTAGTCTGTCACTATATTTCATGGTCTTTTCATTTCTACTAGTATCTAATCACACGTTCTGGCCAGTTGTCGGTCCCTTTAAGACATAACAGAGGGGCGGACTTACAAAGTACATTACGGGTAATAATTACGTATTTGCAGGTATCAATTGCAATTAAAAAATGGCGTGCCGCCTAATCTAATGGCTTGCCACGAACTAATGGCATTCACCTAAAAAAATTAGCCATGCTGCACTGGCCTTGAGCGACAGCGATTTTCAGAGGCCGACAACACTGCCTTCGTGATTCTGCCGTCAGCGGCGTCACGCGCTTTACCAGATGGGCCATTCTGTGCTTCAGGGGAAACCGTCGCGGCCCTTCCTATGTCACCGACCAGCGGCGCGCCTTTTGTTGTCTTGGCACGAAAAAAATAAAAATAAATAAAAACCTTCATCCTCCCCTTGAAAGCACAGAAAACGCGCCTAGACTCATTTATCACAAAACAAAAATGTAACGAGATACCCGTGCCCTGCATAGTATCGCGATACAATCGATACATCGGAAAAGTATTTCACTACTCAGATACAAATACATTTTTCAAATGTATCTCGATACAGAAATACGGATACTCAAAAGTATCTCTGAAATACTATCGCGATACTCTTGTATCGCAATGCTGCCTAGCCCTGCCTCACAGTAGTCTTCACACGCGCACCTCACATCGTTGCTATGTGCGCCTAATGCCCTTTCTGCCCTTTACCTTGTTCGTTTTGCTTTTTATTGTACTTTCCCCGCGACACACAGTGCAGAACGATACCCGCAAGCGCCCGAGCGATGATGCGGACGAGCAAACAGAAAACAGAAGCATTACTTACCGTTCGGTTTCCGCACTGTGCCGAGCACACAGCATGCGTATCATCTTGCTTCGTAGTCACGGCGTCGCGACCGTCATGAAACAAACGCGCTTGCAGTACGGAGAGTGCTATTGCCGTCGCAAAGCGCTGTTCACGTCCAGCGTCGAAAACACGGTCAAGCTGCCAGCACAAAACACGCACACATGGTTGAAATCACCGAGCGATTCGGAAACGATCGTCACAAAACACCGGAAGGAATGGCGACACCATAAAAGCCACGGTGCACGCGTGCGCGTCAACTCATGCCAGGCTCCGCGCGTCGGTGGCGTCGGCGGGGCGACGGCTCTCTCCCATCTATTTATTTATTTTATTGCGATAGCAATTATATGGACACTCTTGGCTGGTTTTCCCCGTCGGCGTCGGCGTTGGCGTCGGCGTCGGCGTCATTTGCCGTATATGTATATGTATATATATAACCGGCCCCGCCCGTCGTTCGTGAGCGTGAAAAGACGCGAGGGGGGGGGGTCCCTCGAGCGACCTTCGATTTTACGAGCGGGGGCGCGCGCGTTATCTCCCCTTCTCGGCGGCCGACAGCGGGGGGGCCGGTGTACCCTTCTACGTACTGCGCTCTCAACGCGAAGAGAATTCTCAAACAAGCGTTTTCTAGAGTTGCGTGAGATAGGATCCAAAAAGAGTTAGCTGCCAGCCTCACTTCGTATAACATTACAATTTTTTGCTATCGCATTCATTGCTTCACCCTTGCGGTGAAACTGTGACTTTTTTTCCGCGGTCGCGCCCGCCGCGCAGGCGTCGTGAAGCTTGCATGTCACGCGGCGCCGCTTTTACACGCCTATAACCAGTACTCCCGCTGGGCGCGGCAGTTTGAGAAAATTCAAGGCTATTTTTTTTTCGCTGGGCTCCCTACAAACAAGGTTTTATTCAGTTATCCGGTACCTGACTGAGAGTGTAGGGACGTAACCTACGAGCGGCGTGGCGCTAGTCAGTGCCTGTTCGCTGACGTCAGTTCCAGCGCTCGTGGTGATGTTTCGGCCAATAGAACGAACATATTGTGTAATTATTATGCATAAGTGCGAAACACTTCGGAAATAAGTATACTAGAAGTGATTTCGAAATTCTTTGCATTTGAATGACGACACCACATAGGCCGTCCTGCACTCCCACGTTAGTCAACCAGTGTGCAATAAATACTTAAACGCACTGAATAGCTTACTTCACCCGCCGTCTAAGTTTGCAGAAACAGTCACATATATGCCGGCAGTTCGTCACGGAATGCAAGGGTTCTTACTCCAGCGCCGTCCACACGGCCGCAGAGTAGCAGACGAACAAGGCTAGAGGTAGCGCCACCAACGGCGAGCGATTGAACGAGAGCGGGAACACGCGCTCCCATAGGAGCCTGCTTATCTGGGCAGGTCAGGAGTACAGAAGGTTGTGCTCAAGATACGTCACACACGTATGCGTTCATAAGCATCATTTGTCCATCCAATAAATCCAGTTGAAATTTCGCGCAGTTATTTTTTATTGTGGGGGGTTTAACGTCCCAAAACCACCATATGATTACGAGGGCCGCCGTAGTGGAGGGCTCCAGAAATTTCGGCCACCTGGGGTTCTTGAACGTGCACCTAAATCTAAATACACGGGCCGCAAGGATTTTCGCCTCCATCGAAAATGGAGGCGAAATGGATTCGATCCTGCGACCTGCGGCTCGGGAGACCACCGTGCTAGTGCAGTTCTGTCGTCGTCTTCTGCACAATAACGTAGCCAGAGTGAGGCAATGCTCACCTCAAGCGCAAGGTCAAGGCAGCCGGCGACAGCGAACGCAGCAGCGGCAGCGAGACCCCCGACGGTGATCTTCTGCAGGGGTCTGCAATGAGTCAAGCGATTACGGATGCCGCCACGAGCGCTACGACAGTGAAACACCCACCTGTTGAGTAGGTTGCACCGGTTGAACATGGGGTATACGCCGTAGCTGAAAACAGGAACTAGCACCAGTATGAGCAGAGGATTCACCAGCTGCATTTGGTCCGGCAGCACTTGGTAGCCGAGCTGCGTCACAAGGGTGCAATGGAAATCTCTTGCAATACATACATCTTTTCGTTCGCGTTGGTTCAAAACGATGCGACGCCTGTTCTGTCTTAGCACGTGCTTCAAGTAAGACGCAGCTCCACAGACGACTTTTAAAGGAGCCCTGAAACGTTTTTTTGCCTCGTCTGCATTCTGCAGCGATGGTGTGTGCCTAGTCCTGAATACCGAGACGAAGGCAAAAATAACAAAATTGGTGCACTGGAACAGAAGTTATTAGTCATGTAACTTCAAAACGTCAGCAGAGGGTGAGGGAAAAAAAAGGTTCTCTTTCGCGTTTGAATCTGCCACTGAAGGTCATGGCAGGTTCCAATCACCTCTTACAGAAACATACCGGAAGTCTCGCCTCATGGTGGCCGTCGTGCAGCACCTAGCATCATTGTGCAATTGTTTTCGAAATTTCATAATTAAAAACAGAAATCCTTTGCATCTGAAGAACAGCGCTGTACACGTTTATCTAAAACAGGAACGAAAGCTCCTTTCTCGTTCCTTCACAAACTTGGAACAAGTTACCGTTGCGAGTTTTCTTAATGCGAAACGTCACACTCACAACTAGGAACTTGGCGTTACACTAACGTTATACTTGTATTATTTTATTAACATGTAGGTTTCGTCAAATCCTTAGCCGAAATAAAGTGAGCAGTTTAAAGGTCACATCAAACCACGCTTATTACGCGAATTTCAACGTCCCCGTAGCAGCAGCTTATATGCCACATGGAGACAATAATAATCTTTAAAAAACGCTCCCAGACGAATTTTTTAGAGGGCACCGGACACACTACAGATATATCCCAATAAAAAAAAAGCGAATGGGTACAACTGGTCATACCAGATCCCAGCAAGTGGTCTCAAATGAAATGATTTGGAAACTAACTGGAATGCTGGAATTCAATAGGAGGTACCAATTGCACCTCACAGTTCCAATTGGTCATTCCGATCGGTCCACCGTTTGCCATTTGGTCTACCAACTGGAACGCCTCTTAGTCCGATTGGAAAACCATTGGAACAGTGCATTCCATTCGGCCTCCCAATTGGTCCAATTAGATGTACACATTGGAATTCGAAAAGCACTGTCCAATTGGAGTAGACCCATTATTTGAAACATTCTAGTTGTAGTGTTTGTCACTGACATGGCAGTGCTTAAAAAATAGAAAGGTAAGTTCTGGCCGAAACGTCCATGAAAAACGCGAGGTGACTCAAGCGAGCATGCCGCTGTGTACTACAACCAAGCAGCTGATGGGCGCACCAGGTTGGCGGCACCATCAGGAACACAAAGGGTACATAATATTTATGTTTCCTCTGTTTGCGCGTCCTTATCGTCGCTCGGGAAGCAGTAGGTGCCGTTCTACACATTGCGTCGCGTGAAAAGTGCAATGAAAAGCAAAAAAATGAAGTGATTAAGCTCACATAACGATGTGTGATGCGTGTTTTGAAACTCCTGTGAACATCGCACAAGCTTCGAACGGCCAGCCAATTCAAGCGAGTGCACCTTACAAAAGAATGTTTGTACGACATAATTTCCTTGCTTGCAATAAAGCATGAATGAAGCGGTGTTTTCAAGGAGTATACACCTAAGCAACAACAACAAAAAAAAAGGCCGCTGTTATCACGCTGTCATGTGATCAAATGTGCTGTAAGGCCAAGTTTGTTTTCTATTTATTCTGTTCTCATGTGCAGAATATGAGCAAGTGAGAAGCCTTTCTGACAACAATTTTGCATTGTGCACTTTGTCCGCCTCCTAGACAAAAATTAGGCAGATCCCAAGTACCATGGGAATCGATGTTATGCGAAGCATCCGGAGGTAAGGTGACTGGGTTGCAATTTTTTTATTGAGCGAAACGTTATGAAATGGTGCTAAAGATATGTACAAATGTTGCACGCACAGACATGTTGAACAGTCGCATATGTTTCATATAACCAGTTGTCTACAGTTGTGTAACGATGCTAACAGAAACATGGGTATTGCCAACACCAGAAGCCGTAAGCTGATATGTAGAGCTTGTGCTTGCAAGGATGGTAGCGCTGGATAGTGCTACGTAAACCAACTACAATGGATGGCGCTTAAGTATACAACTGACGTTAATCCGACATGACTCCTTCGTCATAGGAGTACTATGTAATGTTTATAAAATTAGACAGCCGGCACTGCAACCACAATATACATTTCACCAATATAACGCCTGCATAGGGTGTTCTTCCAAAGCAGTTTCGAGACCTGACGTGGCTCTGTGGTAGAATGCTTGATTGCCACGCAGAATGCTTGGGTTCGATTCCTGCTGGGACTCTGATTTCTATTCTATGTATTCCTCGCGTCAACGCCGCCGATGTCCGTTTTTCTTAACGCTGTCGCCTTTACATTACCAGTGTCAACGCCACCGATGTCAGTTTCTCTTAACGCTCTCGCATTTAAATTACCAATGCCTGTACTCGCCGTTCCTGAGTAGATATAAATTGTCAAAGTCCTGTGGCGCATACCCGCATTCCGCGGCCCGTGGTATACGAGTATGAGCCACACGTGTCTGGAGAAATGAGTTTGACGACGTACGTGACGGGATTTTCACGTTATTCATGTCATGACTTGCCAGACGTATTCGTCAATACCTCTTACCCTCCCATTCAAATTTTGGTCTACCCCAAGTTAAGGAGGCCATCACGAGAGCACCCAGACGTAGGCGGCTAGATAGATAGATAGATAGATACGTAGATAGAAACGGAGGACGTTTGCTCTACAACGTGATATGGTCCGAGGTATTTAGCGACAAGTTTTGCGGAGCGGCCAGGGGCGGTAGCGGGTACCCGAAGCCATACCAAAGAGCCAGGGGGAAAAGTTAGAGCCGAACGGTCACCAGGTTGACGGGATTGCTGCTGCCACTGGTCCTCGGTAGAAAAGGAGCGGGCAAGCTGGCGGCATTCTTCAGCATGTCGGGTAGCTTCTGACAGGGGGGGTACTTTCCGACTCATCGGGTTTATATGGAAGAATGGTGTCCACTGTATTTGAAGGTTCTCGCCCATATAGAAGAAAGTACGGCGAAAACCCAGTAGTAGTTTGTACCGCAGTATTATACGCGTAGGTGACGAAAGGGAGAACTTGGTCCCAATTTGAATGATCAGAGGCGACCGTACATTGATAGCATATCGCCAAGAGTACGGTTGAAGCGCTCTGTCATGCCGTTCGTTTGCGGATGGTACGCTGTACTTGTGCGGTGCACGATTCGGCATTCGTCAAGTAATGCCTTCAAAGCGTCAGAAAGGAAGGCACGACCTCTATCACTTAGGATCTCCCGAGGGGCACCATGACGCAGAACGAAATGTCGCAACAGAAAGGTTCCAACGTCACGGGCTGTGGCAGTCGGCAGTGCGGCTGTTTCGGCATATCGTGTCAGGTGGTCTATTGCAACGATAATCCAGCGGTTACCAGCTAGAGTTGATGGTAGCGGTCCGTAGATGTCAACGCCAACGCGATCAAAGGGTCGACTAGGACAGGGTAGAGGTTGTGACGGGTAGACTTGTCCGGGAGGTAACTTTCGTCGCTGGCACTTGGCACACGAGCGAATGAACTTCCGCACGTAGTTATACATGCCACGCCAATAAAAGCGGAGTCGAAGCCTAGCGTATGTTTTAAAGAGGCCTGCATGCGCGCACTGTGGGTCAGCGTGGAAAGCGTCGCATATAACAGCACGGAGATGGCGGGGTATCACAAGGAGCCACTTGCGACCGTCGGAAAGGTAGTTCCGTCGATAAAGAAGGTCATCCCGAACGCAAAAGTTGGTAGCTTGGCGGCGGAGAGTACGAGACGGTGAAGAAGTGAGGGGATCAGAAAGAATGCCGATGAGGGCACTGATCCAGGGATCCTTCCGTTGCTCCACCGTCATGTTGCGTAGGGCGGGTGACGCAAGTGCAGGCTCGAGGGAACAGAGGCAAGCCCCGTCATCCGATACCGGTGAGCGAGAAAGGGCGTCAGCGTCCGCGTGCTTGCGACCGGATCTGTAAATAACGCGGATGTCGTACTCCTGAAGTTTGAGCGCCCAGCGAGCAAGTCGTCCAGAAGGGTCCTTAAGAGTGGATAGCCAACAAAGGGCGTGGTGGTCAGTGACGACGTCAAATGCATGACCATACAGGTAAGGGCGAAATTTTCCAAGGGCCCAAATTATGGCTAAACACTCTTTCTCGGTGACGGAGTAGTTAGCCTCAGCTTTCGTCAGAGTTCGGCTCGCGTAGGCGACGACATATTCATCAAACCCTGCTTTTCGTTGCGCGAGTACAGCGCCAAGTCCGACACCACTGGCATCAGTGTGAACCTCCGTGGGAGCGGCAGGATCGAAGTGGCGGAGGATGGGCGGCGAAGTTAGCAGGCGGCGTAATTTGGTGAAGGCGTCGTCGCAGGCTGGTGACCAAGCGGAAAGGTCCTTGTCGCCGCTAAGAAGGTCCGTCAGGGGCGCGCATATCGAAGCGAAATTTCGAATAAAGCGGCGGAAGTATGACGACAAGCCCACAAAACTTCGAAGCTCCTTTAGGTTCTTTGGCTTCGGAAAATCGGCGACTGCTCGAAGCTTGGCTGGGTCTGGAAGTATGCCGTCCCGCGATACGACGTGGCCAAGAATGGTGAGCTGTCGGGCACCAAAACGACACTTCTTTAGGTTGAGTTGAAGGCCGGCGTCAGTGAGGCATGTGAGCACGCGCTCGAGACGACTTAAATGGGTGTCAAAATCGGCGGAAAAGACAACTACGTCGTCGAGGTAGCATAAACATGTGTTCCACTTCAGGCCTCGTAAAATAGTGTCCATCATTCTCTCGAATGTGGCTGGAGCATTACAGAGGCCGAAAGGCATGACGGTAAATTCGTATAATCCGTCGGGTGTGACAAATGCTGTTTTAGGTCGGTCAGATGCTTCCATAGGAACTTGCCAGTACCCAGAACGTAAATCCAGCGAAGAGAAGTATTCCGCTCCCTGCAAACAATCGAGGGCGTCGTCGATTCGCGGTAACGGGTAAACGTCCTTCCGGGTGATCTTGTTTAAACGTCGGTAGTCGACACAGAACCGAATGGAGCCGTCCTTCTTCTTAACAAGAACAACCGGTGACGCCCAGGGACTGTTGGAAGGCTGCACAATACCCCGCTGGAGCATGTCAGCAACCTGATCGTCAATAACACGGCGCTCCGACGCCGAGACTCGATAGGGACGTTGCCGTAGAGGCGCGTGGCTTCCTGTGTCAATCTTGTGTGAGATGGTCGATGTGCGGCCGAGACAAGAAGCGTGGCTGTCAAAAGAAGTGCGGAACTTTTGCAGTAGGTTGATCAACTCTCTTCGTTCTGAAGAAGACGTAGCAGCATCGATGGAACGGTGGAAAGCGTCAAGGAGGGGCTGATCAACAGCAGGGTCAGAAGTTTAGTGCGCTGAGGCCCGTAGAAAAAGAAGTAGCCGGAGAGTCAAAAATGTGAGAGGCATCGATCAGCTGTACGCGACCGAGACATTCACCGTGGAATAAAGGTAAAGGCCATTCCAGGGTGTTGTGAACGAGCGTCTTCGTGACGCCACGGCGGAGAGTAAGGAGAGCAAGGGGCAGTGGCGAACATTTGCGGCGAATGAACAGGTCAGAGGGCGTAAGGAGAACATCGCCATCTGAAATAGCGGCACACGACACAGGCACAAGCATGGAAGAGTGAGGAGGAACGGTTGTGTCGTCGGATACGGACAGTTTATAATACGGGAGGGGGGGTTTCGACAGCGTCAACGTCTGGAAGTGCGGAAAGCTCAAGTTCGGCGCGACAGCAGTCGATGACGGCGTTATTATTCGCAAGGAAGTCCCAGCCTAGTATTACGTCATGCGAACATGAGGGCAGCACGACAAATTCGACGATATACACGAGTCCTTGGATGAAGACTCGTGTAGTACAGGCCGCGAGAGGTGTTACGTTGTGTGAGTTCGCTGTTCGAAGAGAGAGACCGGATAATGGCGTCAGAACTTTTCGGAGTTTGCGGCACAGCTGGGCGGAAATTACTGATACAGCGGCTCCGGTGTCGACAAGTGCCATGACGACGATACCGTCGACCGACACTTCAATGACGTTGGCTGGAGAGGGGCGAGGACTTGTGCATGGCGACGTGGACGCAGTTCGTGCCTCGGGAACTGCGGCCATCAGTTTTCCTGCTCGGTGGGTCCGGTACGGAGACGCATAGGGGAAGGCGAGCGAGGACGTGGAGATTGTGAGCGGCGGTTTGGTCGGAATGAGCGATCAGGGTGAAAGGAAGAGGAAGGATGGCTGGACGGCGCAGAGGAAACCTGAGGAGTGAAAGATGGCATTCGTCGAAAGTTAGTAGAAGAAGCTGGGCGACGACGGCAATAACGCGCCACGTGGCCAACACCGCCGCAAGCAAAACATATCGGACGGTCATCGTAGGTCCGCCATTGGTCGGCGTACACGCCGAGTTGCGGCTGGGGGGGCAGGAAAATGCGGCTGCAGTGGCATCGGCATAGGCGGCGGCGAGAAGGTTGGTGGTGCATACATAGGCGCTGGCTGGAGTGCATGCTGTCGAGGGCGGGCAACGGCCTCTGCGTACGTGAGAGGTGCGGTGACTGCCGGCGGTTCACGGGCGGGAGGAATGGCTTGAGCGACCTGGTCTTGGATGAAGTCGCGGAGTGTTGGAGCCAAACTGCGGGGTTGGTCTGGGACGCAGGACATCAAAGAGAGCTGACGAGCGACCTCGGCACGGATGAACTCTTGAATCTTCGAGTGTAGAGGAGCGTGGTCGTCTCCTATGCCAAGACTGGAGAGAGAGTCGTCCGACGCCGGGGGGACGTCGGGTGTGCAAACGTTGCCTGCGCAACTCGTCGTAGCTCTGGCATAGTTCTGTGAGTTCGACGACAGAGCGAGGGCTCTTAGATAGCAACATTTGAAACGCGTCGTCCTCAATGCCCTTCATGATATGCTTAATCTTTTCCTCTTCTGTCATTGACGCGTTCACCCGCTTACAAAGGTCAAGGATGTCCTCAATGTAACTGGTGAAATTCTCACCAAGCTGTTGGGCTCGAGTACGCAAGCGCTGTTCGGCGCGGCGTTTGCGTACCTCGGGCCGTCCGAAAACGTGGGTGAGGCTTGTTTTGAAGACTGACCACGTAGGGAGGTCAGCTTCGTGGTTTATGAACCACAGCTTGGCTACGTCTGACAGGTAGAATGAGACGTAGCCCAACTTGTCGTCGTCGTCCCATTTGTTATGGACACTCACTCGCTCATACGTGGAGATCCAATCGTCAACGTCCTTGTCGTCAGTGCCCGAGAAGATGGGTGGATCTCGCAGACGCAAAGGAACCGGCACAGAGTAGGGTGGGCGGTGCCGGGGCCGGTGCCGTTGGAGGAGTTGGAAGAGCGGCGTTTGCGTCGTTGGGCATGATGGCAGGTAGCGTGCGATTTCGAAGTTCCAGGGCGATCGAAACCGAGCAGCCTCCACCACTTGTTAAGATGTTTATTGGTCGCGAATGCAGGCGAACGGGAAGCGGTCAGCAGCGTTCGGTCAAGCGCAGCAACCACGAGCTCGTGCCGATGGCGATGCCGCTGAAGCGCAGCGCAATGCCACTGAGGCCACTCTTTTTCACTACATAGCATTTAGGAGATGTGTCACTTGTGCAAGGCTAATTTAATCGCATTGATATAAGTCAGTTGAATCTGTTGAACCTTGTTGTTGAATCACCTTGTTCCTTCCCTCTCGTTATTTTGTTTTACATTATGTTGTCATAGTGTTTGTGATCAGTACGCAGTATTCTGACTGTTGACACAATTTCTGACAAGGTAAAAGCGCTGGTATTGTGTCCAGGTCTTCTTTTGTCCTCATTACAAGTGCGCTGTTTACTTTTGCCATGAATCAATATCAAGTCGCCTAATCACCAGTCCCAAAGAGAGCAGCTGTTGTTGACCAAGAAGCTAGTGTTGCACATGTTTAATTACACAGTGATGATAATTGTTGGTGTTTAACATCCCAAATCCACCATATGATTGTGAGAGACGTTGTAGTGGAGGGCTTCAGAAATTTCGACCACCTAGGGCTCTTTAACGTGCACATAAAGCTATGAACACGGGCCTCAAGCATTTACACCTCCATTGAAATGCGTTTAATTACGAAGTTAATCTTAACAAAGGGAAAATAGACAACCACCAGTTTGTAGCACGAAGCCACAAGGAAATCCAATTTTTCAGCAACGAAGAAGCTTTTATTTCTGAGAAATCCGCTCGGATTTCCTTGTGGCTTCGTGCTACAAACTCGTGGTTGTCTATTTTCCCTTTCTTAACCCTTCCGCCACCTTGCGGGATTCCGCAGAACTCATTTGCATTAAAGTTAATCTTACTAAAATCTGCACCCCTTTACACTACAATGCTAACTTTACTGATAGCGAAAACTGCCCGAATGGTGGTACACAGGACAAAAGTACACTTCTGGTGTTGTTTCACATTTCTTTACTGTCGTGTATTTTTCGTCCTGTGTATTTTCAGTGAAAAGTTTACAAGGAACTACTTAGCAGCATCTCAATTTTGCATTTGTTTCGTGTTTTGGTAAAAAGTCTGCAATATTATGGTCAAGTGTGAGTCTTTGCCAACAGATTCATTTTTCTGAATCAGCAAAGCTTAATGGACCTTTTTGTATTATTTTCAGGAAGACATTTCTGCAAAGCAGCAAAAGTTGCTGGCCCACTTGTTTCTGTACAAGACAGTGTATTGTGGGAATACTCCCCTGTGCCCACTGTACACTAACTCGAACATTTCGTACATCTTACAGCATTTCGGCAAATACTCGCACTGATGCAGAGTGTTATGCATGGTACTTCATGGAACCTTCCCATAGCGTGCTCGTTTGAAAATTTCGCATTGTTTAAAACAACGCTGAGTGGAACGGGCTTTATTCATCAAACTTAATAATAAAATGGACAGTTGGGCGAGTTGATGTGCATTCAGAGTTAAAGAAAGTGCGGAAAAATAGCCCACAACAGAGAAAAATGAAGGACGATGAGCTACTAGGAAGTGAAGTGCAATGCAAACCACAGAAAGATATACACACATAGCACGAAAAAATTACGAGATTAAAGAATCACGCAGGCGCAGAATGGGTATGAACGTGACTAAAAAAGCCATACACGTGGTAAATTTCAGTTGCTAGTACTCTGTCGTCTTCTTCCCTTCATTTCAATTTCTGTGTGTGTTGTAGTTTTGTTTTCACACTTTTTTAACTATGAACTCAAGTCCTGATTGCTTTACGGGCTCTATACATTCGTGGTGAAATTCTATTCAACCTCATGGCATATCAAGCCCTAGGATCCAATATGCCAAGCCACCAGCCACTATATATAGGAAATTCTTCTTTTTAGGCATGCGATTGCCTAATTTCAAGTTGCCCTTGCAGCCATAGTACTGGGATTAATTTTCAATGAGGCAAATATGTGTAAGCCATGAAGTGACGAATTCAAGATGAACTTTTTAGGTTGCATATGACACTGACTGGCAAGGAAATATTGTAAACATAGCTGTGCTAATTATGTATAATAGAAGTGTTGGTGTATTGCAGTTGTGTGATAATGCTGACAAGTTCCCAAGCTTAATTCCAGAAAATTACGTTAAATTTCACATATCTGTGAGTAAATATGTGCAGCCATATATGAATGCAATGTTGTCGTTTTGTTCGCATGGCTGAACGCTTTTACAAATTGTGGTAAGTGGATCTACAATCAACACCACAGGTCTATTTTGGACTTTTCTGCAGAAAACTGAACTGTATGATCATGTGCGACATGTTTTGATGTCATAGGGCAAACTAATGCAATAAAAAAACTACAACATGCCTACCTCTATGGCTGTATATTTCTTAAAAGTAATGCTAGCCTTATTGTACTAATTTAGTTGCCTTCATGTGTAGGCTGACACCAAGTTCCTTGTGCGTCCCATTTCTTCGGATTGTGCTTACATACTGGCACTGTGAAGTGCACATGTCAGTGTGCATTATGATGACATTTTCCACACTACTTTCATGTTGCTTTACTGCTGTGAGTTATATATAGTGCTTGAACTGTACTGTATATGTTCCTATTGTTCAATATTGGGTGTAGGTTCTGTGCACGAAGATAAAAATATACATATGCTTACACTGACATGAGAACTGCTGCTGTTTTGATTCCAATAAAATATTGCGAAAACTGTTTTATCATTGGAGGTATGAATTTCTGCATGCAATACAAATTGCTGGAACGCTGCTGGCTCAGTAATGGCTTGTGTTTTATTACCAACCAATAGAACAGATTATTTACTCATCAGAATTATTGTGGAAGATAAACAGGTGACAGGCACGTATTCAGAAAGTGATCACTCTGTCCTTACGTAGATTGGGTGGTCCTTCATCAATCGTAACATAGTTGAAGCTGCGTATTGCATAAATAAAGTTTAACATAATGTGCAGGTGGACAACGTAGTGCTAAAATGACTAGGTTTTTCCAGTTTTGTGCCTATTTGCTACAGTCCTCGTGTTTATGTGTTATGTCTATGAAATTCTGAATGGCGAACAAGCCAACATGTCTACTTCTGTGCATATAGTATACTAGCAATTCAAAATAACCATTATTTTCTGAAGAATAGCTGTTTCGTTGAAAGGGACGGTAACACTACATTTTTTTTTAATTCGTGCTATATCATCTGTGCAAGAGGAGTGCCAAGTACACATAGACGTTCATAAGGGAGAAGTGCATGTGCATTAACTTTTTTATTTAGCGGAAGACCTGTCACTGCTAAATTTGTGGTGGTTGTTCTTGACATTGGGACATGCCTTAGGCATTTGCTTTAACGCATTTGTGTGATGTTTAACAATAAAGGTTAAGTAGTAAGATTGTAGGTAGCCTCCGAGTGTGAAAGCAACTAAATACTGAATTTGAGTGAGAGAACCACTGTGTGCCGCGCTAAAGTGCTAGTTTCGAACAAGTTCTAATTGCAGATATAGATTATCGTTCAGCTGCTCAGAAGGCGCGGCTGCCATTGCGTTTGGCTCGCGACAGTATGCGCGCATTAAATGAACTTAATGTAGGCGCATTACAATGTCTATGTAACTCAGGTATCAGGAGGACACAGGGCGTGTTTAAAGGTAGGGGATGTCTCCAAAAACATGCAAATCAGTTGGTAAGGTGCGCCACAGGACTGGTATATAGATACCCCTGTCTTCTGGTCGCATGTACATCGGCCAAACTGGCCGATGTTTGAATGTACGCCTGAGAGAACATAGAAGCTCCTTAAAGGGTACCCCATATTCCCATTTAGCGTCGCATTGCGCTTGACAATCGCTGTTTGAAAAGAGAAGTGTTTTCTTCCGGCATCTTCTTCAAAATAAGCGCGAAATTTCCGAAGCGTGTCACATTTCTAGGAATGCAGATAAGTGTATTAGCCATCCTTCATCGTCACTACATGAGTGTGAGTTTAACTACATAGATAATTCATAGACAAGGGCCTCGATAAAATACTTCGTATGCTGCTCGTGCTGTCGTCATAACCTTATTGACATGCGCACTTTTATGTATAGATACGTCTTTCCAACGTGAAAATAAATCAGTGTTTAGTGAGCGCTCGTGTTGTGTGATCCTTCCTGCGCCCGTTGTGTGTTTCCACGCTCCAGGTTCAGTGAACAAATATGAATTACCAGCTAGCCCACCTTTCAATCCTTTTGCAATCCATCTGCATAGGCGTGCACAAGAGGGGGGGGGGGCGACCCCCCCCCCCCCCGCCTAATCATCTAGGGGGAGGGGGGCGCGAAGTCTGCCCCGTACATTGACTTAATAGGGAGGGTGGCCGCTGCGACGAGCCTTCGCCTCCCCACTTCCCCCTGAAAAGGAACCCTGCGCACGCTTTTGGGCATCTGCGTGTGTAACTTATGGGATTGGCAGCGGTGAGCGCGCCGGTGGTAGACGAGAACGATGGGACACAGGCACGCTCGCTGCTCGCGCTCAGCGGCCGCTGACAGTCAGTCGGGGCAGAGTCTTGAAATGATAAAGATGTGCTCTTCAGTGTGTCGTCCTCGTCTCTGAAGGGTTCTGTGCGGCGGCAGGCCCAGACACCTACAATGGAAACACAGGTATCCTTCGAACAGCTTAGAACAAGCCGCTTCCACGGGACGCGTGCAGCTCGCGGCAGAAATAACGAAAGTTGCGGCCATAGAATGCAAATACGTTCGGCCATCTGAAAATAACTTTGTCACGCTGGTATCCACGAATTTCAGGCGAGCGATGCATTGTAGACAAGTGGAGAGCACTCAAGAGGGCCCACGTTTACCATTTTATTGCGATAGCAATTATATGGACTCTCTCGGCTGGCTTTTGCCGTCGGCGTGGCCGTCATGTCCCGTATATGTATATGTATCTGTTTAGAAAAGCCACAAAGAAAAATAATTCAGAAAAATCTTTCCGACGCGCAGCATCGAACGAGGGACCTCTCGCGCTGCAGCGCTAACCGCTGATCCACGTAAGCGCACGTCCTTCAACGTTCAAAAGGCGAGCTATTTATATATGTAGCGTTTCTTCAGCGTGTTTTCAGCATTACCAGCGAGATGGCGCAAAGGGCGCGGTCGGCGGGGCTTTAGCTCGGCGCCCCGCTCTTCGCGACGCGCGCGCTCATGCGCTCATCTCCCACGCATACTTTGCCGCGTGCGGGGTAGACGCCCGTGCGCCCGCGCGCTTATAGGGGTATTCACACGGAGGAGAAATCCTCGGGGGGGGGGGGGGGGGGGGCGACGCGGGGATTGCGGATCACGTGGCAACAACGTCACGGATTAGCGAGTGCAGGCGACCGCCCCGCGCCTCTTCGGAGGAGACGGGGACCCTTTCCCCGACAGGTCAAACTATCCCCCCCGCGGTGGGGCATACAGCGGAATTTCGCGCAGGTGTCTGGCCACATTGTTGCTCTTGCTCCGGCAGAGAGCGGCAACGCGCTGGTGGTTTCGTCGTCAGCAACGTGGTCGTCAGCAGCTGGTGACACGTGCGGTACAAGCCACTAGAGTAGTCTGGTAGCAATGGTCTCCCCCTCCATTCGCCACTCTCTAAGTGATTATTAATAAAATAAAGGGAAAAGAAGATAAAGGTGACCGCCTCGTAACTGTCTCTCTTTACGAGGACACCTCAACAAGACGGCACAGGGATGGGGTGTGGGGAATAAAAGGGATAGCGTAGAGGTAAAGGATAGGAGGAGAGAAAAAAAATAAAAATAAAATAATAATGGTTAATTTCGTGATCCGTCCGAGCAGACAGCCCTCGCGCGATGCGAAACGCAGCCGCCAGGAATGCCGCCAGGAAGGCCGGGAGAAGAAGGAACACCGCAGGACGGAGCACTTCAAACGGGCCTTGGGGGGCGCGTTAAAGGGGTGAGCGCGCGAGGCGCTCGCCGGGGCACGTAGCCCTGGCTCGATAAAAATAAAGTTCGCCGAACTCACGGCATGGTGTCCGGTGAACTACGATGAGGGCACACACACTCATGTTGTTGTTAGAGACGCTCGAAGAGCGTGCTGGCCCTGCAGTAGTCAATGAGCGCACGAAAAACACGTTTCACCACCACTGCATGTGCCCTGGGAAAGAGCAGATCATCCACGGTGTTGGCGGCGAGGCCCTGGGCACGATACGCACGCACAAGTTCCCGTCGCTCGTCCGTATAATGAGCGCACTCCATAAACACATGCCCCAATGTCTCAGTTGCTGAGCAATGTAAACACAGGGGATTTCCGGCGCCCGTCAGTCGGTGCAGCCTCTCCGCCGTCCTAGGCATGCCAACACGAAGGCGGAGGAGGAAAGCACGCTCCTCTCTCGTGAGCGGGGGGACATTTCTGGGGAATTCTCCTCGCGAGTTGACGTCACTAGGCTCCACCTTTATCCCCCCGAGGATGTGTCCCCCCGTGTGAATATCGCTTATCTCGCGGTGAGGGAGAATTGTACGTCTTGGGATTTCGCCGGAACAATTGCGTTGTAGTTACCAAGCGCAAGAAGGTCATTTCGCTCGCTGCAGTCCCCCCAGTTTGCGAAAAGAGCACGCTTTTCAATCACAGCGAAGTAACAACCGTGACACTTGTTAGTTCGCGCTCGTCTGTACCTGTGAATATGTGCGTAGTTTTTGTTTGAGCAGCGCGTTATGTGTCGAGTTGTGAATGTTGTTAGTTCGCTCTCGTCCTGTGCGTGTTGTTTTCGTGCGTCATGTGTGTGTGAGCAGCGCGCTGCACGTTTCGATCTGCTTGCCATTTGTCGCTTGACATTCCAATTTGTTGCTATCGCCTTCATTGCTTCGCCTTGCGGTGAAACTGTGACTTTTTTTTTCATTCGGAACGACACGACGAACCCAAAAATTCAGAGCCGAAGGTGCTTACTTTGGTCCAACGTTTCTAGAACCAATTCAATTTCGCAGCTCCCCATAGACGCTTGCTCTCCGAAGAGGACGGGACGGCCGACGCAAGAACTAGTGGCGCTGCAGTTCCATCTTGCATCATGCCTCACACGTCGCGAGGCATGAACTCACGCGTCGTGAGAAACGCGCAACGCGTCGCGGGCGGCTACTCCTCTCGCGTCTCAGATCGCTGCGGCAGATGCGTTGCTTCCGCGATTATCTTCCGCAACGCGCCATTGAGACCAACGGTGCGTTGCCGTAGCCGATCCCGGGGGCCACGGCAAGTGAAGCAAAATGGAACAGCAGCGCTGTAAGTTCACGCGTCGGCCGCGTGTGCCTGCTCGCGAGCGGAGCAGCGAAACTGTATTGGTTCTAAAAACGTTGTTTTGTCTGTATGATGCTCCGCAATTTATGTGCTGGCCTTAAGCAAGGGCAAACACATGCCGATGCTACGAGAACACAAATTTGAAGTGCCTTCGACGGGTTACCAGCCGCTTTTTGCATATATAACCCCGTGAAAAACAAGCAGGCAAGTGGAGGCGCTGTAGTGTCGTTAGAGGTCTCAGGACGAGACGTAAACAGCGTCAGCTACGACGCGTAATGTTGGAGGAGGATTTAGATCTCTTGGCGATTCAGGAGACTAAAATAGAGAGTGAGAGTCAGACTGATGGTATGGTTGCACAATTTAGTGACCGCTACAGTGTATGCGTTAGTCATGCTGTTGGCACAACGGCTGGTTGTTGAGTATTTATTAAGAAAGGTTTAGGTATTGCGGTACAAACAGTGATAAGTTGTCAGAGTGGACGATTTGTGCTGTGCGATTTTCTGCACGATAACCTGCAAATACGAATAATATGTGTGTATGCACCAACAAAAGTAGATGACCGGTTGACCTTCTTTAACGAAGTCTCACAGTACATGCAAACAGATAGGTGTTTGATCATGTTGAGCGATTTTAATTGCGTTTTGAACGCGGTAGATCGTTCACGCGATGGATATAGGGCTGACAAGAGCGTAGTGTTCCTGGAAGGAGTCATTGGAAAATCCCTTGAAGAAGACATTGCACACTACGCAAAAGGGGGAAATTATCGGCATTATACGCATTTTCAGGGCAATAGTCATGCATGGTTAGACAGAGCTTATCTTTCGGAAGAAATTGCCACTCTTTGTGAAGATTACAAGGTGCTGAATGTAACGTTTAGTGACCATTCTTTGGTAGCCTTTACGATTGGAAAAAAAGTCACATTGAAACGAAGATTGAAGTGGGAGACGTGGAAATTCAACACGAAACTCTTAAAGGACGATCAATTTATAGAAGCTGTGCGAACAGAGATCGCTAAAACAATTAGATACTGTGGAAGAGGATGGGCTGAGCGGTGGGAAAGGTTTAAAGAAGGCGTAAAAATGAGCGCCATAGAACGAGCCGTAGAGATACGTTTTGGAGAGCGTCAAGAAGAGAGTAACTTGAAAAAACTGCTGCAGGAATACGTGGATGCGGGGACTGCAACGCCAGGTACCTTTATGGAAGAAATAAGAGAAACAAAAAATAAAATTGAAGCTATCGACTCGGAAAAATACCGAGGCGCACTTATTCGTACACTAACGGAAAGAACTTTGGCCGATGAAATGCCAACGAAGCGTGCTTTCGCAACTGAGAAAAAGTATGCTAAGAGGAATGAAATAGTAGAGGTTGAATATGAAGGGGAAATATCTGGAGATGCAAAGCATATTACTTGTGCCTTTGAGGAGTATTACAAAGAGCTGTTCAAGTGTAGAGTCCCGAGCAAGCCTGCTTATGAGAAGCACTTCTTATCCGCTTTACCTAAATTAGACGCCGAGGAAAGCAGAAAGATTATCAGCAGATATAACAGCTAAGCGGATTGAAATGGCCATAGGAGGCCTTAACCCTGAAAAGTCGCCGGGGCCTGACGGCCTAACAGCTGCTTTTTATAAAGCGTTCTGTCCGCAGATAGCCAAGATACTAGAACGTGTGTTTAAGGAGGCGTATCAAGCAGGACGCCTTCCACCATCTTTCAAAAGGGCTTATACTGTATTGATACCGAAAAGCGATGATAAGAACACACTTAACAAAGTAACAGGCTGCAGACCAATTACGCTGACAAACGTCGATTATAAAGTGTTCATGAAGGTATTGGCGAGTAGACTACAAGACGTTATATGCGATATAGTAGGTCCACATCAGACCTGTGGGATAAGAGGAAGGTCGATATTTACAAATATCCACGTGGGTCGTAGCATACTAGAAACTTGTGATGCAGATTTTAGAAAAGTTGCTATGTTAGAAATTGACTTAGAGAAATCATTTGATAGGGTATGTCACAAACTCCTGTTTTCAATTCTTGAGCATGTAGGAGTTGGGTCAATAATAGCAGATGGAGTCAGAATGGCATATGACAACTGCACAACTAACTTCATTATTAACCACGAGCTAACTGAAAGGATTGAAGTGCGCTCCTCTGTGCGTCAGGGGTGCCCCCTGTCGCCTCTTTTGTTCGCGATATATCTAGAAGCTCTGGGTAGAAAAATCAATGAAAGTCCGGATGTGCGTGGCTTCAGCCTAGAAGGGTGTGAAGTACGGTTACTAGCTTACGCTGATGATGTTGTTGTTTTCTGTTCTGATAGGGACAGTGTTACAAGTTCTATGAAAATTATACGAGAGTTTTGTGGCCTGACAGGCAGTAATGTAAACCTCAGTAAATGTGTCGGCTTATGACATGGTCAATGGCAGACAACGCCACGCATTTTTAAAAGAGTGCAGTGTACACGAATAGCGGGAATTTATCTTGGGGTACCACTAGGAACCCCTCGAGACACTAGAGAATTATGGGATGGAAAGATCCAGGAATTACAAGCTCAAGCTGACAAATGGGGTGGGCGGGACCTCTCAATTTTCGCGCGCGCGGCCATTTGCAGGATATTCTTGGTTAGCAAGTTGGCCTATCTTATGCAAGTCCTAAGGTTCTCTAGATTCAACTTTAAGAAATTTCATAGAGTATTTGCCGTTTTTGTGTGGCAGTCAGAATATAAATGAACAAGCAGAAACAACTTGTTTCGCAAGTTAAGACAGGGAGGATTGTCATTGGCGAATTTATTCTTAAAGCAACTCGTCTCAACATTTTTGTTCTTGCGTGGCACGACAAATCCTTTCTTGAGGACAGTTATCCAAATCCGATTAAGCCATGCCTTGCCTAACTTTGTTGTCTCGATGAGAGAGGGTGGGTGTTATGCAACGAGTAAATTTTTACGTGAAGTTGTTGTGGCATTTAGATTTTTGAACTATCACTTCTGCACTGAGTACTTGGGTACTGTGACTCGCAAGCGTTTTAGTTCGGATTTGATTGACATTATGTTCCCAGAACCATTGTACCGATTGCTGTACAGTGAAGGCCAGGGCAAAGATGTACTTAAACGGGTTAAACGAATGAAGGTACCAGAAGGAGTGAAAACATTCTTTTTAAACTACATACTAATACTCTGCCAGTGAAAACATGGCTGGAAGAAAAAGGGGAATATTTGCCATGGGGCACTGATTGTTTACTTTGAAGGAAACCTGAATCTATAGAACATGTATTTGTAGACTGTTGGAGTGCGGTTTTCTTTTGGGATATTATGCAAAGAACCCTCAAAAAAGAATTACCACTGACGCCACATGGCATTCGTTATTTAACTACAGGTCAAGGCAGTATACCTTGTTTCAAGAAAAGTGCGCGATAAACGTGGACGAAGAGAGACGGGAACAGCACAAGCGCAAACCACGTTTCTTCGTCCACGTTTACCGCGCACTTTTCTTGAAACATGGAATACCAACTCGCCCAACAGTCCATTCTTCGCAGTATACCTTATGACATGTTTTTTCTCCTCGGCCTTCATAGCATATGAAGAAACCGCATGGCTGTATGGAATTGTGATGTAAATATTAGATCAGTGAACTCTTACATTACCGAATTTGTGAGCAAACTACGGGAAGTATTTCGGAAATTGGAATACGGCGAAGAAGTGTTGGCATTGATGGATGCTCTTGTCAAACTAAAAGTTTTCTAATCTCAGCCGCTTGCCGGAAGCGCTGCGGTAGAAAAAGTGTGTCCATGTCTGGCAATAAAGAAAAGAAAAAGAGGCGCTGTAGTGTAATGGTTATGGTGGTTGCTTTCGGTGCGTGTGGTCGCGAGTTCGATTCCTGTGTTGTGCGTACTTGAGCGCATATACCTTGTTGTCTGTTTTCTAATATGAGAAATAGCAGCAAGAAATGTCTGTGGAAAGCTAGTATAGTGCCTCAAATATTTTTTTTTTCGCAAGCCGGCACGAGAGCTAACGCAGGCACCTACGGCGCCATCCAGATATAAAAACACTAACTGCACTGTCGAAACCTTGTGTGGCACAATATCGAGCTGCTGCAGAAAGTCACCGCTGTTGCGTCTCCGTGCCGCGTTTGCTTCAATGTTGCGTTAAACGGGCCGAAACACATCGCTTTGTTTCGACATATGGCGCAATCGAGTACTCTTACAGACCCCTAATACCTGTCTCGGTTTGACTTGCGGCCGTATTTGCCTTATCTTGGGAACAGGGAAATGAATACAGCGTCGCCATCTCTGCGCGGCTACAGAAAACACGAGCGAACCTTGTAAACAAATCTTGTTCTTCACCACAAATCGACTGTGTATCTCAAAAACGGAGCTACATTATCGGAAGTAGACGGCTAGCGAAGCGTCATTACTCAAATCTAAATCAAATACGAACATTATTTGGGAATGAATGAGTTTAGTAATGCAGGCCGACAGCTAGAAAGATTCGAAATGGACGGCTCTCGCTTCAACAGGAACAGCCATCTTGCTTTACGTACCCCCCTAAAACCTCCTGTTGCAGGGGGGTTTTGTGTAGTACCTTTAGGATGGAAGTTAAGAGCCGAGCCCAAAACTACCTAAAAGGCTCAAACCCGTTTGCTGTGTAGTTCACATGGGCGTCGGCAGGAGGGTGAAAAAGAGGCACCTGCCCCCCCTCCCCGACTACACCACACCAGCACTTCCGCAATATATCGCACAGACGGGCCGTTGCCTTAATGATTGATTATGGGAGCATTCTAACAACGTAAAAAAATGGGCAGGGTGGATGGCTAGCCATTCACTGTAAATCCTACGGCTGCGTAACGCTTTTCAACTTCCATGTACAGTAATCAGCAGGATACACGAGAAGCTTACAAGAGAGTTAAGAGGGTGTTGAGGCGAGCTCGTTGGTACGGATCCATAAGAATACGCAGCGCTAAAACGACACAATTCACACGGCGAAAACAAAGACGGGCGCGAGATTGTTGAGAGAGATTGTTGAGGCTATCTCATCCCTGGGTTCCGTGTGTATCAGCACTCCGTCGATTATCCTAAGTGAACAAGAACGGTCGTTTCTAAAAAAATTAATTTTTGTGCGCACCACATGTCACGCGATGCTTTTGTTCGGGCGATATGGGTGAGCGAGTGTGGTAATAAACATTATGTTGAAAGTTAGCGCCTGTGTCCTCTCCTTGTATCCCCGTTCATTCAGCGCTATTTTTCGTCGTCAGTGAGCACAAACAAGCCCAAATTTCAACATTTCCCCCCCACCACAGCCACACCAGCGCTCCCCCCTCGACCCCGTCGCGATGAAACACGGATTTGCAGCCTCCAAGACGAAATCTCGCCGTCGCCCATGTTGTACACCTTAGATGTTGGCAGCCGCCGCACTTTGCCCATACGTCAACACAGACAGAAAACGGTGAACAAGCGCTGGTTTCGTATGAAAAAGCCTAACAAAAAAGAGAAACTTACACAGAAAGCGGTAAATTAAGGTCAAAATGAGCCCTAAAAGTCCTCTTTACTCAATTTTTCATTGTTTCCTGACAAAGCAGTAATTTTACAGTTTATTTTTTAAAAAGTGCGTGCGCGGCGGCATGTGCCATCCGCATGGTCATCGTAACCGGACCGCGCTTATATGTGGGCACATGCCACGGGTCACCAGCTTTACCGGCATCCAGCATATATGCAATATTCATGTTGACATTGTCAGTGTATTCAGCCCTATTTCTTTACACTCGAGGTAAGTATTTTACTTTCGAACTATTGCATTACTAGCAGCTTTCGCATATTTCGTTCTTTACCCTAACCACTCTTCGCTCACGACTGCAGCGTACACGGTACACGGGTGCAGCAAGTATGACATGTGGGAGCTGCTGTACGTGGTAAGTCTTGCTACATAGTTAAGATTTTAATCGTTCGTATAGAGGTCCATACACTTGTCTGAAACACTGCACTGACGATGTTTGACGAGGTCCATACACTTGTCTGGCTGCACTGACGTTGTTTGCATGAGTGGTAGCTTAGGAGGAGTGCTGGGCTACCCCAAAGTACTTGTTATTCGTGTACACGGAGCGTGCTGGAAAGTGCCGCCAGAGCTCGCCGTTCTTAGACAAGTGTCACCAAGGTGGTAATGTGGGCAGGTTGGTATTCCATGTTTATGAAGGGTAAGAGCGCACTGAAGACGAACACACAATGAAGGCAGCGACACGCACACACGTAGCGCTACTTTAAACAGTTTATTTTGTGATCTCGACACTACTTATAGGGCAAACCATGAGCTCGTCTGCTGCGCAGAGGTAACAACAACATTAATAAGCATAACGGACACCAAAGAGATCAAATTCTTTTTTTGTCAGCGCGATAGAAGGCATACTAACACACTTGTCACCCAACCTTTCAATCTCCCCTGCCTCGACAATCTCACGTGTAAGCTGATTTCTATTCTTGACACAACTCTGCACGTGTCGAACAAAGGCAGGCAACCGCACTTCTTACAATGTATCGCTAAGAAACCACCTGCCACGTTCCCAACATTGTAATGGTGCTCACGCAGCCGGTCATTGAAGCAACGACCGGTTTGTCCGACGTAGCTGCGACCACAAGATAGCGGCAGGCAATACACCACACAATGAGCGCAATCAACAAACTTGTTTTTGTGATTAGTTTTGCACCCACGATTTTCGTTTTCATTCATCGTCGTAATCTTGCACAGCCTTTCCAACTTGTTTGGCGCTGAAAAGAGCACGCGCACTTTGGCCCGCTGAGCAATATTTTTCAGATTATGGGAAACCGCGTGTAGGTAAGGTAACACCATTATGCGATTCCCTTGCTCAAATGTTCTCGCCGCAGTTCGGTTTTCGTTTTTGCTGTCCCTCAAGATACATTCAACCACGGAGACAAGCAATGGCTGGGGAAACCCGGCATCCAGCAGCCTCTTTCTTTGCTGGTCGAAACTGAATTGGACCATATGGTGACACGACTTCGTTAGGGCACTCTTGATACAAAGCTTCGTAATCGCCCTCTTAACTAGTTCGAAATGCGCTGAGTGGTAGGGGAGCAGGGGTTTTCTTGCAGGTGGTTCATAATGCCAACAGGAGTGATCACAGCCGAGCGACAGGCGAAGGTCCAGAAACCTCATTGTGCCATTTTGCAGAAGCGCATGCGTCACCTCTAAGGGCTCGAGACAATCCTTCATTACTGGTATAAGACCGTTAAACTCGGCAACTAGCCGCTCAGAAGGACAATGCACAAAAAACAGAAAACCATCTACATATCTAAAAGTTTTAACTACCTTTGTACCCTTCAAACTTTCCGACAGCTTCACGCAAAGCTGAGCTAAAAACATGTCACTCAGTCGGGGAGCCAGGCAAGAACCAATGCAGATGCCTCTTTTCTGCAACTGTGCACAATCCTCCCATAAAATAAAGGTAGACCTAAGGTAGCACGTCAGAAGTTCTAAGAAATGCCCACATGAAAGACCGACCTCGTTTTGAAATCTAATGACACCATATTCATCAATGGCCTTTTCAACAGAACGTAACAAATCTTCATGAGGAATAGAATAAAACAAATCTTTTACGTCAATAGAAAAGGCCTGGAGGCGTTCGTCATGGTTAACTTTCATAAAATTAACCTCTTCCAAATTCCTGACAAGGAAAGGGTCACAGATATGTAAAATGTCAAGCTTAGCTTGCAGAAACAAAGCAACTTGTTTTTGCCAAGTGTCATGCTCAGAGATTCAAAAAAGGGCAGCAAGGGGAAGACGGAAGCTTGCGATGAAAAAATCCGTAAACAGGGCTTGTGTGCTCGAGCCGACGTTTCGACAAGTGGACTTGTCTTCTTCGAGGCTACAACTGATTTCCTTAGCGCTAGCGTGTATGTGCTCCGTACCCTCTCCTCCATCCTAACAAATGAGGGGGAGAGGGCGACTGTTGATACGGGGGGTGCGGGAGTATGTGTGTTGGGGGGGGGGAGGGTGCCGAGACGAATTGTGTGAGTGAAGAGGTGTTCCGTGAATAAAACTAAAAGAAGAAAGCGGTATGGAGCGCAGGGTTTTAGACGTATAATACTCCAGTATTAAATTTACCATGCACCATTCTCCCAATGAAATAAACTTCCTAGACACAACAGTATCTATAGAAGCAGGAAAATTAACGACGCCTTACAGAAAACCAACAGACAGCCAACAATACCTAGATTACACTAGTCATCACCCGCGACACTGCAAACAAGGAATTTTTGTCGGACAGGCGAGGTGTATAAGAAGGATCTGTAGCGACGACAGTGAATACGTTCACCACTTAAGCAACTTAAAGGAAACATTAATTCAAAGAAATTACCCCCAGGAAGCCATAAACAAGGTCTATAACGAAGCATGTAAACTAGATAGGAAAGTAGACGAAGAATTAAAAACAGCGCTAAACACGGGACGAGAAGAGGACACATACACGTCTACCATGCAGCACCAACCAGCCCAATCAAGCACATTGTTATAGATAGGAAAGCAACACTAAATAAAAGGGTCCCGTAGCACAACCTAACCAACCGCCCGCATTTATAACCAAATACTCAAATGCACTCCCAAACATAAATAATATCATTCGTAAGTATTGCCACGCGCGTTAGTTTGAAGTGCTTTGTTTAACCCCGCAAAGACTGTGAGCAACGCTTGGCGCAGATCGCGCCTCAGTGTTCGAGAAGCTTCACGTTTGTAGTAGATCGTTTTCTTAACATTGCGCACAGCACGCGAACACTCAAGATTATTCCAGAGCTTGTGCGACGACCAGTGATAAGCCTAGAATGTTCGACGCGTGATGTATAAAAGCCGGCGCGCTCCAACGATGATCGACGGCCGACGCTCTGTTCGCCGCTATCAGTGCCAGCGTGTATTGCTGTAATCTTACTCTCCCTTTACCGGCCACAAGTTCGGCCTAATAAACAGTTTCATCTCGGACACGTCGCCTGCTGCCTACGTCGACGTCACACCCACGTGCCATCTGGTGGAGGTGCTGCTTCTTTCATGTACCGGACGCCCCCGTCAAGCCGTGAACCCAGCGCCTGTCGTGAAGAAGACGTCGATGACAACCCCGAGCAGCGAACAAGCCGCAGGCAACTAGGTCTACCGCCAGAGTACGGGCTTCTACCTGAAAAGACACGGCAGACCAAGACCCTGACCTCGACAGCAGCGACGATGACAGCCCCTGTGCCGTCCGCGCCCATCCTGCTGCAGCAACCCAAGGAACCACCGACCTTCCGTGGTTCAGCACTTGAAGACCCGGAAAGCTGGCTCGAGGCATACGACCGAGTCGCCGCTTTCAATGCCTGGACCAGCGAAGACAAGCTTAGACATGTGTACTTCGCCTTGCAAGACGCCGCTCGTACCTGGTTCGAGAACCAAGAGCGAACCCTGACAACGTGGGACATATTTCGCACCACTCTAAAAAGTTTTCCGGAGTAACTGCTCAGTTACCCCGAAAAGGGCGCTTTTTCCCCCCCCAAGGGACAAACTTCGTGCAAAGGTTTGCACACGACACGGCAAGAAGGGCGCTTCGCTCCCTTGGGAGGACAGCGCCCTTTTTTCCGTACAATGAGCAAAGAGAGAGAGAGAGAGAACAAAACAAAAATGAAAAAAAAGGGGGGGCGCTTTCCTCTCAAGGGAGCGAAGCGCCCCTTTTTTTGGAGTAACTGCCGAAGTGTTCGCGCCGTGTGCAAACGACCCATCGGTGCCTACATAAACCCGTTTCCTTCCAGACCGTGGCAAAGCGTGGTGTGGTGTAGTGGTTAGTGTACGCGCATGTTGACTTATTGGTCGTGAGTTCGAATCCCGTGTGTTTGCTGTGGATTTTCTGAAATTTATTTCTGAATCTGATACTTGTATATCGATTGTACATCTAATCAAAATGCCTGCTCAAACTTCAAAATGTTGGTTAAGTCAACCAAGAGCTGATTTTTCTTTTGCGCAAAGAGTAACTGTTGCTCCTTGAGGAGTAACCGCGAGCGGTGGAGTAACGGTTCGTCCCCTCGCAGTTACCCCCGATTTGGAGCAATGGGAGTGACAGGTCAGTTACTCCTCTAAAGGAGTAACCTCGACCCCCCCTTTTCCTCCTTTACTTTTTTAGAGTGCAGGTTCCTTGCTACTTTCACGAGCGTCATCCGCAAGGAGAGGGCCGAAGCGCTGCTTAAAACCCGCTCACAGCTCCCAAATGAAAACGTGGTGCTCTTCACAGAAGAGATGACCAGACTCTTCCGCCACGCCGACCCCGAAATGCCGGAAGACAAGAAAGTTCGCTTCCTCATGCGAGGAGTAAAGCAGGAGCTGTTCGCGGGTCTGATGCGGAACCCACCGAGCACTGTCCAGGAATTCATCTCCGAAGCGACGACAATTGAAAAGACGCTGGAGATGCGCACCCGACAATTCAATCGCCGCTCGACGCCAGCGTACGCAGACGTTCAATCGCTCTGCTCCGACGACCTACGCGAAACGATCCGAGCGATCGTTCGGGAGGAACTGCGCAAGCTCCTACCCTCGCCGCAGCCTCAAGTGGACTCAATCGCTGACATTGTTCGTGACGAAGTCCAGCAAGCGTTGGGAATTCCCGAGCAACCCCAGCCCCAGCCGCAGGCCTTGAGTTACGCTGCTGAAGCCACGCGCGTTAGTGAATCTGAGGTATGGTGGCTATCTGAGGACTGTACTTTTGCTTCATTATTGTACTTTTTTGCTTGTGCTTATTGTTTATTGTACTATCTCGCTTGTGCTTATTGTTTATTGTACTTTCTTTATTGCTGTTATTTATTGTTGCATGCATTGCGCCCCCCCCACCCGTGTTCTGTTTTAAGCATCGGGACGATGCTTTTTCAGAGGGGGGCATTGCCACGCGCGTTAGTTTGAAGTGCTTTGTTTAACCCCGCAAAGACTGTGAGCAACGCTTGGCGCAGATCGCGCCTCAGTGTTCGAGAAGCTTCACGTTTGTAGTAGATCGTTTTCTAAACATTGCGCACAGCACGCGAACACTCAAGATTATTCCAGAGCTTGTGCGACGACCAGTGATAAGCCTAGAATGTTCGACGCGTGATGTATAAAAGCCGGCGCGCTCCAACGATGATCAGTTAATCGACGGCCGACGCTCTGTTCGCCGCTATCAGTGCCAGCGTGTATTGCTGTAATCTTACTCTCCCTTTACCGGCCACAAGTTCGGCCTAATAAACAGTTTCATCTCGGACACGTCGCCTGCTGCCTACGTCGACGTCACACCCACGTGACAGTATTATCCAATACTGGCAAGCAACGAGCGCCTTAGAAAAGCTTTTCCCGAAGTACCAAAGGTCGTGTACCACCGCAATGGGAATTTTAAGGACATGTTAGTGCATCCAAAAGTAAACCCGCATTCTACTGCCCACATAACACCCTGCTCTCGTCCAAGATGCAAGACTTGTAAACACCTCCACGATGACTTGATAGTTAAAAGTACCGCAAGTGATTACGTCCATCATATAAAGTCGAGTTTTACCTGCACTAGTTCAAACGTTATCTACATGATCTAATGTTCACATTGTCACAAACGGTAGATTGGCGAAACGGGACAGCCTGTTAATGTTAGAATAAACGGTCATAGCGCGGACACGGCAGAGAAATTACCGAAAGCAGTGGCACAGCATTTTAATGTAGCAGGACATAAGTTCGACGATCTCAAACTTTACATACTTCAGTCAAACTTCCGGTCCGCAAGAGACAGAAAATATACAGAGTCATACCTCATTCACAAGTTCAATACACTCCATCCAGCAGGTATAAACGTTTCTAAAGGGGCTATTGAATCCATTCGGGTACACACACAAAGAAAACCAGTGAAAGTTAAGCCCTAGGAATTTCAAAGCTACTTTTGTTAAGTAGTGCTTCTTTTGACACCTGGGATACGTCTAAAACCCCTGTCCCCCCTTACCGCTTTTCGTTTTATTCACGGAACACCCTGTTCACTCACACAATTCGTCTCGCCACCCCCGTATCAACAGTCGTCCTCATTAGTTCGGATAGAGGAGAGGGTACGGAGCGCTAAGGAAATCAGTTCTAGACTTGTCGAAACGTCGGCTGGAGCACACAAGCCCTGTTTACGGTTTTTTTACATGCTCAGAGATTATAACTCTGAAGGGCACATCTACTTTATGTGTCTTTGCCGTGAAAAACACTGCTAGACAATCGCGCGTTTCCTTCTCAATACTTCTGACCATTTTATCTATCTTCAACCGCTTACAAAGATTCTTAGCCTCAGTCCTTATTTTTGGAAGACACACATTACTGCGACTGTCAAAGACCGCAGAGATGGCTTCACCAGCCTTTTCGTGGTACTGAAAACAGGAGAATACGGCGAATCCGCCCTCTTTGTCCGCTGGCAAAACACACAACGAATTATCGACCAAATAGGAGCCAACACGCTTACAGAAAGTTTTGAAACAGGCATCTTACATCGAGAGACGACGTCAACACCTGCTGAGACGATGCGGGCTGCTTCCTCTTCTGGCACAGTCCTTGAGATCTGTCTAACCAAGGACAACAATTCATGGCGTGACTGTTTAGTTTCGACCGCAAACTTCGGCCCCAAAGAGAGGGCCTTCTTGACCGGTTCCGGTAGATACACGTCCTCAGACGTGTGAACAGTATTGCCTGCCACTATCTTGTGGTCGCAGCTACGTCGGACAAACCGGTCGTTGCTTCAATGACCGGCTGCGTGAGCACCATTACAATGGTGGGAACGTGGCGGGTGGTTTCTTAGCGATACATTGTAAGAAGTGCGGTTGCCTGCCTTTGTTCGACACGTGCAGAGTTGTGTCAAGAAATAGAAATCAGCTTACACGCGAGATTGTCGAGCCAGGGGAGATTGAAAGGTTGGGTGACAAGTGTGTTAGTATGCCTTCTATCGCGCTGACAAAAAAGAATTTGATTTCCTTGGTGTCCGTTATGATGCTTATTAATGTCGTTGTTACTTCTGCGCAGCAGATGTGCTCATGGTTTGCCCTATAAGTAGTGTCGACATCACAAAATAAACTGTTGAAAGTAGCGCTATGTGTGTGCATTCATTGTGTGTTCGTCTTCAGTGCGCTCTTACCCTTCATAAACTTAGACAAGTGTGTTGACCTTTGTACTACAGGCATGTGTAGGTCATTTTCCTTACCGTATTGTCATGTCTTTTTCACGCAGCCTGCCTTATTGCTGATGCAATGTTGAACAAAGAAGAAAGAACCCTAAGCAACGACAGTATATCCGCGACCTCGTTTCCGTAAGCTGCAGCAGAACGGGCAACAGTTTGACAACGAATACTCTTGGTAACAGATATTGGAGAGCTGTGCTATGAAGCCCCCCTCTGTGAGATTTTTTCACAGAACTATTCTTTTGTAATAAAGGCTTTACGTGTTGAGCACCAGTTAGCTTTAATTGGATGACCATATGCGTTCAGCTGGTTAGCCAGTTAGAAACCAGTTTATTTTAGGTAGCTGACCAGTTGAGAACCAGTTAGCTTTGATTGAATGAACATGAGTTACCAACTGTTTAACCATTTTGGAACCAGTTAGCTTCGAAAGGATGCCCACATCTATTCATTTGGTTAACCAATCAAATACCACCTACCTTCAACTGAACGACCATAAATAATTAACCAATTAACTGGGTTACCAGTTGTACTTCAGTTCACTGTAGCTGGTTACCCGACTTGGGCACCAGTTAGCTTCAGTTGGATGACCGTGCGTGTTCAAGTGGTTGACCAATTGGACCCCAGTCTACATGTCAACCAATTAGCCACTAGGTCAGCCCAAATGGTTTACCAATTGGATGTGAACAGGTTTACCAATTGCATGTAATTGGTACGTTCCAAATGGTGGCGAAATTTCAATTGGTTGAAAACCAGTTGGTGCCAATTGCTGTCTTTCCAATTGGACTACTTGAATTTGTTTGGCTGCGATGTCTAATTGCAACAGTCGCGCTCGCCGATTGCAAGTGCACCTCATTGTGGCCCTACCGAGGTTACGTTTCAGAAAACTTGATGCTCCAATAGCCTTGTTCCTAGCATGAGCTCCTAAGACGGTTGACAGCACTGCGTAGGGGTTGCTCCTTTGTGAACTGTGGAGGTTAGTACTCACGATTTCGCCGTCCATCTTGTTTGCCTGCAGAGTCCATTGCGAGCCCTGCCATGTAATGCGTAATTAAGAGTCAAAATTTTTGAATAGGAATGAAAATTTGACGGCATTAGTGAGAGCACTGACAACAGAGATCCTCCCATTTGTTTTGATACATTTTCCCGATTTTTAAATCTAATTTTGCTGTGCGCTTCTCCGACTTCAAAAAAAGGCCAGTCAATGCATGCCTCATTCGCGGAATTAAAGTGCGCTCACTATGCCAATCAGCACACGCATTGTGACATTGAGCATATAACGGAATCGATGAAAAGTTTAGCGGTGGTGCCAGTGTGCCTTCCCATTATCCTCGCATCACCTGGCCCAATCTGATAGGGCCTAAAGTTAAGGCCTTGAAATACTATTGTCAATGCCGCATTTATCCCGTGGTACCAGGTGTGGCACAAATTGTCGTCGGCGCCGAGTGACGACCGAATATTGTTTTAAAAGGGTTCCAGCTTGTTGGTGCGGCTTCATCAATGCGAAACAGCGCGAAAAAACGAGGACACAGAAACATACGGGACCAAGCACTGCCCGTCTGTTTCTGTGTCCTCGTTTTTTAGCGCTGTTTCACATTGATGAATATTCCTTACTCGATGCAGCTACTTTGTGGAGACTGGATTTGAGCGGTGATTAGCGCACATAATTTACCAGAAGTCATTATTAACAGACCGTATTTCATTATTATTGTCCGTGAGCGATACCAGCTAAACGAAAGATAAACAAAAAAAAACGAGGCTAATTGTTTTCCCATGGATGCACATCTTTTGCTGCACTGAATAAACGTTTCAAAATTAAAGTACTTTCTAGCAAAACACTTGTTTCTATCCTATCTATATTTTATCGGGAATATCTTTTAAATAGGCTTGAAAAACTTCAGCTTTTAGCGAGAAGCTTTGTTTGCAATAAATACAGCTCGTACTCCCGCCTTCCTGAAATTAAAGCCACTTTGGGATGTGATTTGCTTCGTGTACGTAGAGAGAAACTAAGGCTCAAACCACCGCACCAGAGATGAACATAGGTGTCAATCTATTTTATCGAACAAGACTGCATTTCCAATCGCTGTGATAACGACAAAAAATGTATACCTTTAAATGCACGCTTCTTACTACTCGTTCTTTCCTAACTCTATGAGGACCTATAACAGCTAAACAGAGACTTGGTAAGTATTTGAGACCATGATTTAATTTTTTCTATGTTATGAGATCACTCCAGATATTATAAATGTATGTACTAAGTGTTTGAAAATATGTTTCGTTAGCCATGTTTATGCTTTGTTTAGATAACGTTACAGAAGTCTTTATACATCAGTGTATATCTATATCCAGAGTGCTGTTTTCTTGCTGGTTGTGTTTTTCATTCGCACCCTACGTAATGCCTTCATGGCGGCACTCTGTAAATCAAATAAGAGGCATACTGCAGTTAATGTATCGTCTACAAAGATAGCAACAGGAGGGGCTGTGTAGCCGCTAAAGTAATGGCTTTCACAGAGCCGATACTTTGGCTAGTTGGTATGGATTGACGTTGGTGAGGAGTTCCTTTTTTTTTCACCAAGATTACCTTAATGTAGCTCGAATTCTCCCAGTGTTGCCTGCTGACCGTTGTAACAGGCTATGCATGGTCACTTCCTCCTGCCCCTCGGAAGCCTTATGGAGGTTGTGGAGAACAGAGCGGAAGCGCTTATAGTGGGGATATTTTCATATATTTCGGATTCATACGCGAGCTTTAACTTGAAATCGCAGGTTCAATGGTTTCACCTGTTGGTCGAAGAGAGCCCAGAAGACAGGCAAAGGTGCATAGAGCACAAGCACGTGTAGGACGTCCTTGATGTCGGCAATAAGCGATTTCTGCGAAAACAAAAAAAACAAGCGAAAACAACCATAGGCATTGCATACTGTGCAAATCCAGGTTAAAAAAATAATCTCGGAAAGCTTAAAGGGGCTTGATTGGTCAGTATACATATAGTTCTTAACCACATTTCAATGGCGTCCGTCAACTGGAAGTTATTAAATGCGAAGCACTTCTTGGCGAACCCAAGGCACTTTATGCATTCCTATCTATCTATCTATCTATCTATCTATCTATCTATCTATCTATCTATCTATCTATCTATCTAGCTTCGTCCGTTTCGTAAGCTTGATATACACCAAATTTGGTATTGAGTGACATGACTGTATGACGAACATACATGACAAGTGGTAATATGGAAATCATGACTTGTCATGTGCGACATGACTTGCATGCCACGCTCATGGCGTGCTCGCGGCCGTTTCCTTAGCTTGAGATACACCAAATTTGGTATTGAGTGGCATGACTGTATGAGGAACATAAATGACAAGTCGTAATATGGAAATCATGACTTGTCATGCGTGACATGACTTGCATTCCACGCTCGTTTTGTTAGCTTGATATACACCAAATTTGGTATTGAGTGACATTGAGGACGCGCATGCGCTGTGGGACGCCGGAACCGCTCCGTAGAGTAGAGTATTCCTAGAGGAGAGAGGACGCGCATGCGCCGCTCCGTAGAGTAGAGGAAGGGGGTGAGCGTAGGAGAGCACAGGGGAGGGGACGCGCATGCGCTGTGGGGGGTGTGGGACGCGGGGGGCCGCTCCGTAGAGTAGACGATTCCTAGAGGAGAGAAAGGGGGGTGAGCGTAGGAAAGAGAGGGGGGAGGGGACGCGCATGCGCTGTGGTGGTGTGGGACGCGGGAAGAAGGGACGGACTAAGCCCCCCTCCAAACACATGCAAGCAATATTAAGGAATGGGGTCAACCAGGGCGACAGACATCACCTGCCTAGCCATTGCTAAGCAGCCTCTCTGTGCTCTCGGCCATGACTCAAGGAATGGGGTCAACCTGGGCGACAGACACCACCTGCCTAGCTATTGCTAAGCAGCCTCTCTGTGCTCTCGGCCATGACTCTGATGACTGTGATAGGGTCGACGGCCTTCATATTACTACAGTGTTCTGGTTCGCATAATGGGTGCTTCCCTACTTCATGAAAGTGGCCGGACGCGGGAGGGACGGACAGAGCCCCGAGCATAAGATGCTTCGCATCTAAAAAAAAGGCAGCATAGAACTACTGGCTGATTGCTTCGTATGAAACCGACTCCCACAAGGCGCGGGATCTGCGCGATTTTTTATATCGAGGGCAAATAGTGCGCGAAAACTCAACACTCTGGCACATGGACATTACTGTGACGTGTTCGGTGTGGGCCATATCATCCTGAGTGACGATGCGTTGGTAGCGATGACGTCGTCGATATGAGTGTTTTTATCGTTGCGCCAACTGGCGCCGACGCCTGGAAACGCTCTCCCTCCTAGTGGCTCTCTCCGCTCCTCATGCCTGACCTCCGCCGCGCGGCTTCGAATTTTGTCATGTGCTCGTCAGTCAGCACTTGGCCGAACCGTTGTGGGCTGCAGTCGCGTTCTTCGAAGCGCAGAAAAAACAGAAACAGTGCGTGGCTTCATTGCACGCACGGTACACGACTACAAGCTATCAAAGTGTGTACAGAAATATGATCGCCAAGAAGGAACACGCAGATAGCATTAGTAGAGAACTTTAGTCCATTCCTAGACTTCTTTGCGTTGGCGTAGCACCACATTACCGTAGACGTGAACGTGGGAGGCTGAATAGGTAGGGCCGTTTGGCCGAGCAAGGTAGACCCTGTCAAGCAGATAATTTTTATTGTAGAAGCCTACTGTATTCTACTTCTCTGCTGGTATACATTCGTGGCAGCGGCGTAATTTCGAATGCGTTGCCATGTTAAAACATTTTTTGCAGCACGCACGTTAGGCAAAAACAAATAAACGTACGTATGTGCAGTGACGGTTTCCAGCAAGATTCAAACGCGAGCACAAGAAGAAAGTAACGCACAGGACTTCTTGTGCTCGCGTTTGAAACTTGCTGGAAACCTGCACTACACATCATGTACCAGCTGGCCCAGGGGAGCTATTCTCGCGGTGTCCACTTAGTGGACATGCCCAATTCAGCCTCCACTGATTGGCTAAGCTCGGCGAGATGCGCGCGCCTGTTTCCGGTCTTTCTTCCGCAACGTCATTTTGACGCCACGCACCTTTCAGAACTCTCGACACAAATGAGAAAGACGGAGTGCGTTTCGCCGCAACGAATGCTGCCCCCCAGAGATCCGCTTTTGGACGCACATCTCGGAGGCCGTGCATGAACTCTTAAAAACTCTTGAATTAGGTTTAACGCGGCCGCCTGCCTGACGCACCTCGAAGGTCGGTACGCATTCCCAGCATCGTTCTTCAAACATCTCAACACTTCATACGCAAGTTCAGACTTGCCAAGTTTGTTTAAGAGCCCTGTTACTGTACATTTCGTCCACTTTCTTTCTCTTTACGCTGGGAATGTGCTGGCGGGTTCGGTGCGTCGACGTGGTCAAGAGCGCCATGACGTCACGGCTCGCCGCTTTTTCGAGTAACTGAATGCACTTCGCCGAAGTGGACATGTCCACTGCGAGAATCGCGCCCCAGAAAACCACACCGCTAAACGTACGTATCTATCATTCTGTTGTCCAAAGCGTCACAACATGTCATAATAATATCTGGGGTTTTACGTCCCACAACCACGATATGATTATGAGAGACGCCGTAGTGGAGGGATCCGGACATTTCGACCACCTGGTGCTCTTTACGTGAACTGACATCGCACAAAACACGGGCCTCTACAATTTCGCCTCCCCCGAAATGGGACCGCCGCGGCCGGGCTTGAGCCCGCGAACTTCGGGTCGTCACAGCATGTCATCGTACGGTAACCCGATATTCCGTAACCCCTTTGCGTATGCCGTACACGCTAAAATTATCTGAAGCAATCAGTGGCGTAGCCAAGGGGGGGGGGGAGGGGGGGGGGTTAAACCCCCCCCCCCTCCCGAAATTTTTCAGTTTTGCTTGCGTATATATGCACGCACACATACAAACGCACGCACGAACATACATGAAGTATGGTTGAACCCCCCCCCCCCCCCCCCCCGAAAAAAATTTCTGGCTACGCTACTGGAAGCAATTCAGCTAAGCATGGCCCAAGCGTGCATCCCCATGCACATCCTCGTCGCTGCTTGGAACGATGTCCACTCACTGCTTACCAAAGTGTCTAAGCTGAAATGAAGCGCGAAGTCCCGAATCTAGCGATTTCCAATTACAGAATGTTGCCTTATCACTTGCATACACTATGGACTATGGACAGCAAGGACGGCGATGCTGGCGACAACTAGCAGACCAAGTGTCAGCTGAACCTGACGTTACTTCTTTCTGTTGAACGCGATCAGCTATGGCGCGATCAGGAGGTGGCCGCGAGGTGCTACCAGCGACACAAGTTGGCGCGCTTTCCACCCGTTTTGGTCATATTATTAAATATAACATATATTTCCCTCTGTTGCTTATTGAGTCGCGAATCGCTACCAAGGGGTCGATAACTACTCGAGGATTCAAAAACATTGGCAGCATAAATGTGATGCTAGTGCTCCTTTAAGCTGTTCAAAGTAGCCTGGTGAGACTAAGACATTTATTGAAAAGAATAAACGACCGCCTCGCACACCTCCTCGTTTCGGCCGAACAAAAGCCATCTGTTAGTCTGTAATAAAGCGGCCGTATTTGCCATGCTTTATACTGCGGGTTCTACACTGGTACTACAGAGCTCGCGACACTTCCAAGAGCCTCAAGATGTGTTGTTACAAAAACTTCCCCATCTCCCGCTAAAGGGAACCATCTGTGGATGCGAAGCAGCGGGGAGGTAATTAGCTTGAGCGGGAGGAATGTCGCCGCTCTCATTTCACGGCAGCGGTCTCATCGCGGCGCTGCACAGGAGGGAGAATGAGGCGCGCGCGCTCCGTCATTTTCACACCGCGGAACTACCGTGGCGCCCCCCAGCGGAGTATGCAGCTGTCACACCACCTGTCGTGCGCGCCGCTCCGTAGAGGATTCCTAGAGGAAAGGACGGGGGGGGGGGGCCGTAGGAGAGGAGAGAGGGGACGCGCATGCGCTGTGGGCATATAGGACGCGAGCGGCGCTCCGTACAGTAGATGATTCCTAGAGGAGAGAGTGGGGGTTGAGCGTAGGAGAGGATAGGGGAGGGGACGCGCATGCGCTGTAGGGGGTGTGGGACGGTCCGTAGGGTAGAGGATTCCTAGAGGAGAGAAAGGGGGTGAGCGTAGGATAGAGAGCGGGAGGGGACGCGCATGCGCTGTAGTGGTGTGGGACGTGGGAGGGAGGGACGGACTAAGCCCCCCTCCAAACACATGCAAGCAAGATCAAGGAATGGGGTCAACCTGGGCGACAGGCACCACCTGCCTAGCCATTGCTAAGCAGCCTCTCTGAGCTCTCGGCCATGACTCTGATGACTGTGATAGTGGTCGACGGCCTTCATATTACTACAGTGTTCTGGTTCGCATAATGGGTGCTTCCCTACTTCATGAAAGTGGCCGGACGCGGGACGCGGGAGGGACGGACAGAGCCCCGAGCATAAGATGCTTCGCATCTAAAAAGGCATTGATTGCAGTTGCAGCGGACCGCGGAGAAACGTGCGGGTTACAAGCTGCTCCCTTGTGCGGTTACTGTAGTTCAAGTAAGAGTGATTATCGCAGTTGTGTTCCCATGTCCTTGACAGTGTGTCTCTGTTTTCAAAATTTATACACTATGGGCTTTCTTAATCCGACGAATTCAGCGCGACTTAGAGAAAGGAAAAGGCCCGACATTTCGCTTAAGGCAGGCCTCACCATCCGACAAAGCAGCGTCTCTACTATCCTCACCACAGCGATCTGCAATCCTGTGAACCATGGCTAACAGTTCTTGACGGCGCACAGACGGTGTAAAACTGTACTTTGGCCCTTTGTCCAAAAGCTTCTTGATATCCGGAGGATATCGCCCAAGTCAAGGTGTTATTAGAACAGGCTTCCTCAAGCCGCGTGGGGACGCTGATTTAAGTTCCGGCTCCAAAAGTGGCATGTTAAAGAAGTTGTCTGCTCAACACACGCTGTTAGCGGACGTACAACTACGCTTAGCAAGCAGACAACATGGAAAAAGTGGTGAATATCTAGAAGCCCGGCAACTGATTTAACGAAAAAAATGCATGTCAGCTCCACTACTGTGAAACGTGAGAAAGCGCGTCGCACGGGCTTCCCGTTCGTTCCCAGTGCTCCGTTTACCAAAGCGCCGACGTAAGCACGTAGAGTTTCCCCGGCACGAGTAGAACCGGATAATCGCGAACTCGACGGCAGTCGAGACACGCGTCGGCTGCAGCGAGTTCGATCAGGTTGTTTGCCCCCCCTCAAATGCAGCGACGCAGAGCCGGTGAAGCGTATAGGGCAGTGTTGGCGGTAACGCGTTACAGGTAACGCCGTTACCGGTAACACGTTACTTTTTTCGGTAACTTAGTAACGTACTCGTTACAATTTTTGATCTGTAACGGGTAACGTACTTAAGTTACTATTTTTCGGTAACGTGTGGTGTCACGTTACTCATTACTTTTTCATCTTGTAGGTGCCATTTTCCCAGAGCTCGCCCCGACGAATTCTTTTGTCGCAGCGTCGAACTGCTGTTGGCCTGCCAGGCATGGACAAAGAAAGCGCGGGCGGAATCGCTATTGTTTGTGGAAATCGCGGGTAGAAATTTTTGTAGACGCCCCGACACCTTGTGGGTTGGCCATCGCCACACAAAGCTTGAAGAAAGCCGCGGAATCCGCCAAGAGAAACTGCAGACGTGCTCTTCGTGGAAGTGGGTTGTAGCAGGTGGATTGCTGCGCTTTTCTCTGCCCAAATGACACGCTACCCGCAAGCGCATGAGCTGGTTTACTCCATACCACGTGGGGGGATGCGGCAACTCGATTTCCGTAAGTTCCTGTGAAGACACTCGCTGAGCACAACGTGGTGAACGAATCTGACCAGTCCCGCGTTGTCGACTTAGAGGCCAATTACTGTAAGCGGATTTTTGTGGAATCATGGCCCATCCAGGAGACAACCGGTAACTTCAAGCGGTCTACATGTGTGCTGCCGATAGAGAGTCGTCCTCAACGGAATTTCGCCCATCATAGAGGACAGGCGTGACCCCACGGCTGGAAGAAAAGCCTTAAAAAGAATGCGAGTGGGACGCGAAACGTCGAATTTTTTTTTATTGTAGCGCAAAAAAAAAAAAGAAAAAAAATTTTCTCGCTACTTTGATTGGCGTCCCTCTGTTCAATTAATACCACTGTCACACGAACACTACGGCTAGCCACGGTTACAGGTAACCACACAGCAGACATAACCGCACTTCGTCTCCTAACCGTGGTTATCGCAAACGGGTGATTGCACGAGAGATCGACAAGGATTCGAAAGTGGATATTTTAGATTTGATTGAGTATTTTATATTTTATGCACATACCACCCAGTAGCCCGAAAAGGAGCTTAGTTTTCTTTTTAAATGCATAATTTACGAGGAAAAAATATCGAACATATTCAACACGGAGGGACCAATTTCATAATCAGTCGTTCTCGAAAGTTCATGACGATGTAACGCACAAGTATTACCGTTACAAAGTCGACATTTTGTGTATTAAATGTATGCGCAACAGAAAGTAAAGTAACATGGATTTGTAACTTGAAGAGCGAAGGAAACTATTTTGAAAAAAATGTTTAAATTTGCGACATTTTGTTATAGTCGCTACAAAGTCGATAAGATTGATCAAATTTCTTTTGGAAACAAATTTTGCTTCTTTCTCTCTTCAGTTGCCACCAAGTTTCGGGTTATTGAACTCATAAGCGAGCGAGGCTGATCTTGAACACGCTCACATAAACGCTCGCAAATTTTTGCGCTAATTATACAGATTAAAGTGAAAAAAAAAATGTTCATCCACAGATATTTTTTTTCCGTGCCTAGGCCATTAAAGCATTTCTTTACTACTACAAATTTTCCCATCTATTTGCTAGTACAAGCTAAAACGTTGGTACAAACAAGCACCCCGTCAGAATGGGCCTTTTTTACGTAGGTAGTCTGCGCATGCGCGCCGGCGTCGATGAGGCACGCGCCATACTTTTTGGTGGCCAAACAGGTGCGGACCAAGGGACATCTGGTGTCATCACAAACGTGCAAATGTCCCCCCCCCCCCCCCCCCCCATCAAAAAAAAAGAGAGGTGCCAATGCAGGCCTCCGCGATAGCCTACTGGCGCGCGGCGGGCAATTTCGGAGGCCAAGGACCACCAGTTTTGATTTCGACGATCAGCACTGGAGGTCCTATTCGGACCAGGAAAAGGACGATTACTGCAAATTTCTTGAGCGTTCAGTGATGCTTTCTTTGCGGATAAGCATGGATGGTTGAATCTCAAATTGTGTGTAATGTCACATTGAGAAAAATGGCTTCACCATGTGCCACAGAGTCAGAAGCCATCACGTGTAACTCCACAGGCATCGTTTAATTTTCGTTAAATGAGTATTTTGGGTATAATCCTTGCTTCGGTTAGAAGCCTTATGTGAGACATAAATTTGAGATTAAAAACAATTCTTATTGTGGGTCCTGCAGCAGACACATTGATTAAAACTTATGATTGCGGAGTAACGGCAGAGGTAACGTCCGTTACTTTTTTTTCGGTAACGGTAACGATAACGCGTTACCTTTTTTTGGAGGTAACGTTGGGCGGTAACGCGTTCCTTTTTTGTTAGAGTAAGGAGTAACGTATTTAGTTACATTTTTTCGGTAACGCTTACAACACTGGTAGAGGGAGGGGCATTCGCTCTAGGGGCGTTAATTCGCTCGCTCGGCGAGCGCCCTCTCTTGCGCGGAATTACCTTCAGGTTTCTAAGCGATTTTTATTAATTATATTATTTTATACCTTGGTCTTTACCCGGTGTTTAAACGATGTCGTTCCAGACACTGCGACAAGACTCAACTCCGTCATGATGGCACAAGGTAAATATACTTTTTAAAGACGATAGTCTTTCTTGGGATACCTAAACGGAGAAATTTTGGTCTGTCTGTCTGTCTGTCCGTCTGTGTTTCTCTGTTTGTCGGCACGTCGCACGATTCAGCTAGCTGGCCAAAGTTTAACCCCCCTGCCTTACGACCTCCAATCTTGACCGAGAAGCATGTGTTCATACGGGTGAGCGTGGGCAATTAAAAATCAAATATTACGCATACCTGAGGCACAACATCAATACCTTAGTACTATTCACAGTGTTCCTTTAAAACAAAATCTATAGATACGTAATCATAAAGATCCTAGTGTTTATTACGCGGCGCTGAGAATGCGCCGTTGTGTACAAAACAAGTCTCCGCCCAGTGATTTAACGACGCTGTGGTGCTGCCACCTGGCAGCAGCATAGTTCAACACAAGCCGATGTTCCCCGGTAGCGCTGTAGATGGCGTCCTCTTCTGTTTTATCAATGCCAGCCAGATGCGGCTGATTCATCGTAGAAGAGCGCTGTCTCAGGCAAGGCAAAACATATATGGCCGCTTGATGAAATACGACCCACTCTACAAGACATGATCAGAGAACGCAGAGAAAAGACCGACGACCAAATTTCAGCGGATAAACGCCGGCGTCCGTCTAAGCGTGCCCGGAAAACGTCCGAAAAACGAGCCCAGCGGCTAGCCCAGCTATTAAATTGTGGTACTCATGCCGCTCATGCAGTGCAGTCGGCACAAGACTATCGTCTTTCGACGACATTTGCAGCGAAGCACGCAGATACGCGGCCAATTTTTCATTTAGCTGAGCTTGGAAGCGCTCTGGCTTCAGAACAGAGCGTCCCCTTCTCTCGTGCTCTCGCGTTCTTCTTTCTCGATCCCATGACCCAGCCCGAAACGTGCAAATAAACATTCCCGGCCACGCAAAAGTTAGGCACTCATACCCGCTTGAACTGAGTGCCTAACTTTTGCGTGGCCGGGATAGAGTCTTTGTATCGGCCTGATCGCAAGAACTCCTCTTTGCAACTCGATCTTACAGAAACGAATGAGGTCGTCCGCAATGTGGTACACTTGAATGACCTTCGTAAGCTTCCATAGCTGACGTGGCGCGTTGTCCGCAGGCATGAGCACGACGTCCCCTTGTTTCACTGCTGTGTTTGGTCTGGTGTCAGCAAAGTACGCAGATCGTAGTTGCAGTAGCTATTCTTTTTGCCACCGGTTCCAAAAAGTTTCAACCAGTAGCTTCGTGTCGGTGAGTCTACGTATGGCATCAGCTCGTTTGGAATTACCGGCGACTTCACGGACGGTAGCATACGCAAATGAAGTCAACCTTCGTCCGAGAAGTTCGGCTGGGGTTAACGTGCAAGGTTCTCCGGCACGTTAATGGAAGTCAGAGGCCTAGAGTCTCAGTGAAAGTTAGAGACGTAAAGTTTATGACTTCTTTCACCTCAGCCAGCACTGCTGATATTTCCTCATTCAAATGAGGTTTCCCGATAACTTTTCGCGGCGGAAGCTCTACTGGTCTTACGAGGCGATCCCGCCATCCACCCCACCAAGGGCCATTTGGCGCAATAAACTTCCATGACCTGCCGTTGGTGTTGAGGTGACCAGCGATTTCCTCTTCGGGGAACACTCGCTGCAGTGACCTTATGTCTGCCAATGCCTCGTGAAAGCTTCATGCACTGCGAGAGTAGATCACGCTAGATACAGCGCACGTAAAAGCTGCAATGTAACACTTCGTGTCGCCTGTTTACATAGCGTCAAACACCACTCAAATATTCAGCTCTTGTTCACGCACAACTTCCTTGTGCGGCGTATAACTTCGTCACGTCAGAAGGTTCATCACTCACGACTTCAGCATGTCTTGCCCGCAAGTACTCTCTTATGGTACGGTCATACGTTTCGAGCAGTGACTTGTCGTTGAGACGGTTGACAATCGAGTGACGGCGACTTGTCTGTTGCTTTCATGTTCGAATCCATCCTTCCAATGGAAGGCAACTTCATATCATCCGTTGAGAAAGTTAATGGCTTTCTCAATTGGTATAATGGTCTTGCTCGCTTCAGGTGGCTTGCCTATCATGTCTATAATTCCTGTGTTCTCAAGTTCCCAAAAGGAGCGCAGAAATTTGTCGGAATCGGTAGCTTGAAGGTTGAGCACGCACACCACCATTCGTGAAGCTGTTGGTGGAGACATCAAGGGTGATGTGCTTCCCTGGAAGGTCCATCCAAGCAAAACTTCTAGCCGGCCTAGTTAGAACGAATTAGTCCTTTAGCACCTTTGCGCGTAACAAACAAGGACAAGCGGAATCTAACTGTTAGATTGGGCTTGTCCGTGTGTGCTCTTTCCTTCGTCCTTGTTTGTTTGGCGAAAAGATGAGTCCATCCAAGGTTGGGGTTGAGTGCAATCACTTGCCTTCGCACCGTGGAACTTGTCAACACTTTCCACATTCGCTGGGAACCGCACTCTTCGTGATGACAGATCCATGTATCAGCTCATCGACGACATCCTTTACAAGCTACTTGAAAGACGCGACGAAGGCTACATCCATGGTTGTCTCTTCGATGTCCTGGCAGACCTCGGTTGCTCGTAGGACTATTTCCTCGTCGGAAAAGTGGCTTCAAAGTCGCAGTTCTACAATTCCGCGCCTCTTAGCCGCTCGAGCTGATGCACTGGCGAAATTATTGAAGGCTCTTCGAGTTGTTTCCATGCTTTTCAGCTGCAGGTGCTTGGACAATGCTTCAGTTATGAAGGTCCTCTGACTGCCACCGTCAAAAACGCTTCGTATGTAGTGGCAGGCGTCATCATTTATTAAAGTGGCGAGTTGGGCTTGTTGGTACATAATTTTGGCGCACTACAGCGCAAAAATACACAACGGACGGAAGGAACACAAACGACGACGACGAGCGCTGAACTTTCAAAAACCTTTATTGCAAAATTACACGTACATTTACACTGTCACATACAAACTTCATCCACTGCACATGCGTCGATACGCCATCTCAAAAGTTGTAGGGAAGCTACGCTAACACGACCCTCCCCCAGATAGGCAATGCGTTCTGCTTCGATAATTTCACGGGTGATGCTCTTCTTAATGACGGAAGTGTTGTCTAGGACGGGACAGCAATCCTGGCAGGTTTTACAATGGCTCGCATGCTCCCTTGGCCTATCGTTAACGCATCTCCCAATTTGGCCAACGTGCAGTTTTCCGCACTTTAAGGGAATTTCGTCAACCGCCCTTTCTGCGCAATCAACAAAGGGCCGCCTGTGCCACATACCTGCAGCGTCTTTGCCTCTCGGTCAGTCATTCTGCAGAGCTTAGACAGCCTGTTTGGTGCAGAGAATACGACTTTGACGTCGTACCGCTGGGCCACCTTTTTTCAAGTTGTGCGAAAGCTTGTGCACATAAGGCCTCCTGGCTGCGCGGTGCGCTGGCTTCAGAACATTTCGTGCGACGGCGCATATTCTTGAGCAGGCTTTCTGCGATTGAAATAAGGAGGGGCTGGGGGTACCCTCTTTTAGGGCTCTTCCTCTCATCTGTCCGACCTATGCACCATCGTTTCGCTCATGGCTGTCAGAGTATGCCGAGCACGAGAACGTTCCTTTTGTCGCCGCACCAAACGACCACCTCAGGACGTCAGTGTGCTTTCCGGTGGAGTACCGCCTTCTGTTGGCCACGGAATACGCGTAGTGAAGATTTTGCGGTCTGAACGGAGGCGACAGGCGCGCCTGTATCGTCACCTTCTAAGTGTGCAGCGGGGTTCCCGTATCGTCGCAACAACGCGAGTTGCGGGCCTTCCACGCCCTCGCCGACCAATAAACGGCGTTCCTCTGGCAACAAGTCCTGAGAAGATTGAGGACCTGGTCAACCCCACAATACAACGTTAGGTGAGGGAAATAAGTGTAAATCTAAGGGCTCGTTTGCTTTGTTAAACACAACTAACAGACAGTGATGCCAAGGAAAGTATAGGGGATAATATTAGAAGTAATTGTAATGTAAAAGTGAAGAAAGAAATGTCGACCAAAAGACAACGTGCCGCCGGCAGGGACCGAACCTGCGACCTTCGAATAACGCGTCCGATGCTCTACCGCTGAGCTACCGTGGTGGTCAACCCTCCGTCCACTTTATAGGGTATATATGTGCATTTAAACGTGCGAGCGCCAGTCAGCGCCGCGTGTTGCCATTACGGCGAGTGTGGAACACTCTTTTTGCCTGTTCGCGTCAATTAGCACGTGATCTTATTACGAGCTGGCATCTGACTAATAATCTTCGCATACTACCTGAAGGCATCAAGTCTGCCAGAACGAGACCCTTGCTATGAATGAAGGAAATAAGTGTACATTTACATTACAATTACTTCTAATATTATCCCCTATACTTTAATAATAATAACATGTGGGGTTTTACGTCCCAAAACCACGATATGATTATGAGAGACGCCGTAGTGGAGGGCTCCGGAAATTTCGACCATCTGGTGTTCTTTAACGTGCACTGACATCGCACAGTACACGGGCCTCTACCATTTCGCCTCCATCGAAATGCGACCGCCGCGGCCGGGATCGAACCCGCGACCTTTGGGTCAGTAGCCGAGTCCCCTATACGTTCCTTGGCATCACTGTCTATTAGTTCTCATTAACGTTAGGTGATGTAACTTTGCCAGCCGACGTAATCCGCGTGCTTTCCCTTGGTCCGAAGTTTGCCGGGCTCCCAGGGAGTCAAGGCCAGAACAGCTTTCCTTTGTACGTCAGGTTTCGCATCGAGCCTCTGGCGATGAGAGCGCACGTTGTCTTTCGGAAGGTGTTAAGGTCCTTAACAAGTGCAAGAACTTTAAACCTGGTCCACCCGTTAGACGAGTGGCTTTTTTTCTGCGCGACCAATTTTCTGCGCGATCAAAATCGGGAGAAGCGATTTCCACAGTCTTCAAATCCTGCCCTAATATTTCTCTGAGTAAACTCGTCTAGTGCAAAAAAAACTGTGTGACAAGCTTAACCTTTCTGAGTCGGTTAGAGCGATCGATAAGAGAAAGAACAATTTTTAAAGGTCTTTTTAGTGCAAAAACACACAAGGTTAACGTACCTTTTCTGACCATCGTCTCCGAATCTGGAACTTGGCAGCACTCCATAGCGCTTTTTTTTTGCATCGTATTCTCAAGGTTAGAGACGACCCTTTTAACGTGACTAACTCTAACCAGATTTTAGGACTTTTTCACACTATCACCGACAAGTGCTGTCAGGCATTCTCGATCGACATCAAAGATTTATTTTAGTCCCTGCCTGGTGACCTCATCCTTGAATGCATTGAGCATCGCATTGACAAATACGGTGCCGTTACTTTCCAAAACTCTGCAGGGATTTTGCGCCAGAGGTTTCTTAGAATATTTAAACTTTTATTTGCGATCTACGTACATAATGTTTGAAGGGATTCCTCACCTGCAGAAGCAAGGCGTATGCACTGCAGTGTTGTACGGAACGGCGTTCCAAGGAACGACGTTCCAGGTACTAGTTCCTTTTCTGAGGAACGGAGGAACGCCAACGTTCCATTCAAGAGGGAATTTTAGCTTGTACGTATACTTTTTAACGTTACCGTGTTACCGGAATACCGAATTGAGTTTACCGTATTACCGGAACTCATGTTTTAGGAAAGTTCTAGCTTCCATACGTAAACATTTACGCACGTTCGTAAACGTATACCTTTACGTTTGCGCAAACCACTAAATTGTGATGATAACTGCATTTAAAGTATACTTAATTTAGATAAGATTGAATCACCACTGCGGCAAAATCATAAAAAAGGTTTTTCTGGCGTGCGAAGTATCCCAATGTACGCGAAGAAGTGTCAAAATACCGGGTTACTGGACGATGGTGTCGACATCTTGTGACGATTTGTTCAACCACAGTCACGGACAAGTTTGTTTTCGCCTTGTGTTTTTGAGGGAAAAAATGGTTAAAAAGGCAACTTATTCGTAGTTATGCCGCTGCAAGGCATTCACATCAGAAGTAGAATGCACGATGTTTCTGCAATGCCGATTCTGTGCTTGCCTGGTTCATCTTAGCGCCGCTAGATGGCGGCACCTAACCAGCATGTCAGGCATGTCTAGGGCTTTAGGCCTCTCACGTTTACGGCTTCGGCATGCTAGGTCACACTAGCTTCGGAAATCCTGCTGAAACAATTGATCGCTCGCACTTGGCCTTATTTTGACTCGGCGGCTGGAGTCTCCTCAAAGCGGATATGGCGAGTAGCCAAGAACGAAGGTTGATTTGCGAGATAGGGCCAAAAACGTAAAGCCTATCGGGCGAGTAGTTTATGCGCAGATTCCTTCCGGTATCCGGTAACGCGGTAACGTAAAGATGTATACGTACTATCCGCGTCAAATGAAACCTGAACAGCGGCAAGCATTCGCAGTGGTGTAGTGCGCGCCGTCCAGTTATGACCACTGACAGGCGCGCGTATCCGGTTCGGCAGCACTTGGCATACATGCGCGCCTGCCCATAGTGATAATTGGACGGCGCGCACTATACCACTGCGAATGCTTGCCGCTGTTCGGGTTTTATTTGACGCGGATAGCAAAAGCTAAAAGCCCCTAAGATCGGTTTAACTGTAACGGTAACTCGTTACGTATACGAAGGAACGGCAGAGGGAATGACGTTACTTCTGTAAACGTTCCATGGCATTTGACATGTTCACGCAATCGGCACATCATGCAGAACAGCGCGGATGGGCGGCCGCGTGAGGTGCAAGAAATCTACCGCTCGCCTGTCACCTGACTTTGGTGCATCCTGGTTTTCACTTCAAGGCGCCCGCCGGGGGGCACAGGGAAGAGCGCGACTTTGATACCGACCACGTGCGAGAGGAACAGATTTTGTTTTAGGAGCTTGCTCGGCAAGCTTCTTAAGCTCGCGCCTTGTCCGGCGGCGGCGGCGATGCCGGCGGCGTGTACACGCCGCTCAAGGCGCCGGCTTTCCGGTGATTTCAAGAATGCTCACTAGATGGCGGCGCCGCTCAAGGCGACGCACACCAATCTCGGCACGTGCGCTTCGTTTCTCTTCGCCGGGAGCTCACGCAGTGAACACTCTTCGTTACCGCTAGGCCACATGAACACGTATATATAATGTATATAGTTCATACATCATAAAGCAATCATCTTTAAAGGGAAACGAGTGCCCGAGCTCATCGAGGGACGCCCTTCTTGCTCTTTGCAAAGGAACATCTCCTGTGTATATATAATGTATATAGTGCATCCAATGTCAATTAATAAACATTGTGTATGTAATGTACATATAACAACGTTGTCACGTCTATATATGATGGTAGGAGATGTGTACGGAGGATTCGCGCGTTACCCGATCATCTCCGAGCAAGCTCCTCTAACATCATTCACTTTGTGGATATGGCGGTGATTGTTTCTTTTCTTCTTTTTTTTTACAACACAGCTGTTATGCTCGAGGTTTGCCGTGTGTCGTATATATAGAAAGGAAGGTATGATCATGAAACGGCACGCGCCCTCTGCGTCCTGCTCGTCCTGTTTCACTTCGCTCCCAGAACACGTGTGCCGATATGTTCGGCGTGGGATGCAATAACTCTGATGGGCGAGAGAACTAGTACAGAGAGAGACACACTTCGCCAATGCAATATATCATTCTGGCTGACTTTCCATTTGATCGTATACATTTGCACGTATCTGAGTGAGTGACCATCTAATGGAGTGGGTTGCGTTTCTCTTCAACATGCGCGCAGCCTGGCAGAGCATAGCATAGCATAGCCTCGTGTAGTATAGAATTAACAAGGGGTGGGAAAGGGAAAATGGGGTAAGAAGGAGGGAAAGGAGGAGGGGAGAACTAGTATATAGAGAGAGATAGAAAAAAAAACATGGCTGATCCCTCGTCATAGGAATCGGTATAACACGAAAGTAAAACGCGTCTTCACGGAAGTAGTGCTTATTGCGAAGCGATATATGAGAACTTGCACAATGTCTATTGGTGTTTGACAGCTATAGCACCGTTTGACGTGGACACACCCACGTTGACGCCTAGTGGCAAATCTCCATCGCGACGACTAACGCCCATGGTCATGAATTAACCGTTGTTGTATCTGAAGTTGTCAACATGATATACTTGGACACAGCGTCTCGTGAATCCAGCGCAAAGACACCAACAAACACGTAATGAACACTGGCACTCAATATGCGCGTCTTCAAAGAGAAGTGGTACGGTGTGCGCGCCTGAGTAATAAGGTAACCTACTCCTGCGCTCATGCATACACCACCACGCTGCGCTTCAGCTACGCGGGAGGCCGAGGTTCGTAGCTTGAGCCGCGAGCACTCGCAGGCGTTCTACGTCCTGCTGGTCTCTGTCTCGCTCCACCAAGGCACGACATTCGCCCGTCGACATCGCTGCCTTGCGGCCGCGCTCACTGCAGCAGTTTCATTAGTCGGTGCTATCTCACCCGAAGTAGCCGTCGGCGAAACAACGTTGGTGCATGTGGAAGAAGCACTACTCCGACAAAGAGCCGTCACACGCTAACGCGGAGCTAAAGGCAAAGAACATAGCTACATCGGCGACTCTCCGATGCTAGCGCGGCCCATGTTTTTCACTGCTATCGAGATGCAGTTAAAGCATGGCCTCCGAGAGTGTGCGCCGGCGTGCAATCTCTGACGCCTGCTTTAACTGCGTCGTCGACTAATCGTTCGCTATCGGCGCTAGTAAGTGTCATGCCGCATTACTACTCTTCCCCGCTCACAGGCGGCGACACCGACCCGCCACGCCTAAGCCACGCCAACAGAGAGCACCATGCGAGAGAGAATGTGTGAGAGATATAAGGCGCGTTGGCAGGTTGCTCTCCAGCTGCGTCGGTGGCTTATTCGGTAAGAAACCGGGCGCCCTTCGTCGCGGGCCAAAGAGTCAGATGTTCGATTGCCGGTGGGGGGAACTTTTTACATAATGATGTTTCTTTCTCATTTGGTAGCGTTAAGTATAGCAACGCCATATCCGTAACGGATATACTTGGTGGACCCCGGCATAAAACACTTTCGTGTTAAAAAAAACACTGCTGATCCCTCCGTCATAGGAATCGGTATAACACGAAAGTGAAACGTGTACTCACAGAAGTGGTGGTTACTGTTCAGTGATATATGAGAGCTTGTAGAATGTGTATTGGTGTTTGGCAGCTATAGCATCGTTTGACGTGGACACACCCACATTGACGCCTAGTGGCACATCTCCATCGCGAGGACTACAGCCCATGATCATGATTTAACCGTTGTGGTAGCTGAAATTTTTAACGCATACCTGGACACAGCGTATCGTGAAACCCGGGAAAAGATAACAACAAGCACACACTAACCACTGGTACTCGATATGGGCATCTTCAAATCGTCGTCTATTAAGGAGAGAAAGGGCACGGTGTGCGCTTCTGAGTAATAGGGTAACCTACGCCTGCGCTCATGCATATACTACCACAGTGCGCTTCAGCAACGCGGGAGGCAGAGGTTCATAACTGGAGCCGCGAACGCGTGCGGGCGTTCCACGTCCCGCTGGACTCTGTCTCGCTCCACAAAGGCACGACATTCGCCCGTCTACATCGTTGCCTTGCTGCAGTGCTTACTGCAGCCGTTTTATTAGTCGGTGCAATCTCAACCGAAGTAGTCGGCGGCGAAACACCATTGGTGTACACGGACGCTGTACGGCTCCGACAACCGTGCCGACAACGAGCTGCCACACGCTAACACGAAGCGAAAGGCAAAGAATATAACTACGTCGGCGACCCCCCCGATGCTAGCGCGGCCAGGGTTTTTACTGCGATCGAGAAGCTATAACCAAGGCCTCCAAGATTGCGCGCCGGCGCGCAATCTCGGATCCCATGCTTTAACTGCATCGTCGACGAATCGCTCTCTATCGGTGCTAATAAGTGTCATGCCGCATTACTTCTCTTCACCGGTCACAGACGGCGGCACCGCCCCGCCTCGCCAGCAGAGAGCACCGCGCGGGAGAGAATGTGTGAGAGATATAAGGCGCGTTTGTAGAGAGCCTTGCAAATCCTTCGATAGCTCAGTCGGAAGAGCATCGGGCGCTTTTGGTCACGGCCCAAGGAGTCAGAGGTTCAACGCCCGGCGGGGGAAAATTTTTGTGAATGTTCTTTCTTTCGCATTTGGTAGCGTTAATTTCACAACGTCATATCCGTGACGGAAATACGTCACTAAAGTCTTTGTGGACCCCGGCATAAAACACTTTCGTGTTAAAAGAGAAATACAAAGAAAGGGAAGAAAGAGATAGCAGGCGAGAGAACGACTAATGAGACAGAGACAGATAGACAAGGAAATATATATGAAATAGAGAAGAAAAAAAGAAAGAAAAAAATAGAAAGACAGAGATAGAAATATATGCAAATATGTTCGCTGACTGCGAACTACTAAGTTGCAAATGTGTATACTGGACATTATTTTCTACTCATACTGAAATATTGAATGAGTACTGATTAAACGCCTAAGTATTGTTCCTTTCGATGCGGTTTCCTGTGCAAGAAATTTAATTATATTAGTACATATCTGCAGATTTGAATATCTGAAGCGAAGTATCCTGACTGCCCATCTGAAGACCGACGTGGAAAGTGCCACATGTGTTGGACTTGTAATACACGAGCACGAATGTTAAAGTTAGACATGCCTGTAGTATGGCCGGTGGTGTCTGAAAAATTCATCTAGGAGCGTTTATTAATATATGTTTATTTACATATTACCTATTGTCGGCGATGTCTAATTCGCATAATATATCTAGCAAGGTGTGAGCTTTAAATTGCTCACTTTATTTCGCCTCAGGATTATTCGAGAATATATTTTGATTGAAAATTCAAATATAACGTTAATGTAACAACAAGTTATAATTTTCAAAATGTAACAGTAACGACCTCCTTTTGCATTGAAGGAACTTGTAACGGGAACTCGTTCCAAAATTGGGTAGGAACGAGGAACGAGGTTACGTTACTGTTTTAGAGGAACATGTACAACACTGATGCACTGGTTCTTGCATCGCCCCGATCCTTAGCGACCTAGTTCTTGCTCATTTCGATCGTCATATCAACGGTTCGCTCTCCGATAAAAATGTTCTGAGAGTGCTCCGGTACGTCGATGACTATTTAGTTGTTTTAAATTCTGACCCACAGGACATTGAACTAGAAAGCAAAGTGCTCCTTGATTTGTTTCAAGACGGTACGAACCCACTTAGTCTAACGCACGAACTCCCAGTAAATGACCAAATTAGATTTCTAGATATCTGGTTTGGTTTCAAAGGTGTTGGCGTCTGCTGGTGGTATGAACCACGCGCCAACAAACCACTTCAGCCTTTCAAGTCCGCCCACTCTAAGCTCGTTCAATGAGCTGTTGCCACGTCGTGCCTCAAGAACGCTCTGGGCAAATCTTGCCAACACTGTAGATCTGAAGCGTTCGAGCGTCAAGCTGATAGACTGACAAGTGGTGACAAGTGACGCCTAGCCTCTCCTTATTTCAGTCGCAGAGAGCCTGCTCCAGAATATGCGCCATAGCCCGCAATGTTGTGAAGCCAGCGCACCGCGCAGGCAGAAGGCAGCCGTGATACCTTATGTGCACAAGCTTTCGCACAACTTGAAAAACGTGGCCCTGATGTACGACGTCAAAGTCGTATGCTCTGCACCAAACAGGCTGTCTAAGCTCTGCAGAATGACTGACCGAGAGGCAAAGACGCTGCAGGTATGTGGCACAAAGCACAGGCGGCCCTTTGTTGATTGCGCAGAAAGGGCGGTTGACGAAATTCCCTTAAAGTGCGGAAAACTGTACGTTGGCCAGATTGGGAGATGCGTTAACGATAGGCCAAGGAAGCATGCGAGCCATTGTAAAACCTGCCAGGATTGCTGTCCCGTCCTAGACAACACTTCCGTCATTAACAAGAGCAACACCCGTGAGATTATCGAAGCAGAACGCATTGCCTCTATGGGGGAGGGTCGTGTAAGCGTGGCTTTCCTACAACAGTATTGAAAGTTGGGCTAGTTGGTATGGCAGCATATTGGGTACAGCGCGAAAAACGACGAAGACGGAAGACAGCGCTCGTCTGTGTCCCTTCTGTCTTCCAGCGCTCGTCTGTGTCCCTTCTGTCTTACCGTCTTCGTCGTTTTTCGCGCTGTACCCAATATACTTTCCTACAACATATGAGATGGCGTGACTACGCATGTGCAGTGGATGAAGTCTGCATCGGACAGTATACGAGCAATTTTCCAATAAAGGTTGTTCAAAGTTCAGCGCTCGTCGTTGTCGTTTGTCTTCCTTCAGTCCGTTGAGTATTTTTGCGCTGTAGTGTGCCAGAGTCATCATTTATGGTCCATGCTCGCAAAGTCTGCAGAAAGACGCAAGCGATGGAACCTTCATTTAGTGGCTGCTAAATACGTGATGCGCAGACTTTCATAGTTTCTTCTTCGTTCTCGTTCAAATAGTCCGTCTTCTGAGAACGCCTGTCGGGATGACACATGCTCGTAGCGTGTCGAGCTTTGAATCTCGCGCAGGAGACCTTTTTGCAGTCCCGTGGCCGATGTGATTTGGTGGTGCGGCGGAAACACCTCTTGTCATTGGAAAGTAGTTTTTTCTTCTGCATGAGCGGCAACAGCTGTGCATGATTCTGATGTGTGTCAATTTGACGAGCAGAATACGCAGTTGTCCTTCTTTGGTTCCCGTGCTGAGTTGCTATGAAGAACAGATGGCGTATGTTTCCCATGGCGAGAATACGACAACTGTCTTGCCACGGGGGGTGTTCCGAGATCTCGTCCTCTGGTGTCCTCCAAATCGCTCATCTGTAAGCTTTCCAGCTCAAGGGACAAGAAGTTGAGCCATAGCAATACTTTGGTTTGGGCGAGCTGGTTCATGGTAAAACTTTTTTCGAGACATCAAGTGCGAAACCCCTTAGCGCTGCACACCCAGAAAGTTCAGCCGACCATCCAGCCCACTGGTGTAGCATCACTTTTCTAGTCACGTGTCACCTGGACGGTACACGATCGATGGGACTGAACGACTATATCCCATGGAAGAGCACGCAGTAAAAAACTTGGACCATCTCCCCGAAGGGAACCCTGATGGGATGCGAAGCAGCAGCGGTGCGCACGGCGTTGACCCGGTAGAAACGGGCGTCATCGCAGATAAACGAGCCGAAAGAGTGTTTCCACTCGACGTGCGGTCGAGCGTTGCGGGCGGTGGAGAGGGTGAAGCGAGAGAGAAGTGACACGTTCAGAGGTGTTGCGAGCGGGCGGAGCAGCCGGCAGCTGCGGGCGCTGCCGCGAGCATGCTGCGGGTGACGAAGAGAGTGACGTCAGCGCGCAGCTACGAGGGAAGCGTGCGAGGGGAGCGTGACGTCAACGCGCAGCTGTGGCGTGACCTACTTGGCAACGCTCCAACACCTACGGCGAGGGGAACGCGTTGAGGCGCATTCGTACGGACGCACGTAACGTACGGCGTTACACACGTGAGTCAAAGAGCTGCTTCGCATCTAAAATCGCAGAGCATAGATGAGAAAGATGGCTCCAGCGCAGTAAGAGCCTCTAGGCCTCGGATATTGACGAGAACTTGGTCGTACAACTTCGGTGTAATTTGACGAACGAACAGGGCTCAACATCCGTAACTTGGCAAAGTACTCTTGCTCCAGGCGCGTCTTGCCACCAAAGCGCTTCTGTAGCATGGTGATGGCGCCGTTGTAGAAACTTTCAGTCGTCGGAAGGCCCGCAATTAGTGATGCAGCATATCCTTTCGAATGCAGTCGTAGGTAATGGAACTGCTCGGAGGCAGTGATGTGGACGTTACTGCGAACAGTTTGGTTGAACTGTTCCCAAAAGTCGGTCTACTTGCATAGGTCCCCAGAGAAAAGAGCTATTGTCGGTTGAGGCAAGCTGACTCCAGTTCCGCCTAACGTTGCTGCTACTGTGTGGGCGACCGTTTCTTCGGTTAGAGTCAACAACTGTAGCATGCGATCATTCTTACTGGTAATCTCTGCGAGAATCCGCGTAGTATTGTCTTCATATTACAGGAGAGCGTTATGTTCGACCTCGAACTCTTCGTCAGTAATATGCTGCTCGATTTCTTTGTTCAACTTCTGAAGCTCGTCATTGTTAGCCTTCAGCCTCTCATACATGGAAGTGAGCTGGTCATAAGATGCAGAGTCGTTAGCGAGGAAAGCACTTGCCTTGTTTATAATGCGCGTGTTCTGTGCTCGCCGCAACGTCCGCTTCGACTTCAGCCGGTCGACGCCGGTGCAGTTGACTGGTAGCCGTCCGCAGGTCAATCCCGGTTCTTCGGCACCACATGTTTAAACTATGGCGTTCCAGGCACTGCGATCAGACTCAAATTGATATGTTTGAGGCCCGTGTACTCAGATTTATGTGCACGTCAAAGAACCCCGGGCTGTCGAAGTTTCCGGAGCCCTCCGCTTCGGCGTCCCTCATAATCATATCGTGGTTTTGGGACGTTAAACCCCAACTATTAAATGCGAAGCATTTCTTAGCGAACTTCGGCGAGTTTGAGCGTATCTATCTATCCTGCCGCCTACGACTTTGCGCTCTCCAGACCATATCGTTAACGGGATTTGTACCAAAATTGGTATGGAATAACATGACTGTATGACGAACATGACTGACTGGTCATATCATGAAAATCATAAATAATCTGTCATGAACGCTATGATATACATGACATGGCCCTGGTGCTCCTGTGGCCGTTTCCTTAACTTGATATATCGGAAAATTCGTATGATGAGACACTTCTGCATGACCAACATAAATGACAGGGGGGTAATATGAACATCATGACGTGCATGCCACGCTCATGGTGCGCCGACGGCCGTTTTGATAGCTTCATATACACCACATTTGGTATTGCGTGACGAGACTGTATGACGAACATAAGTGGCAGGTGGTAATACGGAAATCATGACATGTCATGTGCAACATGACTTGCATGACACGCTCATGACGGCGCGCTAGCAGCCGTTTCGCTAGTTTGATATACACCAAACTTGGTATTGCGTGACGTGACTGTAATGCGAACATAAATGACAAGTGGTATGGAAATAATGACATGTCATGTGCAACATGACTTTCATGCCACGCTCATGGCACGCTCGCGGCCGTTTCCCTGGCTTGATATACACCAAATTTGGTATTGCGTGACGTGACTGGATGACGGACATAAGTGGCAGATGGTAATACGGTAATCATGACATGTCATGTGCAACATCACTTTCATGCCTCGCTCATGACACGCTCGCGGCCGTTGCCCTAGCTTGATATACACCAACTTTGGTATTGCGTGACGTGACTGTATGAAAAACATAAATGACAAGCGGTAATATAAGAATCATGACATGTCATGTACAGCATGATTTGCATGCCACGCTCATTGCCGGCTCACGGCCGTTTCGCTAGCTTGATATACACCAGAATTGGTATTGCGTGACGTGAGGGTATGACGAATTTAAATGGCAGGTCCTAACATGTAAATCATGACATGGCTGTTATGTACAGCATGATTTGCTCCTTGCTGGCTGCTTCGCATTACATCGATTCCCACAATGCGTGGGATCTGCCGGTTTTTCATTATTACAGGCTCACCTTAGTCATAAAGGCACAAGGTAAAATATACTTCTATTGAGCTGAGCTTGCAAGCGCTCTGCCTTCAGTTCAGAGCGTGCCGTCTCTCGCGCCTTCGATTCCTTGACCCAGCCCGGAGCGTGCAAATAAACAACACCTGTTTTGAGCCCTGAGCGATTTAGTACGAGAATGATCACGCCACATAAGATGCATGGATGGACGACAAGCCGCCCATAAGTGCTCCACACTTAAAGCACGGTTCGGGTGTCTACATTTGTGATCAAACTTCTTTCAAGCCTGAAAGACGCTCAAGTATACTCGCATAAGAAACAAAATCGGCCTTAACGTTCTCTTCGAACAGTTCTCTACATAGAATACGTGACCATTCACTTATGCTGCAAATGAGTTCTGCGGAAATTATTTATTTTTTATTGTTCACTTACACCCACTCTCCACATTTCTAAGTAGTGGAGAGTCCTAGCCCTACGTCCAAATATATCCACTGCACAAAGTGTACGCCTTCTGGCGCATGATTTTATTCTTTCAATGAAGCTTTGAGGTATTGCTTGCACTTCTGCACATATTGTGTACCCTGTGCGGCACTACACGGAGCTGCCATGGGCCAGCATTACGCTCGTTTAGATAACTTGAAGATTAGTTATCGAAACAGCACAAAGTTCACTTATGATAAGCCAGTGGAAAGAAATCCTCAGCTGTATACAAGAAGATACACGAACTCTCCCTGGATGCACTCTTATGCATTTTGTTTCATTGCTGCTATTTCCACGCATTCTACTTGCTAAAGGGAGCAGCCGGGGCTATATAAAAGCGCTAACATCTCCTAAACAACATATAATTAAAACATCCATCTCCCACTAAAGGGAACCATGTGTAGATGTGAAGCAGCGGGCGCTAACGCTTACACTGGCGGCGGCGTTGACGCTGGCGCTCATCGCAGCGTTGCGCAGGAGAGAAAACTGGGGAGGCGCAAAGCACGCAGTGATGGAGCGGTGTTTCCTACTGGAACATGCCAATCACTGCTAATGGGCAATGAGAGACAGAAGACTCCGACTGGACACAGAGACCCGCAGTCCGCTTTTAGTTAAAGGGACCCTGAAACGGTTTTGACAATTTTGTACAAACACATTGAGCCAGTAGACCAAGTCCCAAGGCTCATTTACAGACTGATTTAAGCTCTGTGCGTACACTGTGTAATTGATTACAACGCTATAAAGCTGCGAATCGCTGCAGATCACTGCGGCTCAGCCCAACGCGTTTTCAACCGCCCCTCCCGAGTATGACACGCAGTCGCTGCTGGATGTGATTGGCTGCGGTTTGCGCGCACGAAAAATTGGCTGGTAGGGTGGCGGCACTTGTCGGAGCAGATATCAACCACTCCACGATGTCTCTGTTGCCAGACGGCGTGCGTGCTGCCGAGCGCACTGGGCTATGGCCTCCGAGATGGCACGCAACCTGTCGGCGTGCAATCTCGGAGGTCATCGCTGGGCGAAGCGCAAATCGTCGAGTGTGCTCTCGTGAGCTCTGCGATCGCCAGCGATGCCAGCGTGTCTCACGAGTTGAGGAGGCAAGGCAGGGGTGAGAAGGAGGGTATGATATAATTGTCCGTAGCCGCCTTGGTACACGGCGTGCAGCGAAATTTGTGGTGCCACTGGTTCGATGATGCTCTAGCCTAAACGCTGACAAAGCTTCAAATAACCGTTTCAGGGTCCCTTTAACGCGCACGCTGCGAATTTTTATTGTTCAAAAACGCACAGGAGAAATCTCCCACCGGCACCACCTTGGAGGTCAATATCCAGTGCCATATATACGGGGTGGCCAGTGAGCGGTTGTGCAGCGCGAGCAGTCGCTTTTTTCAACCAAGAAACTCGCTAGCAGACGCTGCCTGCGTCGGCGTCGCGAGGTGAGAGAGGGGGGAGTGTAGGAGAGAAGAGATTGGGGGGGGGACGCGCATGCGCAGTGGGAGTGTGAGCGCCGTGGGCAGGGATGCGTAGATGAGAGAGGGGGGGGAGCGTAGGAGAGGAGAGAGAGGGGGGACGCGCATGCGCTGTGGGAGTGTAGACGCCGCGGGCAGGGATGCCTAGAGGAGAGAGGGGGGGAGCGTAGGGGGGGGAGAGAGGAGGGGAGGCGCATGCGCAGTGAGGGTGTGGTTGCCGCGGGGAGGGATGCCTAGAGGAGAGAGGGGGGAGAGGAGTTTTAGATGCGAAGCATCTTATGCTCGGGGCTCTGTCCGTCCCTCCCGCGTCCCCCCGTCCCGCGTCCGGCCACTTTCATGAAGTAGGGAAGCACCCATTATGCGAACCAGAACACTGTAGTAATATGAAGGCCGTCAACCACTACTACAGTCATCAGAGTCATGGCCGAGAGCACAGAGAGGCTGCTTAGCAACGGCTAGGCAGGTGTCTGTCACCGAGGTTGATCGCATTCCTTGATCTTGCAAAAATGTTCGAAAAACCGGGTGAGTTCATGATTAAAAATATGTACTCCGACTTAACATAACAAAATATAACAAAAATTACATAGACGTTTCGCCACCTATGCGGGTGGCATCCTCGGTATGCACTGGCACAAAATGAGTGGAGGTCGCCCAGTCCACTGCTAGTCTCGTATGTCTCTGTACACATCCGGTAGGGGGCCGCGGTTGTTGTTGCACGCCGACTTGTCGCGACGGATGAACCACGACTCGAGCAGCTTTCTCTTCCCCCACCTTTGTTCCCGAGCCAGCGTCGTCGCATTTCTGAAGTCGAAGGCATGCCCCGTCGTCCAGCAGTGTTCGACTTTTTTTTCTTGGAACGCGTGGCGTGGGTGGCTTTAGCGACGTCCCCTTTGTGCTCTTTGAGTCTCGTTGGCCGCTTCCTGCCAGTTTCGCCGATGTATGTGGCGTCGCAGTCCCCACACGGCACCTTGTAAACGACCCCGCTTTGATCGTTTGCAGGGGTGCGGTCTTTGGGCTTCGTGAACACGTTTCCCAAGGTGCAGTGAGGCTTGAAAACTGTTTTAATGCCCAGCGGACGAAGTGCTCTCCGAACAGAGTCTGACACACCCTGAACGTAAGGAATGGAAACAATGGGTGTTGCGTTTTCTCGCGGCACACTCCCTCTTCCTTTGCGCATGCGTTTCTGGGTGTCGTTGATAAACGTCCTCGGATAATGCCTGCGTTTCAACGCACCAACCACATTTTCCATCTCATGTCGCCGCAAGTAGTCATCAGAACAAACAACATCGCAACGGGATAAGAAAGTCCTCACGACGGACCGTTTATGCTCGGGCGGGTGATGCGACTGAAAGGACAAAAAACCTCCGGTATCGCATTCCTTCCGGTGCACTGTTGTTTCCACCCCGCCATTACAAGTCCTGCGGACAAGTACATCCAGAAAAGGCAAGGCATTGTCCTTCTCCACTTCGTAAGTAAACTTAATGGCAGGGTGTACGCTGTTCAGCACCTCATGGAAAGCAACCGAACTGGTCGAACACTGCTGGACGACGGGGCATGCCTTCGACTTCAGTAATGCGACGACGCTGGCTCGGGAACAAAGGTGGGGGAAGAGAAAGCTGCTCGAGTCGTGGTTCATCCGTCGCGACAAGTCGGCGTGCAACAACAACCGCGGCCCCCCTACCGGATGTGTACAGAGACATACGAGACTAGCAGTGGACTGGGCGACCTCCACTCATTTTGTGCCAGTGCATACTGAGGATGCCACCCGCATAGGTGGCGAAACGTCTATGTAATTTTTGTTATATTTTGTTATGTTAAGTCGGAGTACATATTTTTAATCTTTGATCTTCCTTGCATGTGTTTGGAGGGGGCTTAGTCCGTCCCTCCTTCCCGCGTCCCACACCACCACAGCGCATGCGGGTCCCCTCCCCCCTCTCTCTCGTACGCTCACCCCCTTTCTCTCCTCTAGGAATCCTCTACTCTACGGAGCGGCCCCCACGTCCCACACCCCCCTACAGCGCATGCGCGCACCCTCTCCTACACTCACCCCCCATTCTCTACTCTAAAGAGAACGTCTCCAGAGAGAACGTCGAACGTTACCTAGAGAAGGCAATGGCACAGTACACACAACCACACGCCCTTCGTGCTTGCGGGTGACTTCAACGTGGATATAACCACGAACGACTGGCTCGTCCACCACATGATAGACGTGTACTCGTTGCGACGCATTTCCAACGACAACATACAACCGACAACCATAGGGGGGAACGTGCATAGACCTCATCTTCGCAAACTTCACAAGGAAAACTCTTCAAAAGCAACCCCTGACGCTACACTTCACCGATCACAAGGCCGTCGTCTTCAAAGCGCCCCGTGCACCGACGCAAGGAATCGCACACGTTCCCTAAATAAACACGCAACCACCACATTCTCCGTCTTCTCTTATACATTCTCATTTATCCTTTCAATAAAATTCCTGCTCAAGCTAACCATCTCTCCGCTGCTTCGCATCCAGACATGCTTCCCTTTAGCGGGAGATGGCGAATTTTTTTTAAAGGGTTTGCGCATGCGCAGTTCGGGTGGTCACGCGGCACACCACCACCGGATTAAGCTTCGCCATAAGATGCTTCACATCTAAAAAATACCAAGAGCTGGACGACTAGAGCAAATGCTCACAGCGCGCGCTCACTCTGCAAAGGGCTACGCAGGTGCAGTGTTATATGCGTTACCGAAAAAAAGTAACTAAATACGTTACTCGTTACTCTGACAAAAAAGGAACGCGTTACCGCCCTACGTTACCTCCGAAGAAAGGTAACACTTTACCGTTAACGAAAAACAAATTAACGGACGTTACCTCTGCCGTTACTCCGCAATCATCAGTTTTAATTAATGTGTCTGCTGCAGGAACCCACAAAAATAATTTTTGAAATCTCAAATTTATGTTTCACATAGAACTTCTAACCCCAACAAGGATTTTACCCAAAATTCTCATTTAACGAGAATCACTTGTACAAATGTACTGGACCTCAGCAATGTTATAGTAGCTTAAAGATCGCTCTAGAGTTACATAGGATGGCTTCTGACTCTGTGGCACATGGTGAAGCCATTTTTGTCAATTTGACATTATACACAATATCAGATTCAATCATCCACGTTATTCGCAAAGAAAACATTACTGAACTTTCAAGAAATTTACAGCATTCGGCATTTTCCTGGTCCGAACAGCCAAATGGCCACCAAAAACCATGGCGCGCGCCTCATCGAGGCCGGTGCGCATGCGCCTCTTAGAACCTCTTATGGAGACCGTCGAAATCGAAACTGGTGGTCCTTGGCCTCCGAAATTGCCCGCCGCGAATCAGTAGTCAATCGCGGAGGCCTGCATTGGCGCCTTTATTTAGTGGGAAACATTTGCACGTTTGTGACACCATATGTCCATTGGTCCGCACTTGTCCTCGCGTTTTGGCCACCAAAAACCATGGCGCGCGCCTCATCGAGGCCGGTGCGCATGCGCGGACTACCAAGACAGAAAAGGTCCGTTCTGACGGCGTGCTTGTACTAGCAAAATAGACGCGCAAATTTTGTAGTAGTAAAGAAATGCTTTATTGGCTTAGTCACGTAACAAAATATTTGTGCATAAACATTTTTGTTCACTTCAACCTGTATAACTACCGCAAATATTTGCAAGTGTTTACGTGAAGGCGTTCCGAGATCAGCGTCGCTCGCTCTGGAGTTCAATAACCAGAAGCGTAGCTGCCATTGCAGAGACGAAGAAGCAGAATTTGTTTTTAAAACAGAGTTCAAAAGTCTTATCAGCTTTGTAGCAACTATTATGTAGCAATTATCATAAAATGTCGCATATTTAGACATTTTTCAAAACTACTTTCCTTAGCTCTACACGTTTGAGACAATGTTACTTTACTCTTTGATGCGCATGCAATTCCTACACGAAATGTCTTCTTTGTAACGGTAATATTTGTGTTACATTGTCGTGAACTTTCGAGAACGACGGGTAATGAAAGTGGTCCCTCCGTGTTGAATGTGTTCGATATTTTTTGCCTCGTAAATTATGCGCTTAAAAAGAAAACTAAGTTCTTTCTCGGGCTACTGGGTGGTATGTGCATAAAGTATAAAAAAATTTACACCATCTTCCCAAAGGGAACCCTGATGGGATGCGAAGCAGCAGCGTTGCGCACGGGTGGCGTCACGGGTTGAACGGCGCTAACGCGGGTGCTGCGGTGAGCGCTGGAAGATTCGTTTAAAGCGATGGCTGGAGTAGGTCTTGTCGTTTCTTCAGAGTGGACACGGGCGCTGGACCGGAGCTGGCGCGCGTTTCGCCTTGACTACCACGGCCTTGTGATCGGTGAAGTGCATGCTGAGAGGTTCCTGCAGACATTCGACGTCGAAGTTGCCAAAGACCAGATCGATGCACGTTCCCCTTATCGTGGTGGGTAGTTTCCGTTCCGCCGACACGCACTTCAGCGAGTGCACGTCACGCATGTAATCGACGAGCCAGTCTCCTCCTCCTCCGCTGACGTCAACGTTGAAGTCTCCCGCGACTATAAGAGGCGCGCGTCGACACGCCTCGCCGCAATCAGTCAGCGTCTCCTCGAGACAGCGCTCGAGGCGAGCGCGCGGCAGGCGAGGGAGAGAGTGACGTCACGCTCCCCTCGCAGTGCGCGCTGCTGCGGCGTGACCTACTTGGCACCGCTCCAACACCTGCGGCGAGGGGAGCGCGTTGCGGCGCGTTCGTCCGTACGCACGGAGGGAGGGACAGCGTTACACACCCTAGTCAAAGAGATGCTTCGCATCTAAAATACTCAAATCTAAAATATTAATTTTCGGATCCGTGTCAATCTCTCGTGGAATCACTCGTTCGCGACAACCCCGGTTAGGAGACTAACTGCGGTTATGTCTGCCGTGAGCTAGCTACCTTGTAACCATGGTTAGCCGTAGTGTTCGTATGACAGCGGTATTAATGGGCTTTAGTTGAAACAGAGGGACGCCAATAAAGGCAGCAAGAAGAAAAAATTTTGTGTGCTACAAGAAAAAATTCGACGTTTCAATTCCACTCGTGGGACCACGCCTATTCTCCATAATGGGCAAAATCCCGTTGAGACTCTCGATGGGCAGCGCACCTGTAGACCGTTTGAAGTCACCGGCTGTCACGTGGATGGGCCAGCATTCCACAAAAGGCCGCGTATAGTGATTGGCCTCTAGGTCAACCACGCGGGACATGTCGAATTCGATGCGGTGGTCGTCCACCATGCTGTTCTCAGCGAGTGTCTGCTTCGTTTTAGGGGCGAACATCGTTTTAGCATCACCTTTTAGCGCAGACATCGTTTTAGGGGCGAACCTCCTTATAGCATCACCTGGTCGGTCATCGATCATCATCATCATCATCATCATCATCATCAGCCTGTCTACGCCCACTGCAGGGCAAAGGCCTCTCCCATGTTTCGCCAATCAACCCCGTCCTGTGCTTTCTGCTGCCACGTTATACCTGCAAACTTCTTAATCTCATCTACCCACCTAATTTTCTGTCTCCCCCTCACGCGTTTGCCATCTCTTGGAATCCGGTCAGTTACCCTTAATGACCAGCGCTTATCCTGCCGACGTGCTACGTGCCGGCCCATATCCATTTCGTCTTCTTGATTTCAACTATGATATCCTTAACCCTCGTTTGTTCCCTGGTTAAGGTCGTCGATCAGCGTCCCTCAATCTGGCGTACCCCCGCGACCCGTCGCGTCTCCCATAGATGGCGCTGTCCCATAGAGATGCATGCAAACTGCAGTTGGGTGACGATATACTAGATGGCGCTGTACACAATCTGTGTCGTCATCTCCATTTCTCGTCTAGTTTCCTAGATAGCGCTGTCCCGCGACGCGACGCGTCGCGTCCCGATCCCGCGTCCCGATCCCGATCCCGCGTCGCGTCGCGTCGCGTCGCGGGATCGCGATCGCGATCGCGAGGCGGTCGCGACGCTGCGCGCCAAGGAGGCCGCCCAGCAGTAATCGCTTTGATTACTGCTGGGCGAAATCACTGAAGATTTCACGGTGTAACCATGATTGCTTCACGAGCTTCGCCCCAAACTCTTCATCATTCACCCCGTGGATATGCTGTGATTTTTTAGATGCGAAGCATCTTATGCTCGGGGCTCTGTCCGTCCCTCCCCCGTCCCCCGTCCCGCGTCCCGTGTCCCGCGTCCGACCACTTTCAAGAAGTAGGGAAGCACCCATTATGCGAACCAGAACACTGTAGTAATATGAAGGCCGTCAACCCTACTACAATCATCATAGTCATGGCCGAGAGCACAGAGAGGCTGCTTAGCAACGGCTAGGCAGGTGGTGTCTGTCGCCCAGGTTGACCCCATTCCTTGATCTTGCTTGCATGTGTTTGGAGGGGGCGTAGTCCGTCCCTCCTTCCCGCGTCCCACAGCGCATGCGCGTCCCCTCCCGCTCTCTCTCCTACGCTCACCCCCCTTTCTCTCCTCTATGAATCCTCTACTCTACGGAGCGGCGCCCGCGTCCCACAGCGCATGCGCGTCCTTTCCCCCCACTCTCCTCTAGGAATCCTCTACTCTACGGAGCGGCTCCCGCGTCCCACAGAGCATGCACGTCCCCTCCCCCTCTCTCTCCTCTCCTACGGTCCCCCCCCCCCCCCCGACCTTTCCTCTAGGAATCTTGTACGGAGCGGCGCTCACGACAGGTGGTGTGGCAGCTGCATACTCCGCTGGGGTTCCGCGGTATGAAAATGACGGAGCGCGCGCGCCTCATTCTCTCTCCTGTGCAGCGCCGCGATGAGCGCCCGGACCGTCCGTGAAATGAGAGCGGCGACGTTCCACCCGCTCAAGCTAATTATCTCCCCGCTGCTTCGCATCCACACATGGTTCCCTTTAGCGGGAGATGGAGAATTTTTTTATGTTTCCGCAGGCACTCGGGAAAGTTTGTTGCTTCCCCCACGAGCGAAGCGTCGCAATCAGCACGTGGTATGGAGTAAACCAGCCCATGCGCTTTCCCTTCGGGCAGCCTGTCTTTTGGGCACGAAAAGGCGCAGGTGCCAGCAATCCAAGCTACTAAAGGGTCTTTTAGCAACTTTCGGAAATACGGTACGCAGATACGGTAAGGCAGCATGGTAGCTGTCCTGCTTTCCCGCTCGTTGTGCTTTTGCCGCTTCCAGTGACAGTCCGTCCCCCGAACGACAGGTGTCTCGTTAACAATGCGTAAACTGACAGGCAACAATGAGGCTTGACAGCCCCACAGTAAATTTTGAAAGAAAAAGCTTTTGTTGTGCTGGGGCGCCTTCACCGACAGAAGGTCCACGACCGGGATAGGTGGAGCGCTACGGTAATACCGTACCGTATATGCGTACCGTATTTCCGCAAATTGCTAAAAGACCGTACAATCCACTTCCACGAAAAGCGTGTCCGTAATTTTTCGTGGCGGATTCCACGGCTTTCTTCAAGATTTGTGTGGCGATGGCCCGACCCTCCCCATAGGAAGTCGGTGTGCCTTAAGAAATTTCTACCCGCGATTTCCACACACACACACAAAAACGCGATGCCGCCCGCGCTTTCTTTGCCTATGCCTGGCAGGCCGAGAGCAGTCCCACGCTGCGACAAAAGAATTCGTCGGGGCGAGCTCTGGTAAAATGGCACCTACCAGATGAAGAAGTAACGACTAACATGACACCACACGTTACCGAAAAATGGTAACGTAAGTACGTTACCCGTTACACTTCTGAAATTGTAACGAGTAGGTTACTAAGTTACCGAAAAAAGTAACGCGTTACAGACAGCACTGCGCAGGAGAATGTAGGTGGCGTCATGTGAGTGCAAAGGAGAGAAGGGGCTTCCTCCATGTCGGCACCCTTGTCCGAAATGGTGGTGGCGAGAGGAAGGGAGAAATTCTTCTCACTTAGCCAGATAAGCACGAATGTTGAGCACCAGAAGCCTCATTGAAAGAGGTTTTCTTTTGGTTTATCCTATGTTTGTAAATGACATGCGTGCTGAAAGTAAGCACGATACCAATTGTCACTTGCCCGCATTTTTTTCCCCTTCGCCCGCCCTTGATTTGCCTTCCGTGTCGGCTTCATGCAACTCGGCCCCTGCTCCGTGGAAAGCGCCACGCAGTGTTACTGCGCCGCCCTTTCTGGCTTTATCTGTACCCCACTATGCGGCCGTGAGAGATGAAAGGGTTTGTCTCGAAAAATATACAGAATCAAGTTTCTTTAAAAATAAGTCAACAACTGCGCAAGAATAAACCTCCGAGAAAAAATTCATGAGAGACTTGCCTCGAAAACGTCGTCCGCATGGTCGAGCCAGTGCTCCCTGGATTCCGTCGTCCGCATCTTCCGCGAAAGCGCGTGCTGCGAACAAGAGCAGTGAGCGATGTTATATCTGGAATTTGGGGGGCATATGGGCCAGAGATGAACAAAGCGCGCTAAGACGAGGAGCGGTGTAAATGCAATAGTATGGTTAGTGACAATGTGCGAGTGCAAGGTGGCTATAGAGAGGCCTAGCACATTGTATACAATAGCAATAAACTTGTGAGATGGCGTTACCCGCGTGCAATGAACAGAAATATTCTTCGAAAAGAAATTAAAAATGATAGAAACCCTGTGCACGACGCTGAAGTTGCCTGCACGCAACTATCCGCCAATTCATTTTATAGGAAATATTCAGGTTCATTGATTCATTCATACTGCCGCCTCACCATGACCCTTGCACCGTACAGCGCGCTGCAGTGCGTTCAGCAGGTATTCTTCGATCATAACTCCCGAGAAAAGCAATAACAGCTGCAGCTTACCGGATACAAAGCTTGAGGCTTGCGAAAACGGTTTTACTTCAAATGAGCTAGAATGTCATAAAAAGGAATGTGATAGGTGCAGTGTTAAGAGACAAGTGGTCAGAGAACACAAGTGCGTTAATGAACTTTTTGCGGAAATCAAGAACAAATGGGCATTAATGAGAAGATAAGGAATGTTCACTACTGATAACAGAAGTGAAGTTGGGTGGATATATAGGAGATTAAGAAGTATGCTGGGATACACAGGGCCCAGTTAAATGGAGAAATATGGCCTTTGACCCACAGCGGGCGCAGTCACGCGGATGGCTACGATGATTGCTATCGCAGCGGCCTCTTTATAGTGGGATGATCCTCTGCGAATGACTTCCACTCTGCTGATGTATAAAAATGTGAAAAGTGGTTTGTTTGTTCCTAAAAAGAAGTGACAGTTGAGCCAGTTGGCAGTGATTAATCATCAACATTCGCCAATATCATGCTCTTTTAAATGATGCGCGTAATGCCGTTACCGCGAAACCTGAGGGAGTGCTTAGCATGGGAAACACACGGAAATCGCCCTCTTGCTGAGGCTATCAGCCGGATGATTAAGAAGCGTTTATCGCGATTTTAGGTAAATTGTTGCTATTATTCTTGCTCATTTCTGTAGGTTACATTATTTTAGACCTTGTTAGTTTATTATACACTGGTTTTGATCATTGTTAACCTTCTTTTAGGCCGGTATTGACCACAGCGTGACCATGCGACATGAGACAGTGCGACAAGCCTACAGCGCTACGCTTTTAAAAAAATGTCCGTTGAGGTGCAGCCCGTGGTGCAACTTTAGTCCCTCACCATAGATTAAGTTTATTTCTTACGAAACCGCGCAATTCTTTTTCGAGCAATTGTTTCAGAGAAAGAAACCTGGCGATCCGCTGTAGCTAGCACAACTGCATCACCAACATTTTCGGAAGCATTGAGCATGCTTAACTCCCAGGCGTTAGTTGACTTTCTGACAGAGGAGAATTTCGCAGGATGAATAGCCTTTTAGTGTTCTTATTATTCCCTGCCGCACGAAGGACAAGCGCCGGTAAGCACGCCCCAGCTCTTAGAAGAATGGATTGTTGGGCTCGTTGGTATTTCATGTTTCAAGAAAAATGCGCGAAAAACGTGGACGAAGAGAGACGGGAACAGCAGAAGCGCATACTAACAACTGACATTTTTTATTCAAACCACGAGAATATAAAGGAAGAAAAAACACAAACACCATACGTGCGTGCACGAAACCAAAGAACCACACATTTGCGCATCAAGATACCCAATCTCTGATTGATGCAATGCCACGGAGGGCTTGGCGACACAACTATCGCCAGCTTTTAAAATAAAAAAAATTTACACCATCTCCCGCTAAAGGGAACCATGTGTAGATGTGAAGCAGCGGGCGCTAACGCTTACACTGGCGGCGGCGTTGACGCTGGCGCTCATCGCAGCGTTGCGCAGGAGAGAAAACTGGGGAGGCGCAAAGCAGGCAGTGATGGAGCAGTGTTTCCTACTGGAACATGCCAATCGCTGCTAATGGGCAATGAGAGACAGAAAACTCCGACTGGACACAGAGACCCGCACTCCGCTTTTAGTTAACGCGCACGCTGCGAATTTTTATTGTTCAACAACGCACAGGAGAAATCTCCCACCGGCACCACCTTGGAGGTCAAGATCCATTGCCATATATACGGGGTGGCCAGTGAACGGTTGTGCAGCGCGAGCAGTCCGGTTTTTTCAACCAAGAAACTCGCTAGCAGACGCTGCCTGCGTCGGCGTCGCGAGGCGAGAGAGGGGGGGAGCGTAGGAGAGGAGAGGGGGGTGACACGCATGCGCAGTGGGAGTGTGAGCGCCGTGGGCAGGGATGCGTAGATGAGAGAGGGGGGGGAGCGTAGGAGAGGAGAGAGAGGGGGGACGCGCATGCGCTGTGGGAGTGTAGACGCCGCGGGCAGGGATGCCTAGAGGAGAGAGAGGGGAACGTAGGAAGGGAGAGAGGAGGGGAGGCGCATGCGCAGTGAGGGTGTGGTTGCCGCGGGGAGGGATGCCTAGAGGAGAGAGAGGGGGGAGAGGAGGTTTTTTATTTTTATTTTTTTAAAGGGTTTGCGCATGCGCAGTAAGGGTGGGCACGCGGCACACCACCACCACCGGATTAAGCTTCGCCATAAGATGCTTCACATCTAATAAGCTTCAACAAGCTCTCGTGTCGTACGTTCCTTGTGCCGCGCAATGACCTTGGTTCTTCGGAAATCTGGGGCGCTATGCAGGATGGCCCGAGCTTGGCGAAACTCGGGATCTTTCCGAGATCTGGCGACATCCCCTTTTGAACAAGCCAACAGTACGAAAAGGTCAGATACACCCTTCAGCGCGCGCTGCGTTCCATTGGTTACGATGGAACGCGGCGTCAAGTCAAGGACGGTCGACAAAATTGGGCGGCGTTTTCAAACCAGAGGCATCTTCCTTCATTTGTTTGTCGTTCCACTGAGTGCAGAAGTGCACCCATGCAATAAAAGTGCCAGAAAGGTTTACTGATGATATTTTTTAAAGGCAGGGGCTGTTTAAATTCGTTTTGAAGCTTTTAATGTCTGTACTAAGTATCCTTTACAATAATTAGCACGGTGGCCTCTGAGATTAGTTCCGGCCGAGCACCTTACAATATTGCGACCGTAGCTAAACCCGAGGCCACGTGTACAATCATCATGGTCGGCCTGCACATTCTTGCGCGTTGCTCGACTGGCGCGCGCCCTCTTCATCCCTTCATGGTGTGCTCGCTGCCCGAGGACGTGCGCGCCCCGCTGATTAGCTAAGTGGCTGGGCGGTACACCTAGCTAAATAAGTCAAGAGATGCTATGAACAAGCTAATTAAGCCAAGGCATGCTAAGATCGAGCTAATGAAGCCATACCTTACTAAGACCATGCTAATGAAGCCATGTAAATCTACGACTGTGCTAATACCAGGCTAATTAACGCGACGTTAATTATAAGCACGCTAAGTGAAGTCGTCCTAATTAGACCTTAATAATATGATGCTAATCAAGATCATGTGAATTAGGTTTATGTTAATTAGCTGCATACTAATCAAGATCATGCTAATTGCATCAGAGGTCATTATTGTCGTTTTAATTAAAACCTTACCAATCAAGACAAAACTGTTCAATATTTTGGTAATTAAGTCCTGCCTGATTAGTATAATCAAAATGAAGACGGAGCTGATGCGTTCTTTATACTTCGAAGCGCATACCGAGGAGACTGAGTAGACGACCGACTTAAAACGCTGGAAGAAGCTAGCTCCTCTATGGCTCCACCTTTGCACAAGTAGTAAAGGCTGACCAAATTATTTTATATGCAAAGAAGCTGCTGCTTAGCGTCCACCGCATGAAACCTTTGAGAGTCACACCGGCACCATGACAGTCACGAGTTGAACTGGGGCCTTCTCAGAATCAACGAGTTTGTACCCGAGTTCACGCGTCAATCAGTTTGATTGACAGACGCCCGCGGCGAAGATCGGCTCCACCCACCGCGTTTGCGCTTTCCAAGTAGCAGTGCTCACGCCGCAACGCCAGCGAGCGGCATGATTCATCTATCAGCTTTATCGCGCAGTCTATGCACACACGCACGAAGAAATAAAAGTTATATCATCACGTGGCTGCGATGTCTCGCATTCAATTTCACCGCGCTCACGACGTACCACTCACAGCCGCGTTGCCGCAATGATGCGAGCGCCCCTGGCGACAACCTGTCCGTATATTTATCCGCAATATTTGACAGAAGCGAAACGAGCTGCACGAGAGTGCAGCGTGTGCACCCTTGTTGCCTTCGAGGGAGGAAATTTCCATGCTGTGGGTGGAACGAAAGAACATGCCCGAAAGTGGAAGAACGCCCACGAACACGCCTGTGGGAGGCGCAATGCTGAGTTGGCAAAAAGATAGCGCGACAATCACGCTGACGTGGCTGCACTGTTGAAATGTGGACTGAGTGGCGGCGCTGACGTATTCGCACGCGGTGTTTCTTTGATTACCGCAGCAGATGCCCCACATGCGTTTTTGACGCCACGCTCGTTCATGTAGCCGTTTTTGTCAATGCTGCTATCACGCGCTCCGCTCTGTGCCATGACCGTCGCAGTGCGAGCTCGGAGCAAACTCGTGTGCCCGAGAAGCTCGGGCCATCCTGCATAGCACCCCTGGGCTGCAGTTACACTGACGACAATATATCCCTATAGAAAAAAACAGTGTCTCCCAGTGCGTTTCAGCGCGCTGGGTGACACTGGAAACGCTCTACAGTGTGTCCCAGTGTACTCCAGCGCGCTGGGAGACACTGGGACGCACTGTATAGCGTGGCCAGTGTCGCCCAGTGCACTGAAACGCACTGGGACACACTGTGCAGCGTCGCCCAGTGTCTTACAGCGCGTTGGGACTGGTCACGCTGTACAGTGTCTGCCCGCACACTGGGAACACCGGCGGCACATTGGAAGAAACTGGGCGCGCTTGATGGACTTTCTATAAGACTTTATATTGGATCGCGAGATGTCAGCGTCAAATTTACCAAATATTTTCAAAATGTTCTGTCCTGTGTGCTACACATATATAGCTTTACTTTCAGTTAGGCGTCGGATGTGCTTGTAGGCTAAAGCAATCATCTGTCGAAGGCGCGTGCGCTTTCCTTGAAGTGTGCTCGAGTGTCGTCAATGTAGTTTATAAACCACATCGAAAGACTCATCATTCGCAACACAATATGGCAGTAGTATTAGTCTGATAACCAAGTCAGTCGTTCCCGCTCGAGAAAGCCGCACGTCACCGGCACCAGTTAGCCGCTGCAATGCCCAATCTCGGCGTTTTTAGCTTCTGATTTGTGTAATCGAAGGTGCAAATATGACCTCGCTTGGGTCAATTATGATGGAAACTACATTTTAGCGGTTATTAGACTCTTTGTAATGGAATATTTATCCACGATCTTCACAGCGACCGTCGCTCACGAAGTGCGGCCCTAAGCCTAATGCTCGTTTCGGCTAGAGCGAACTACTGCAGATCTAGTACGCGGAACGTAAACAAGGGGACATAAAATATGTTCAAACGGGTGACGAAAAGTACAGTGTTCAGTGAGCAGTTCAGATGCACGATGTTTGCTACGTAGGTATGACTAACCGCTTAGCGAGACAGCGCGATTGCCGCAACACATCTGCGATTACGCTCATAAGTTTTGGTGCAAAACGTGCCAGGTAGACGTTCTGATTCAAGGCAGCCCATAACAAACAATCTCCTGTCAGGTTGGCGCGAGCACGAAGAGACGAAAATCTGCGTTTCTAAGCCAGAAAACATTGCTATAGGATACCGGAACTAGCTATAACATGAAGAAAAAAAAAAGCCCCCCACCTCCCCGAAGGGAATCGTGAGGAAATGCGAATGCATTTCGCGCGCGCTTCACTCCATTTATATATGGTGGTTGTGGTTCGAAGAAGGAAAAGGCGCCTAATTTCTGCAGCCCGGTCGGGAGCACGGCACAGCGCCTTTTTTTTTTTGCTTTTTCTTGTTTTTTTTAAATTGTTTATTTATTTAAAAAAATTTTTTTTTCATATATAGCTCCGCCGAGCTCCGCCGCAGACCGCTTTTAGTTAACGCGCACGCTGCGAATTTTTATTGTTCAACAACGCACAGGAGAAATCTCCCACCGGCACCACCTTGGAGGTCAAGATTCATTGCCATATATACGGGGTGGCCAGTGAACGGTTGTGCAGCGCGAGCAGTCGGTTTTTTCAACCAAGAAACTCGCTAGCAGACGCTGCCTGTGTCGGCGTCGCGAGGCGAGAGAGGGAGAGGGGGGGAGCGTAGGAGAGAGAGAGGGGGGCGCGCATGCGCAGTGGGAGTGTGGACGCTGCGGGCAGAGATGCCTAGAGAAGAGAGGGGGGGAGCGTAGGAGAGGTGAAGAGAGGTGGGACGCGCATGCGCAGTGGGAGTGTGGACGGCGCGGGCAGGGATGCCTAGAGGAGAGAGGGGGGAGCGTAGCAGGGGAAGAGAGGAGGGGAGGCGCATGCGCAGTGAGGGTGTGGTTGCCGCGGGGAGGGATGCCTAGGGGGGGAGAGAGGAGGTTTTTTTTATTTTTTTTTTGAAAGGGTTTGCGCATGCGCAGTAAGGGCGGTCACGCCGTACACCACCACCACCGGATTAAGCTTCGCCATAAGATGCTTCACATCTAACACCTGCCGGCGCGCACACCTCCTCAACCTATCCTCCTCCTCCTCCTCCGCGGACAACGCCGCACAACGCCAACGCCGGATGCCTGACATAGCCCGACTATGAAATGCATTCGCATTTAAAAATAACTCAAAGCTTGTCTTTCGAGTGTGGCGTAGTGGGTAGCGTGTGGGGCTCACAGTGAGTAGTTCGTCAAGGTAGCAGGTTCGAAGTCCGCGCGCTCGTTTTTTTTTTCTTTTTTTTTTATTGTCCCAGTGCTCGTGTTTCAGCCTTAATTACGATGTGGGCATAACCAAAATTTTTAAAAACAATTTAAAAGCCCGATTTTGGCCCATAACGCGTGTCCCAGTGTGCAGCGCGCCAGTGTGCCCCGTGCAGCGTACCAGTGTCCCAGTATCTAGCGCCACACTGGTCCCATAATCAGGTATGGCGCTGGGACAGTGCCACTGGGTTTTCCGATAGGAATGTAATGATAGGTTAGTTGAAGGCTGTCCTTTCATAGAAAGACCATGATCATTCAACCTTTGGTTGAGACAACGGCCGGTCTGACCAATATAGCTGTTGCCACAGGAAAGGGGGACAGAATATACAACTCCCTTAACACAGTCTGTTGGGGCTTCCCTGTGTTTGACATTGCACTCAAACCACTTCTGCGTGGTAGTGGTTTGAGTGCAATGTCAAACACAGGGAAGCCCCAACAGACTGTGGTAAGGGAGTTGTATATTCTGTCCCCCCTTTCCTGTGGCAACAGCTATATTGGTCAGACCGGCCGTTGTCTCAACCAAAAGTTGAATGATCATCGTCTTTCTATGAAAGGAGCCTTCAACTAACCTATCATTACATTGTCGTCAGTGCAACTGCAGCCCAGATTTCAGAAGAACCAAGGTCATTGCGCGGCACAAGGAACGTAGGACACGTGAGCTTGTTGAAGCTTATTTTATTTTAAAAGCTGGCGATACTTGTGTCGCCAAGCCCTCCGTGGCATTGCATCATTCAGAGATTGGGTATCTTGATGCGCAAATGTAGGGTTCTTTGGTTTCGTGCACGAACGTATGGTTTTTGTTTTTTTTTCTTCCTTTATATTCTCGCACTTTCAATAAAAAATGTCAGTTGTTAGTATGCGCTTCTGCTGTTCCCGTCTCTCTTCGTCCACGTTTTTTCTTGAAACATGGTTCTCCTCTGTTCTTCCTGGCAGCCCCCCCCCCCCCCCATCCCATCACAGGGCTGTTCAATATGCACCAACAAGCCTGCATTAACACTTTATATCAGTTTATATCACGTTTCGGCTTGGCTCGTTCGTGTCCCGGAGATTTGCCAGCCCTTCTCTCAACCTGCGCACCTTTGCGTCTCTATGTATGTGCCGGCCGTTTCATCTGGTCATCATCGCTGTTGCGCTGGACAGCGAGGTCCGACGCAGCCCTGGACGAGTCCTGAAGGATGCAGTGGTGGCACTCATTGTCCTCGGCTCCCTGATGCGCCGTTCTCCTCTTGCTCCGTTAACGAAGTCGTATTTCGCGTCGGCCGGCTCACTTCCCTCGTTATTTTCCTTCGGTTCACGTTCCGAATCTCTCGCCGTGGACGCCTGCCCGGCCTCGTCTTCTCCGTCCTCGTTGTTAGTTTTCACTTTCACTTGGTGCGTTCTCGTCCATCCTTCTGGACGGCGTCATCTCTCATCAGCCTCTTCATCGCAGTCCTTGGTCCTCTCAATCTCCTGGGCCGCGTGTTCCCCGCCGGTCTTTGCGTCCTCGCCCTTGCCTCATGCGCGTCCTCCTCGACGTCTCTCGACAGCGCTGCTGTGGGTCTCGTCGTCTGCCTTATCGTCGCAGCTCCGTCTGCGCCGCACAGAAAGCGGCGATCAGCGAGAGGAGACGCTTCAGCACCTCGAGATCTCTTGCCAGCTCGGCATCCATCCGCCAAATCTGGGAGTTTGAGCAAGGGCTCCGCTGTCCTGGCGAGTGCGCCTCAGGCCGTTCTTCGCCCTTCTCGGCTCCCTCTGGCCCCCCACTTAATGAATAATTTGAATGCGCGCTCACCTCAGTGATCTAGCGATTCAAACTGAGAACTCAGTAGAGAACGGCTCAAGTTCACTTCTGAATGGCACATTTCATGGACGTTTCGGGAGAACTGAACCAGATACCATCATACTCATTTCGCACAGTGCAGTCCTATGTTTCTCATGTCAAACCGGTCCTATGTTTGCTGCGCTCTCCTCTGCCCACCTACCTCGCCCTGTTGGTTTGCCTTTTCTTGGAATCCAGTCTCTGATGACCAGCGGTGATCCTGCCTTCTCGCGACATGTCCCTTTTTTTCTGTACTCCTGTAACACGGACACTTCTGAAAGGCTACCGAGTCCATGGCCATCGAAATGGCCCAACAAATCTATTGACTCGATGAAGTTGTCGCGCTGCTACGCGGCACTTTTGAACGGTCGTTGAGTGGTTCAGGCGTTTCTCGCAAAAATCGTGTGGCGCTGCGGATCTTTATTTTTGTAGTTAAGATAACTCTATTAAAACACACAAATAAGTGTGTTCTTTTTGTTTAAGCATTTCAACAAATTGTTTATTTGTAGTTATGAATACATATTGAGTTTTTAAATTGTTGATGAGTGGAACTGCGGCGAGTGGGATACGCGATGAAGACAAGCTCGTTGCTGTTGTAGAGAGTATGTGCTGTTCGCACATTTCGAGCGGCAAAAATACTTTAATAAATAATTCATGACGCTTGTGTATACTGTTTTTACTGGTTAAATTGTTCTTTTTCTAATCGTGAGTACGAGCGAACGAAAGGGCACATTCGCGATCTTTCCGTCGCTCAATGGCCATTGCAGTTTCGGTGGAGTTGTGGGGTGCTCCGTTGACTCGACAACCCCCAGTGATCGCGCTTGACCATTGAGTCAATGGACTATACAAATGCCCGCGTATAAGATGTCCTTAACACACGTTTGTTCTCTCATCCACTCCGCTCTCTTCTTGTACCTTAATGGCGCACTTTTCCGTCCTTCATTTAAGCTGAATCGTTTTCGTAAGCCCCAAGGCCCATTAGGTAAGATGCAGCCTACTTTTCTCCGTATTGAACTGCCATCCATGATTTCAGAATGGCTGACGAATGCGCTCCACCTCACTTCTATTCTTCTAGTTACTGTGTTCTCATGGCTCGGGTCGGGGGGTCACGACCCGCCCTGAATGGTAGGTAGGTAATAAACTTTATTAATCCAGCGAGACATTACTGGCCCGGGCTAGGCCTCCAGGGACCGTCGTCCGGGGAACATGATAATCGTGTTTTAGATTATGGACAGTGTAAACGGACGTTAAAATTTGATAAAAGAGTAGTGTTATACAAGCAAAAGAATGAACAAACTCGTCTATTTTAGATGTGAAGCATCTTACAGCGGGGGCTGTGTCCGTCCCTCCCGCCTCCCGCGTCCGGTCACTTTCATGAAGTAGGGAAGCACCCACTGTGCGAACCAGAACACTGTAGTACAATAAGGCCGTCAACCACCACAACAGTCACAAGAGTCATGGCCGAGAGCACAGAGTGGCTGCTTAGCAATGGCTAGGCAGGTGGTGGGTGCAAGCAAAGAACAACACGCACTACCGGTGGTGTCTGTCGCCCAGGTTGACTCCATTCCTTGATCTTGCTTGCATGTGCTTGCGGGGCTTTGTCCGTCCCTCCTTCCCGCGTCCCACACCCCCCACAGCGCATGCGCGTCACCTCCCCCCTCTCTTTCCTCTCCTACGCTCCCACCTTTCTCTCCTCTCGGAATCCTCTACTATACGGAGCCGCGCCTGCGTCCCACACCCCCCACAGCGCATGCGCGTCCCCTCCCCCTCTCTCTCCTCTCCTATGCTCCCCCCCCGTTCTCTTCTCTAGGAATCCTTTACGACAGGTGGTGCGACAGCTGCGTACTCCGCTGGGGGTGCCACGGTAGTTCCCCGGTATGAAAATGACGGAGCGCGCGCCTCATTCTCTCTCCTGTGCAGCGCCGCGATGAGTGCCCGGGCCGCTGCCGCGAAACGGGTACGGCAACGTTTCTCCCGCTCAAGCTTAACCATCTCCCCGCTGCTTCGCATCGACACATTGTTCCCTTTAGTGGGAAATGGGGAAGTTTTTTAGGGGCGTAGGCTAGCCCAGCGTCGTCCTGCGTCGTTGTCGTCGTCGTAGCCACCCCTGTGCGATGACGATGACGCTGCCATCACGGTGCAGCACATGGAATGTACTCATTATGCGTCATATCGATGACGCCGATGACGCTGACGATCGCGATGCCATACAACACATGACATCGCGATATGGTCTCACATGCATATCGTTTGACCACATGCAACCAACCACCATCCGAGGAACCTTCATCGAGATCGTCTTTGCAAACTTTCCACTACGACCCATCCAGGAATCGCTCTCCATAAAGATTGTCACGTCTTTGATGATGTACTGGGCGAATTTCACGGAAGATTCATGGTTTACCGATGAACCACCGGCTGCTTAGCAATAGCTAGGCAGGTGGTGTCTCTCGCCCAGGTTGACTCCATTCCTCGATCTTGCTTGCATGTGTTTGGGGGGGGGGGGGGGCTTTGTCCGTCCCTCCTTCCTGCGTGCCACACCACCACAGCGTATGCGCTTCTCCTCTCTCGCTCTCCTCTCCTACGCACACCCCCCTTTCTCTCCTCTAGGAATACTCTACTCTACGGAGCGGCGCCCGCGTCTCGCGTCCTACACCCCCCACAGCGCATGTGCGCCCTCTCCCCCCTCTCTCTCCTCTTCTAAGCTCACCCCCTTTCTCTCCTCTAGGAATCCTCTACTCTACGGAGCGGCCCCCCGCGTCCACTCCCCCTATCTCTCCTCTCCTACGCTCACCCCCTTTCTCTACTCTAGGATTCGTCTACTCTACAGAGCGGCGCCCGCGTCCCACAGCGCATGCGCATCCTCTCCCTCTCTTTCCTACGCTCACCCCCTTTCTCTGCTGTAGGAATCCTGTACTCTACGGAGCGGCGCCCGCGTCCCACACCACCACAGCGCATACGCGTCCCCTCTCTCTCTCTCCTCTCCTACGGTTCCCCCCCCGTTCTCTCTTCTAGGGATCCTCTACGGAGCGGCGCGCGACAGGTGGTGCGACAGCCGCATACTCCACTGGGGGGCACCGCGGTAGTTCCGCGGTATAAAAATGACGGAGCGGGCCTAATTCTCTCTGCTGTGCAGCGCCGCGATGAGTGCCCGGGCCACTGCCGCGAAACGAGAGCGGCGACGTTTCTCCCGCTCAAGCTAACCACCTCCCCGCTGCTTCGCATCCACACGTGGTTCCCTTTAGCGGGAGATGGGGAAGTTTTTAGTGTACCAGTGACAATCCGCTTATGAATCGTGATACATACTGCGGCAGCTTAAACAGCTTCGGCGTTTAAAGTGTTGCATTTAAGCTTTTCGTTATGCCAGAAGACCAGGAAAGCCACAGAAATCCCAGTCGAATCCCCAGTAAGGCTAGCGAAGCCAAGCTCAGGATGATACTAGTTACTACTGAAGCCCAGCTAAGCCTAATTAGTACTAATTCATTAAGTGATCGCACCAAGCCGACCCGGGATACTTGAAGCAGTGGCGCCGTTGTGCGTGACGCAACGAAAACTAGACTAATACGTTCATGGTGTCGTCATAGTCCTCTCTCAATTGAGAGGAACAATCGGCAGCATGATCGCTGCAGGTGCTTCATTTGAGCATAACCCCAAAAAATCCTTATTTTTTAGACATCTGTTTTAGGGGCGAAGCTCCTTAGGGCGTAGGCTAGTCCGGCGTCGTCCTGCGCTGTCGTCGTCGTAGTAGCCACCCCTGTGCGATGACGATGACGCTGCCATCACGGCACAGCACGTGGAATGTACCCACTATGCGTCATAACGATGACGCTGATGACGATGATGACGCCGATGACAATGACGATCGCGATGCCATACAACACATGGCATCGCGATATAGTCTCACATGCATATCGTTTGACAACATGCAACCAACCAGCATCCGAGGAACCTGCATCAATCTCGTCTTTGCAAACTTGCCACTACGACCCATCCAGGAACCGCTCTCCCTCCATTTCACCGACCATAAAGCCGTTATAATGAAGGGGGAACGGAAGCCACGGCTTATGTAAACGGTAACCACGACCAGCGAAGAAACGAAAACAAAACGGAAAATCATGGCTCACGAATAAAATATAAATTTCTTGTATATATACACACAGTGTTTGTCACGTCTTTGATGATGTACTGGGCGAATTTCACGGAAGATTCACGGTTTACCGATGAACCTCCGGTGCTTCGCCCACTCATCATCATTCACTCTGTGGATATGCTGTGATTTTAAATGCGAAGCATTTCTTAGCGAACTTCGGCGACTTTGAGCGTATCTATCTATCTATCTAGCTATCTATCTAGCCGCCTACGACTTTGTGCTCTCCTGGCCGTATCGTTAATGGGATTTATACCAAATTTGGTATGGCATAACATGACTGTACGACGAACATAAATTGCTGGTTATATCATGAAAATTATGACTAACTTGTCATGAAAAGTATGATTTACATGCCACGCTCATGCCGCGCTCGCGGCCGTTTCGTTAGCTTGATATACACCAAATTTGGGATTGAGTGACATGACGTTATTGCGAACATAAATGACAAGTGGTAATATGAAAATCATGACTTCATGAGTGACATGACTTGCATTCCACGCTCATGGCGCGCTCACGGCCGTTTCGTTAGCTTGATATGCACCAAATTTGGCATTGAGTAACATGACTGTATGACGAACATAAATGACAAGTCGTAATATGGAAATCATGACTTGTCATGTGCGACATGACTTGCATGCCACGCTCATGGCGCGCTCGCGGCCGTTTCGTTAGCTTGAGCTACACCAAATTTGGTATTCGAGTGGCATCACTGTATGACGAACATAAATGACCAGTGGTAATATGGAAATCATGACATGTCATGAGCGACATGACTTGCATTCCACGCTCATGGCGCGCTCGCGGCCGTTTCGTTAGCTTGATACACACTAAATTTGGTATTGAGTAACATGACTGTATGACGAACATAAATGACAAGTCGTAATATGGAAATCATGATTGTCATGTGCGACATGACTTGCATGCCACGCTCATGGCGCGCTCGCGGCCGTTTCGTTAGCTTGAGATACACCAAATTTGGTATTGAGGGACATGCCTGTATGACGAACATAAATGAAAAGTGGTAATATGTTAATCATGATTTGTCATGTGCGACATGACTTGCATGCCACGCTCATGGCGTGCTCGCGGCCGTTTCGTTAGCTTGAGATACACCAAATTTGGTATTGAGTGACATGACTGTATGACGAACATAAATGACAAGTGGTAATATGGAAATCATGACATGTCATGAGCGACATGACTTGCATTCCACGCTCATGGCGCGCTCGTGGCCGTTTCGTTAGCTTGATATACACCAAATTTGGTATTGAGTGACATGACTGTATGACGAACATAAATGACAAGTGGTAATATGGAAATCATGACTTGTCATGTGCGACATGACTTGCATGCCACGCTCATGACGTGCTCGTGGCCGTTTCGTTAGCTTGAGATACACCAAATTTGGTACTGAGAGACATGACTGTATGACGAACATAAATGACAAGTGGTAATATGGAAATCATGACATGCAAATTATGTAAAGCATGATTTGCTCCTTCCTGGCTGCTTCGCATTACATCGATTCCCACAGTGCGTGGGATCTGCCGGCTTTTTTTTAAATTTGAAATGACTCCCCATTTGTTTAGGTGGTTTTGTTCACTATAATTTCAGCTATAGAATGCTAGGCCTCATCAGCAATGCCATGGTTCTGGCCGAATACTGCAACGAAATTTTCAAGATTTGCAGCTGAAACTATTTTGTCTATTTCTTGTGCACCAAATTTCGCGAAATTTAGCAAAGGTATGTAATTCATTGGGCTGATTTCAATACTTGTTATGAAGTTTCATGCTCTTGAAATATTTCAAATCGTAAAAGCGAATCGAAGGAAATATCGAACTATTGGAATCTAATATTCCGAGTTTTGAATATTGGTACACCCCTAATAAATGCCCATGAAAGTGGACTGCTGCCGCTGCTCGCGATTTTCAGTGTACAGTGCGGGCAGTCACAGGTTGCGATTGTCCCATAATTAGTACACTTTACAAAAAAAAACTTCCTTTAAATGTAAAGATATTCGACAGAGATCTGTCTGGCTGGGTAAAAATTATACGAAAAAATAAACTCTCCACCCACAATTCTTAATCTAAGTTCAGGAGTCACCCCCTGATGGAGAGACCGAACGGGTCTCGAAACGTTGGGCCAGTTTTTAATTTCATTATTAAAAAACTTAGATTAAGAATTGCGGCTGGAGAGTTTATTTTTTCGTAAAAAAACTTCCTGTATGTTTTTCTTGGCTCTGTGATCTGTTGAATTCGTATATAGCTTCACATTTTATATGGCTGACATATGACAGCTCTATGGAAGCCCATTTCTACATGATTTCATGGCACCGCCCGCGTATGAGTCGGATATTTTCCTATTGCGCCTTTCGGCAGTTTTATTCGAATTAATTGCTGCACACGAGCGACAAAAGAATTACTTACCCATATACATTGTAGTACGCGCACGACGACGTTTCCAGCCGGGGGGCACAATGCGATACAGGGGCTTTCCGACCATGAAGAAGACTGCGCAAGCGTACGGGACTCAGTGCAAGAGCCGCGCTCCATATATATATATATACGACACTTACCTAGTGCCAGTACCATCAGCGCCGCCGGCACACCGAAGGCCAGCGGAAAGCAAAACATCTGTCCCAGGCAACGTTGCACTGCGTAAAATGACACGATGGAAGGTGCTTGAGTAACACAAGATGTAAACGATGTAAGAATGGCAGACTGGGCGTGTTGGTTCAGCATATTGGAAGTGTAAGGCGCGACAACTGACAAAGGGGGAGAGTACACACACACGGAGCGCCACTTCCATAATGTTTAGAACCTATATATATATATATATATATATATATATATATATATATATATATATATATATATATATATATATATATATATATATATATATATATATATATATATATATATATATATATATATATATATATATATATATATATATATATATATATATATATATATATATATATATATACTTTTATATACACACACATATATACTAGAGGCGTAGCCAGAAATTTTGTTCGAGGGGGGCTGACATGTGAACATTCATATATATATATATATATATATATATATATATATATATATATATATATATATATATATATATATATATATATATATATATATATATATATATAGTTAAGGCGTTTATTTGCCGGAACTCAGAGATACTGCTTAATGGCGACAGCCACGGCCAGGCACGAACTCTCAGCGCGAGCGGCGTCCTTTTTGCAGATGACCCACTAGAAGGCTCTCGAGAGTGCAACCCATTTCTAGGTTCCAATGCATCGCTACAATTACCCCGGGGACGAAAAGGGAGCCGCCGGGCGACCTAACAACTTGTCACTATGAGCGGGTCATAGTAGGCCTTCAGGCGCTCCACGTTGACAATGTCGCGCCCTCGACGGCGCATGTCCGCCGATTGTTCGATGGGTTCGATCAGGTAGTTGACCGGAGATGTGCGCTCGATGACACGGTAGGGGCCTTCATATTTCGGCAGTAGTTTTGAAGAGAGGCCAGCTGCGGAGGTAGGGACCGAGAGCCATACGAGCGCTCCAGGGAGGAACGTGGGCTCAGAAGTGGCGGAACCATCACGAATACTCTTCTGCCGCTCTTGTTCATTCGTCGTGAAGGTCTTGGCGAGCTCGCGACACTCTTCAGCAAGCCTGGCTGTGTCAGAAATCGGGGCACACTCAGATGGGTCCGGCGGGTACGGGAGTATCGTGTCGATGGTGTGCGACGGGTGCCGTCCGTATAGCAAGAAGGGTGAAAAACCAGTAGTGCTCTGAGGGGCGGTATTGTAAGCGTAGGTGACGAAGGGCAGTATAGCATCCCAATTCGTGTGGTCGGCGGCGACGTACATCGAAAGCATGTCGCCGAGGGTGCGGTTAAAGCGTTCGCTGAGGCCATTTGTCTGCGGGTGGTAAGCAGCAGTTTTGCGGTGGACAGAATGGCACTCCGTGAGGATGGCTTCGACGACTTCCGACAGGAAGACACGGCCTCGATCGCTGAGAAGCTCCTGGGGTGGACCGTGACGCAGTATGAATCGGTGCAGCAGGAAGGAGGAAACATCGCGCGAAGTACCCGCAGGGAGGGCGGCGGTTTCGGCGTATCGCGTCAGATGGTCTACGGCGACGATGGCCCAGCGGTTACCTGCCGACGTCAGGGGAAGTGGTCCATACAAATCGGTACCCACGCGCCCAAACGGATGGTCAGGGCAAGGTAACGGTTGTAGACCGGCTGGGGACATGTGTGTTGACGGTTTGCGGCGTTGGTAGTCGAGGCAGGAGCGAACGAATTTCTGCACGTAGCGGTACATCCCTCGCCAGAAGTAGCGTTGTCGAATGCGGTGGTAAGTTTTGGACACCCCAGAGTGCGCGCATTGTGGATCAGAGTGGAATGACTCACATATTTCCGACCGCAGACTGCGTAGTATCACGAGTAGCCACTGCCGGCCGTCGGCGTTGTAATTGCGTCGATGCAGCAGGCCGTCACGTATGGCGAAATGGTGAGCTTGACGACGCAAGGCGCGAGTGGATGGTGTTGTGGACGGATCAGAGAGCAGGTCGATCAGCGGGGCGATCCAATTATCCTTGCGCTGTTCGCTAGCGATGATGTGAACATCGATGACAGAAACAGCAATGGAAGATACTGAGCAGGGAGGTTTGTCTTCAGGCAGAGGGGAGCGCGAGAGGGCGTCGGCGTCAGCATGCTTGCGTCCGTTGCGGTACAGCACGCGGACGTCGTAGTCTTGCAGGCGAAGAGCCCAGCGGGCGAGACGCCCTGAGGGATCCTTCAAAGACGACAGGCCAGCATAGTGCGTGATGGTCAAGGACGACATCGAATGGGCGACCATACAAATAGGGTCGAAACTTTGTAAGGGCCCAGACGATCGCCAGTCACTCTTTTTCCGTGACGGTGTAATTTGTCTCGGCTTTCGTGAGCGTACGGCTTGCGTATGCCACGACATACTCGGGGAATCCTGGTTTGCGCTGCGCCAGGACAGCGCCGAGTCCTACCCCGCTGCCGTCTGTGTGCACCTCCGTTGGGGCCGTAGGGCCGGAGTGGCGTAGTATGCGAGGGGACGTCAACAAATGGCGGAGCTTGGCGAATGCGTCGTCGCACTCGGATGACCACGAATTAAGGGGCCCGTTACTTCTAAGGAGCTTCGTCAGTGGTGATATGACTGTCGCGAAGTTTCGAAGACTCAAGCGCGTCAAAACATGCCGCACGCGCTGAAGATGCGTGGAGAAGTCCGGAGCGAAAACGACGACGTCGTCGCAGAAGGGTATCCATCATGCGCTCAAAGGTGGCGGGCGCATTGCACAGCCCAAACGGCATGACGTTGAATTCGTAGAAGCCGTCGGGCGTGACAAAGGCGGTCTTCGGTCGACCGTCTTGAGCCATAGGTACTTGCCAGTACCCTGAGCGCAAATCGAGAGATGAAAAGAATTCTGCTCCTTGCAGGCTGTCAATCGCGTCGTCTATCGCGGTAGTGGATACACGTCCTTACGAGTGATCTTGTTGAAGCGTCGGTAGTCCACACAGAACCGCACAGAACCGTCCTTATTCGCAACGAGAACTACAGGAGACGCCCATGGGCTATCCGAGGGCCGAATTACGTCGCGTCGGAGCATGTCTTCTACTTGCTCATTAATTACCCGACGTTCGGCAGGCGACACGCGATATGGAGGTTGCCGTAACGGTGACTGGGCGCCAGTGTCGATGCGATGTGTAACAGCGGACGTGCGACCAAGAGAAGTTTGCTCGACATCGAAAGAAGAACGAAATTCTTGCAGCAGGCCCAGAAGCTGGGAACGCTGGACCGACGTAAGGTTATCAGCAATGGAGGGACCAAATACGTCAGCAGGTGACGGATCAGACGCGGAAATAGCACTGATGGTATGAGAACTGGGACAGTGAGAGTCATCGGGTACGTCCAGGACTTGTGCTTCGTCGACGGGTTCCACTCTGCCGAGACATTCCCCTCGAACCAACGTAACCATGTACGGGAATGGGTTGGTCACAAAAAACGCGGTGTTGCCCTGAGTTACTTGCACGGTCGCGAAAGGCACCAGCAACCCTTTCCTACTGCAAGCACGGTCAGATGGCGAAAGGAGTGCAATTGTGTCGGAGAGACCGGCGCAGTAGACCGACACAGCCGTTGACGAGCTTGGAGGCACTGTCGTATCGTCTTTGACGAGGATCTTGCTCAGTGCCGAGGGACTGTCTACTGGCGTCAAATGTGAGAACGGCGAGAGTTCGATTTCGACAGAGGCACAATGAATGACGGCGCCGTGGCGGGAGAGAAAATCCCATCCCAGGATGACGTCGTGAGAGCATGCAGTAATGATGATGAACTCGACGACATACAGAACTTCCTGAATGACGACGCGAGCAGTGCACACTGCTGTAGGGTGAATACTCTGCGAACTAGCGGTACGGAGGGACATCCCAGAAAGTGGCGTCGTCACTTTTCGGAGTAAGCGGCAAAGTTTTGCGTCCATAACGAATACGGCAGCTCCAGTATCGATAAGGGCAGATGAGCGAACACCGTCCACAAACACGTCAATGACATTCCATGGATTTCTCTGAGGGCTTTCACAGTTCGATAGCGTCGCAGCCCTTGCCTCGTGGACTGCGACGACTAGTTTTCCTGCTCTTGAGCGGCCGAACTTGGCCGCATGGGTGACAGGGATCGACGTCGTGGAGACGTGGACCTACGAGGAGATGAAGCTGGGCGAGACGTCGGTGGCATAGATGGGGGTGAGTCCTGAAAGGGACGGCTCAGCTGACCAGCGGCAGGTGACGGGACAGGAGGCGGTTGCACCCGAAAGCAATAACGCGCAACGTGACCGGCGTAACCGCATGCAAAGCAGATGGGCCGGTTGTCGGGTGTGCGCCATTGGTTCGCCGGGGTAGGTCGCGCCCATGTCGCAAGACCTGACGGACGGAACTGCGGCTGGAATGGCTGGATGGTGGGCTGAAGTCGAGGCCTAGGGACGACGTCAGCATACGTAGCCGGCACACCCGCTTCGGTGGATGGAGGTCGAGCGGCGGCTTCGGCGTAAGTCAGAGGTGCGGCCGCCGGAAGTACTTGAGGCGGCCTGGCGACAACTTGAGCGTAACTCTGGGGCGCAGGAGCCGGAGATTGTTGGTGGTACGCTGGCATGACCTCCGAAATTTCTTGCTCAATCGCTCGGCGGAGGGGAGGAAGAAGGGTGGTCGCCGATTGTTGAACGGCCGGCGGGTGGGCAAAGGCCAGGAGAGAGAACTGCCGTGCGATTTCCTCACGGATGAAGGACTTGAGCTCTGTCAGCAACGTCGTCTGGTCAGAGGTGGCCACCAATCCAGCAAGCTCTGCACCTCGTGAAGGGGAGCGACGGGTCATCGAACGCTGCCGGCGGAGCTCCTTCTAGCTTTGGCACAGCGTGATGACCTCAGCCACTGTGGCAGGGTTCTTGGCGAGCAGCAGGGTGAAGGCATCTTCGTCAATACCTTTCATAACGTTGCGGATCTTCTCAGGCTCAGACATGGTTCCGTTGGCTTTCTTACACAAGTCGAGGACATCTTCGATATAGCTGGTGAATGATTCACCAGCCTGCTGAGCACGTTCGCGTAGGCGCTGTTCGGCTTTCGGCTTGCGAACGGCAGGGCGGCCGAAAACGTTGATGACGGCGGTCTTGAAATCGGACCAAGTCGCAAAATCAGACGCGTGGTTGTTATACCACGAACTTGCTACTCCCGCAAGGTAGAATACCAAGTTTGTCATCTTTCCGTCGTCGTCCCATTTGTTGGGGATGCTCACGCGCTCGTAAAGTGCCAGCCAGTCCTCCACATCGGTGCTATCGGCGCGAGTGAAGATCGGTGGATCGCGGATGCGTGGGACACCGGGACAAGTGGGCGGCATGGGGGGGAGGCGTTTGCTGAGAAGCGTCTTGGGGCATGGTAGATGGCAGGGTACGAGATCGAAGCTCCACAGGCATCGAATGGGAGCAGAGCACCCTCCACCAATTTGTTAAGGCGTTTATTTGCCGGAACTCAGAGATACTGCTTAATGGCGACAGCCACGGCCAGGCACGAACTCTCAGCGCGAGCGGCGTCCTTTCTGCACCATTTCTAGGTTCCAATGCATCGCTACAATATATATATATATATATATATATATATATATATATATATATATATATATATATATATTGAATAAACTTGGAGGTCGCACACATTGAAAAGGGAAATACTTTTACTTCTCTTGCAAATAAACGTTCACTCGCCAAAGTTGCTAAAAAATAATTTTATGACGTTTCGAGACCCCTACGGGTCTCTTGTTCACATACATGCGAATAAATTGGGCCGTGCCTTTATATACGTAGAAGATGGCGCAATGATCTGGTGTAAGTATCAGGTAGATTTCCACGTGTCCGGTTAAGTGTGTGGGGCGTCGACTGGATTAATAATGATTCTAATGGAAAGCACACGCAGCGGTACCGAAACTACGCCTGAGACGCGCGAGCGACGCAGTTCGGCGAAAATGGAACTTTTGAACCACGTGCGCCATTCCCCGTGCAAGCGGTTCGTTTTTCTGTGAATCAAACAGACACGGACAAGCAGCATTTTATTACGTGTTGTAATGCACGGAAGGTTCCTTTTTTATTGCAAATGGTTTGATTACTACTGATTAGTTGTCTTGACCTCATCGCGTTCATTCCAAAATATCCCACTCGTGGCGCATATGGGGTGCATGGTGTGCCTAAAGCATTCTTTATATAATTGCTGGAAATAAACCTTATAAAGACTTGGAATACGAAAGCTCGGGTATATTTACGTTACCATCACTAGATCATTACAGTTCCGCCACGCCAAGAAGCCAATTATAAAACATAAATTTATTACTCTAGATGTAAAGTATAAAAGAATGAATGCATGTAGGAAATTTAAATCTATGTTTTACTGCGCAATTGCGTCTTCCTATTTTTCTCACGCGTTCGGAGCTCCATCTGCATAATCGGTCAAGTAGAATTCACTCCAAACGTTATGTTTTTGTTAGTCCCATGACACGCAAATTGATCATCGTCTGTTGCAAACGGTGATACAATCAAAAAATACATGACGTACGCGCATTTTTTTCCGTGATATGCCTCTGATTGTTGGAACAACTTCGCTCGGGAAATGTGCCCCTTGCTATTGCAGAAGAAAATAATAAAAAAGAGTAGCGTTACGTCCTGCAGACTTCAATCTATCAAAGTGATCACGTTTATCTTCTGGCAGTGCAGCGCAAGACTGCGTCATTTTGTCTGCCCTCCGAGATCCGCCAGACCTTCAACTAAAAGTATACTGTTACGCTTTCGTATTAGAGACTGATCAGATTTATTTGCAAGAAAACTGAGTATGCACACGTATTGGGAACTTAATGCGTGGTGCATGTAATATGATGTTATATGATGAAATGTAATATGATGAGCTGCCGGCAGGGTATGATGTGTTTTCTTGACCACAAACCAGTGACGGCAGAGCAAGGAGCGATGTTAGACGACACCAAGTGTTGCGAAGGAGCCCTTGATGTATTTCTTCGTTTCCACTGTTGTATATACATTCCATCAGACGCTTGATACACACGCGAGATCTTTCCACATTACCTATTCCAAAGAATTACGCTACTCAGTCAAGTAGATAGGTGGGCGAGTTGGAACTGATTCATATTGAAAACTTTTCAGCGCGCACGGGACGGAGCACGAAGAAGAGGACACTACACAGGACTAGCGCTGTCTAACAACTCAAGTTTTATTGAAAGAAAATCAACCACCATGAAAACCAACAACGCATGCGCGAAAGTTAACTGTTGCAAAAGAACTCATTGAGCTTACGTAGCTCACATTCTAAAAGGCTTCAATAAAACTTCAGTTGTTAGACAGCGCCTAGTCCTGTGTAGTGTCCTCTTCTTTGTGCTCCGTCCCGTGCGCGCTGAAAAGTTTTCAATATGCTACTCAGTCACGCGACCATGTACCAGACGGCTGTGGATACATGGAATACACGTTAAATATAGACCTTTGTTGACCTACATATGTTTCAATTTATAAAACACAAGAAAAATAGCAAACTAGCGAAATTTCCAAAGCACCAGCCGCAGTTGTGGTACAGTAGTTACGGTGCTCGACTTCTGACGCGAACGACGTGTGTTCGATCCCGGCCGCGGCGGTCGCATTTTGTTAGAGGCGAAACGCTAGAGGCCCTCGTAAGTGCACGAGTCTCTTTGATTTAAGTACACGTTAAGGAATCCCAGGCGATCGAAATTTCTGGAGCCCTGCATTACGGAGTGCCTGTTAATAATATCGTCGTTTTGGGCACGTAAAACTCGAAAAATCATTATTAGTTGTAATACTGCAAAGCGCCCAGCTAAGCGGGCTCGAAATATCAGCGAGACAGAAATGAAACTATTATAGCCAGATCATACACACATAGCAGAAGACAGTCGTCATCCAACCGACCACTGTTCGAGGCACAATCATCATTAGATAGAAGCAATTTTGGCAAAGCCGCATGTACATCACAGTCTCCTTAGCAGTCTCGTCGACGCGGATTCGCCTCTAGGACATGCAAATAAAATTAGGGCCTGTTCCAATGGAGTATTTCTGAAATGTCAGCACACCGGCTACACTAAAATACATTATAGCAACATTGAGGGCACAATGGTTAAGAAGAGAATCAAAGGTGCGCTCCCCCCCCCCCCTTTTTCCCCTTCGTTATCTAGAGAGGCATTCATCCCCGGCTGGCCGGCGTACATTAGCAGCCCAAATTACGAGCTGCATTTGTTCTAGAAAATATGGCGCACTGCTGGGACAAATCATGCGTAGACATGCTTACAAATTACTACAAAAACAACGAAATTGTTTTCTCTGCCTCCTTTAATGAGCAGTTAATTCTACATCGACCGATAGCCCTCCCTCCCCGCCTAACTCCTGCTCTTGGCAAATGGGAAACCTACGGGTCAACAGTGGTCACCAGACGTCATCGGCGCCAAGTCGTCGATGGGGAACGACAAAATTGTAGGTTGTTGGACATTCAGTACGGGAGCAGCAACATTAAATGGGCCATAGTCGGGTTAAAAACGAAATGTTTATATACTTCATAGCAACGCACAGAATGATATAAACAATGACAAAGAAAAAAATGTTCGTCGGTGACACTTTCTTGGAAGGTCGCAAAAGTAGTTCCGATTCATAAACCCGGTGTTGCGACTCCGGGTCCTGCAGGTCTCATTTCTGGTAGCTTGCCTCCGTCCCAGGATCCATCGTCCAACAAGTAAGAAGAGGCGTCCGTAAGAACGACAAAGATTTATTTACATAGTGAGAAGAGAGTAGGTGACGAGTAAGTAACAAGTGGTAACAAGAAGTGACAAGAAGTGAAAGATTCAAAATGTCTTCGGCTTTTATATCGCCGCGTTGCCAACCCTGGGCGCATTGTCCGCATCTTCATCCAATACGGTGTCCGGTGGTCTCGAGGCTCCACCCACGAAGGAGGGGCAAGACACCACAATGCAAGTGGAGAGGGCACACTCCAAAACGATGCCCAAATATGGTCACGAAAACAGCACCAAGGTTTTGCGCACATCAAACTTTTGCACACGTTGCAGATCTTGGCTTGGGCTGGTTCCAGGAATTCTTCCGGCCAGGGGGCAGATGCTCTGTGCCCGTGCCGAAGAACGTGGACGGCTAGACAAGAATGTCTTCCATCAGGCCACTCCACGCAGCAGGGGCCACGGAGAGAGGGGGAGTGAAGGTTGCTCATTCAATCCCTCGTTGTCGCTGCCTTCTCTAATTTTCCGTGACTTCGCTCTTGTTGTGCAGCGGCAGTCGGATTAGTCTTGTTGTCGCCCCAACAGCAAATACCTCAGTGGCTTGGACCTCGGGTTTGCTTGAATGACCGTTTGCAGTTGAGGTCACAATGGCCTTCTGTGTCGCGCTGCTCTTCGGGGTGCAGAACCGGTCGGTTGAACCCCTTTTGTTCACGCCAGGCCGGAAGATAACCGCGCTGTCTCAACTCGTCGTTCTTGCCTGGAGCGGGTCAATGAACTGTTTGTCGGGTTTGCAACCGCCGAAGGAATTCGACGCCGATGGCGATCTTAACACCGGTAAGCCAAGAAATGTGCTGTCATCATTTCGACCAGTAAGCCTAATCAACTGCATTAGCAAAGTCATGGAGAAAATGGTACAACAGCGACTGCAGTGGTGGACAGAAGTCAGTGAAGAATTTCCTGAACAACTATCAGGTTTTCGTCTACGTCGCAGTGATTTAGACTCTGTTTTATACCTTGTCACTCATGGGGAGCATGAGAAGACATTCGTAAGAATGACCATTACAGCTTTCCTGGACATTGGGCGTGCCTTTGACACAGTTAGCCACGTACATGTTTTGTACGGGTCATATAGTCTAGGAATCAAGTGACGCCTACTTCGCTGGATTGCAGATTTTCTGACTGGTCGAAGTGTATTCATGGCGACAAGCACGGGCACCAGCACACCACGAGAACTCAAAGCAGGGGTGCCTCAAGAAAGCGTCTTCAGCCCTATACTGTTTAATATAGTAATGCACAAATTGCCCACTCTTTTACCATCGTCAGTACATATTTCAATTGTACGCAGATGATATCTGCCTCTGGTCGTCAGGAAACGAACACAGGGAAATACAGGATCTGCGTCAGGAAGGCATAGATATAACTGTGCGATTTCTGACAGAATGTGGCATGGACGTCTCAGCCGAGAAATCTGCGGTGTTACCTTTTACCAGAAGACGTCACGACAAGGTCAGTCTCTCGGCCAACCAAACTGTAGTGCCTGTAGTGCGGAAGCATCGTCTCCTTGGCATAAAACTGGACCGCATGCTGACCTGGGGAGTTCATACCTCTAACATCGAAGAGCGTATTAATTGGACACTGAATGTTCTCCGATTTATTACAGGAACCAAATGGGGTGGCAAAACAGGATCACTTGTGAAGATTCATCGAGCTCTAGTTCGACAAGCCATCGCATATGCACTACCAGTGATGCAAAGTATCTCTCAGACAAGTGAACGTAGGCTAAAAAATATCATAGCCCGTAGTCTTCGTATTTGTCTGGGCTTACCGCGCTCAACTCACAGCGGTCTCGTAATGCAAAAGAACCGCCCATTCAAGTTATTCGCATTCGAGAACTCTGCCGCCACTTCATCCGCTTATCGCATCCGCTTCGTGAAAAAATCATTCAAAGAAACGGGCGAATAGGTGGCGAGCTTATGAGGCAACACTTCAACAAGAACGTTATGTTTGCGTCCAGATATCAACTTTCCTCCTTGGCAGCTTGTATCGCCTTCAGTCACTTTGGACATCAAAGGAATAGAAAGAACTCTGCGACACACTTCCTTGAAGCAAAATTTCAAACGCTTCAGCAAATGTACAATTATCGAGACCATTACACATTTGTTTTCACGGACGGATCTACAATGGATGAAAGCTGGACTGCGGCTTTTCACATCCCGGCATGTAAAATAAAGCGAGATTTACGACTTTCTAGAAAGACATCGTCTACAGTAGCGGAGCTTGTTGCTATATTACAAGCTTCAAAATTCATTGTTGAAAGCAAGCAAGGGCACAACTGGGTAATATTGTCAGTCCTGAGGTGCGTTGAGTCGTGCACCTCAGGACTGACAATAAAGTTTTGCATCCATCCATCCATCCATCCAAAGGAGCACTACAAATGATTGAGGAATTTCATTTTCATATAGATGATAGCATTATATATGAAATCCTAAAAACAATTACCATCGCTTCTTTTTCCGGCGCAGGTAGCTATTTTGGTCGACCATATACATGACAATACGAAAATATTTTGGGGAGGGGGGGGGTTGAAGCCCCATAAGTCTCCCCCCCCCCTCCTGTCTACGCCCCTGATATATACATACATGATACACCACACGCTGCTCTCCCATTCAAGTAAAACAACTCCTTTGGTGATAGTGCAATGGACGCCAAGCTAACACGCCTGCTTCGATGGTGAGAACAACGAGTACGTCGTCTACGATATCCCCTTGTCGTGTGGCAGGAAGTACAGTGGCGGTCAAAATTTTACGGACCACGGGAGCGCGTGGCGAACAGCACCGCGACGCCTTCTGACGGCTGCCTGCGAAGCTCGAGAGCGCGCACTGCGCACGCGCGCCCCTGCCTGCCAGCTCGTTCGCTCCCTTCAACAGCGCGCGCACCGGAACGCCAGAATAAGCGCAAGGTGTCACTTCTGCTGTAGCCGCCGAAATACCGAGCGGTGATATCGTGACGTAACACGTAATTTGTACAGGCAATGCTCGGTACGCGCCGCATTCTACGCCTTACTCCCAGACGCTCCGCGGTGCCGCAAACATGCATACGGCGTCAGTTTTTCGAAAATCGACCTTTGTGATAAGGTCACTCAACAACTTTCATTCATTTAACACATGCACGCAGGAATTTCTCACGGTGTTCTTTGGAACTGCCTTGAGCCCGTTCACATGCGCTTTGGAAGAAGTGACACCTTGTGCTTATTCTGGCGTTCCGGTGCGCGCGCTTTGAAGGGAGCGAACGAGCTGCAGCTGGCAGGGAAAAAAGGGCGCGCGTGCGCTGTGCGCACTCTCGAGCTTCGTAGGCAGCCGTCAGAAGGCGCCGCGGTGCTGTTTGACACGCGCTCCCGTGGTCCGCTAAATTTTGACCGCCCCATGTACGTAGGCCAAACCGGGCAATGCCTGAAGGATAGGCTGAGACAGCATAACAACAAGGTTAGAAAAGGCAGAGAAGCCCAGCTCACGATTCATTGCCGTGAGTGCCAATGTATAGTCCTGATATTCGCGCCTGCTCTGTTGTCGCCAGAAGCCACGATAAATGGGTAAGATTAATCATTGAGGCCAAGGGAATCATCGAAGCAGGCGAGTTAGTGTGACTCAAATTTCGCCATCGCCTAAGGAGTTGTTTCACTTGAAACACTAGTTCAGCTCGCAAACGACCGATCGTCGGCAGCAGTTTGATAAGATAGCCGAGCGTCTAGCTGCCCGAATGAGCATTTTGAGCTCACCAACGATAATCAGGGTTAACAATAGTGTTTCAATTCAGATATGCCACCATTGAAATGTGTTTCTATGCCACTTCTTAAATCGAGCACGATGTGTGCAGGACGTTGCTTATCAAAATCGAGCTTCTATTATAAGGAATACACCATAAATGGAATTGCTTATTTATTTCAGAGGTCACGGAATGGATGGTTGCCTGTTGCCAACCCACCGGCAAAAATCTAGTAGCCCTAAAAGGGCTGTTCTTTAGTTAATAAGAAGCCGCTATGCTTCGGTGGTGTGGCCGTCGAAGCGAGTTCGGCAACAAATTTAGGATCGCGTTCCGATGTCACCTCGCTGGGCTCCATGGCGGAAAACTGGCACGGAATGCCGTGCGCGAACTCACGAGATTGCAGGATCGCAAGTCTAACACATTGAAAAAAAATAAGTTTGTGCAAACACACAAAAAGTATATATGAATCTTATGCTATTAAGCCAGAGACTGCTTTATAATTACACGCCCGGTGCCGTCGATCTTGCTGCGTAGCAGACGACGCACAGCGTTGTAGAAGGCACGGAGTTATTTTTCTCTCGCGATCCGGCTAGTGCTGTAGCATCTCCATCATGGCAGTTTTACCAAAGCACTCGTCAAGATACACAAATCTTATTTATACCGACAAATACACAAATACGCGTTTTAGAAGCAGTCACAATTTTTAGAGCGGGACTATTTCTTTAGTCGCGGAGGCAATTGGCTGCTGCGCTTCGGTCATCTCTCCTGCCTTCTAAAGTTGTACCCGACTATAGTTTTATATTGTTCCTAGTACACTGGAGCAACCACTACTATTTTTTCGTTAGGTAGGTTTAATTAATTAGTCATAATTATATTTCCACAAGTTCTCACCTAATTATGAGAATGTAAATGAGGCATACGCAGGCATGTTCAAATGCCTGCTCTATTTTGTGCAACGTACTACTGCGCGCTCTTTTTTTCCTGTTGATAGAGAAAGCCCGCGAAATCTGAAAGGTGGCACGTGACTAGACTGCATCACTGTGAGGCAGCCAGTATAAAGGAAAACAACATGGCTGATCCCTCCGTCACAGGAATCGGCTTAATACGAAAGCGAAACGTGTCAAGTAGTGCTGATTCTGCAGTGATATATGAGAGCTTGCACAATGGCCTTATACAGCTATAGCACCGTTTGTCGTGGATGCACACACGTTGGCGCACATCTCCATTGCGACGAATAACGCCCGCGATCATGATTTAACCGTTGTGGCGGCTGAAGCTGCTGCTAGAGCAGATATCGGCTACGTAGAAGTATTGACAATCAGCGTCTTCGTTTGCGTGCTCGCTTGTGATCCGTCTATGCCTCTATGTATGCTGCTTTGATGCGCACTTACCATGGTAATTACATGAAGTAACTAGCGGCCATTAAATAATGTAGGAGGACAATGCCACTTGGTTTTTTGTCCTATATATAATGTTGTAATAGAATCATCTTGATATGGCAATGCACACGCAAACAAAATAGGCGTAAACCTCTAATTGGCTAATTGTAGTCCACTAGAGTTAATACGGATGCCAAGTTGCTAGCGCGGTTACTAAAGATTTAGTAATAGACTAACCATTCGAGTAAGCACTACTCACTTTCTAACTAGCTAGCAAATTTCACTAACCTGTACTTTACTACGTTAGTGAATATGGCAACCTTTTTTTCGAAGAGTGTGGTAATCGATATGCGCTTCTTAAAAGCGTCGTCAACTGAGGAGAGAAGCAGCATGGTGTGCGCTCCCGAGTAATACCCCTGTCACACGGCGAGTCTACTGTCATTTACCACGAATGTCGTTCGTTTGTAATGTCATTTGTTTGCTGTCACACGAGGAAACTAAATGCCATTCGGTGAAAATGACATTTCCCGTCGAATGAGTTCCCGAAACACATTCGCATTCGATTTCGTACCGAATGAGTAGTCTCGACGCCAGGGACTTTTAGGGAGATAGCTGTTAACTTTTGTAAACGTAACTTTTGTAATTTGCAAATATCTTATTCTTTACTAGATTAGCTTATCACTTGTTTGATGGCACAATAGCGCGCGCGAGAGTTTCTAAAAGAAAGCTACTCTCAGCTACAGCGCCTGGACGCCGGCTATGTTTCATTTGTGCTCTGTTGTCGTTGTTGCCTGTATCGCGGGTGTTGATCGTCCGATTGCACGTGTTGTGATGATCAAGCTGGCGACTACGCGAAATCGCTGCCGCCGGTCTCATTTCTGCAGCCGGGGAGTGAGTCGTGCGCCCACGCTTCAGTTCACTGTACACTCACACCCGGTCATATCGTCGGCCATGTTGGTTTTTGAGTGGCTCTTGGCTTGACTTGGTTTGTGTCGTGCAGCTGTGGCAACTTGTGTAAAACGGCTGCGTTTATATTCTAGGAGCACCTTTTTAGTGATAAAAATTATTTTTGAGGAGACACACATGTTACATGCAAGTTTTAATAGATTTTATTTCTCACAAAACCACGGCTCAGGAGGGCTAAGGTCATGGTCATCATATCAAAATGACATTTCTTTTCGTCGTGTGACAGCACGCAGGTAAAATGACATTAGGTCCGCTTAATGCCATTCGTTGTAAATGACGTTAGATTTGCCGTGTGACAGGGGTATAATAGGGTAACCTACGCCTGTGCATACACTACCACACTGTGCTGCAGCAACACGGGAGGCAGAGGTTCGTATAGCTTGAGGCGTTCCACGTCCCGCTGGCCTCTGACTCGCTCCACCGAGGCATTCGCCCGTGCACATCGTGGCCCTTCTGCGGAGCTTATACTCGAAGCCTGCATTGCTGCGAGCCGTCACACGAAGCGAAAGGCAAGAAAAAACTTGGACACTTTGTAAATTCCAGAGTGTGTTCGGCGAAAGCCATTGGACTGACTATGCCATGTCTTGTTGTCTTTGCTTTTTTTACACTCTCTCAGCAATGACGTGATTGATGAAAGAGGCCGCAGCTGGCACCACTCCAGGGCACGGCGGACACACGCCGCGAGTATGAGACATTAAAGGCCTTAATAACGTAACTGCGTCTAGGGCGAGTCCCCGATGCTAGCGCGGCCTCTGGTATCGAGACGCTTTAACCATCGCCTCCGAGATCTTTAGCCCCGCCGACAGAGAATGTTTCAGTGCGTCGGTTTGATTCCCGGTGGCGTCAGGGACATCGATTGCTGTGGCAAAGCGCTCGGCCTAACTCAATGGCGAGCGTTCTTTAAAGTTTGATTACTAAGGAATTCCTCATTTTCACAAATTGCACTTAATGCTGACAACGTTCTTAAGCCGCAAATCGCGATTACTTTTAATTAGCGTCTGCACGGCCGCAGCACCACTGTACAGAAAGTGAAGCCCTAACAGGGTCAATCCGCTTGTGGCGTGGCGATCGGTAGTCTGCAATGTGTCGTAACTCCGACAAAGTGGCGCAAGGGTGGAATACCCGCTTGCCACTCAAAAGGTCCGGGTTCGAATCACCGCTGTAGATGACGGGTTTTTATTCGTGGTGTCACCTTTTATAGCCGTATTGATTTTCCTTTGTTCCTTAAACTAGCTTCAGTTTATAGGTATTGCTACAAAGGGTAACGCAAATATGAAGTAAAATTGAAGAAATTTGACCGCGGGATGGATGGATGGATGCTATGAGCGTCCCCATTATAACGGTAGTTATCTGCAGTAGTTATCTGCAGTAGCTATCAGGAGTGCTTATCTGCAGCGCCATCGCGTGGCATTCAACAAAACCTTAAGTATGCCCTCCGACATTTTTGTTTTTGTTGAATCCCGTGTGGTGGTGGTGCAAATAACTATGCTCACTGTCAATTTTCTTCTATGGCGTTACTTTTTGTAGCAATACGTAGCAATTGAAGCTAGGTTTAAGAAACAAAAGAAAACAGCTACAAAAGGTGACACTAAGAATAAAAATCGATCATCTACTGCTGTGATTCAAACCCGGGCCTTGTTAGAGTGACCTAGAAAAGGGGGAGTGTCCAAAGCGCTGTATACATAGGACAACCGGAAGGTGCGTCAACGTTAGATTAAGGGAACGTGATGCCAACTATCGCACCGATGGCCTATCACATATAGGCGCGCATTGCAAAGAGTGCGGGTGCGCTCCTCAATTTTGAAAAAAAAACAACATCATCGCCAGGAATAATGAACAGACAACTCGCGAGATAATAGAGGCTTTTCACATTCATAACAACAACTCATGTACCATCGCCCTGCAGCAAAAAGAAATTTCGTATTTGAGTAGATAAGCGTGCTAACCCCTGTCTGTTTTTACTTTTGCATTGTTTGTGTGACCACGTGCATGCATTTAAGTGTGAGTCGATGTGAATAAAGATTAGTTGAGAGTCCGACGCCTGTCTTCGTGTATTCTTCCTTTGTGTCTCGTGTTCTTTGCGCCGTTTTTAATCATCTCCACTAGCACTTTATTATGAATAGAGCACAACACGTAAGGGAAACAAAAGAAAGAGTAGAGATGGCCATACGACCGCAATACTGTTGGCTTATTTTCGCTTCTGATACAGCAAGGCTCACCGAGCGCAAAGCTTGACTTAAATTCCCACATTGAAGAAAAGCAATGCCAGGTAAACTTACATTATTCCGCAACTTTGTGCATCAGAGGCGTATTATAGAAAATGCTGCACCAATATCCAGATACCATGAAATTAAAGTTACAAATACCCCTATTTTTCCTGTACAAGTTGAATAGCTGTCTGCACAAAAATGCGGTAAGAAGTTTACAAGTGTGAAAGTGCAATAATTCAACCACTTTAGAAAATTGTTCAAATATAGATATTATATATATATAAGCAACAAAAGAGAGTACGACGGACGTTGGTTTTGCACGGTATATTTTCTGACGTTTCGGCTGGTGGACCAGCCTTTGTCAAAGCGATGTCGCTTTGACAAAGGCTGGTCCACCAGCCGATACATCAGAAAATATACCGTGCAAAACCAACGTGCGTCGTGCTCTCTTTTGTTCTTTATTCTACCGGGGCCAGCGTTATTTCCTTGCTGCAACTATATATATATATATATATATATATATATATATATATATATATATATATATATATATATATATATATATATATATATATATAGAGAGAGAGAGAGAGAGAGAGCCAGCTGTGGTCACTCGTGCGTCGGGTTTGTTTCGTCTACAGGGATCACTGAACTTCAGTATGAAACATTTACGCGAGATGCGTGCATTGCTTCAAGCCTTCCCCATACGCAATGAAAACAGTTTCAAACAACTCATTCTTAACTTCAGATATTTTCAAGGTTCTCGGTGGTTAGCGATGGCACGGTTCAGAGGCTTCTACAAAAACATGTAGATGAGTACTTACATAAAATGCAATTGTTCCCGCGGTAATTGAGTGCCCATAAACAGGGCACCCGGCGGCAATTTCGCGCTTTTTTTGTTGATGAGCTCAGCATAGCGCACACCACGGTTTCGTGCTGAAGCTCCCCAGTACTATGTACTGGAATGGGGTAGTGTGCCGTCTGGCGCCTGAGACGTAGCTCTTTTTGCGATGACGGCCTAGTCAACAGAGCACACCGTTCTACGGTGGCGCCACCACTCACTGGAGCTTGGAGTTATTGTATGATAGCGGATAATATACGGCCTCCGAGATGGGCTCGGCTTTCACGGAGGCCTTGTTTAAACTTACACTAATTGGTGTACGAGTGCTTCGCCTATCTTCGCTGACACTTCGTTTCTGCGGCATTCTCTTGTGTTGCTGGCAATGGTGAATCTTCGAGACTATGCGACAGAAAGAGGCGGTAGCCAGGGGAGCACCGTTGAGAATCTTGAGGACATCAGATACACATTAGCAGAAGATCGAAAAACACCCGCATCATTCAGCAATGGTCTTTCGCCCTTATTACCATCTGCAGAGTTCATTTATTAGTTTCAGCTAGTAAATGTTTCCTTTTATCGCATTATGCAAACACAAGGCTTACATGAGCAAAAAACGAAATCTTTTACCGTCTGCATTATGTGCAGACGACGCTCAATACAAGCATTGAAAGCAGACGATTAGAAATGTAGTGCCGCGCACGTACGTTATGATTGTTTCGTTTCCTGACGTTACCCGCGTGTGAAGAACTTTGAAGCCGTTATGTTACTCCGCATTTTGAGCTCTTCTTTCGCGTACGAAGCGACAAAATGTGGCCTTCATGAGGACTTAACCGACCTCGAGAAAGTGTACTTGTTCACTTCCACAATCGCACTCTGTGTGGGGGGCACGTTTAAGACTTTTCATATTTGTCGGCGGTTAGTCACATGATGGTATGAAACCTAGAAACAAACAAAACTGTGCGAAAGAATGATGTTTATCTGCCTTAACCAGCACTAGGCCCCGCATGACAAATTCAAAATTCGCGCCATAAGCACACCGTTCGATCGCAGCGCCCTACTGGTGGCGTCATCGCAAAAGCGACCACCACTCTCCCATTGGTTTTCTCTGAAGACGGCACACTATCCCATTCTAGTACACCATACCAGTACTGCCACAGCTGTAAATTTTACCACTAACTGACACAGCGTGTCGGTCATCTCTTTAATAAATATAAAGAGATGGCCTGATAGGTAATGCAAGCCTCTTGTGTACGTACCACGGGCGTGTGTAATCAGCTGCTGTGAGCTGCGAATCACGTTTGTTTCCGGGCGGTAGCTCGTAATACGATGTGAGGCGTACACGATGGTGCACTGTTATGGATTCATTTACTTTGGTTTGTCTTGTTTTTCTAAAGGCGAAAGCATTAGATGCCTCATCAAACACGGAAATCTAACGCCGGTGTCCGGCGTCGTCAATACGAGTGATGCAAAAAATTATCACGTGATCACGTCACCATGACTTCATAGATCGATAAAACTTGTGACGGCATCATGACGTCATTCAGCCTGATGTCATGTGATGACGTCATCACCCACATCGTCACTTTGCATTGCCTCCGTGATCCGTGGGCCGATCATGGAGGCCATGTAAAACCAGGTGACGTGCGGAAACCTCGCAATGCCTTCGATCCTGGGGGGCAGTGCGAAACCACATTAGGTGCAGCACGCTGTCGGAGGGGGGGCTGGGGAGGATTAAGGCATCGATGAAGAAAAAATTAGGCGGATCCCAAGTACCGTGGGAATCGATGTTATGCGAAGCATGCGGAGGTAAGGTGACTGGGTTGTAATTTTTTTATCTAGCGAAACGTTACGAAATTACGCTAGAGATACGTACAAATGTTGCACACACTGACATATGTTGAACAGTCACATATGTTTCATATAACCAGTTGTTTACATTTGTGTAACGATTCCAACAGAAACATGGGTATTGCCAACACCAGAAGCCGTAAGCTGATATGTAGAGCTTGTGCTTGCAAGGATGGAAGCCCTGGATAGGGCTACGTAAACCAACTACCGTGGATGGCGATTAAGTATACAATTGACGTTAACCCGACATGCCTCCTTTATCATAGGAGTACGTATGTAATGTTTTTAAAATTCAATAGCCAGCACTGCAACCACAATTGACGTTTCACCAACATTGCACCTGCGTAGGGTCTTTTTCCAAAGCAGTTTCACGTTATTCAAGTCACGACCAGCCAGACGTATTCGTCAAATCCTCTTACCCTGCCACACTAACTTTGGCCGAACTCAAGTTAAAGAGGGGATCACGAGAGCATCCAGACGTAGGCGGCTAGATAGATAGATAGATAGATACATAGGCGTGCGCACGGGGGGGGGGGGGGGGGGGGCAGAGGGGCGAGAAGGGGGGGGCGCAAAGCCAGCCTTATACAATGTAGGGGGGGGGGGGTGGCGCAAAGTCAGCCCCATACATTGACGTAATAGGGAGGGGGGGGGGCGCTGCGACTAATCTTCGCCCCCCCCCCCCTGAAGGGCAACCCTGTGCACGCTTATGGATAGATAGATCGATACCGTAAAATGAGGTTACTTTGTGACTGCAGGGGTTACTTTGTGACACGCGCTCGGTTTTCTGTACTTTAAATCTCGCGCCACGACCAGGCGCCGCCGAAAAACTATAAGCCACCCAACAAGCTCGCCTGACATGCCGTGCCACTTAGCAACAGCCGGCCAATGTTCCCACGCTCCGGAGCCACTCTAGACTCTGACATGTTCAATAGTGTTTTAGCGTGCATTGTTGAAGCACCGTAAACTTTGTGCGCTCGACCCGTCCGCACGAGAAAAACAGAGAAAACAGGTATTTACTTGTGATTGTTAATATGTAGGCTAAAATAAACTGTAATATAAATTTAATCAAGTCACGTCTGTTGAAGTTTATAGAAAGGAAACTGAAATGTTGATACTTCGCGGGGTAACTTTGTGGCACGCCAATTGTAACAAAGTTAGCCCACTCTGTTTTTAATTTAAATTATATGTTGTTTTGTTGAAAGGAGGAAGATGCTCAACGTCCCAACGGTGAAAAGCGTATCAGTTGCCGATGTAGAAGAAGCGAGCAAGACAGGAAAACCGACAAACAGAAAGAAGGGCAGCTCTTCCTCCCGTATCAGAGCTAGACGACCTAGGAAGAGGTCTTCTCTTGACGACAGCCCAGAAGAAAGGCACTGACGGCGATTGTACATAACGCAAATAGACTTTTGATGGGGTCACATTTTCTGAGCCCTTTTTTTCCCAATAATATTCAGCCAAAAACAACGTTGTCACAAAGTTGCCCCACACGACGGGACAACATTCTGACAGCTTTTAACCTGAATACAGCCGTTTGTAATAAAAATGCGGATTTGTAGAACATACCGTCGTGTGAGGGAATGTTTCAGCAACGACTATTCATTCGCCTTTATGTTGATAATTGTCGAGTGAGAGAATGAAAACGTACGAAATCTGTCACAAAGTAACACCGTTTTACGGCACGTAGATAGAAACGCTCAAAGTGCTTGCAGTACGCAAAGAAATGCTTCGCATTTAAAAGAACATGGCTTTCGCCACCGAGTCGTCTTAGGCGAATGCATAGGGACTTTGTGAGTTTGATTTTTGTGTGTGTGTGTGTGTATTTTACCTATGCGGTCAATTCTTCAAAGTGTATAGGTAAGTCCTACATCTTGAGATCGATATTGCTGGTCACCATGTTTTCATTCCCAGACGGAGACAAATAATAAGACCGCGCATCGTCAGAATTATTTCTGGCCGAAGAAAGTGGGTTTGTGCACCACTCGCCATATCATTACCATTGGTCGTTAGGGAAATCACGAGCATGTCAAGTTAGTGATGCCATATGACCTTACCAGGTGAACGATACGCGAGAGTAACTCGAGTTATTTCTTACTTTCGGCAGCGCGGCCACGCCGACGGACACATTCCGCTTCGCATAAAAAGGCTTGAAAGAGCAAAGCGCGGGAGGCAGCTATGTAAAACAAATCGAATGCACGAAATAAAAGAAAGGATATGAAGTGTGCAAACGCGTTAGCATGAGATTTACTACGTGTATATATCTGCTACGTTCTCCGTGTTATCTTTGTGATCTGCAGCTTATTCTCTTCTGCAGAACATTTACGTTCGTCATTCCACACGAAACTGAATTAAGCACCTTCGCTCACGATGGGTGCGCGGAGAATGCGTTCCTAAAACGGGTACGTAAGTGCGGACGTAAAAGCGGCTGAAAGGAAATGTAGAAAATCCGCATTTCACAGCCCACAAACGTGTTCTCTGCGTGGTCGGTCGCTGCAGTGTTATGTTGCAGTGACGCAGTATTAAATCTTGTCAATATTACCGCAACGTTGGCTATTAGCGGCCAAAATATTGGGCGCGTAGCAGACGCTCGCCGCTTTGACGCGGCCTCCAACGCGGAGAAAGCCCACGGGACCGGCACGACAGCGCCGCGGCGCGGGAGTTCACCGCGAAAGGCCCTCACTCCTCCCATGTATTCGCGCTACGCTTTGGACACTCCCCCCATTCTAGGTCACTCTAGCCTTGTGAGTGGGAAGCAAGCCCCCAGCCACACTTCTGCGGAGCCGCGCGCAGCTCTTAAACGACGACACACTGCAGACTGCTGCAGACTACCGATCGCAGCGCCACAAGCGGATTGACGCTGTTTCGGCTTCACTTTTGGAAGCTCGTTCCGAGCACTCGCCTGTTGTAGTACACTCTAGCTTTAATCTACTGGCTCATTTTAAGAGCGAAGCTCTTTAATACCCATGTTACACAGGCAAGTTAACCGCGGTTACGACCAACCACGGTTAACAGCGTGGAACCGCGGTTAGCGCTAACCACGGTTCGCCGATGTTACACAGCACAAAAACGTCCTCGGTTAAGGCGGCTAACACCACCTGGCGTACAACAAACTAACTGACGCACTAATCAGCAGATCGCCGTTCTGTACACAAATATGTCACTTATTTCCTGCATAACGTTCATCAAACGTACAATTATGCGAATATATGCATATTTTACGGCAAAACCTCATTGCTGTGGCGTGAACTGCTCTACGTCAGGCGGCAGTTCGGCGTTCAACTCGGCTGTTATTGCCGCGTACACCTTTGCATTGCGTGACGTGCTCCGCAGATCACGCGAATGATTTTTTCATAGCCTTATCATGCTTTCCGGGGTTCGTGCCGTCCAGTTCGTCCGTTTTTCAGGCACGTTCGCCGGCATGCACTCATCGCTCATGGGCACCGCCATTTCCTCGGTTAACTGCCTAACCGAGGTTACCAAGCTCGGTTTCCTGCAACCGTGGCTAGCGGCATAACCGTGGTTTCGCGTACCGTGTAACATAAGCGAACCGGTGTTAACGTAACCCCGGTTACGTCAACCGCGGTTTAGGCTGTCCGTGTAACAAGGGTATAAGCCGCTGTTTAAACGTGCGCGTTTCACGAAAAGCCAACCGCGCCGTCACCATGGCAACCAGCGACGCCGCTGCTGCTAAAACGCCCGGCATAACCTCGTGACGTCATGCCAAGCCGTGCGTGCGCGGTAGCGACAATCACGCAGCTGCTATCGCTAATCCACGCCCAGTTACGGAGGCATAACTGCGGGCAGCTCAGGCGCTCAGGCACGTGTGCTCCTTGGCAGTTGCTCATGATCATGTCTTCACTGTTGCAGAAACCTTTACCGTGCTGCTCGATGATTCTTGGGAGCTCATCAAGTTGATGTAATCGTGTTCATCGATAGCGCATCTCGGACAAGGCAGCTACGTCACAGCAACACAGCGCCACCTACTGGAGAGTGCCAGGATATAAAGACGCTGCCGTCCTCGGACCTAGAATAACTACGAGCAGCTCAGGCGCGTGTGCTCCTTGGCAGTCGCTCATGATTCTGTCTTCGCTGTTACAGGTGCCTATCACGTATCTTGTGCTTTGATAACATAGTGTCTGGGCTGCCCTGTAGAAACTGTATTTTGTGCAAATGGAAAAAATACCGACAACAATTACAGAAGTTGCTAAGATGCTGGCAGACCTCAGCAGCAAATTTGATAGCTTTAGCTCTAAAATATGCGCAGAAATGCAGGAAGTACGTGACTCGCTGTCTTTCATGAACTTCCCACTTTGAAAAATTCAGAAACGATCTTGAAGTATTTAAACAGGCACAAGCACTTCTCACGAGCGAAAATAAACAGCTTCATGACGAACTAAACAAACTTCCCCATCTCCCGCTAAAGGGAACCATGTGTGGATGCGAAGCAGCGGGGAGATGGTTAGCTAGAGCGGGAGAAACGTCACCGCTCCCGTTTCGCGGCAGCGGCCCGGGCGCTCATCGCGGCGCTGCACAGGAGAGAGAATGAGGCGCGCGCGCTCCGTCATTTTCATACCGCGGAACTACCGTGGCGCCCCCCAATGGAGTATGCAGCTGTCGCACCACCTGTCGTGCGCGCCGCTCCGTAGAGTAGAGGATTCCTAGAGGAGAGAACGGGGGGCGAGCGTAGGAGAGGAGAGAGAGGGGGGAGGGGACGCGCATGCGCTGTGGGGGGAGTGGGACGCAGGACGCGGGAAGGATGGACGGACAAAGCCACCGCAAGCACATGCAAGCAAGATCAAGGAATGGAGTCAACCTGGGCGACAGACACCACCGGTAGTGCGTGTTATTCTTTGCTTCCACCCACCACCTGCCTAGCCATTGATAAGCAGCCACTCTGTGATCTCGACCATGACTCTGGTGACTGTTGTGATGGTTGGCGGCCTTATTGTACTACAGTGTTCTGGTTCGCATAGTGGGTGCTTCCCTACTTCATGAAAGTGACCGGACGCGGTACGCGGGAGGGACGGACAAAGCCGCCGCCATAAAATGCTTCGCATCTAAAAGAACTTACAGAACAATACAGTCGTCAACAAAACCTCGAGGTCAAGGGCTTACCAAAAAAACCGAACGAAAGTCTAGCCGATGCGATGGTTGAAGTAGGAAAGTTTCTCTGACATGCGCAGACATGGATGTCATTGTAGGGATTGAGGCTAGCCCGTCGCCATTGCGCGGGCTTTTTCGCCTCTTTCTGCCGTCCCCATGTCCTCGCATGACTCTCCCCTCTTCCGCGGTCCGTAACCGAGCGGGAGTAACGCTAACCTGGAACCGGCACCGGATCTCGACTGTGGCGCCGCGCTCGAGTCTCGCGAGACGTTTCGCGCGCGCGGAGGGAGTCAGAATCTTTCTGGACAGCGTTGGGTAACCACGTCTTTTTGCTTCCCGTCCGTCGGCTCCTTTGTTCTTGGGGCTCGCTCGGACGGAGTTCGCCAACGGTGCCTTGCGCCCGCGGCGAACGCTTACCTTCCGTTGCCCTTTCCGAACGCTAGGCCGAAGAGCGGTGCGGTGTGTTCGCGCGTGGTCTTACTACGTCGAGCCGTACCTATCGAAGCCAACGCGAGCGGAGTTTGCCCTCGCTCGAGCGATCGGGCCCTGTGGTCACTGATCGTGAGAGAGAGAACGCAGCGCAGTCGCGAGGGAACGTTTCCCTCAGCGGCGTGTCGCCGTGAGCCCTTTTGCCCGCGGAGACGTGCTAGTGGCACCCTTTGTGTTGTATTTTCGCCCGTGGCGTTGTTAAGCCCGTTGCTTTTCCCGCCGGCTTTTGGGAGCGGGCGTTGTACTGCGTTTTGTGGTGTTGCCGCAGGCAATAAAGTGTTGCGGATTCCGAGAGCTGTATACTGTGTACTTGCCGCGCAGCGCTCGGCGCCTTTGCTGCCCGAACGCACTTGTGCTGCGGCGCGTTAGTTCATGCGAGGCGACGGCAAACGCGGCCCTGTGGCTCGCTAAGTCCGAACCCACGCTAGTGGCCGTACTCCTGTGAGATACGTGCACACTACACTGGCGCCCAACGTGGCATCAAAAGCTCATTAAGCTTTTGACTGCTCTTAGCGAGTCAGTACGCCTGTGCGATTCGGGCTCGCCGCAACATGTCTGCTTCGCGGGATTTTTGTCCGCTGGCGGATGCCGCGTTGCTCAACGAGGCCAGTGCCTCTAACGAGGGACACCTTTGTGCACCCTTACGTGTCGCAGCCCCCTGTGGTGGTGAAGACACGAAGCGCCTCTCAGCTCCCTTTGGAGATGGAGCGTTGTTTCGGAATGGGCCCTTTGCCCTACCCGAACGGTACGCTCAGGCGCCTCCGACTGCTGCAGTACCCTTTGAAATGTGTGGCAGTTCGACGGCATAGCGCTCGCAGTCGGTTCCCTGCGGAATTGACGGGGCGCAGGCTTTGGCCTTCGCCGACTTTTGCCTGCCGTCAGCCGTGCAACCGTCACTTCGAACGCACGCTGAGCAGGCGCCTGTATCGTCGACGGTAGCCGCCCCAAGTGGCAATTATGTTCGACAACAGGCAAATCCCTCAAGGAGCCTCTTTTGCTCTGGGAATGGCGCGCATGGCGGTAGTCCTTTTGAAACCGCTCCACTGATCGAGCTGGGAGACAGTTCACCTTCGCTCGACCGCGCCGCTAACGCACCGACGGCTTCATGTGAGGCAGGTGCGACGCAGACGCTGCTGCAAAATGCCGTCCAGATGATCCAAGCGCTCTCGGGAGCTGTGCAAACGCTTTCGGCCGTTCCGAAAAGCGCTCACCCCGCTGTGATGTTCCCTGTGCCAACTTACAGCGGACACGGTGATCTGCTCAGTGCCCGAGATTACCTTGACTCTCTGTCACGTTATCAGAGAGCAATGGGTTTGGACGATCAGGAGGTGCTCGGACGCGTCGTCCCGGCTGCACTGACTGACACGGAGGCACGGTGGTATCGGCTTTCCGGTTACCGAGCAGCAACCCTCGAGGAGTTCCGCGCGGCCTTTCTGCGCGAATTCCTGCCCGCCGACCAGGGCTGGGCAAAGATACTTTGAAATTGTATCGCGACACGATACAAGATACTGGGGCAAGAAGTATTTGAGATACAGATACAAGATACTTCCGAAATAATTGTATCCGATACGATACTTCCGAATTGTATCTTCAGATACTTCGATACATTTGGAAATTAGCTATAATAGATCTATATAATGAAGCAAAGGCCTATGTACGAATGTATGCTTTGTTTATTTTAACGAAATACCTGTTTGGTATCACAAAATTTCTGTCTTTGTTGCTCAAGCTATATCAGTTTTAGTCCGAAACAATTTGCTGGGATCTGTGTGTCTGCTTAACATGACAGCTCATTAACCGCTGCGCTGTTAGTGTTTTTTGCTTCACACATTTGTAATTGATGGATGTCACGGCTCTACATGACCACCAAATAGCGGGTGGCCATTATACTTGCAAGAACGTTATTAAGATGCCTCCGCACGATGATGCAAATACAGCTGTGCAGCCTTGCCTTGTCCGCAAGCATATTGTCGTTTTCGTAATACCATATGTCAAACAACATATGCAGAGCAGCAATAACGTTGGTGGCGACATTGTTTGGGACGCATCATGTGAAGACGATGAAACTACATATCCAGCGCTCGTAATTCATTGCGGACGTAAAACTGCAATGATTTTTCATATTCTACTTATCTGCTGGCGTAAAGCGTTCGTTAGCAACATATTCACTAACGTGCAATCTTTTACCATTTCTTTCCCAGAGAACTTGAGCCTCCCAGAAACGTCTCAGACGAATTGTAGTGGCACAAAGCGCCGGCAGGATATCACTGCTATTCACTATTGCCACTTCTAGCTCTATTTACGGGCAGGTTGGTAACAATAAGAATACTTTACGTTGACCTAAAGAGAACGAAAACGAATATATCTAAGTAAAATAGCTAGGCGGTTCCGTGTTAAACATCCAAAGTGAATAAGTATGCAGGGTGTTTCAAGTAAGTATAAACAAATTTAAAAAAAAAGACAACCGGTTAGCGACCACTGAATGGAATCAAATATTTATGGTGTACTGTCATATTGAGCTCGTTATAGTATTTTTATACTGAGCTCAATTGGTTAATTAAATAGGGTCAATTATGCGAGATCTTTAATTTTCATTTTAGGGCGAACTGCGCTTCGACAAATCGTAGAGCACATTTAAAAACGACCGATGCGATTTTTTGGCAGCGCACATGCTGCGTGGTGAATATTTCCGGGCTTTTAAAGAAAGGCCGCAAACTATGCAATAAAACCACGTTCGCAGGCAGTAAAAAAATAAAAATAAAGCAGAGAATGTATTCAAGCAGCGCAGGTTGCGAAAGACATGTTAAAATAAACAGACGGGCGAAAACTATACAGAGGCCCAGGTAATGTAGGGGATGCGAACAGAGGACGACAAAGAGAGCCACTTGAGCGCACACTGAAATTATCATGAAGAGAACTTCTCGCTAAGCAGGAAGAACAAAGACACAGTACGTCAAAATATTTCTGTTACGTAAATGCTTGTTGTATTTCATCTAACATCAGCACCAATAGTGAAATGGTTGTTAGAATCTCATTCGCGTGTAAGTCTATATCTTTGTATGCAAGTCACGCTTACATCCCAAGATCTTTCAAATAACTGATGAATGAAAGCCGCGAGACGCAAAGCAGCCCCATTATTGCATTCTTCAGACTTCGCAACGAAGCACCATGTAAGACAAAGGCACCAGAATTCGACTGAAAGACGCCGCACGCATTAGAGTACGCAGCACAGTACAGTGGATACGAACAAGTGTCATGGTACCGAAACATATAGAAAGAAAACAGCGATAAAACAGAATGTAGGCTCCGCGTAGACGTTCGCGCGCTTATTTTTGTCGAGATGACTCGAGCGCCATCACGTGACTCTGCTTCACCAATAGAGATGCACCGACCTCATCGCCTATCTTCGCTGGAGCACTCTGGTGGAAGGATACAAGAATGTCACTGTCGTTAGTTTTATTCAGGTGGCTTAGTGGCGGCAATATCAGCTTCAGAACCGGAATTCAGGTTGACGTTTATTCTTTTGCTCGGTGGTATTTCCACAGCAGTATCTTGTATCTTAAGATACACGATACATTATTGAAAGTATCGGAAATACAGATACAGATACTCGTCTTGCGAGACGTATCGCGATACAGATACAAGATACCCAAAGAGTATCTAAGATAGTATCTAAGATACATGTATCTTCGATACTGCCCAGCACTGCCGCTGACTACGAGAGTAGGATGCGGCGAGAGCTGGAGCTCCGTACGCAAGCTCCTGACGAGTCATTACAGGAGTACGTACGCGCGATGGACGTCCTTTTCAATATCGCTGAGCCCAGAGCATCGAACGAGGAACGCGTCGAACGGGTGATCCGGCAGGCACATCCGACCTTTTAGGCGTACCCGCGCGGCGGTCGCTTCCGCAATTTGGAGAAGTTGGCCGCCGAGGCAAAGCGCATTCAAGGCGACATTCTCGCCGCGCGCGCCTATCACCCGCTGCCGCCAGCCAGCGAGGCCCTTGAGCCGCGCTGCGCATGGCGAGGGTCCGTGCCCCAACAACAGCCTCATGGCGCCGCCTTTGAGGCTGAGCGTGGGAGTTGAGCGCTCGCGGTCTTGATCCCTACACGCATGGAAGGCGGGCAGCCTGTGCTGCACCACCTGAAGCACACGCGAATGGACGCCGCTATGCGACCCAACGCAATGTGGCTGACGCTCGTCGATACGTGTCCTGTGATAACGTGGCGAGCCGATCACAGCAGCTCGAGGCTGCTCCGTCTCGGGAAAGAGACCGAGATGGAGTGCGCAGTTTTCGCTGCCGTGAACGAGGGCACATAGCAAGGGAGTACAGCGTATCTTGGCCTCCTGTGAGGCAGCGAAACGGGAATGCGGATCGTTCGTGAAGGCACGGGCGACCCAACCTTTGCTTACCCCCTCTGCGTACAGGGCAAACAGTCTTGCTGGTGCGCATGCGCCGTTCATTCCGGTCATTATTGCCGGCCGTGAATTTTCGCCGTTGCTGGACACGGGCGCTAGCGCCTCGTTGTTTGGCGATCAGGTGTTCTCCCACTTGCAGAAGCACTCGGTGCGCTTGCGGGACTGCCGAACGACATTCACCCTTGCGACAGGCGTGGCCCACAAGGCTGACTGTCAGATGGGGAGATCGAATGAGACGCTGACGTTTCACTCACCTCCCAGGGCTCAGTGTCTCTGTGATTCTCGGTCGGGACTTTCTCCTAAAAACCGGGATCGGTGTATACATTGCGAATGGCGGCTATCGTGATGGCCCATTTTGCCAGCTCAAGCCGTTCATCAGCCCGCCGGCGGATACTGTTGCCTTTGCCGCAGAACCGTCGGAAACGTGCCGCGCGCAGAGTTAGGGGTCAAGCCCCTGCTCAACGCATTTACTATCTCACAGTCCCCTTTGGGAACGAGAGGCACGGCACGAACCGTGTCGCGCGCAAACTTCGGGGTCATACCACGGCGGTACGCGCTTGTCGGCTCGAAACCCCTGTTTGGATCGACCGACACGACACGAAGAGGCGCCACATCCTTTGATCGCCTGTGCGACTCATTTGGATGATGCACAGAAGGCTCGTCTGTCGGCACTTTTACGGCAGTACGATGAGCTCTTCACCGATCAACCAGGCTGTACCGATTTGGTGAGCCACGTGATCGAAACTGGCGACGCGCTTCCTTTGAAGTGTAACGCCAGGCCCGTCAGTCTCGCCAAAAGGCAGATTATCGATGGACTGCTAGACGACATGCTTTCAGCAGGCATTATTCGCCGCTCGTCTAGCTCCGTGGGCGTCTCCAATTGTGTTGGTGCCTAAGAAAGATGGCAGGCATCGCCTGTGCGTCGACTATCGCCGTCTGAACAAGGTGACTCGTAAGGATGCTTATCCGCTCCCTACGATAAGCTCCATTGTAGGAAACCTGGGTGATGCGCGGTACTTTACTACGCTTGACGCCTCGAAAGGTTACCTACAGGTCCGGATGGGTGAGCGTGAGCAGTGCAAAACTACGTTCACGTCCCACAGAGGGTTGTTCGAGTTCACTCGTACGCCCTTTGCAATGCTCCTACGACGTTTCAAAGACTCATGGACAGCTTCCTCGGGGAAGCAAAGTGGTCATATTGCATGTGCTACCTCGAAGACATCGTGATTTATTCACGAACCTTCGAAGAGCACTTGGCCCATGTTGCCGATGTGCTCGAGAGGGTGAGGGCCGCTGGGATGACGTTAAATCCCGCTAAGGTCCAATTAGCTCAGACCCGTATTCATTTACTCGGGTTCACGGTGGGCGAAGGCTCCATTGAGCCTTCGCCCACCGAAACTTCGAGCAATCCTCGATTTCCCCGTGCCCAAGGACGTACGTCGCTTTTTGGGAATGGTTACCTTTTACCGTTCTTTCATTCCGTCCTGTGCCCGACTGCAGGCGCCTCTTGGGTAAGTCTGCTGAGTGGCAATGGGGACCTGAGCAGCAGCAGGCGTTTTGCCGACTGTCTAGCGCCATTGCGGAGACAGCGCAGCTCAAGCTCCCCGACCTGACCAGACCGTTCGTTGTACAGACTGATGCGAGCGATGTGGGTTTAGGAGCCGTTCTCTTACAGGAATACGATGGAGCCGTTGGCCTTTGCCAGCCGCTCCTTGGTCCCCGCGGAGAAAAATTATTCCGTGACCGAGAAGGAGTGCCTCGCCATCGTGTTTGCACTGCGGAAGTTTGACGCCTACCTTGATGGGACGAAGTTCATAGTGCAAACGGATCACATTGCGCTCCGCTGGCTGATGCGGCTCCGTGAGCCTGCGGGCAGGCTGGCGCGCTGGGCTCTCCTGATACAGCATTATGCCTTTTCAGTGCAGTATCAAAAGGGTATCGTGCCCCGGTGTCTGCCGAGAACCTTGATCCCGGCGTGACAGCCGCTAGCAGTGCCTTTGCACAAGCAAGTGTCGGGGGCGAAACAGCGGCTTCGCCGCCGTTCGGCGAAAAAGGCGAGTCCGCATTCGGACGAACCTTTGCTGCTATCCAGGCAAACAGCGCACCGCGAAGCGGGCCAGCGGGGGAGCTTTCCAAAGGCCACGATGCCGAGAGCGAACCCGTGACGCCGGCGCAAGCGGCGGTTGCTGCGGTCCTGAGTGGGCGCGATACCAGGCTCCCCTTTGGGAGAATGGGAATCGCTTTCAGCTGACAAGAGCTAATGAAGGCTCAGCAAAGTGATCCGTTTCGTCGCGAAATATGCGACGGTCTCAGGGAGACGGAGTGCGGTTACGCTGCTTGCGCACCTGCAGCGGGCGCGGAAGGGGGGGGATGGAACCAGCCTGTGTCGCTGACTCCCCCGCGGATTCATATTTGCTGGACCATGACGGGCTCCGGCTGAAGTATGTAGCCACCGACGACGAGTCCATTGATCCGTTTAAGGTGGTTATGCCCAAAAGTCTGAGAGCCGCACTGTTGCGATCCTCTCACGACGAACCCATGGCCGGTCACCTGAGTGGCTCCAAAGTTTTCGGAAAACTGAGCAAGGTTGTGACCTGGCCCGGCATGAAGCGTGACATTTATCGCTATTGCCGTTCCTGCCACGTCTGTCAAAGGGTGAAATCTAGGGGTGGCAAGCCGCCCGGTCTGATGAAACCGATTGTCAGTGAGCGAAGAGGCCACCTGCGATCTAATGGGACCTTTTCCCAGAAGTAAGCACGGGTTCATTCACCTCATGGTAGTCGTGGATCACTTTTCGAAGTGGGTGGAATTATTCCCTCTTCCGAAGGTGACAGCGTGAGCGGTGCCCGAGAAGCTGCAGGAAGTGTTTTGCCGGTTCCGCTTCCCGGAAAGGCTCATCACTGACAACGCTTCGTATTTCACCGCTGGGCGTTTGGTGTCACGTGCCATTCCCTTGGAATTGATCACTGCACCACTCCGCCCTACCATCCACAGTCCAATTTGACGGAGCGCGTCAATCGTACGCTCAAACCAATGTTGGCGGCCTTTGCCTAAAGTCAAAAGGACTGGGCAGACCATTTGAGTGAGCTCGCGTTCGCAATCCGAACATCCGAGAGTCGCTCGACTGGTTTTCTCGCCCGCCTTCCAAAATTTTGGAAGGGAGTTGGCAAATATGGCAACCAATGCTATTCAGTGCCAGCTCGGGGACGAGGAGACGCAGGCAGACTGCTCTCCTTACGCGTCAAAACTTCGGGACCGGCTTTGTCGAGCTTTCTGTAAAGCAAGGCAAAGTTTGGCGTCGGCCAGGGCTCAGCAGAAGGTCCCAATATGACCGCAAGCATCACGACCTAGCATTTGAGGTGGGCGATCTTGTCCTGAAGCGCAACCACGCTCTTAGCGACGCGAGTAAGGGCTTCTCAGCCTCGCTCGCTCCTAAGTGGCTCGCTCCTTTGCATCACGGTCTGATGAGCTCGCGCCAGCGCCCAGTGGCATTTCGCGCAAGCAACGGGGACAGACCCGGGGCGGCGGACCGCATTCGGACCTCGCACCGGTATAATCTGAGGAAGCGGTCACCTTTGTGATTTCGCGCCGGACGGCGGACCTTTTTTCCGCACCCGAAGGCCCTCAGTTTACTGTCTAGCCTCAGTATAGGTTAGCTTCTTTACGGCCTGTGCTCGCAAAGAAGTCGGCCCCGCCATTTGCTGCTAGTGCTCCATTTTTTTTGTGTTCATGTTAATTTTTTGCATTGCCTTGTGCCAAAGGTCCTCAATGCGTCTCTTCTCCATGCACATGTTTTTTCTTGTTTTTTTTCCTTCCCTCCCGCGCGCTCCGCGCTGAACGTTCTCCGCAAGCGAGCGCGGTGTGGTGAATAAACCACGTGACGGCGAAGCGCCGTTACATTGGACTGTGTACTGGTGCCGCGATTAGGGAAGACGCGCGATGTGCAGTGACGTGAGTGAGTGTGCGCGCTGTGGTTGGAGTATCATCGCCAACAGCCCCCCCCCCCCCCCCCCCCTCCGCAGCAAGACGGGCAAGACCGCTGCGAGCCCTGCGAACTCTCAGTTTGAATCGACGGCGTCTGCTCCCTGTCAGCGCATTTTGGCTCCCGGCATGTCCACAGCCTCCAAGAAGCAACAATCGGCTGCCCACCGGCAGGAAACGAAGACGGCGCGGAAGAAGCAGCCACGTCAGCAGTCTGAGCCTGAGCCCACGGTATCGGCGCCGCCGCGGGCGAAGGTCCAACAGCGAAGTGTGGCTACCTGGCCACACCAAGACCGCCAGGAAGCGCCCAAGTTCTTTGTCAGTGACCTGCCGTGGAAGAAGGCGCAGCGGCGGGTGCGTCGAGAAATGCCACTCGAACGCGTGCCGTGGCTGTTTCGCGGCCGAACTGTCACGGAGGCCGACATGCTATCTCAGGGTGCCCGGCTGCCAGACCAACCTGGGGTACGGGAGTGCGCACTCTGCGGCGTAAACGTGTACTCCCAGAGTCATTACAAGGGAAGCCTCCACGTGGCCAAGGCCAAGGCGGCGCGAGACGGCGGACGTCCGACCTCGTCTGCACCCCCTGTGGCGGCGCTTCCCGACAAGGACCTCGCTGCCTTGCGCCGCGAGAGGATTGTGGAAAATCCAGACTTTGCGGTCCTCGCAGGCCGACTGCTTCAAGCGGCCACCGCAGCTCCACCGACCGCAACCGCAAACGGCGAAACCAGCGAGGACGTGCTTATCGACTTCAGCGAAAACTTCAAGTGATTAATGTGTGCCTTTTGTGTTTTTCCTTCTTTTTTTCTTCCCTTTTCCGTTTTTTTTCCCTCTTTTCCTTATGAACATACAGCGCATGTTCTTTATATCTTTAAAAGTGTATTTTCTTGTGTTTCTTTTGCAGCAGCAACTGAGTTGGGAGAGGCTAGTGTCGTTGCTCATAGCAGTGTCATTTTAACTGCTTGGGTGACGGCCGGCTGCCTTTTTTGCAGACCGGTAAAGGGCAAATTTAGGAGAGGGGGCTGTGGGGATTGAGGCTAGCCCGTCGCCATTGCGCGGGCTTTTTCGCCTCATTCTGCCGTCCCCATGTCCTCGCATGACTCTCCCCTCCTCCGCGGTCCGTCGGTGCTGGGAGAGCGGGAGTAACGCTAACCTGGAACCCGGCACCGGATCTCGACTGTGGCGCCGCGCTCGAGTCTCGCGTCTCGCGAGACGTTTCGCGCGCGCGGCGGGAGTCAGAATCTCTCTGGACAGCGTGGGGTAAGCACGTCTTTTTGCTTCCCGTCCGTCGTCTCCTTTGTTCTTGGGGCTCGCTCGGACGGAGTTCGCCAACGGTGCCTTGCGCCCGCGGCGAACGCTTACCTTCCGCTGCCCTTTCCGAACGCTAGGCCGAAGAGCGGTGCGGTGTGTTCGCGCGTGGTCTTACTACGCCGAGCCGTACCTATCGAAGCCAACTCGAGCGGAGTTTGCCCTTACTCGAGCGATCGGGCCCTGTGGTCACTGACTGTCAGAGAACGCAGCGTAGTCGCGAGGGAACGTTTCCCTCAGCGGCGTCTCGCCGTGAGCCCTTTTGCCTGCGGAGACGTGCTAGCGGCACCCTTTGTGTTGTATTTTCGCCCGTGGTGTGGTTAAGCCCGTTGCTTTTCCCGCCGCCTTTTGGGAGCGGGCGTTGTATTGCGTTTTGTGGTGTTGCCGCAGGCAATAAAGTGTTGCGGATTCCGAGAGCAGTATACTATGTACTTGCCGCGCAGCGCTCGGCGCCTTTGCTGCCCGAACGCACTTGTGCTGCGGCGCGCTAGTTCACGCGAGGCGACGGCAAATGCGGCCCTGTGGCTCGCTAAGTCCGAACCCACGCTAGTGGCCGTACTCCTGTGAGATATGTGCAGACTACATAATTCATCGTGTTCCTAGTAGAAAGAAACATAAGCAGAACGTAATCGTCAAGCTTGCATCTCGCTGAGTTCGTGATGCTGTATTGCAAGCGGCAAAAAAAAAAAAAAAACTTGATCCGGCAGATTTTAGCTTTGAAGGTACACTTTACATCAATGAGCATCTTTGCTTGGAAAACAAAATTCTGCTTGGTAAGGCTATTGCGCGTAAAAGAGAAAAAAAAACTGGAAGTTTACCTTGGTGCCGAACGGTAAACTTCTTGCTCGGAAAGCGGAAAATTCAAGTGTTGTGCATATTGAGACAATAGAAGATTTTTCGAAGATCGGCTAAGTGTAAACATGGCTCTATATCAGTCATCCCCCCGATAAAAACCCCCCACTCACTGGTACAGTGCAATGTGCGGAGTTTGCACGAAAATATCGACAATCTCTGTTCTTTTCTAAGCACTACTACGTCTCATTTCGATTTTGTGGTTGTAACTGAGACATGGCTGAATCCTGGCGAGGTTGAAAATATACCGGGATACTCGTTCTTCTCACGGCCAAGACTTTCTCGCACGCGAGGTGGTGGTGTTGGTCTGTTCGCAGATAAGGTTATCGAGTGTTCGGTTGACCCACAATTTTCATACTACTTTTCGAACGAATTTGACTTCCTTGTTGTCAAATGTACCACTGTCACAATTGTTGTTGTCTATCGTGCCCCTAACAAAAATACTGATAACGTCATGCATCATTTCGAAGCATTGCTGATTCATTTGACCAGTTCCAATATAAAAATAGTAATATGTGGGGACTTCAACATTTGCTCGATAAATAATACAAACCATGAATATTCTACCCTAATCGGCTCCTATGCTTTTCATAATGTCATTACAACCGCTACCAGGGTCACTTGCTCCTTGTCAACGTCAATAGACCACATAGCTTGTAATTTTGACACGTCAAGAAGCATTTGCGTAGTCTATGACACGGTAACTGCTGATAATTGTCCAACCACAATCCTGTTTCCACGTGACCGCAGTATCTGCTACCAATCTGGCACTCACCTGAAAAAAATTAATGTTGATATCTTAAAACAGCGTTTTATAGAACTCAGCAATATAAGTCTAGACCGGACTAGACTAATGACGCAAACCAGCAATATAGTTTACTAAATAATAATTTGAAAAAAAAATCATTGCGTAATCGGCTATCATCCGCGCGAAGGGATACCATAAAAAGCCTATCTGTCCATGGATGACTAGTGCTATTTTGGAACACATAAAAAAGAAGGACCATTGGTACACAAAGGTTAAGCAAAATCGGGGTAATTCTTATTACGAAGAAAAGTTCAGGATAGCGCGAAATACGGTCACTCAAATCACTCGTATTCGTAAGAAGGAACACTACTCTCAGCTCATTGCTAGAAATTCAAGGGACACTAAAGTTACCTGGTAGATTATCAATTCAATAATAAAACCAACTCCGAGCCACCTTAGTATGTCCTACACCCAGGTGTCGGGAATATCGGCAGAGTTGATAGTGGCGTCTTTCAACAATTACTTTTGTAGCATCGGCAAGCAAGTTACAAATGCATGCCGTGATATTACACTTGATACGTTTCTTGATAGGGTTGTTGGTTCCTTTGCTTACATAGAAATAACGGCGGATGGGATCGTCATGGTAGTCAACGCGATGCCATGCAAACACAGCGCTGGATGTGATGAGGTGTCTTCATTTATTTTAAACAGTGTGTTGAGATACTTTGCGTTCCATTGGAAATAATCTTCAATCACGCTTTTGACACAGCTCTACGTATCCTGATCTCCTAAAGCTTGTAAAAGTCGTTCCTATACACAAAAGTGGAGACCCAAGCCTTCCTGAAAATTATCGCCCTATATCTGTTTTGAGTGCGAATTATACGGCCTTCGAAAAACTCATTGTAAAACGGGTCATAAACTTCATCGAACGAGAATCGGTGCTAACACCTAGCCAACATGGTTTCAGAAGTAAAAGGTCCACTGCCACCGCTATGCTATCTTTCTCAGAAACTGTTAACAGTAATATGGTCGTACTAGGTTTATTCATCGACATAAAAAAGGCTTTCGACACTGTGTATCATGAGATATTACTGGAGAAGCTAGAACGTTACGGTTTTCGTGGCACATGTCAAGACTTCTTCAGAAGTTATCTGACTAACAGACACCAAAAAGTACGATTTCTTGATGCTGAATCCCATTTTTCTGAGGTTAAAATGGGAGTCCGCTAAGTATCATTGTTGGGACCCATACTATTTTCATTATATGTGAATGATCTGCCTTTGATACTGCGTAATTTTTGTCCTATCATGTACGCTGATGACACATTACTTATTTGCGCACATGAGTCTACGACCGAAGCTTGTCGTTTAGCTAACGAAGAGATGAAGCTTATCAGATACTGGTTTCACGCCAATAAGCTGCTTCAAAACGTAACAAAAACAAAATATATGTTATTTCATTATTCACACAAAGTCAGCCTTCGACTCAAGTGTGCTACAAATAGAGGGGGGAACCTATTGAACGCGTGAACAGTGTGACATACCAAGGTCTTGTAATACACCACAATTTAAACTGGAAAAATGCATATTGAGGCGCTATGTAAAAAAAACTCAACAGTGTTTGCTTTGTAATGTTTAAATGTAGACAATTTTTTGATGTACCAACATTAAGGACGATCTTTGTCATAGTCAGTTATCATACTGCATAGAATCATGGGGCCACACGTATGATTCTTACTTAAAGCCACTACCAGTGGCTTTAAGTAAGAATTGCAGAAGCGAGCAATTAGATTTTTGTCAAACTCAAGTTATGCAGCTCCTTCCAAACCACTGTTTAACTAACTTCAAATCATGCTTCTTAACTTTTTCGTAGACTATAAAACTACAATTATGGTTCATAATTGTATTACTAACAATAGTTCCCTTCATCGTTCATCATTTGTTGCCTCCCGGTTTCGCACACGAGGCTACGAAGCCGGCAACTTCTTACAACTACTTGTGAAAAATTTGTATGGCAAAAGACGGCTGTCTAGCGTTGGTTGCACTTTGTGGAACAATATACCTGTCAAAATAAAGCAAAGCAAAAAGCTTCCTGTTAACCTGAAACACGATTATAAAAACCCGTATTAATGTTTTTAATCTATTTCAAGTGCATTTTCTGCTACCTGCAAAAAAAGTACATTTCAAATGGCATTGTTGTATATGCATATTGCCACGCGCGATTCTTTTACTGTATTCGGTTTCCGCCCACAAAGACTATCAGCAGTACTCGGCGCAGACCGCGCCTTAGTGTTCCAGAAGTTTCTCGGTTGTAGTAGATCGTTTTGTTAAGATTGCACGCAATACGCTAACACTCAAGATTATTCCAGAGCTCGCGCGACGACTAGTGATAAGGCTAGAATGTTCCACGCGTGATTTATAAAAGCCGGCGCGTTCCAACGAAGTTCAGTTGATCGACGGCCGACGCTCTGTTCGCCGCTATCAGTGCCAGCGTGTATTGCTGTAATCTTACTTTCCAGCCACAAGTTCGGCCTGATAAACAGTTTCATCCTGGACACGTAGCCTGCTGCCTTCGGCGACGTCACAATCACGTGGCATATCCCTAAAATTTTTTGTATGGATACAACCAGCTTAATGATACTGATCCAGATGTTTTTTCATGTATTTTTTTATTCTTGTATCTTTCTGGCAAATAAAATTTATTTCAATTCAAGTTCATCTCGCGCAACCGAATTCCGCCGCGCTTCCGCCGCTCGATCAGAGACAGCCATGGGACGCGCAAAGAAAGTCCCGAAGCAGCAGCAGCGCGTCGTGAAGGGAGGCTGTACGAGAACGGCAGCGACGAGCAGATCCAGAAGCCAGGGAAAGCGAGAGTGACATGCTGCGCGTAGGCGAGCTCAGTATCCAACCCACCGGAAAGCCGAATACGGCAAGCTTCGCTCTGTCTTGCGCGGCAGAGTGCAAGCCTTTTAAAGACGATAGTCTTTCTTGGGATACTTCAACGGACAAATTTTGGTCTGTGTCTGTCTGTCTCTCAACCGATTCAACCACTCGGCCAAAGCTTAACCACTTGCTGAATGCCCAGCCAACTTGAACAGTCGTTTGCGTGCATACTTGTGAACATTGTCGATCAAAAAGCAAATATTACGCATATCTGAGGCGCAACAACAATACGGAAATATTAGGTGGTGTGTTCTTTTATAGAAAATACATAGATACTTAATTCTAAAGACCCTAGTGTTTCTTAGGCTGCGCTGAAAATGCGGGCTGCCTCGCAAAAGCGAAGAGCCGTCGTCTGCCTCCGAGGTCGCGCGAAGTGCCGCGTGTTTCATCCGACGCACGATAGCTGGCGCAGTCTGCCCCCCGTCGATGCAAACAAGAGAATCTCTTTTCGTGGTCACTCTGCGCGACTTCTCAGCTTTTTACACGGTGCCGCCCCGGTACCTCGCTTGCGCCGAGAAGACGCTTGGTCATGCCAGGGCGGAAATGGTACGAGAACAGCATCACAGGTGGCCGCGGATGAAACCAGGACTCATGTAGTACGGCCGGCAGAAGACTATCGTCTTTCGACGACATTTGCAGCGAAGCACGCAGATACGCGGCCAATTCCCCCCCCCCCCCCCGAGACATTTCTGTGCTTCCTTTGAAAACGCAAGGGGTGATTTTTGAAAGTGTAGCGCGACGATCATTTATTCTCCAATTGCACACTGGTGGCATGTTCAGCAGGACAACCTTTCTACGTGTTTGCAATGTGGTGAAACTATGCTGGCTGGATTTTTTTCCCCCAAGAGATTTTCATAATCTAGAATTTAACTAAAGTTAAAATTTAACTTTAGTTAAAATTTAACTCGTTAAAAGTTTACAGATGTGATGCACATTATCACGCTGAGGTATAGTTAGTTGGTAACAGTAATGAATAATAATAACGAAGCTAACAATTTATTTGGAACTTATGGGGGGCAAGCTCTCAGTGTAGAAGCATATATACCGTATAGATGGTATTAAAATGTACACAGTTAGGATATATTCAGAGCACAATTTCATATAGTGGATGTGTACCGTTTTTTGTTCTAATTAACTAGTAACCAAGGCTAATTATCAATTAAATATATGTAACCTTGCTTTCAGTGTTGTCCAACGGACAGTATCGAGATGGCAATATACCTTTTTAAATAATAGCTATATCTTAATCATGTTGTACCAGAACGCCCAATCCTACGGTCTTCTAAATAATAGCACTGACATCTATATTTTCACGTGGTCGTGACGTCGACAAAGGCAGCAGTCGGTAGGTCCAAGATGAAACTGTTTATTAGGCCGAACTTGTGGCCGGTAAACGGAAAGTCAGATCACAGCAATACACACTGGCACTGATAGCGGCGAACGGAGCGTCGGCCGTCGATCAACTGGTCATCGGTGGGACGCACCGTCTTTTATGCAGCGCGCGTCGAACTTTCTAGCCTTATCACTGTTGGTCGTGCAAGCTCTAGAATAAGCTGGTCGGTTCGCGTCCGGCGTGCAATCTTAACAAGACGATCTACTATAATCGCGAAGGTTCTCGAACACTAAGGCGTGGTCTGCGCCGAGCGTTACTGACAGTCTTTGTGGGCGAAAAGCAAATACAGCAAACGCTAGAATAAGAAACACGCGTGGCAATGCCCCCCCTCTGAAAAAGCATCGTCCCGATGCCTAAAACGGAACACGGGCGAAAAATGCATGCAATAAACAACAACAATAAAGCAAGAAAGTACAATAATACAGCAATAGGTGCAGTCCTCAGGTTCGCTAACGCGCGTAGTACGGCTTAAGGCGTACGACATGGACGACTTCAGATCGCGCACGGCGCCGTTGAGAGTTCGTAATGCCGTCCGGGACAACCTCGTAGTCCAGAGCGCCTAGACGTCGAAGCACTTTGTATGGCCCGAAGTATCGCCGAAGAAGTTTTTCACAAAGTCCAAGTCGGCGTATCGGAGTCCACACCCAAACGCGGTCGCCCGGCTGGTATTCCACGAAGCGCCGTCGAAGGTTGTAGCGGCGGCTGTCAGTCGCCTGCTGATTCTTGATACGTAGGCGGGCGAGTTGTCGGGCTTCTTCGGCGCGCTGTAGGTAGGTGGTGACGTCGATGTTTTCCTCGTCCGTGACGTTTGGTAACATGGCGTCAAGCGTCGTTGATGGGCTCCGTCCGTAGACCAAATTGTACGGCGACAGCTGCGTCGTTTCTTGCACTGCCGTGTTGTACGCGAAGGTCACGAACGGAAGGATGTCATCCCATGTCCTTGTGCTCGACGTCGACGTACATGGCCAGCATGTCGGCGATGGTCTTGTTTAGACGCTTGGTGAGGCCGTTGGTCTGTGGGTGGTAGGCGGTGGTGCGGCGGTGGCTTGTTTGGCTGTATCTCAAAATGGCCTGAGTTAGCTCTGCGGTAAAGGCCGTACCTCTGTCGGTGATGAGGACCTCTGGGGCGCCATGACGCAGGACAATGTCTTCAACGAAGAATTTCGCTACCTCGGCGGCACTGCCTCTAGGTAGGGCCCTTGTCTCGGCGTAGCGGGTGAGGTAGTCGGTAGCTACGACGATCCATTTATTCCCGCAATTCGACGTAGGAAACGGCACCAGTAGGTCCATACCGATTTGCTGGAACGGGCGGTGAGGTGGTTCGATCGGCTGAACAAAGCCTGCTGGTTTTGTCGGCGGTGTCTTGCGTCGCTGACAGTCTCGACATGTCCTGACGTAACGAGCGACGTCGGCGGCAAGGCGTGGCCAGTAGTACTTCTCTTGTATCCTTGCGAGCGTTCGGGAAACACCGAGGTGTCCAGCCGTCGGGTCGTCGTAAAGGGCCAGGAGAACTTCTGGGCCTCACTGCTGAAGGTACCACGAGGAGGTGTTCGGCTCGAAGGGGCGAGAACTTCTTCTTTAAGAGAACTCCGTTTCGCTGGAAGAACGACGCCAGTCCTCTCTTGAATACCTTCGGAACAGTGGTGCTCTTGCCCTCGAGATATTCTATAAGGCCCCTTAGTTCTTGGTCCGCTCGCTGTCACTCGGCGAAGTTGTCGGTACTTATGGTTCCCAGGAAGCAGTCATCATCCTGGTCGTCCTGCGGCGGTCGACGGGGGGCACGAGATAGGCAGTCGGCGCCGGAGTGTTTTCGCCCCGACTTGTAAACGACGGTAATGTCGAATTCTTGAAGTCTCAGGCTCCACCGTGCCAGGCGACCCGAAGGGTCTTTCAAGTTAGCTAGCCAACACAAGGCGTGGTGGTCGCTCACAACTTTGAAGGACCTGCCGTAAAGGTAGGGGCGAAACTTTGATGTAGCCCAGATGATGGCAAGGCACTCCTATTCTGTTGTGGAGTAGTTGGCCTCTGCCATGGACAGCGACCGGCTAGCATAACTGATAACCCTTTCCAGTCCATCCGTCCTCTGCACAAGGATGGCACCGAGTCCCACGCTGCTTGCGTCGGTGTGCACTTCTGTTTCGGCGTGGTCGTCGAAATGCGCAAGTAACGGAGGCGTTTGCAGGCGTCGTTTTAGGTCTTGAAATGCTTCCTCCTGTGGCGTTTCCCACTTAAACTCGACGTCAGCCCTGGTGAGGTTAGTGAGTGGCTCGGCGATGCGGGCGAAGTTTTTGACAAATCGCCTGTAATAGGCGCACAGGCCAAGAAATCGACGCAAGGCCTTCTTGTCGGCGGGTGGCGGGAAAGTAGCGATGGCGGTTTTCTTCTGCGGATCAGGGCGTACTCCGGACTTACTTATCACGTGGCCCAAGAACAAAAGTTCTTCGTACGCGAAACGGCACTTTTCTGGCTTGAGTGTGAGTCCGGAGGTCATGATTGCTTGAAGTACAGCTTCAAGGCGCCGGAGGTGTTCGTCGAAGTTTGCGGAAAACGCAACGACGTCGTCCAAGTACACAAGGCAACTCTGCCACTTCAACCCGGACAGTACGGTATCCATAACGCGTTGGAATGTCGCGGGGGCCGAGCAGAGACCGAAAGGCATGACCTTGAACTCGAACAGGCCGTCTGGTGTTATAAAGGCTGTCTTTTCTCGGTCTCTCTCGTCAACTTCCATCTGCCAGTAGCCTGTCTTCAGGTCCATCGAGGAAAAGTACTTCGCGTTGTGGAGTCGATCCAGGGCGTCGTCTATACGTGGGAGGGGATACACGTCCTTCTTCGTGATCTTGTTCAGGCGGCGATAGTCGACGCAGAAACGTAGAATTCCGTCCTTCTTCTTCACCAACACCACGGGGGACGCCGAGGGACTCTTGGACGGCTGGATTATGTCGTCGCGAAGCATTTCATCGACTTGTTTCTTTACGGCTTTTCGTTCTCGCGTAGAAACTCGATACGGGCTCTCACGGATTGGTCGGACACTTTCTTCTCTTATGATACGATGTTTCGCGACTGGGGTCTGTCGAATTCTTGACGACGACGAGAAGCAGTCCTTAAATTGCAGAAGCAGACTTTTGAGCTGGTCTTGCTTGTGCTTCGGGAGCCTCGGGTTGACGTCGAAATCTATCCCGGGACCTCGATTCGTCGAAGCAGGTTCGGTAGCATCGGAGAGGGCGAAAGCATTGCTGGTGTCCACGAATTTCTCGATGTAGGCAACCGTCGTACCAATGTTAAGGTGCCTATATTCGTGGCTGAAGTTTGCGAGCAGTACCTTTGCTTTGCCATCACGCAATTCGGCGACGCCTCTTGCGACGCAAATTTGACGGTTCAGGAGTAGGCGCTGATCGTCCTCGATGACGCCTTCAAGGTTCACAGGTTTTTCGGTGCCGACGGAATTAATGACGCTGGAGCGCGGCGGAACAGTCACCTGCTCTTCTATCACATTCAATGCATGGTTCCCTGGCGTTGCGTGGGGCGGGAGCGCTTTGTCTGTGGTTATTGTTATCGACTCAGACCTCAGGTCGATGACGGCGCCGTGGTCACTTAGGAAGTCCATTCCAAGTATCACATCCCTGGAGCAGTTTTGTAGGATTACAAAGCTCGCAGGATAATTCCGGTTACTGATGGTGACTCTCGCCGTGCAGACTCCAATCGGCGTTATCAGGTGGCCTCCAGCTGTCCGGATTTCGGGTCCACTCCAAGCGGTCTTTACTTTCTTCAGCTTGGTGGCGAATGGCCCACTGACGACGGAATAGTCGGCCCCAGTGTCAACGAGAGCGGTGACGTTGTGGCCGTCGCTGAGAACGTCGAGGTCGCTAGTACGTCGCCTTGCGTTGCGGTTAGGTCGCGGCGTCGGATCACGGCTGCGTCGATTTGTTGCGGTGCTTCCATGCTGCGTCGTCAGGTTTTCTTCGGTGCGCGAGGTTTCGTCGGCAGGATCTCGTCCTCCTCGCGTCGTGTCCTGCAGGTCTCGTCGCGTTGTCGTCTTCGGCGGCCGCGGAGGATCTTCGGCATTTCGTCGTACAGCAACCGCAGCTCCATCGGTTGCTGCCCCTAGTTTCCCGGATACGGGCTAGGCGACCGGCCCCGGTTTGGGCCAGTGTACTGCCGGCGGTTCGGTGACATGTAGCGGCCGGGCGACGGCGAGCGGGAAGGTCGGCGCTCTTGCCACTGTGCTCCGGTGAGGTAGTCGTCGATGTCCCGAGGTCGTTCACCTGGCTGTGGACGCGGCGCGTTGACGGCGAAACCACGCAGCCCCATCTGTCGGTACTGGCAGCGGCGGTAGGTGTGGCCGGCCTCCCCGCAGTGGTAGCAGAGCGGGCGGTTGTCAGCAGCGCGCCAAACGTCGGTTTTCCTTGGCGCGTAGCTCTGGCTGGTTGGCGGGCGGTATGACGTCGATGGTGGCGGCGGTGGTGTCTGACTACGGAACTGCGGTGGAGTGGCGTCTTGACGAGGGCGGGGAGGGGTAGCGGGACGGCGGACAGCAGCAGCGTAGCTCGTAGCCTGTGGCTGTGGCTCTGCTTGGTGAGGAACGCCCAGGGTTTGCTGGATCTCATGGCGCATGACGTCGGCAATGGAATCCACATGAGGCTGCGATGGAGGATCGTTTCGCGCAGGTCGGCGGAGCAGAGCCCTTGGATGTCGGTGAACTGCGTCGAACGGCGATTGTACTGCCGGTTGCGCATGTCCAGGGTCTTCTCGATTGTCGTCGCTTCCGAGACAAATTCGTGAACACTGTTCGGAGGGTTCCGCATCAGTCCCGCAAAAAGCTCCTGTTTAACTCCTCGCATGAGGAGCCGAACTTTCTTGTCTTCTGGCATTTCGGGGTCTGCGTGGCGGAAGACTCTAGTCATTTCTTCCGCGAAGAGCATGACACTTTCGTTGGGGAGCTGGACGCGGGTTTCAAGCAGAGTTTCGGCTCTCTCTTTCCGGACGACGCTAGTGAAGATAGCCAGGAACTTGGTTCGAAAAACGTCCCATGATGTTAGGGTCGACTGTTGGTTCTCGAACCACGTTCTAGCGGCGTCTTCTAAGGCGAAGTACGCGTGCCTCGGCTTGTCTTCATTGCTGCAATGGTTGAAGACGGCAACCCGGTCATATTCTTCGAGCCAGCTTTCGGGTCCTCGCACGATGACCCCCGGAATTTCGGCGGCTCCCTGGGCTGCTGAAGCAGGAAGGGTGTAGGCTGCGCAGGTGTTGTCATCGTGCCTGCGGTCGAGGTCAATGTCTTGGTTGTCCTGGTGCTTTCCCGGCAGGAGCCCGTGCTCTGGCTGTAGTCCCTGCTGCCTGCGGCTGGTGCGACGAACAGGGTTATCCTTTACGTCGTCTTCTTCGCGGCTTGGGCTTGGGTCAGCGCCTCGCGGGGGGCGTCCAGAGCATGGACGAAGCAGCACCTCCACCAGATGTCACGTGGTCGTGACGTCGGCAAAGGCAGCAGTCGGTAGGTCCAATATGAAACTGTTTATTAGGCCGAAATTGTGGCCGGTAAACGGAAAGTCAGATCAGAGAATACACACTGGCACTGATAGCGGCGAACGGAGCGTCGGCCGTCGATCAACTGGTCATCGGTGGGACGCACCGTCTTTTATACAGCGCGCGTCGAACTTTCTAGCCTTATCACTGTTGGTCGTGCAAGCTCTAGAATAAGCTGGTCGGTTCGCGTCCGGCGTGCAATCTTAACAAGACGATCTACTATAATCGCGGAGGTTCTCGAACACTAAGGCGTGGTCTGCGCCGAGCGCTACTGACAGTGTTTGTGGGCGAAAAGCGAATACAGCAAACGCGAGAATAAGAAACACGCGTGGCAATATTTAATTAGTAATCATAGTCATACTCATAATCCTATCTATCTATCTATCTATCTATCTATCTATCTATCTATCTATCTATCTATCTATCTATCTATCTATCTATCTATCTATCTATCTATCTATCTATCCACCTTGGACTTTGTGCTCGCTTAGCCGTTTAGTTTATGGGATGTACACCAAAACTATGGTGTCAGTGGCGTAGCCAAGGGGGGGTTGGGGGGGGTTCACACCCCCCCGAAATCTTTCGGTTTTGCTTGCGTATATATACACGCACACATACAAACACACACACGAACATACATAAAGTATGGTTGAACCCCCCCCCCCCCCCCCCCCGAAAAAAATTTCTGGCTACGCCCCTGTATTGGTGTACATCCCGTTTATGGGATGCACAACAGCCACGGCGACAAAGCAAGCCGCCACGATGACAGAACTTGTGCAGCCTAGATTAATCCTGCTTTAGCAGCTGAGGGAGACACCAACCTTCCGCGGATCATCACTAGAAGCTCCTGAGAGCTGGCTTGAAAGGTACGACAGGGTCATCATTTTCAGCAATTGGACCAGTGAAGACAAGCTACGGCATGCTTATTTCGCCTTAGAAGACACCGTTCGGACATGGCTCGAGAACTGAGATGACCTGGGACCTTTTTCGCACCCCATTTCTGGACACCTACACGAGCGTCGTGCGCAAGGAAAGAGCCAAAACCCTGTTAAAAAATCGGATACAGCTTCCGAACGACTCCTGAACGAAAGCATCGGGATGTTCCGGCATACCGACCCCGCTATGTCGGAGGAAAAACATATTCGTTTCTTAATGCGGGCAGTGAAGCAAGAGCTCTTTGCCGGACTTGTTCGCAACCCGCCCAAGACAGTCACGGAGTACTCTGCGGAGGCTACAACGATCGAAAAGGACCTAAAATGCGTACCAGGCAATACAACCGCCGCATGTCGACGACGAACTATGAGGATGCACATGCGCTGGGTACTGACGACCTGCGTGAGACGATCAGGGCGGTTGTGCGTGAAGAGCTGCGAAAGATGTTTCCCGGATGGGAGCCCCATGCCGAAGCCGCGGCCATAGCTTCGGCCATACGCGCCGCGGAGGCCAGGGACGAATCGGCATCTATCCTGACGGACTCACAGAAAGCCTGCCATCCTTTCCTTGGCGGGGGTCTTACCGGACTGCGTATTACGCATACTGGGGACGGGTCTCACAATGGATCATGGTGTGACCGGATGCCCGGCGCACTCAGGAGTTGAGGGGAACGAACGGGCGGACAGTTTCGCTCCAGCCATAACCGGCCGAGTCGCGGACCACATCGCCCGGGAGGACACTTCGCCACCTGGCGCGCCAAGAGACATCCTCGAACTTCAAAGACAAGGTAGGCGAACTAAGGCTCCCCCCTCATCATCATCATCATCATCATCATGATCAGCCTGACTACGCCCACTGCAGGGCAAAGGCCTTTCCCATGTTCCGCCAGTCAACCCGGTCTTGTGCTTTCTGCTGCCACGTTATACCTGCAAACTTCTTAATCTCATCTGCCCACCTAATTTTCTGTCTCCCCCTCACACGTCTGCCTTTCCTTGCAATCCAATTGTCAGTTACCCTTAATGACCAGCGGTTATCCTGCCCACGCCCTACGTGCCCGGCCCATGTCCATTTTTTCTTCTTGATTTCAACTATGATATCCTTAAAGGAGCACTTACATCAAATTTACGCATGTGGATTTTTTTGCATACGCGAGTAGCTATCGACCCCCCAAGTAACGATTCTTGACTCAAAATGCAGCGGAGGGACGAATAAACACCGGTAATGTTGATTAATATAGCCGGTATCGAACGCGATTCGAAACGGGCGGAAAGCCCACCAAATTATAGTGCTGGTAGCGCTACCTCGCGGCCACGTCGGGGCCGCTCACCATGATGCCGCTGCCACAAAAAAAAGGTGACGTCACGCCCAGCTGACATCGCTGACATTTCGTCTGTCGGAGCACACGTGCAGCCATGTCTTCGTCGTCAACATCGTCGTCCCCGCCGTCGTCGCGGTCAACATCGACAAGCGAGGATGACAACGACCTGGAATTGGGAATTGCCGCGATTCGCGACGTCGCGAATCATTTTCGCTTTGATCCCTTGGAAAGCAGCGACAAGGAAATGGACACCGGTGCGAACAGCGACGAGCTGCAGTAGGGCAGACGCATACGATGGGAATAGCCGCGGCCTCGAGACGGGGCCTCGTATTAAATGAGAGACCCAACTGCTTCGCCAGCACATTATTCATACTGTAGCAGCCCGTGTCAAGTGAAGCGAGCAAATGCAGCTGTTGATCACAGGCGTCCAGTCCATCGGTCCAACGGCGCGCCGTACGAAGTCAACCAACTGGCTGCGTTGAGGTTCGAGGCTTGGAAATGCATGAAACGCCACGCACTTTCCGCTTTTTCCACGCCTCGACGTGCAGGTTCGCACTACACAGCGGTTCGCCGACATATTCGCACGTATTGTGTCGCTCCAAAACATCGCAGTCGCGCTGTGGAGCACACGACAAATCAGTCGATGCGACACGATGAATCCGCACGCACGGGTCAACACAGCAAGGAGAGCCACAAGTGAGAGCATCGCCGGGCGTCGGCGCCACAATAAACACACTCAGACCGTCGACGTCATTGTTACTAGCGTATGGTCATATGTGTGGAATGTATCACACCTACCACGTAGCGCTAGTGTCGATGTCGTAGAGCACTCAGTTTTCCGTTGAGCTTTCATACGCTGTTTGCCATCGAAAGAAAATAACTTCCACGCGACGGACGCCATGCAAGTTTGGCCAAGACCTGTGCATACCGAGCAATCAAATGAAGGGCACATCTCGATTTTGAAATTTAATGTCAGTGCTCCTTTTAACCCCCGTTTGCTCACTGGCCCACTCTCTCACTGTGGCTGAAGGTTACACCGATCATTTTCCTTTCCATCGCTCGCTGCGTCATCCTCAATTTAAGTTGAACCCTTTTTGCAAGCCTCGAGGTTTCTGCTCCGTAGGTAAGTTCCGGTAAGATGCAGCTCTTATATATCTTCCTGTTGAGGGATAAAGGAAACAAGAGTAAATTTAAGGGCTCGTTTGCTTTTTTAAACACAATATTAATGAGAACTGACATACAATGATGCCAAGGAAAGTATAGGGGATGTTATTAGAAGTAATTGTAACGTAAATGTGAAGAAAGAAAACTGGACGAAAGGATAACTTGCCACCGGCAGGGATCGAACCTGCGACCTTAGAAAAACGCGTCCGATGCTCTACCACTGAGCTACGGCGGCGGTCATCCCTCCGTCCACTTTATAGGGTATATATGTGCATTTGAACGCGGGGGTGTCCGTCAGCGCCGCCTGTTGCCATTACGGCGAGATAACTTGCCACCGGCAGGTTCGGTCCCTGCCGGTGGCAAGTTATCTTTTCGTCCACTTTTCTTTCTTCACATTTACGTTATAATTACTTCTAATAAGATCCCCTATACTTTCCTTGGCATCATTGTCTGTTAGTTCTCATTAATCTTGAGGAATAGTGGTAGACTACCATTCATGATTTGAGAATGCTTGCCGAATGTGCTGAACCCCATCCTTATTCTTCTAGTTATTAAATGCGAAACATTTCTTAGCGAACTTCGGCGACTTTGAGCGTATCTATCTATCTATCTATCTATCTATCTATCTATCTATCTATCTATCTATCTATCTATCTATCTATCTATCTATCTATCTATCTATCTATCTATCTATCTATCTAGCCGCCCACGTCTTTGTGCTCTCCAGACCGTATCATTAATGAAATTTATACCAAAATTGGTATGGCATAACATGACTATATGACGAAAATGAATGGTCATATCAAGAAAATCATAAAAAGAGCTTGTCATGAACGGTATGGTTTACACGCCATGGCCGTGGTGCTCCTGCGGCCGTTTCCTTAACTTGATGTATCCAAAAATTGGTATGATGAGACATTTCTGCATGCCTTACAGAAATGACAGGTGGTCATATGAAAATCATGCGTGCATGTCATGTGCAACATGACTTGCATGCCACGCTCATGGCACGCTCGCGGCCGTTTCTCTAGCTTGATATACACCAAATTTGGTTTTGCCTGACGTGACTGTATGACGAACATAAATGACAAGTGGTAATATGGAAATGACGACATGTCATGTGCAATATGACTTCCATGCCACGCTCATGGGACGCTCACGGTCGTTTCGCTGGCCTGATATACACTAAATTTGGTATTGCGTGACGTGTCTGTATGAAAAACATAAATGACCAGTGGTAATATGAAAATCATGAAATTCATGTCATGTACAACATGATTTACATGCCACGCTCATGGCGCGCTCACGGCTGTTTCGCTAGCTTGACATAAACCAAAATTGGTATTGCGTGACGTGACTGTGTGACGAACATAAGTGGCAGTTGGTAACATGAAAATCAAGACATGCATGTCATGTACAACGCCATTTACATGCCACGATCATGGTGCGCTTGCGTCCGGTTCGCTTGCTTGATATACACCAAAATTGGTATTGCGCGACGCGACTGTATGACGAACATAAATTACAGGTGGTAACATGAAAATCATGATATGCATGTCATTTACAACGTGATTTACGTACCATGCTCATGATGCGCTCGCGGCCGTTTCGATAGTTTGATATACACCAAGATTGGTAGTGTGGGACGTCACTGTATTACGAACATAAGTGGCAGTTCCTAACATGTAAATCATGACATGCATGTTATGTACAGCATGATTTGCTCCTTGCTGGCTGCTTTGCATTACATCGATTCCCACAATGCGTGAGATCTGCCGGCTTTTTTAACTCTCAAGTTATTTCACAGCCAACTCCATAAAGAAGGCGACAGAATCCCAATAAAGAAGGGCAGGGAGAAACGAGCTCTCCAATGCTATTCACCGCGTGTTTACAGGAGGTTTTCAGGGCCCAAGACTGGGAAGGCTCCCCCCTCATCCTAATTTCAACAGGAGGCAAGCATGGGACTGGCGTCGCCTGCAAACAAACACTTTCCCTCATTTACACAGGTTACACAGAATGTACCCTCACAGATACGGCAACAAATGTCCGTGGTGCGAAGCAACACCGGCATTGGAGCATATTACATGTCAGTGCACACAACGTCCGGAGGCTGCCGTCTCGCCTCTGTTGAACAACACTCCCCTGAGGTGGTCGTGGGAGGCGCGGCTCGCGGAACTGGAAATGGGAAGCCAACTGGCGACCCTTGACCAGGCCCGGCGAGCCGCTGTAGCCAGTGGGGCCCTGGAAGAGGGGCACCACCCACCATTACCATACAAAGCCCTGATATGAATAAATGTTTCTTCTCCTTCTCTCAGGCTGATGATAATGAGGAATACACGCTTAAACTCATGCATATGGCACAAGAACATGAGTTCAACGCTCCGCCAACTGTTTGCAAAGCACTGCATTCGGTGCATGTGCTCACGTGTTCGATTCCTGTGTCGTGCGTAATGTGCATATTGATGTCACACGTTTGTAAAAATGCATTTATGTTAGTCTTCTAATTGCCCCCAGTGATGAATGGAGCCGCAGCGTGGCCATGAAACGCCGCGACAGTGTCAAAAACGTACTTTTTATTCCTCAACCTCTTCAGGACAGCCTACAGATAGGACGTCACGCATAAGCGAAGGCCGTACCTAGCCAGGAAAATGGGACTTAAAGTCACGGATCTTTATAATAATAATATCTGGGGTTTTACGTCCCAAAACCACGATATGATTATGAGAGACGCCGTAGTAGAGGGCTCCGGAAATTTTGACCATCTGGTGTTCCTTAACGTGCACTGACATCGCACAGTACACGGGCCTCTACCATTTCGCCTCCATTGAAATGCGACCGCCGCGGCCGGGATCGAACCCGCGACCTTCGGGTCATCAGCCGAGCACCGTAGCCACTGTTCCACCGAGGCGGACAAAGTCACGGATCTTTACGGCTGTTCTGAAGATCACTTAGAATTGGGCCGCTTCCTCTGGGACGGAGCCGCGTAGTGAACGGACCAGTAGCGGCCGTAATTTGAGCGGATTTCCTGCCTGCAGGCGCAGCCAGGATTTGATTGAGAGCATAGCCATGCATAATATAGTATAGCATAGCAAGGAATGATCACAGGGGAAAGAGGTCAGTATTAAAGAAATGTGGTGCCTCCCTGCTCCGCTATTCACTCACGTTTCATGGCTTTAACTCGTTGAAACTCAAGGGCTGCTGGAAAAGCTTTGGTTGGACCGTTGTGTCTCCTTCGACGTGTGCCCTTCTTTTTTTTCAGCTATTACAAAATGATATACCAACCAGCCTACATCGCTACCCGTGCCTCGTAATTTCGCGTCAAGAGAAAACCTTGAATAGGGACGTGCGAGGCGTACAAGAGTCTTGTGGCAGGCTGAATCATCTTGGAGATTAACACTTCCAAGTATTTCAGTCTTCCATTCCCGTATTCTAGGAAGAAGCTCTCGCCTTTGCCAAACCAAGCGTCCTGCAAATTAAAAGTGAATGTTTGAACATAGTGTTTGCGGAAAGGAATACCCAGGGGAGTACCAACTAATTAAACTAACGGCTACACTTTACTAACAAGCGCCTGCGGTCATCGATCTGGCACCGTAGAAGACGACAGGACCTTGGTCGAAGGCGTGGGGCTATTTTTACCTGCGGCCCTGCGTGAGCTCCACCATCAGAGCTGTACGAAACACGTCATTGAGATGAGTGTTCTTATTAATACCGATAAGTTCGCGCTTCAAAAGCACAGCATTTTCTTAGTCGCGGAGGAAATCCACTGCCGCGCTTCCGTCACCTGCGTGAGACGTCTCCTGCCTCGCTAAGAAACTTTGCCCGGTATGCAGAATAACATAAACTTTGAAGCTTGTCTTGTTTATTTTTTTTATTTCAAAAGTAATTTCTTTCTCAGTAGTGTTCGCCCTCTCCACACCTGGCAGCGTTTCAATCGCAGCGTCTTGCTTTTATGTTGCTTTTATTCATGGTCGGTGTTTATTTTGATTGTCTTCCTGTCTTTTTCCGACCAGGACGGGTTTCTGTTCAAATATCTACTTCGGGCTCTTTTTGTCCAAAACTGCGCGACCATGTAATTCGACCTAGGCTTTATCTTCAGTATGTTATCGCAGTGTGTAACTTCAAGTTCTTTCTGAATATAATACAACATTTGAAGAAGACAAATAGGAACGGTGAGCAACACTGTTCTTTTTGTGGTGCTGCTTATTCAACCTCCTGCCAAAAAGACGTTTAAACAATTGGGAGCATTCATACCCACCTCGCAAAATTGGTGTTATGAATGTCGACAGCAGGCTCCCAGCGTTGATTGAGAGGTAGAACAGCGAGAAGAACTGCTCCAACTGTCTTTCCTATAATGAAAAAAAAAGAGCACACTTGCTATATATGAATTATCTACCTTGTGGTGGGCCGTCAGCGTTTTCGCCGACGACAACGAAGTTGCACCGCCATAGCTACAATACGCTTTCTTGGGCATTACACCAATTATACCCGATACTGCTTACACGACAGCAATAAGATTTCGAAGTGCCTGTCTGCATAATGAAATAGGCACATTTTCATTGGATCAATTCAGCGACTTTGCACATCTAAGATTTTGCTGGAATAAGCAGTGGTGTGTATCACGGCAATTAGAAGTTACTTTTACCAGACTACGCTGCAGAATTCCGAAGTTGAAGTATTACATAAAGCTGGACTCAGCGTGTCACCGTTTTGTCAGTTTTGCGGTGAAATAGAGCCAATAGAGCATTTCTTTTGATTCTGTCACCGGTCTTCTAATCAGAGCAAAAGATACCTCGTCGCTCCCCTTCAAAAGTTAGGATTAGAAATCAATTTCGAGCTAATTTTATCATTTGGTGGCATTACATTAGGTTATAGCCACAGGGAGGTCTACTGTGCGGTGTTTGATTATATACATGAAACAAAAATATTACCATGCTAGTGTATCTATTGCCTTATTTTCATTATTAATTACAACCAGTTGTTAAACATATGTCAAACATCCCATCTGATAGTCTGACTGTTTGCTCTATAGAATTTTCATTGATTAGCTATGCTTTCTTTTCTTTTCTTCTTCTTTTTTTTTAGTCTAAAGTTACAGGGTTTGTTTTTAGCTTCATAGGCATTTAACCCAAAGATCCTGCCACCCGGTTTTTGGCCCATCCCCTTTGTGGGTGAGCGCCATCAGCAAGAGGTCATCATCATCATCATCAATCCCCCCAGAGTGGATATGTGCCACAGTCTCCAGGCTACAAACAAACAAACAAAAAACAGCTCCACGCGTCGCAAGGAGCACCTCATCGGACACCGCTCTGCCGCACTGGACGCATCGATCCTGCGCAAGCTGTTCCTGCAGCGACTACCTCGGCAGGTACGGATCATCCTCAGCGTATCGCCATGCAAATTCTTCAGATAAGGTCATGGACGTGGGTGCACTCGTACTCTCCGCAATCGAGAAACCACGTGCGCAGTCACTCGACATACCAGTACGTGACGACCGACCGTATCCTTGCCACCAGCTCAACCGCAAGGTAGACCAACTGACCGCCCAGATGAACTCACTCAAAGACGACCGACAACGAAGCCACAGCCGCGACAGGTCTCAGAGTACCCATCGTGGCATGGGCTCGTACCACCTCCGGTACGGGGCTTGTCAGTGCCGCCGCACATTTGCGGGAAACGCACCGGCCTCACGCTGAAGGCGGCGAGTGCTTTAGGCCCAACATCGAGTTGCCAAGTCACAGACAGCGTCACAAAGGTGTGATACCTCATCGACACCGGTGCTGAACTGTTCGTTATTCCTCCTATGCTGAAGGACCGACGACGACGCGTCACAACGAAACCTATCACCGCTGTTAATAGTACGCCCATAGGAACAGAAGTCGGTCACTCTAGACACCGGCTTGCGACGGACATTCAGGTGGACCTTCATCGCCGACGTGCCCATTATGGGTGCAGATTTACTGAGGCATATCAAGCTTGTCCTCCGACGCAGCCGTCTGCTCCGAGACCCAGCTTGCAGTTGTAGGCGTCACATCTCGCTTACAGTCCTTGCGTCTGGCACATGCCAGTCTTCCCACCGTTGTCTTCACTTCTCGAAGAGTCTACAGACCTCTTCCGTGCCCGTGAGGGTGGGCTTGTTGGTGAATCACTTGAACAGCTCTGATGTAGCGCAAAACGACACACGGACACGAAAGCGACATTTGGACACCACGCTATGTGGTGTCCATATGTGCCTTCTTGTGTGTCGTTTTGCGCTACATCAAAGCTGTTCAAAAGCTCTTGCGTTCGCCTTCTCTCGAAGACCGCACGATGTCATCCATCACATTGTGACTGAGGGAGCAGCGGTTTTAGCACCGTCTTGCTCCCGCCCGTCACAAGATCGCGCGGCAAGAATTCGAGCACATTCTCGAGCTCGGACACGCCCGTGCTTCATCTGGCCCATGGTCATCACCGTCACACATGATTCCAAGTCCTCCGGGGTAAGTTACGGTACCAAACTGGTACCCCATCTCACACATTTAAGACTTTACCGTGTTGCTGCATGGTTGCACCGTATTCAGCATACCACCTGTGGAGCCTTCCGGTGTATCGAAGACACCCATAATAACACCTTTTTGCATGTTCTAGTACGTTCCGATACCGTCAAGTCTGGGCAACACCGCACAAACATTTCAACGATTTGTCGATCAAGTTCTTAGTGGTTTGACGCGTTGCTTCGCTAATATCGGCGACATTCTCATGTTCAAAACTTGAGAAAACGAACACCGTCTTCACCTGTGCCATGTCTTCGAAAGATTACGGAAGTACGGGCAAGTCGTGAACGGACAGAAGAGTGAGATTGGTGTCACTGCACTAGACTTCCTTGGCCACCGCGTTGACGCCCGCGGGATATCTCCTTCTGCCGCTCGTGTGGAAGCCATAGTGGAGTCTCCTAGACAATCGAACACAAAGCAAATACAATTCCTTGGGCTTGCCGGTTGTGGCCGCCGCTGCATGCCTGGCCTGCTCTGCCACGGTGCAAACGCTCAACGCGCTCCTATGTGTTCAAACAAAAGACAACGCTCCGAACTCCTGGACAGACGACGCTCACAAAGCTTTCAGCTTCATCTAGGAAGCCCTCGCCAATGCGTCTCTCCTCGCACACCCCAGTGGCACGCCCCGACGTCATTCACGGTGGACGCCTCGGATGTCGCCATCGGAGGAGTACTGCAGCAGCTGGTCGATGGAGGGCGGCAGCCGGTCGCGGTCTGTCCGAGAAAAGCTGCTTACTGCCACCGACGAAGACCATCTCGACGTCGCCACTTTTTGCAACGTGCCGAGAAAGCTCGACAGCTCGCCGCCTGCGTACCAAGAACCACAGTGAAGCTTCCGTTGGGCCTAGTTGGTACAAAGCATATAAGGTGAGAACTTCAGCGCAAACCAAGACAGACCACAAAAAAGTGGGGGACCCTTAAGCTTCGCCTTTAAGAGCTGCACGCGATAGCGATATCCTGTACCGAGTTCGTACTTAAATCACTTAGTGCATACAATGTAATGGCTAGCATGCTTTAAACCACGAGCAATTATGCGCGGGAAATGTCTTCGAACTTGCTATGCACCCACTACGTGGTCTTAAGGGAATACGTGCAGTAACGTGTGTGCCTTTTTGTAATGGGTGGCCGGCTTTGAACCACGATGTCGTTATGATATTCACATGTTCTGACGCACGATGGCAATGTACGCTCGTACCACGCAATATTACCGCGATATTACATGTTGTATTGTGACGCCTGTATACAGGACGCATGTGTTTGTAAAGAATGAAAGTTATTTTCACTGCATTTCCAAGCAGAGAAAGTTCTTTTCAATGCAATTCCAAGCAGAAGCTTGGCTGTGTGGTAGACCTGCTTGTTACGCAGACGGCCTGGGTTCGATCCTCACTCAAACCCGGAAATTTTTATTATTTATTTTATTTGCATCTTTCTAGATTTTTCGGGCACGGACAAGATGATGATTTTTCGCTCAAAACCAACCGACGCTGACGCCGACGCCGGACTTCTGCGAAACAAGCTCTTTAACGCTATCGCGTTAAAGAGCTCGTTTCGAAGAATAGAAGAGACAAGCACTGGTGCATGTCTCTTATATTCTTCGTGGTCCATCTTGGTTTGCGCGGAAGTTTTCTCCTTATACGTACCAAGAACCAGCAGAGAATCGACAGCAGCCACTATTATCTTCGATGACGCCACATGGAATAACAGCTCGGTGAACTTGCTTGGGTGACCTTGGTTGGGTGTAAGGGCCGACACCTCGTGCCCTTCAAGGTACTGCGACGTCTCGGCGAACTAGATTACGAGGTCGTTCCGGAAGGGATCACAAGCTCTTAGCGGCACAGCAAACCACATGAAGTCGTTCATGTCATGCGCACGTTCCAGAGTCCTCAGGAGGACTCTAGTGTTAGCTTGCTCTATTTTATTGCGATAGAAACTATATGGACACTCTTGGCGGATTTTTGCCGTCGCCGCCATGTCTTGGATATATATATATAATATATATATATATATATATAATATATATATATATATATATATAGTATATATATATATATATAATATATATATATATATATATATATATATATATTGCCACGCACGTTTCTAATTTTCACAGTTGCTGTATTCGGTTTTCGCCCACAAAGACTGTGAGCAACGCTCATCGCAAACCGCGCCTCTTTGTTCGAGAAGCTTCGCGATTGTTATAGATCATTTTGTTAAGATTGCGCGCGAAGCGCGAACACTCGAGCTTATTCCAGAGCTTGCGCGACAACCAGCGATAAGGCTGGAATATTCGATGCCACGCTTATAAATGCCGGCGCGCTTCACCGCTCGTCAGTTGTTGATCGACTGCCGATGCTCTGTTCGCCGCTATCAGTGCCAGCGTGTATTGCTGTAATCTTACTTTCCGTTTACCGGCCACAAGTTCGGCCTAATAAACAGTTTCATCTTGGACACGTCGCCTGCTGCCTTCGTCGACGTCACGACCACGTGACATCTGGTGGAGGTGCTTCCCGGTCCATGTACCGAACGCCCCCCCCAGCCGTGAGCCAAGCCCACACCGCCAAGGGGACACCGACGTCAACACTGAGCAACGAGCCAGCCGCCGGCGACAAGGTCTCCCAGCAGAATACGGACCCCTACCCGACAAGATCCGGGCCACGGCGACGAAGACAACAAGCACGATGACGGCCGCAGTGCCCCCCCGCGGCAATCGTGATGCAGCCACCCAGAGAGCCGCCGACGTTTCACGGATCTCCAAGTGAAGACCCCGAAACGTGGCTTGAGACATTCGAAAGGGTCTCCACATTCAACAATTGGGAAGCCGACGACAAGCTGCGCCACGTGTTCTTTTACCTGGACGACGCAGCTAGGACCTGGTTCGAGAATCGGGAGTACACTCTTCCAACCTGGGACATCTTTCGCGGCACTTTTTTTAGAAACGTTCACGAGTGTCGTTCGAAAGGAAAGGGCTGCAGCCTTGCTGGAGACACGGGTGCAACTTCCGAACGAAAGCGTCACCATTTTCGCGGAGGAAATGACCCGACTCTTTCGCCACGCTGACCCCGCCATGTCCGAGGAAAAGAAGGTTCGCTTCTTGATGCGGGGGGTTAAGCAAGACCTGTTTGCCGGCCTTGTACGCAACCCACCGAAGACGGTCACGTAATTTGTCTCGGAGGCCGCGACGATCGAGAAGGCGCTGGAGATGCGTACTAGCCAGTACAACCGCTGCATCCCGACGACCTGCGCGACACCATCAGAGCAATCGTTCGAGAGGAGCTGCGCAAATTGTTGCCAACTTCACAGCCTCAGGTGGAGCCGATCACCGACGTCGTGCGCCAGGAAATCCGGCAAGTTCTTGGAACACCTGAACCAGCGCAGCGTGAGCCACAAGCGGTGAGCTACGCTGCCGCAGCGCGTCGTAACGCTCCCCCCGCCGCGCCCACGTGAAGACTTCGCACCACCGCAGTTCCGCCGCCAGACACCGCCACCAACGCCGTACCGCCCTCCTGCCGGCCAGCGCAACGCTCCGAGGAAGACTGATGTTTGGCGCGCCCCTGACCACAGTCCCCTCTGCTACCACTGCGGCGAGGCCGGCCACACCTACCGCCGTTGCCAGTACCCACAGATGGGCCTACGCGGTTTCGCCGTCGACGCACCTCGTCCACAGCGGGGTGAACGACCGCAAGACATCGCCGACTACCTCGCAGGAGCTCAGTGGACGGCCCGACGACCTTCCCGCTCACCGTCGCCCGGCCGCTACTAGTCACCGCACCGCCGGCAGTACACTGGCCCAAACCGGGGCCGGTCACCTAGCCCGTACCCGGGAAACTAAGGGCAGCAACCGATGGAGGTGCGGTTGCTGTTCGACAAAATGCCGAAGATCCTCCGCGGCCGCCGACGACGACAACGCGACGAGACCTGCGCAACACGACGCGAAGCAGACGAAGCCCTGCCGACGAAACCTCGCGGACCGAAGAAAACCTGACGACGCAGCATGGAAGCACCACAACATTTCGACGCAGCCGTGATCCGACGCCGCGACCCAACCGCAACGCACGACGACGAACCAGCGACCTCGACGTAATATTCGACGACCACAATGTCACCGCTCTCGTCGACACTGGAGCCGACTATTCCGTCGTCAGTGGGCCATTCGCCGCCAAGCTGAAGAAAGTAAATACCGCGTGGAGTGGACCCGAAATCCGGACAGCTGGAGGCCACCTGATAACGCCAATTGGAGTCTGCACGGCGAGAGTCACCATCAATAACCGGACTTATCCTGCGAGCTTTGTAATCCTAACACTGCTCCAGGGAAGTGATACTTGGAATGGACTTCCTGAGCGACCATGGCGCTGTCATCGACCTGAGGTCCGAGTCGATAACACTGACTTCAGAAAAAGCGTTGCCGCCCCACACTACACCGGAGAATCATGCCTTGAATGTAATAGAAGAGCAGGTCACCGTTCCGCCTCTCTCCAGCGTCGTTATTTCCGTCGGCACCGAAATACCCGCTAACCTTGAAGGCGTCGTCGAGGGCGATCAGCACCTGCTTGTGAACCGTCAGATTTGCGTCGCAAGAGGCATCGCCGAGTTGCCCGACGGCAAAGCAAGGGTAGTGCTGGCAAACTTCAGCCACGAATATAGGCACCTCAACATTGGTACGACGGTCGCCTACATCGAGAAATTCGTGGACACCAGGAATGCTTTCGCCCTCTCCGATACTGCCGAACATTGTTTGACGAATCGAGGTCCCGAAACAGATTTCGACGTCAACCCCAGCCTCCCAAAGCAGAAGGGAGACCAGCTCAAAAATCTGCTCCTGCAATTCAAGGACTGCTTCTCATCGTCGTCAAGAATTCGACAGACCCCAGTCGCCAAACATCGTATCATAACTGAAGAAAGTGCCCGACCAGTCCGTCAGAGCCCGTATCGAATTTTGACGCGAGAACGCGAAGCCGTAAAGAAGCAAGTCGACGAAATGCTACGCCACGACATAATCCAGCCATCCAAGAGTCCTTGGGCGTCTCCTGTGGTGTTGGTGAAGAAGAAGGACGGGACGCTACGTTTCTGCGTCGACTATCGTCGTCTGAACAAGATCACGAAGAAGGACGTGTACCCCCTCCCACGGATAGACGACGCCCTGGATCGACTCCACAACGCGAAGTACTTTTCGTCGATGGACCTGAAGACGGGCTACTGGCAAATCGAAGTCGACGAGAGAGACCGAGAAAAGACTGCCTTTATAACACCAGACGGCCTGTTCGAGTTTAAGGTCGTGCCTTTTGGTCTTTGCTCGGCCCCTGCGACCTTCCAGCGCGTTATGGATACTGTACTGGCCGGCTTGAAGTGGCAGACTTGCCTTGTGTACTTGGACGACGTCGTTGTGTTTTCCTCGAACTTCGATGAACACCTGCGGCGCCTTGAAGCAGTACTTCAAGCAATCAAGACCTCCGGACTCACCCTCAAGCCAGAGAAGTGCCGCTTCGCGTACGAAGAACTTTTGTTCTTGGGACACGTGATAAGCAAATCCGGAGTACGCCCCGACCCGCAAAAGACAACCGCCATCGCTGCTTTCCCGCCACCCACCGACAAGAAGGCCGTGCGTCGATTTCTCGGCTTGTGTGCTTATTACAGGCGGTTCGTTAAAAACTTCGCCTGCATCGCCGAGCCTCTCACTAACCTCACCAGGACCGACGTCGAGTTCAAGTGGGAAACGCTGCAGGAGGAAGCATTTCAACAACTAAAACGACGCCTGCAAACGCCTCCGTTACTTGCGCATTTCGATGAACGCGCCGAAACAGAAGTTCACACCGACGCAAGCAGCGTGGGACTCGGTGCCATCCTTGTGCAGAGGACGGATGGACTGGAAAGGGTTATCAGTTATGCTAGCCGGTCGCTGTCCATGGCAGAGGCCAACTACTCCACAACAGAATAGGAGTGCCTTGCCATCATCTGGGCTACATCAAAGTTTCGCCCCTACCTTTACGGCAGGTCCTTCAAAGTTGTGAGCGACCACCACGCCTTGTGTTGGCTAGCTAACTTGAAAGACCCTTCGGGTCGCCTGGCACGGTGGAGCCTGAGACTTCAAGAATTCGACATTACCGTCGTTTACAAGTCGGGGCGAAAACACTCCGGCGCCGACTGCCTATCTCCTGCCCCCGTCGACCGCCGCAGGACGACCAGGATGATGACTGCTTCCTGGGAACCATAAGTGCCGACGACTTCGCCGAGCGACAGCGAACGGACCCGGAACTCAGGAGCCTTATTGAATACCTCGAGGGCAAGAGCGCCACTGTTCCGAAGGTATTCAGGAGAGGACTGGTGTCGTTCTTCCTGCGAAACGGAGTCCTCCTAAAGAAGAACTTCTCGCCCCTTCGAGCCAAACACCTTCCCGTGGTTCCATCAGCAATGAGACCAGAAGCACTCCAGGCCCCACACGACGACCTGACGGCTGGACATCTCGGTGTTTCCCGCACGATCGCAAGAGTACAGGAAAAGTACTACTGGCCGCGCCTTGCCGCCGACGTCGCCCGCTACGTAAGGACGTGCCGAGACTGCCAGCGACGGAAGACACCGCCAACAAGACCAGCAGGCTTCCTTCAGCCGATCGAGCCCCCTCGGCGACCGTTCCAGCAGATCGGGAAGGACCTCCTGGGGCCGTTCCCAACGTCGACTTGCGGAAACAAATGGATCGTCGTAGCCACCGACTACCTCACCCGCTACGCCAAAACAAAAGCCCTGCCCAAAGGCAGTGCCGCCGAGGTAGCCAAGTTCTTCGTTGAGAACATCGTCCTTCGACACGGCGCCCCAGAGGTTCTCATCACCGACAGAGGCACGGCGTTTACGGCTGACCTAACCCAGGCGATCTTGGGATACAGCCACACAAGTCACCGCCGGACCACCGCGTACCACCCACAGACCAACGGCTTGACCGAGCGTCTAAATAAAACCATCGCCGACATGCTGGCCATGTACGTGGACGTCGAACACAAGACGTGGGACGCCATCCTTCCGTACGTGACCTTCGCATACAACACGGCCGTACAAGAAACGACGCAGATGACGCCATACAAGTTGGTCCACGGACGGAGCCCGGCAACGACGCTCGACGCCATGTTGCCAAACGTGACCGACGAGGAAAGCATCGACGTGACCGCCTACCTACAGCGCGCCGAAGAAGCACGACAGCTCGCCCGCCTGCGGATCAAGAATCAGCAGACGACCGACAGCCGCCGCTACAATCTTCGGCGACGCTTCGTGGAATACCAGCCCGGCGACCGCGTTTGGGTGTGGACGCCAATACGCCGACGTGGACTCTGTAAAAACTTCTTCGGCGATACTTCGGGCCGTACAAAGTGCTCCGACGTCTAGGCGCTCTGGACTACGAGGTTGTCCCGGACGGCATTACGAACTCTCAACGGCGCCGTGCGCGACCTGAAGTCGTCCATGTCGTGCGCCTCAAACCGTATTACGCGCGTTAGCGAACCTGAGGACTGCACTTATTGTTTTATTATTGTACTTTCCAGCTTTATTGTTATTATTTATTGTTGCATGCATTTTTTCCCCCCATGTTCTGTTTTAAGCATCGGTACGATGCTTTTTCAGAGGGGGCATTGCCATGCGCGTTTCTAATTTTCACAGTTGCTGTATTCGGTTTTCGCCCACCAAGACTGTGAGCAACGCTCATCGCAAACCGCGCCTCTTTGTTCGAGAAGCTTCGCGATTGTTATAGATCATTTTGTTAAGATTCCGCGCGAAGCGCGAACACTCGAGCTTATTCCAGAGCTTGCGCGACAACCAGCGATAAGGCTGGAATATTCGATGCCACGCTTATAAATGCCGGCGCGCTTCACCGCTCGTCAGTTGTTGATCGACGGCCGACGCTCTGTTCGCCGCTATCAGTGCCAGCGTGTATCCGCTGTAATCTTACTTTCCGTTTACCGGCCACAAGTTCGGCCTAATAAACAGTTTCATCTTGGACACGTCGCCTGCTGCCTTCGTCGACGTCACGACCACGTGACAATATATAGTGGGAAAAGAATCACGCGGACCCCGATAGAATAAGGAACAAGAAACAAAATACGAGTTTCATTGGTGTGGCACTGTATATTTTCACTAAGTTTCGTCTGGTGCACCAGACTTTGTCAAAGTAACAAGTACATCGTGGTGGGTTTCCTTATAAACACGCTTAAATGAGATATTTTCGTGGAAGTTATCGATAGAAAGAATGACAAAATAAAATTTGACAAAGTCTGGTCCACCAGACGAAACGTTAGTGAAAATATACAGTGCCAAACCAACAACGAAAGTCGTATTTTCTTTCTTTTTCCTTGTATATATATATATATATATATATATATATATATATATATATATACAGGTTGTTTCAAGCACTGTGTCCTACATCCTCAGAAAATCAGGAAAATGAGATATTTGCTCGCTGTTTTCAAAATTGCTTTTTCTGTAGCGGCTTGCATCTTAAGATGGTTGAAGGCATCATTTGGGACCACAATAAAGAAAATTAAATTAATTATTTTTTTAATTAGTGGATTATGCGGTTATGTCAAACGGGAGAATTGAAATTCTTCATGCGAAATAGCCATCGCAGCTTTGCGATATAGAAAAGGCGCCTCGACTAATTATTGTGGCGTAATGAAGTTCAGGCAAATTCGACGGCGAAACCAAAAACCAAGCACCCATGAGCGCAACAAGCAGACGACTAGAATGACGTCACTGTTCAAGACAACGATTACAGAGGTGCAGTTCTTTCCCGTTCGTTAAAGGAGTCCTGACACAAAAATTTTCGCACTGCGTTTTTTTGCTGCAATGTGTTGCTGGGGGCCTGTTAGTCATAACACGGCACATCGTTTGCTGCAGCGTGCGACAGATAATTAATTACAAGCTCCTCATTACCGACACAACCTCAGTTTCGGTTTGACAGAGCTCCAAAAACGACAAGCCGCCGGGTGCAACTATCACCACCTAGCGAGTGAAACGCTCGGTCGCGTGAGCACAGAACAGTGACGCACTTCCGCGCGGTCTGCATCGTCTGCTTGCATTCGCTTGTTACACACGCTGCGTGATGTCGTCGCCGTTATCGTCCTCGCTGTCGCCGTCGGGCTCATCGTCGTCTGATGGCGACGATTTTCGTGCGGCGGGGATGGAAGGAATTGTCGACGTGGCGAATCACTTCAGGTTTGACCCGCTGGCGAGGAGTGCTTCGTCGGGAAGCGGCAGCGATACCAGCGACGACGACAACGATGAAGCTCGCGTCGGCAATGTACAATGGTAAGACCCGACACATTCGTGCACAAATGTTCTGCAGGACGTTCGCTTTTTCTACGTTCAATATTTGATTAAATCACCTGATAACATTGTGATGCCCTTCAAGTTGTTGGTGCCGAAAAAAAGCTACACCACAGCACCAGACGTGAGCGATGCACAGGGTCGAGTCGGAAGACCCATGTACGCCAAATCCGGCGCCTTTGTGGTAAAGCAATGCGCCTCGAAATGGAGCCCGCAAACGCGACTGTTCTGCACGGGGGACCAGTCCTGATACTCCTGACGTCCACAAGCGCACACGAACTCGATCCACTTCTGCCGCCGAGGTTCGCCGCGGGGAAACGTATGCAGCGATACGCCTGATCCCGACTTCGACGTGCATAAGGAAACAGCGCAGAAGGATTTCGGCATTGTGGCCTGTCACTGCAGACCAGGCAGCACAGGGAAATCAAGAAGTCCTTGGGAGCAGGAAACGGGAAAGCTGTAGTGTCGCCAAACACAAAACTTTCACCGCGTGCGCCGCGGCAGCGCCTCCTCTTGGCCGCGGCCACACACTCGCGAGCAGCCGCCGAGCAGTCACCAACAGCGCAGCGGTACGCAGCGGCGAGCGCGTCAAAACAGAAATGGCGGCTACGACGTCATGATAACTTGTTAGTAGGGGGGGTCACCTCGGGTCACCTCCGAGGGTGTCAATGCCGCCAGGTGCGGCCTATAATGCTGGATCGCGCACGCGAACTTCAAAATTCATATAAAATACCTTCCAAGCTTTATTCGCTGTCGATATTTTGCAGATGGTACACGCATGTACACGGGAATCGATCGAGCAGGCTATCTCGGCCACGAAATTTTGTGTCAGTACCCCTTTAACGTATCTGCTTCATGAGTGATATTATTGCAAGCGCAGCTCACACACCACGCAACGAAGTCGGTTGATGGTTGATATAACGACGCTCGCTCATTCTGGACGTCTCGGACGAATATCGCAGTCGCGCTCTTCCGCGTTTCGGTTGCACTGCTGAATTTGGGAGAACTGCATTACTTTGCAATTATTACTAGAGGCCGCTTTTTCGAAATCTGAAAGCTGCAATGGGTTCTCCGCAAGAAGGACTTCAATTCTCCTATTTGTCTCCACTAAAGAAGAAAGTTAGCTTTCTTAATTACTGTCCCAAAGTATGTCTTCAACAATATTAAGATCCCTGCCGCTACAGAAAAAGCATTTGTGACGACAGCGAGCAAATAACGCATTTTCCTGATTTTTTAAGGACATTGGACACATTTCTAGACACACCCTGTATGTGTGTATATATATATATATATATATATATATATATATATATATATATATATATATATATATATATATATGGCACAAGGAGAAATAAATTAGAACAAAAAAATCCGAAGCACCCGAGAGGGGATTCGATCCAGCGACCCATCGCTGCGTTAGACAACTGACCCACGCGCCATGCATGTTATAAAAAGACGTGAACTCAGTGCAATATCCTGCACTGGCATGGGACGCCACCTCTGTGCGCAGTGGTGAGTGCACGACGCTTTGCTAAAACTGTCAAATACAATTTGTAAAGCTGCAACGTCGCAGCAGCCGAAGAGACCTAGTGGCCTTCAGCCTCTTTGAACAACAAAGGCATTGCTTAAAGGAACCGACAACTGCCCAGCACATGAACTGAGATGACCCCACTGATGGAAAAATTGTGCGTCGCACTGACTGAAACCAACCCTGTTTTTTTTTCGTGAGAGGTGGATTTATATTTTTATTTCTTCATCGAAAGACGAGAAAAATGACCTTTGGCGCCTCTGGTGGCAAATACATGAACGAATCGATGTACCCTGTCATATGGCCGTTGAATGCTGTAGACGGTCGAGGATCGTTTTGTTGGTATTGTAGTATTGTTCGTTTCTTTATATTAAAATATCTTAAAATATATTAAAGCATTATCAAATCATGAATGGTAGTCTACCACTATCCCTCAAGAGGAAGGTATATAACAGCTGCATCTTACCGGTACTTACCTACGGAGCAGAAACCTGGAGACTTACAAAGAGGGTTCAACTTAAACTGAGGACGACGCAGCGAGCGATGGAAAGGAAAATGATAGGTGTAACCTTAAGAGACAGGAAGAGAGCAGAGTGGGTCAGGGAACAAACGGGGGTTAAGGATTTCATAATTGAAATCAAGAAGAAGAAATGGATATGGGCCGGGCACGTAGCACGTCGGCAGGATAACCACTGGTCATTAAGGGTAACTGACTGGATTCCAAGAGATGGCAAACGCGTGAGGGGGGAGACAGAAAATTAGGTGGGTAGATGAGATTAAGAAATTTGCAGGTATAACGTGGCAGCAGAAAGCACAGGACCGGGTTGATTGGCGAAACATGGGAGAGGCCTTTGTCCTGCAGTGGGCGTAGACAGGCTGATGATGATGATGATGATGACTCCATAAAAATGTGCACATAGGCCTGCGTCAGTAGTATGCATTAAAGCGACGCTGCCTTCGCGTGACGTAATGATACCATGCTCGTCAGCGCGTCTTGAGAAACTTTTCAGCGTGCTCATGCAACCGTGCACGCAGTTTGCAATCGCTAAGATTTTTGAGCGACATAATTTTGCTACGTACTCTTAGTCTCAGAAATGACGCGCACTGCTACTCGTCGCGGCCGTACATATGCGTAGTGAAGTTTTCGGCGAATTGGCTTGGCTCATGCATCGAGAGAGTAGCGACGCCGGGACAAGCCATCCATGACACAGGCGCAGGCAACGTTGGGCGCAGGCGGACACAACGCGGTATAAATGCAGGGAAGGTGTATAATGCCACATCATTTCATTGTAGCAGCTTGTTATTTTCAAAAATAGATGAGAAGCTCAAAATAAAGGTCGTTAAGCACAGTTACAGGAACTCCTGCGAAAGCAGAACGACGACAGCGTTCAGAAATCGCGAGAAGGGCTGGCGGCATCGCTGTCAATTCACAGCATTGCTGGAGGAAAGGTACATGTGTGTTTAGAGCCTTTCAGATCGAAAAGTACTGCTTGTAAAATAACTACGTGCTTTTCGGATTAACTACTGCAGCTGCAAACACATCGAAGGGTGAGCTTTTTGTCGCGCCGTAAAAAAATGGGTCGAGAAAAATCAGCTGTCGGTCCCTCTAAGTGTTTTGCATCGCACCCCACTACCCACGCTGCGGAAAAAAAAAACGAAACTGAAACAGTAGAAAAAGATTCGTGGACAGTTCGCTAGCTAACACTATCCAATCCGAAGCCTGTACTTCCCATCATTCCCATGGTGGTACAACGATCGCAGCGCCAGTTTCCTCTTTAGGTTATTGTGTGAAACTCTATGCCGCTGGCAGTACGCAGATCTCGGAGGTGCTTTAGCGTGTTTGCTGTCACGCAACGCTCCTACATTTTCTTTCACTTTGAAAACTGCCGTTGAGACGCGCACGAAAAAGTGCCTCCTTCTGTACACTCGTGATGTGGAACGGAAAAAAAAAAGAAAGGAAAAAAAACAAACACCGTGCATGAGACGCCATCGCGTGGCAGGAGACGCACTCCACGCGCCGAAATTTAAAAGAAAGCAGAGACTGCTGCGGCGCACGAGTCGCTCCCGCACAGATATGGGGAGCTATTCTCGCGGTGTCCACTTAGTGGACATGTCCAGTTCAGCCTCCACTGATTGGCTAAGCTCGGCGAGAAGCGCGCCGCCTGTTTCCGGTCTTTCTTCCGTAACGTCATTTTGACGCCACGCAGCTCTCAGAACTCTCGCTACAAATGAGAAAGACGGAATGCGTTTCGCCGCAACGAATGCTGCCCCCCAGAGATCCACTTTTGGACGCACATCTCGGAGGCCGTGCATGAACTCTTATCACGTGAGTCCTTGAATTAGGGTTTAACGCGGCCACCCGCCTGACGCACCTGGAAGGTCGGTACGCATTCCCTGCATCGTTCTTCAAACATCTGAACACGTTCATACGCAAGTTTAGACTTGTCAAGTTTGTTTAAGCGTCCTGTTACTGTACATTTCGTCCACTTTCTTTCTCTTTACGCTGGGAATGTGCTGGCGGGTTCGGGGCGTCGACGTGGTCAAGAGCGCCATGACGTCACGGCTCGCCGCTTTTTCGAGTAACTGAATGCACTTCGCCGAAGTGGACATGTCCACTAAGTGGACACCGCGAGAATCGCGCCCATGGTGGCTAGATGGGGAGGTGTGAGCAACGGCGCGCCGGAGAGGCAGCATTTTTTCATGATGATTCGGCGGCGCGAATGGGCTCGCGGAGCCGACAGCAGCGCCGCCGCATCAGCGCGGTTAGTGAACGGCGAAGAGTGGCGCGATTTTGTACGCATTCCAAATAAGCACGGGGGCGTGTCGTGCTTAACGTCACAAACACGTGACTGTCGTGAGTGCACGTTCCGATCCAAGTCAAGCCGTCTGACAGCCATTACAATCCATGCTTATCGGTTTCGGACGGTGCCGAGAACCGTCCGAAACGCGTCGTTTGAATATGCCACGACTTCGCCGAGTCGGCACGCGACTTTCAGTGTGCCTCTTCGTTGGGCCTTGCCGAACTTGCTGCTGCTACTGATGCGCCGCTGGTGGTCCTGTATACAGGCCCTTTCATACTGGATGTTTGATGACCTTCGCAGAATTGGCTCTACTTACTACCCACTTTTTTGGCGAGACGCAGGACACGCAAAATTCAGATGCAACTGGCTGCATCGGATATCCGTCATCCGCGTCAGGAATGTTGATTTGCACAGTTTATTGATTTGCACAGTTTATTACTCACCGATTGTGATTGTGTCGCGTTTATGTGAGAAAATCCGCCGCGCTCTGACGGCTTGGCAGCAGCATTTCAGCATGGATGGTGCATACATTGCGACCGCTCAACTGCCATTCATGGACGATTGGAATATATAGGTAAGAACGTTAGTCATGTTTCGATCTTACTCTATAGCAGTAGACATGGAGTATTAATGTGGTTACGGCGTAATAACTCTAAGTTAGAAATGCACAATCGACGCCGTAGTGCACATGTATTAAAGCGACCACTGTACTTTTCGCGTGGTGCACGACCACGCCATCCGTGGAAGCCTTCCGGTGTCCGATTGTGACGCGGGCCCTCATGAATGATAAAGCATTGGCTTGGGCGTGTTGGTAATCCATTTTCCTATTTCAGCGCACTTGTTAACAAAACAGAGGATTGAACAACGACACGGACACAGCGCACGAGTGGACATAGCGCTGTGTCCGTGGCGTCCTTCTGTCCTCTGTTTTGTTAACATGTGCGCAAAAGTAGAATTCTGAATGATGTTTAACCAACACCGCTGTTCGGTGTCACGTGGGACGACGCTGAACTCGCTGAGAGGGGCAGAGGCGTCAGCTTGCGGGCTACCATAAGACTTTGCAACGGTTCCTCACTGTAATGGTGCATTTTCTTCTCGCTATAGTATATATCGCGCATGCTAATAGTATGCCGTTGTAGATGCAGGAAAAGTTCATAATTTTGTCAGCTATTTGGCGACTGAGAGTAACCAGCATCTCAGAAGGGACGCATGAATTGCGCTCTGAATGAGCGTATATATTTTTGTCCGGTTCAGATTTTTAGGTTTTGTGTTTTAGCCCATTAAGGCCCACGGAAGAACTACTGGTACGATTTTATTGAGATTTCGCACATTTAATTAACCACAATAGACAACCACACGTGCAAATTTTCATAGAGTTACGTGTGTTTGTTCAGGAGTTATGATACTGTACTATAAAAAGTACGCTGGGCCTTCGAGATAGCAACAGGCAAGGTGACTTGATGCAAGAATGGCGTGTACGCTGGGCCCTTGCCAAACGAATGACAAAGTTATCTTGGCCCATGCAACTTAATCAAGGACCAGTGCTTTAGGGAAGGCGTAACGTCACGCTTTTCGCAACACCATTTCCATGTATTTTGGCAGAATTCAACTGTTTTGCCAGCTTCTTGTGAAAACGTCCGTATGGCTAGATGGTAATAGCAAGCACGGTGGAAGCTGGATAGCTTTAATACTTCTCTTGGGCACAACAAGGCGCAGTCATTGCTTTGCTATTATGCGACTAAAGGACAATAGTCAACGCGTAGAGGGTCTGCTGAAACCACCAGTGTGGTAGCAGACCATTTATGCGTTGTCTGCGGCTATTTCGATGATCTGGGTAAATAGGGGCTCGTACCACTTTTTCTCAGGGATGAAAATTCTCTAGTCATTCGCAGCTTGATGGTAGAGCTCAAAGCTCCTCATGGCATTGTTACTGTGGATGAAGAAGGAGGACAGTGGCACTACGTTTTTTTTTCTTTTCAGTGAATGGCCACCACGAAAGAGAGCATAGTGACTCAACTGAGTAGCCTTTCGTCAGCATACCAACTATGCTGTTGTCTTTGCCATTTTCCGAAGCAAAGGCAGCAAAGGTGCTTTCCTGAGTCAAAACAGAAGTTGTCTTACCGACGTTCCTTTCGTTCCATGTTTTTATCGTTAGCAGAGAGCATTCATTCGTACCATCGTCATTCCCCTCCTCCTCCTAAGTTCCCATGTTAGGGTTAGAATCGACAATTAACACATCAAGAGGCCCTCGTATATTCACAGCGACATCTTTCGCAGCCTCATGAGTCTGAGATAACCGAAAAAACGGCATTCATAACAAAAAAAGCCTTTTCAATCTATGCATCAACACACAACAAGAGTTACATGTATACTCCCACGAAGTCCCAGTGTACTAAATAAAGTACAGCAACATTTGATTACTCCTCACAGCTAAACTACGCAGTCTATAGGCTTCTCGCGCTTTGCAGGGATTGAATTGCTCTTGCTGAAGCAGAAGCAATCCGTTTTTTTCAACATATAAAATGTAAAACTTCAAATTAATTTAGAAAAAGTAGTACTGACCACGTGCGTTTAACAGGCTCTCATTTTCCTAAAGTTTGATGACTCATAAAACAGAAAAAAAATAAACAAGTCAATATTCTAAATTAAGATGATCTTGCTGCAATCCTTTGGCATCAGAAATTCTAATGAGCAAGATCAGAATATTCTGTTTTGTATTTTCTATTCCCGAAAAAGGAAGTGTACTTTTTAAAGTACAGTGGGCCCTAATGGGTTAAAGAGAGTAACTGCGACGGTGTTACGGTGTTAAGCGATTATGAATATTCTATGCCCATGCTGATGTGATTAGGCAGCCGTTCAGAATGTTTGGGTATTCTTTTATCATTTGTGTTTTTTATTTGACACATAATGACTAGAGACCGGATTATAGGCAAATGCCTATTTTTTTCCTTGCGTTCCTATCGTGCCACTTTGATATATGAGCATGAATTAGGGGTTAAGGGGGGGCTTTTATAGTGTTTTTATAGTGCCTATAAATGCCTATTTTCGGGGTTTGTGCCTAAATGTCTATAAGTGCCCATAGATGCCTATTTTCAAAATTGGTGCCTATATGAACGCTATTTAACCTCAAATTTTGCTTTCGAGTACAGTTTGAGACCGTAATTCATGTTACCGGGCAAAATTGACGTTTCGGAACTCTATGGGGTGCAACAACATAGTTCTCTAGTTCAACAAACATCCGGGAAGCAACCGGTAGCAGCAGTGAAATGGGACGCGCCGGCCACCTTATCCCATCGCACTGTCATGGCGCGAGTGGTTGGAGCAGGGGAGAGGAAAAGACGCTATTTCTGCAATCCTAAATGGGAGCACGTCCCAGCGTATACAGTGGAATGGGGAGAGGAAAATAAAGGCGGGAAGAGGAGAGGGGAAGAAGAGGAGAGTGGCGTCCATGGCCGAGGACTTGGCGAGCGGCTTTTACCGCCGGTTTTCCAGTACAGTGTTCCCATGGAATTGGAGCACCTCCTTGAAGACTTGGGCGTGGTGGGGGGCAGGAAACAGGAGGTGCCTGTGCGCAGCGGCAGGAATAGGGAGAACGAATGCGAAACCATGGAGTGTCCTCAGGGGAAAGTAGGTAAAAAAATCAGATGTGCAAATGGCTTTTGTTTCGTTTGTAATTTACTTCTTAAAGGGCGTTTCACCAGGTTACGTGAGACATTTTAGTCAGATACTGGAAGTGTTTGCGGGCCCAATGAAGAGCTTTGTACCACAATAGCTTTCTAATTGGTTCATTACGAGCCGCGAAAGCATGATGCCGGTGGGTGAGCTTGAAACCTTTGCCACTCGCAAGCCAGATTCCTTCCCTGCCCTCTTCGGTATCACAGAAACTCGGAGCCGGAAGATCACTGGACGTAGACGCATCAACACGCCATGCGCACGCAAGATTACACTATGTGCACATGACATGCCCAAGCCAGGTCGTGCGCACAATCGGTGTTGCATCGTTTCGGCGTTCACTCTATAGTGTACTGCCTGTTTCTGTGGGATGGAACCCTTTATGCGTTTGAAGAGGCTGGCATGTATCCTGTATCCTTACCACGACACAGCGCGTCGCACCGCTGGAACTTCTGTAAGGGACGATGCACCACGAACATGCTGAGCGTTGTCAGGGCTGGCACTGGCACGACGCTGGAACGGCGAGTACACGAACGCAAACAAAATATCGGCAGCTAAGTCTCGCATCGCTGTCGATTCTAAGAAATAAAGAAATAAAAGCGCGCACACATTTCGTTTGTATGTTTTAATATTTCTATTTCACGTACTATTTCACGGACTACTGTGACGTAGACAGGACCATTCCTTGTACTAAACCTCCCCACATTGGTGCGCGCACCCGTGAGATCAAGGGCAAGCGGCGTTCAGTCTGACATTTCACCTCCTTCCCGGGCGCGTAGCGTTGCAAATCTTGGCAGACGTGATCATTAGCGCGCAGCGCATGCATTACACTTCTAGCTCGAAACACTCAAACCTGGTAAGGGGCCCTTCATGGTGTTCACACAAAGAGGGGAAATTGACCCTGCGCGATTACACCCGGCCAATACGACGCTAACAGACCCTTCTGACCTTTTAGCGTTCTGACTATTGAATCCTGTGCTGCCCTTCGCAGCCATGCCGAAAAAAACAGACCCAGGAGCGTGTTTTTTCGATGGTGGACACTTAACTCACCATTCTGGACAATAAAAGGAGAGACCGTGTTCTGGAAACCGTGCCCGAAAGGGGACCATTGCATGGCTATGGTAAACCATTAACACCTTTGTGTCATCATAAAATATAACATTTGTTTGCTTTCCTGTCGTAGACCAGGTCGCGCACGTCTTTATTCGAAAATTTGAGTTTTTGCAAAAATTTATTGTGCCTATATTCACATTTTGGGGGGCCTAAAACTGTGTTTTGCCTGCCTATTTTTGGCGCCTAAAACGCGATTTTTAGTGCCTAAAAATCCGGCCTCTAATAATGACCTTAAACGCGCGTAAGTATGTTTATCTTGAGGTAGACACTTGCGCAGCCCGCACATAAGGGTGGATAGGACTCTGTTTGTTCTTGTAAGTTTTGCTACGTGATGTGCCTTTTTTCTCTCTTCTGAGACATGAAGGCCGAATGCGCTAACTGCGTCTGATGTATCCGTTGCATTGTATCTAGGGGCTCAGTCTAACTGTTCGTGACAGCTTTTTGAGCGGGCTCCCCTGTACTTGTACGTCTTGAAGCTGGAACAATTATTATTATTATTATTTCTAGCTGCAAACCCAACTACTCCCTATCAGCAACACAATCTCGATCGGTGAATTGCTGAAAAATCTCCGGATATGATGTGGGAAGTTGCAAGCAGTGAAACACGTCTACACTTCTGTGGAAGGAATAAATGGGTAAGAAATATAGAGCACCTGTAGAACTACTTGTAACTTCACTTTTTTGTCCGTTTTTAGGGCATGTTTATCGCTCAGCTATCAGAGGGGAGGCGAGGAGTGGCACACAGAAAACCACAGGCCACGAAGAAGCAGCAGCTAAGCAGGAAAAGTAGAGCACACACCTCACTCCAAATGTATATTCTGGAATCGGCATTTCTCACGTTGCAGCTAAGTAAATCGTATCAACAAGGCTCGGTTACTATAAATTATATTTGTAATATTTTAAAGATTTATTATGCCTTATTATTTGTTGTGTATTTTCTTTCTAAAAAGCATTTCAAGAGCTTTTACAACCTTATGTATGTATCGGTTGCAAGGCAGCGTATGTTGGAAGAGCCTGAATCAAAGCCAGTCTCACTCTGGATGCCTTTTGTTCTAGATGTGTACAGTAGTAGCCCGTTATGAGTTATTGAAGTGTGTTTTCTTTTTTGAGCTATTTTACCACTGGAGCCACGAGTTATTTACAAGATCATATATATGTTGTTTACTCGGCAAACTACGCTACTGTAAAACAAATCCTCAGAAGCCCAATAATTTTTAAGGCGGTCTGGGGCAGCGTCGTTCAGTCTGCCTAATTTACAGAAAAAAAAAAGATTGAGATTTCTCCCGTTCATTGGAAAAAAAGGATATTCCTCGTTTGCTGTTCTGTATCTGAACGTTAGAGGGATTTGCAGAACTTTATTGCGGAGATTGGTTTTGTACTTCCGTCCACTTATCTTTTTCTTTAACTGAGCCAAGAAAGAGAACTTGCTTTTCGAACGGAGATATCTATTAAGCGTACAAAAATACTGATGAAGGCATCTTTTCTAATCCGACGTCAGCAAGCAGTGACAGCGATACCCACGTATATGCTACGCCAACAAATGATGACGGAAACATTTATATTGCTTTGGACACCCTATGTAGCCGATGTGCGATAATGTTCACAGCTTGTGACGGGAAACACGGCAGTCAGAAAACGCAAGTCATGTTCGGTACTCATATAAACCTTCTTCTGCTTCGGCAACCTGCGGGAAGAAGGTTTTCAGGCTTTACAGTGGTTTTCGCACAAAGCGCATTACAAAATATAAACGCAATTAATTTTTATTCCTTTTTGACTGTGCCCAGATAAGTTCATGTATGATAACACTGAAGTCAAATTTTTAGTTTCCTTCTCCATTGCGTTAGAAATTGAGCGTAACTGCATATTTTAGCTCATTTCGGCTTAGATGTAGAAACGTGTTGTTTAATGCATGGTCGGCTGTGTTGGAATTTTTACACTTCGTTTTTGAGGGAGGCATGATGAACTGAAATCACCGGCTGCTCTATGTCTCACTTAAATCCACACTGTTCCTTTGCTTTCCAGGGAGACATCATATATGGCTTTGGACACGTATAGGTTTGCAATGCATGCTCTCATTGGTGAGTTGACCTCATTCCCCATATTGACTACTTCTAAAACCTTCTGAACTGAAACGTTGTATAAGCTGTTACCAGCAGAAATTTCAGGATTAACGTTAAACCATTCAAAAAGCAAGGGATCATTAGGTACCTTTACGGCATAATTGAGGTGTCGTTTTCAACAATAAAGCATTATGGTTTGGTTAATAGGATTTTTTTTTACAGATGCTCCCAAGTGAACCAATAGGGACCGTGCATTTCTGGGGGAAAAGAAGGCCTCACATGTGCGGCAGCGAGCACGAAAACATTGTTATGAGTGAAGAGACGTCTCCAGAGAAGGCACTAGTCATGTGCCTATGCCTCTATTACATGAAAGATTTGACATATCCGGCAGTATATGGCCAAGGTTTCGTCCAGTCATAAATCCGGGTTCAAGCAACGAGTCATCAGTGGCACAAACAGGATTAAGGATTTTGTTCACTGCATTGCTCATTGAAATGGACGATGTATACCGACTTAAGCTTCCTCAGCAATATAAGACATTTAAGCTGTAAAGTGTGTAACTTCTGTTTTTAGCTATCGTTTCGTTGCACCGCGTTTTATGGGAGTGTATACAACATGAATAAAAGAAAATATATGGGTCGTATATCTTCTGTTGCTTATAATCTTCGCGTTTCTTGGAATAAAACGCCAGATAACTTTAATTTGATAACGTATTTTTGGTCAACAACGGGAAAGCTGAATGACTGACAGGGGAAATACTGTCCTATCACCCCATACATCGGGCACATGGTTCGCTATCTTCGGACGCCCAGCGTGGCACAGCGTGTTTGATATAGCATTCGCCCATTTGTGCAAAGAAATAGGGAGAGGCTTGTTTACACATATTGTTTTGCATCCTTGAAATGCACCAGGGCTTACCCAAACCGTTTGTTAATGGATTAGTTTCAGTGTCAATGGCGGGAGTGTCGTGCGTGATCTCTCTGCGGAACATTCAGCAATTGCTTTGCCCACCTGCTGCTAAGGCGGAGAGGAAAAAAAAGTCACAGTTTCGCCACAAGGCGAAGCAATGAATGCGATAGCAACAAATTGGAATGTAAAGCGACGAATGGCAAGCAGGTCGAAACGTGCAGCGCGCTGCTCACGCACACATGACGCACGAAAACAACACGCACAGGACAAGAGCGAACTAAAAAAAAAATGCCCCCCACCTCCCCGAAGGGAATCGTGAGGAAATGCGAATGCATTTCGCGCGCGCTTCACTCCATTTATACATGGTGGTTGTGGTTCGAAGAAGGAAAACGCGCCTAATTTCTGCAGCCCGGTCGGGAGCACGGCGCAGCGCCTTTTTTTTTTTTTTTTTTATCGCGGTAGCTCCGCTGAGGATGGATGGATGGATGCTATGAGCGTCCCCTTTATAACGGGGCGGTGACATGTCTGCCACCAGGCTCGAAAAAAAACTTTCTTTTTATGGTGGCCTAATGCCTTATCTACATTGATTAAATCTATGTTATTACAGCAAAGAAAAATATAAGTTATATAAGTTATATATATAAGTTATATATATATATATATAAATATAAGTATAAGTTTATATAAATATAAAATATAAGGGCTCCCGCGATGCGAGCGCCCTCACGCGCCAGAGCGCGCTCCTCCTCTCCACTTTGCTAGGGGCGAGGATAAGCGCGCGCGCCCGCAGCTTTTGCTATGGGAGAGAGAGTGAGAGCGGAGAGATAACACCTGCCGGCGCGCGGATATGGTGGCTAGAGCGGGAGGTGTCAGCAACGGCGCGCCGGAGAGGGAGGAGGAATAAACTTTTATTGAAACCAGCAGTTCACTTGGCTGGGCCTAGGCCTCCCACGTGGGTACGTCGAGGTCTTGCCTCTTCGCCGCCTCGCAGGCTTGCTGGGTAGCCCATAGTTGGTCGTCGAGTTGGGAGCTGCGCAGGGCGGCGTGCCATCTCGACGAGAGGGTCTCGGTGTCAGTGGACGGGTATTGGGGTTTACATTCCCACAGCATATGCGGGAGCGAGGCTATCTGGGTCTTGCAGATCTTACAAGTGTGGTTAGGATAAATGTCTGGGTATATTTTGTGGTATCGATACAGTGATGGGTACGAGTTTGTCTGTAACAGGCGGAGGGTGGTTGCCTGTGCTCTGTTTAGCTTTTGTGATGAGGTTTGGGGAAGGTTCTTCTTTCGAGATAAAATGCCTTCGTGATGTCGTTGTAGCTGGTGAGGCGATCGCGTTCCGCGGGTACACCTGCGCTGTCTCCGGCACGGTTGACTAGGCCTCGTGCTACGGAGTGTGCGACCTCGTTGAGGTTGGTGAGGTGCGGATGGACGTCGCCGGCGTGTGCTGGAATCCAGACGAGCGTGATTTGGTTTTCTGGTGAGTGAGAGGCTTGGATTAGGATGCGCAATGCTTGCTGTGAGATGCGACCTTTGATGTAATTGTTGACCGCCGTGCGGGAGTCGCTCACGATAGTGTGGCAGTATGGGTCGAGGGCCGCCAGGGCGATGGCGACCTCCTCGGCCGTCTCGGCGTTTTGGGTTACGATGCTGGCAGCGAGTTTGAGCGAGCCGCCTTGTGTGGTAGCCGCTGCGAAGCGGTGTCCGTCTTGGTATTCAGCTGCGTCGACGAAGGTGACGCCACTGGTAGCACCGTGAGCTTTGATGAGGGATGCGGCACATGCCTTCCGTCGTTCCTTGTTGTATTCAGGGTGCATGTTTTTCGGAATGGGGTCGGCGTGTAGCCAATCCCGAACGCGTCCTGGGATTGGGTGTTTGTCTCCGTGTTGGCGGTGGTAGGTGATGCCGAGTTTGGTCAGAATGTGTCTGCCCGTTTCTGTGAGGGTGAGGCGCTCCAGATGGGACCGGCGCTGCGCTTCGATTAATTCATCGAGAGTGTTATGGAGTCCCAATTGAAGTAGAAGTTCCGTGCTGGTGTTGCTTGGTAGTCCGAGGGCAAGCTTGTAGGCTCCGCGAATGATGACGTCCAGTTTGGTCTTTTCTGCTTTGTACCACGTATAGAAGGCGGCGACGTACGTAATATGGCAGATGAATGAGTGGACGAGGCGGATAAGGCTTTCTTCCTTCATGCCCTGCCGTCGGTTTGTCACCCTCTTCAACAGCCGCGACGTGTTGGCTGTCTGCCGGAGGATCTTGGATATAGCCGTTGAATTAGCACCGTTGGCTTCGATGGTCATGCCAAGGACCCGAATTGTGGAGACAACGGGTACGGTGCCGCCGTTCCTTGTGTGGAGTTGGATGTCTTCGTATTGACGTTTGTGCGTAGAGCGCAGCGGCGGGCGTCCGCGGAGCGTGGGGCGGTATAAGAGAAGTTCCGACTTGCTGGGTGAGCATCGGAGTCCCGTGCCTTGTAGATAAGTTTCGACGGTATCTATGGCGTTTTGCAGAGCGGTTTCGATTTGGCCGTCGCTACCCTTCGCGGCCCATATAGTTATGTCGTCGGCATAAATGGTGTGTTCAATGCCATCGAGCTTCAGGAGTTCCTGCGCTAAACCGATCATCACCAGATTAAACAACATTGGGGAGATGACGGAGCCTTGCGGGGTGCCCGCGCCACCGAGAGCGTGTTCTTCCGACTGAATGTCCCCAACCGAGAGGAACGCCCGTCTGTTGGACAGAAAGTCTCGCACGTAGTTATAGGTGCGTTCGCCAAGGTTGAGTAGTGAGATGCGTTGGAGGATGGCGGAGTGCGCGACGTTATCGAAGGCGCGCTCGAGATCGAGTCCCAAGATCGCCTTCGTGTGTCGGGATTTGCCATCGAGGATTTGGTGTTTGAGTTGAAGCATGGCATCCTGGGTTGAGAGGTGTGCCCTGAAGCCGATGATCGAGTGGGGGGTATGCGGTCGTGTCTTCGAGATGGGAGTTTATGCGGGCAAGGAGCGCATGCTCCATAACCTTGCCTACACACGAAGTTAACGAGATGGGGCGGAGATTGGCCAGGCTGGACGGCTTGCCAGGTTTTGGAATAAGGATTATCTTGGCCGTTTTCCACGACTGGGGAATGGATCCTTGGCGCCAGCAGTCGTTAATGTAAGCAGTGAGCTGTTCCACCGAAGGGATCGTCTAGGTTTCTTAGGGTTTTGTTGGTGACGCCGTCCGGGCCGGGGGCTGAACGGCTGTTCAGCTTGCGCAAGGCAGCGTGTATCTCGGCCACGCTGAAGTCTTCATCGAGGGTCGCATTCGAAGACCCCGCGTACAGATCGTGAGGGCTTGCAGGGCTGGACGGGATGTACTTTTGGCATAAAGTATTAGTTACGTGGTCATGGCCGCGTGCCTTGGTTTCTGTGAATAGGAGTTTGGTGAGTTTGTCTTGCTGTTGTGATCGGGTGTTGGTTTTGTCGAGCAGATGCTTGAGGATTTTCCACGAGCTTGACTGGTGGAGTTTCCCGTCGAGTGAGTTACAAAGCTCCGTCCACTGTTGTTGGTTGAGGACGCGGCAGTGTTCCTCGATATGTTTATTGAGTACCGCCACTGTTTTCCGGAGTCTTTTGTTAAGTCGCTGACCTTTCCAGCGAGTGAGGATGGACGATTTGTCTTCAATGAGATGAGCAAGCCGACTGTCCATGCGTTCGGTTGGAGCGTCGGTCTGCATAGTGCGTGTGGCCAGTTTGATGTCAGATTGGAGGTCGCAAGACCATGACTCGATATCGGAAATTGAGGTGTCTGTCGCCTCTGCAGTGCGGTGTTTGCGGAAAGCGTCCCAGTCCACCCATGTGAACTCCCTCGTTCTTGTCAATAGTGCTGTGAGGTGTGGAAGAGTGATTTCGAGGATCGAGTGATCACTACCGAGGTCGCATTGAGTATTGCGCCATTGAACCTCCCCTACGTTGTTGACGAACGTGAGGTCAGGCGTGGTGTCTCGCGCGGTGGAGGTGCCGAGGCGCGTGGGGAAAGTCGGGTCGGTAATGAGCGTGAGGCCAAGATCGTGGGTGTCCTGCCACAGGTGACGGCCCGCAGCGGAGCTGTGTTTATAACCCCAACCCGTGTGCGGGAGGTTGAAGTCACCGCCAATGACGAGGGGGCAGCTGCCTGCGGCGTTTAGAGCCTTTTTGAAGAGTGCGAGAAAGCGGCTGTGGCGTAGGGACGGGGCGTTATAGATATTGAGGATGAAGATGCTGTTTGTGCGCTTTTTGTGCGGGAGAAGTTCAATGAAGAGGTGTTCTGAGCGACGGTCATGGAGATCATGCTCGATTGTGGTGATTTTGTTACGAACGAGAGTGGAGACTCCATGTGGGGCATTGGTGGCGTTGAAGGGTTGGTATCCGGGTAGTGTTGCAATGTGGTGTGTCTCTTGAAGTATGACCACGTCCGGCGGACGCGAGTGCGTACGCAAATGTTGGCGAAGAACGGGCTGTTTTTGGAGGTAACCGCGACAGTTCCATTGCCAAATCACTGTATCGGTGTTAGTGTGGGCCATGATGGGGGGATCGAGGAGGCCGCCAGCGGCAGAGCAGAAACGTCGTGGGCGACGTGGTTAGTGTCCATGTTTATGGCAGGGGAGGTGGCAGTAGGTTGCGAAAAAAGAGTCTGGAGGCTATTTTCCATAGCGGTAACTCGTTGCACGACCGCGAGTAGTGCTTTGTGAAGATTTTCGACGGCTGCTCTGTAATGACATTAGCGTATCCTTAACTTCGGAACGCACCTGCCCTATAGCTCCTCCCTGGAGGGCCCTCTTCTTTGTGGCCGGTGGCGGGGGTGCTTCCGAAGACATGACGCTGGGGGGTGTCGTGAGCTTGGGGTATGAATTGTGTTTTGGGTTGTTTGAGGCTTTGAACCTCCTCTGTGAGTTTCTGTATTAGTTCGCGCATAGCCATATTTTCTTTCTTAAGCTGGTCAATGACTGTACTGTCTGCGTTTGTTTTAGGTGTAGGGGGGGGATGTAGTCGGACCCTCTCGCGAGCTGCCTTGCACAGCCTTTGCGAAGCTCACCTTTGCTGATTTTTGTCCTCCTTTTTGGGTCGACCGGGATCTCGACTGGGAACGGCCTGCTCCGGTGCGGGAGTGGGATCGCGACTGGTGCTTGCCGTCCGTGGGGGGGAAATCACTGGCTTGAGGAGTGGACTGTTGTGTCATCTTCTGTTCCCAGAGGCGTTTGCGAATGACATAAGGTGTCTTGTACTTGGCCACGCACTCTTTGTCCGCCGTGGGGTGCGGTCCACCGCACAGCGTGCACTTGGGGGTGCACTGATGGTCTTCGTTGGGATTGTGGGCACCGCAGCCCCTGCAGATGTTGTTGTTAGGAAACGGGCAAACGTCCATGCGGTGCCCAAGACGGCCACAGTGGTAACATATGTCGATTTGCTTGCGGTATAAGGAGCATGGGATTAGCGTTGCGGCCGTAGCGAACCTGGAACGGCACGCTCGGCCCGTCGAAGGCGATGACGACAGTCGTGGTTGTACCGATGCGCTTGGTGGCCAGGGCTAACGGGTTGCGGGCGTTCACAACGTTTGCGTCAATATCCTGGGCACTATCTGTGAGGGGTATGCCCCGTATAACCCCTTTGGTAGTGTTGTCAGGGGCTGCCTCGTAGGCGTTGACTTCGTGAGTGATTCCGTTGACGTGGATAGATTTGAGGCGCACGTATCGGTCGGCGTTGTGCGGGTGGGGGGGTGCTGATCACGATGATATTTTGTTGGGCATTCGGACAGATGGTGTCTTCCTGGCTCTCCGCCGGGGTGATCTTCGTTGCGTCGAAAATAGCTGCAGTCACTGTGGGGCTGCCGACTTTGGAGATGTGAAGTCCGCCTTTGGGTCGAAGTATGATCTTAATCTCGTCTTTGGGTAGCGGAGGCATGCGTCCGGCCTTGAGAACTTGAGCTTTGACGTTCTTTTTGGGGTTGGGTTTAGAGCCGGATTCTTGTGTTTGGGGTGAGTCGCTGGGAGATGAGTTCCTGCCACGTCGTCCGGCGGGGCGGCGGGAACGGGAGGTATGCCAGCCCATCTCGGCGGTCAACTCGTCTTGGGTAATGTATTCGCCTTCTACATGAACTTCCATCGTTCGTGAGGTGAGTACGGAACTGGCCCGTCGACGAGAAACGCGCGCGAAGGCACGCCTCGTAGCCGGCACTCAGTAGCCGGCGAACTTGGTAAGCCCAGCACTTGGAGTACACGCTTAGGCTTAAACTGCTGCGACGGCGTGGTCGAGGCACAAAAGCACTTATATATCGGCGAGAAGGAGTGTCCCACCTGAAAATTAGGTGTCCGTGGAATCCGGGATGTCTTCACGGTTCTGATGATATAAGATTCAGGTCGATGGTCGCCAGAATTAGCTGCGAAATCATTTGAGGAAATCGGAGCCGATGCGAACACGTCCGCACACTAGGCGATCGTAGCGCCCTCCACCGCGCGCCGGAGAAGCAATATTCGTTCAGGAAGATGCACCGACGGCTCGCGGAGCCGACAGCAGCGCCACCGCATCGGTGCGTCTCGCGGCGGCTCGGCGGCCTCGCGGCTCCGAAATGCCATCCGCGCGCTGGCTGACGTCCGCTGGGGGGTATTTCGTACGGACGCGAGGCCTTTTTTGCGTCCACGACTTCTTAGAACGTACACTAACCATATGAAGAAATAGCTTTTGATATTATGCAAACATCAATGATGCTGGCTCCACAAAAGCTTTCGTAATTGTTTCTTACTGCTGTAGCTGTGTGTGGAGTGCAACGGTTGGAAAACAGTGCCCCTCGACTTATGCAGTGAGTAGTCGTTTACGGGGCCTATTGCTGCTTTTATAATAAATGCGATACACTTCTTAGCGATCTTCTACCACTTCGAGCGTACTGTCTTTCTATCCCTCCGCCTATCTATCCGTCCATCTGTGTCTGTCTGTCTATCCGTCTGTTTGTTTGTTTACGTTCGTCCGTCCATCCGTCTGCCTGTCTGTCTGTCCGTTCGTCTGTCCGGCCGTCCGCCCAACCGTTCGTCTGTCTGTCTGTATTTCTGCCCATCTATCTATCAGTCCGTCTGTCTGTCCGTCAGCGCATGAAAACAACAAACTCGTAAGTGCGCCGTCAGTGCGATGTAGCTATGATGTAGCAGACGACGATGCAGCTATGATGTAGACGACGATGTATACGATGTAGCTATGATGTAGCGGAGCTCGGCTTTCTTGCGGGGCGCAGTCGACCACAAAAATAAGGCGCGCGACCGCGGGTCCGGCGACAGCAACGGACTCAACTTCACTATAACGTCACGACAGAAAATGTTTTATATATAACAACGAGATCAGCAGCAACACCGGCTTAACACTGTCGTTCGCCGCATATGTATGGTATGTGGTGTCTTTCGAAACCGCGACATGCGTTTCTCGCCGCTAACAATGCAATGCACGTTTATCGGTTGGAAATTGCGACATGCCTCTCTCGCTCACAAAAAACGTAACGCATGTCCATCGGTTGCGAGAAACGCGCAATGCGTTTCCCGCTTTAGTAGACAGCGTGCCATAATCGCGTTCGCTGACTAGGCAATTTGATTTCCCGCGAAGCGCCGGCGCGCCGGTTGCTACGGCAACGCTCGCCCTATGCTCCCGGAGACGACGAGCGCGCCACCGGTCGGTTTCATGAAAGAGCGCGGCACCGAATCGCACGGCGCTGCCCCGCCGATGCTGACACCTCCCCCTCTAGCCACCGTAGCGCGGACACCTCCTCAACCTACCCTCCTCCCCGCGGACAACGCCGGCCAACGCCGGACAACGCCGCCTGACATAGCCCGACTAAGAAATGCATTCGCATTTAAAACAGCATTGTCGGCGGAGCTTGCTTCGGAGGAGCGACCCAAGCCGACAGCGACCGGTGCTTCAAGCTGACTGGTATCTGCCCCCCAAGGAGAGACGGGGGAGGGAGTGCGGCTCGCCGCACTTCGTCTCTTTCCTCCTTTGGCGCACATGCTCGGCGACATCTTTAAGCGTGTATAATGGTCACGACGTAATAAGCGTGGCAAGTGTACCGTATGTCACGCCTGCTATGCGTGAAGAGAGGCTCCCTGATCACTTCTAGTAGGCGTGATCGGTAAGCGTGGAGAAACCTCACGCATACCTTAAGCGTGTAAAAAAACTTAAAACGCACGCTTAGGTAAGCGTGGGATTTTTTAGAGTGGTGCCAGCCGGAGCAAAATTCTAGCGCTATAGCGCTAGAATTTTGCTCCGGCTGGCACTATCGCATTACGTGTGTGTTCCGAGTGCAAGGCATGACTGACAGATTGTAACCATAAATAATGGAGTACAGTAACCTGGGACAAGTTGGTAATCATTCGTTATGTTACAGCGCGAAAAGAACAAGAAAACTTACTAAGGCACACATACGACAGGACAGGTCGTCCTTTGTGCGTGTTCGCTAGCAATTATGGAAGCAGCTGATAGTTGCCGCTTTGTCTATGGGCCCTTCTTTCTATACGAATAGTAGAGTTTATAGCAGAACTTACGCGAGCACCAGTGATAGCGCTGGAAGGTTCGATGACTAATGTAGAAAGGACGACGCGTTCCACCGATGAACTCGACAGCCGACGACCGTTCTCGCCGCTATCAGTGTACAGTGTGCTCTTCACTTCCTGGGCACAACTGCGCCCGAATAAAGAGCTTCGTCCTGAAGCTGCTGCCTTCGTGAACGTCACAACGATAAGCCATGATTTTACAGCCGCCAGATTTGCTCACCCTAATGAACCATTCTTTGGTCGACGTGAATTCGCCGGTCCTCGGTATGAAGCCGCTGCTCACCGCATTCTGACTGACAGCTCCCGTCTTATTCACCGGCGCCCCTCTCGCGTCTCTCTGGCAGAGCGCAAGATCATCGAGGAAAGCGTGTCAGACGTTCTTGCTCGAGTAGCTGGTCCTCCCCAGTTGCTTTAGTGCAAATATTTTCGTCGATTACCACGCGCTGAACAAAAGAACGTACAAAGATAAATCGCAGCAATACAATCAATCGTTTTGCAAGCAAGCCAATCAAGGTTCTAGGGCACCTAGTCAGGAACGAAGGGACCTTGCCGCCGTTTTCGACTTTCCCCGTCCGCTGCGCCAAAGAGACCTGCAGTTTTCTCGACTTAGCATCTCACTTCGGGCGCTTCGTAGGCGACATCGCAGAGCTTGCGTCTCCGTTCCGTCAACTACTCGCAAGTAACGTTTGGTCCGAGGACTGTGAAAGTGCTTTCTTGGCGTCGAAGCAAGGCCTGACATCCGAATTGCCACTTCCATCCACCCACCATCCTTCACTCTGACGCTAGCAGTCATGGTCTCGGTACCGCTCACCTGGACAAGACCTCGCGCTTACGAGTAGTTTCTCACGCAAGTCGTTCTTTTACACCATACATTACACCATAATCGAGCATGAGTGCCTTGCTGTTGTTTGGGCAGTACAAAAATGTCGCCCTTATCTCCACGGCCGCGACGTAATATTCGTTGCCGACGCACCGTCCTGGCTTTAGTCGCTAAAAAAATTGATCGGGTCGCATTGGTCGCTGGGTGCTTCGCTTGCAGGAGTACGATGACGCCGCTTCGCGGAAGCCGCTTCATACGAGTTTGCGACGCTGACAATTTCGATGATCTCGTTGCGTCAGCGGCGCCAACGTTCCCGGTGTCGGGGTGCTATCACCCCCTGTACGGTCGTTTGCGCCTCATGGCGCGCGCGTCTCGCGTAGAAGCCGCAGCTCGGGTTGACAGCAGCAGAGCGGGAGGTGGCGTTGTGCCAACACCACCTAGACTATTTACAAGGCCCATTCACACCCCTCTCTCCAGACGGCATACGTCACGCTAGTTGTCCGACTCTCCAGTGGCCGGGGACGCGTCGCTCAGGTGGTGGTGTTGGTGACCCGCGCACTTTTTTACCCCGAACGGCGGACAAGCCACGACAGGTTTGCCTTTCATCACTACCTGTTTCGCTGGTTAGACTGCGTTAGGCTTGGTGCTGCGTCGCACTGCTCTGAGCCTTCGTCCGTTGCCACGTGTGTTATTTGATCGGTGTTGCATTGTGAGTATGTGATTACACTTTGATCAGTGCGACATGGAACGTTGTTGTGTTCCCGGGTGCCGCGGCAATTATGACAGTGGTCCCAAAGTGCGCGTCTTCGCATTCCCCAAGGATGAAGCTCGGAAGAAGTCTTGGATGAAAGCCATTCCGCGGAAGGATTTCACACCAAGTATACACTCCAAGGTGAGAAACTGCTGAAATTTGTTCTCTTACCGGCTGTATCGCATTACTGGTATTCTTCCTCTGTTACTGTTGAACGGAGCGAGTATCGTGTGTGGTGATCGTAGTTTTATCGCGCTTCAGGTTGGGCAGTGCGATAAAATAGAGCAGAAATACTCACGGTCATGTCAAAGTTCCCACTATCCCGTTTCATACGAAAGTTAATTAAGTCACTTCTATGCTTGGCGCAGGTCTGTGAACTTCACTTCCTCGAGGCTGACTTCATCACAAAGCATTTCGACTCAGCGAGAGGGTGCGCCTAGTGTCAGATGCTACACCATCGGTGTTTCCGAACTGTCCGTCCTACCTGAGCACAAATCGCAATCGTCGAGACGTCTCGAAACGAGCTCGAATAGAAGACGAGGCCTTGAGCAAAGCCATGAATGACTCTATATGCACACAAAGAAGCGAAGAGGAGAGAAATGCTGTGTCCTCTTTCGCAGAATTAAGAGGCAAGCTTTCTGCTGTCTGCAGTAATGATTTCTGGACTATCAAGGCCAATGATCGTTGTGTGATGTTTCTCCGCATCGAGGATAATCCTTCACCACATGTGAGGTTTTCCGTCACTGTGCTTGCTGATCTCTCACTTGCAGTCTCAGCAGGTATGATTAAGCTGGTTTCACTACCTTACGGAGGCGCAGTTCCAGACGCAGTGCGTGACATCCGGACGTTGTCCTCACTGCTCCAGCAGCTAGAAAACCACATGACTGAGACGTCTGAAGTTGCAAGTGCGTCGAAAACAGCGTCAGTGTTGCAGCATATCGGCTCATTATTGAATGAACTGTCCCAGGACAGTGACGCGACCGAAGAACACAGTGCTTTGTTTCGTCTGCTAAATGAACAAATAGCTCTCGCACTCGCTGCCCCCCATTCGCCGCTACAGTGCTGAAACATTGGTGTTTTCTAGCATCCTGCACTCCATATCTCCGCACGCCTATAACATTGCCAGATCAGCGTCGACGTTGACGTTACCCCATCCTTCAACTCTGCGCCGCGTTTGGTCCAAGTATGGAGGTAATCCACTAAAGGAACAAAACGAAGCCAACTTCCTTTCCTACATTCGAGAAAGAGTGAAGTGCATGCAGCCGCACGAAAAGACGGTGACGCTAATGGTTGATGAAATCCACATCAAGCCATACTTCGATTATAAAGGGGGCAGCATCGTTGGATCTGAAGCCAATTCTCAAGCGGCAGCCACAACTGCTCATGTTTTCATGATTCAGTCACTCCTGTCATCGAACAAAGGTGTCCTTCATATTCTACCAGTTTCTAAAATGACCGCCGAAATCCTACATGAGTTCTGCAAGAAGATCATTTTAGAGGTAGAATCTATGGGCCTCATGGTCATTGGTGTGATTATTGATAACAATTCCCTGAACAGGAAAATGATGTCGTTTTTCACAGAGAAACGTAAAGTAAGCATCGTGTATCCTCATCCAGCCGACAAAGATCGGCCTCTTTTTTTATGTCGTAGACCCTGTGCACATACTCAAATGCATCAGGAACAACTGGATAAACCAGAAAAAACGAAGGAACATGCTTCTACTTCCCTGAAGTGAGCCTGTCTGGCATATTGCCCAATGGGCCGCCTAGAATGAAAGCAGCATCATTCGAAGCCGTACGGCAGTTATATTCATTGGAGCAGACGTCGCTTCTCAAGCTAGGCTACAAGCTAAATTCCAAAGCAATCAATCCAACACTTATGGAGAGACAAAATGTGAAGTTGGTGTCAAATGTCATTAATCCGTTTGTATCAAACGCACTTGAGATGCGTGGCGATGCCCTTGAAACAACATGTGCTAATTCAACAGCCCTCTTTATCGACATGATAACGACGTGGTGGAAAATCGTCAACGTGAAGACCCCTTCGAAAGGTCGCCGACTGAACGACACCCTTCAAAATCCAGTGAATTCCACGGTGGATCAACAGCTGGTTTTCCTAAGTGGTATGGTTGAGTGGCTGGACGCCTGGAGCAGCGTCAACATGAGCAGTGGCGTGGCTGCTTGACAAGGGAAACACATTCGGCGTTGAGGCTCACTTGCCACTCTCGTGTTGAGCTGTCGCGCTACTGTTTAGAAGAACTGAAGTTCAAGTATGCTTTGCTAGGAAAATTTCAAACTGACACTCCTGAAGATCGCTTCGGTCGTTACCGTCAGCTTGCTGGAGCACAATACCATGTTTCCGTGCGGCAGCTTCTGGAATCTGAAAAGAAAATTCGTCTGCAAAAGCTGCTGATGCTTCCGCAGCCAGACAGCAACAGCGAAAATGACACAGAAGTATCGCAACACAACTTTTCTGTTCACATCTCAAGTGATGAAATTTCCAGCCCAAGGCATGACATGGAGGTCGTTGCCTATATCGCTGGATATTGTGCTCATTCAGCTCTGAAGAAGCTGTCGTGCGCAGTTTGCAGCAGTATGCTCGTTCTCGAAAACAGGAACATAGATGTGGAAGCTAACACAATGATTGACAACTTGTCAAGGGGAGGCTTAAAGTTTCCGCAGCCATGTACTGTGCACATGGTGCTGGTGACCAACGCTTGTTGTCGAAAAGCTCACCAAAGGAGAAAATGCAAAGGCTTTTCTCGCGTCGAACAACCAACGTGGCATTGTCAGCTCCATTACCACATCACTGCTAGGAGATGTTGAGCTGGAGACTTGCGAAAATGGCCATACCTCTGAGACTATCGTGAGACATGCAGTGCGTGTTGCAACAAATGTCGCTTTGAACAACTTTTGTAGACTTCGAAACGACACCATCCAAAGCACCGCAAAAAAAAGGCTGCTGACAGAAAAATCAAAACCCTGAACAAGAAATGAGGTGGGATGGTTTTAGCCTTTTGTCCTAATAAAACAATTTCTACAAATGCATTTCTGACTCTGTTACAGTTTGATGCCTGTAACGTGTAAAGGCAGGCGTAAACATTTAAGAACCTGACTTAAAGCTACAGAAAACTACATTATCCGGATTATACACAAGTGCGCTTGTTCAGGTCTCGAAATACAGACCGCGCAGGGAAAAAAAGAAAATAAAAATAAAAAAAAATTAGACCATCTCCCGCTAAAGGGAACTATGTGTAGATGTGAAGCAGCGGGCGCTAACGCTTACACTGGCGGCGGCGTTGACGCTGGCGCTCATCGCAGCGTAGCGCAGGAGAGAAAACTGGGGAGGCGCAAAGCAGGCAGTGATGGAGCAGTGTTTCCTACTGGAACATGCCAATCGCTGCTAATGGGCAATGAGAAACAGAAGACTCCGACTGGACACAGAGACCCGCACTCCGCTTTTAGTTAACGCGCACGCTGCGAATTTTTATTGTTCAACAACGCACAGGAGAAATCTCCCACCGGCACCACCTTGGAGGTCAAGATCCATTGCCATATATACGGGGTGGCCAGTGAACGGTTGTGCAGCGCGAGCAGTCGGTTTTTTCAACCAAGAAACTCGCTAGCAGACGCTGCCTGCGTCGGCGTCGCGAGGCGAGAGAGGGGGGGAGCGTAGGAGAGGAGAGAGAGGGGGGTGACACGCATGCGCAGTGGGAGTGTGAACGCCGTGGGCAGGGATGCGTAGAGGAGAGAGGGGGGGAGCGTAGGAGAGGAGAGAGAGGGGGGGGGGACGCGCATGCGCAGTGGGAGTGTAGACGCCACGGACAGGGATGCCTAGAGGAGAGAGGGGGGGGAGTGTAAGAGGGGTAGAGAGGAGGGGAGGCGCATGCGCAGTGAGGGTGTGGTTGCCGCGGGGAGGGATGCCTAGAGGAGAGAGAGGGGGGAGAGGAGGTTTTTATTTTTAATTTTTTAAAGGGTTTGCGCATGCGCAGTAAGGGTGGGCACGCGGCAGACCACCACCACCGGATTAAGCTTTGCCATAAGATGCTTCACATCTAAAACACCGGCTTTCAATAAGCGCCCATAGCAGGTATAACGAGAACGAGTGGCGACGACGGCCGTGGTGCAGCTGGGCAACTAGCGTGACGTCACGCTCTCCCTGGAGGGGCCTTGTCCATAGTCTAGGTGGTGTTGGTTGTGCTCGCGCGGGTGATTATCATCATCATCATCATCGTTAAGGTTACCGTGGTAGCGCCAGCAGCGCCGCTGGGCGGCGAAGCTGGTGGGCGAACGGGAAAAGTTCAATCTCTTTGGCGTTGGGGCGGCGATCGGGACGGACGTCTCCTGCAAGGGGTAAGCGGGATGCGACAGCCGCGGGTCGCTTCCCGTGGGCCCCTCGTGGTGAGTCGACCGTCGGCGACGCCACCTTCGCGTCACCTTGTGTTTGTTGTTATGTTGATTGAGTGTATTGGAATATTGTATAAGGTTGTGTTTTAGCGTGTTTGATTTGCTTGATTCGGCTAGCGAGCTCGTTCCTGTAAAAGTAGTTAAATAAATGTACACGATGTTGGTTTGGTTCGAACGTGTCTACTGTCTCCCTGTGCTCCGAGAGCGGCGCTCTCATCTCACAGACCCCACACCGGATAACGTAGCCTTTTAAACTGGGCGGCGGAAGGACGTGAACTTTAATCCGTTATTTTTGCTGTTCGAGAATCCACCTCGGCAGACAGCCACTGCGTTCGTGATGGTTTACTGTACAAGAAGACCATGTGCGCTTGCCGGCGACACCGGTAGGGCCGGAGACGCTACGTTTTTAAAATTAACAGCGCAAAAAACGGACGGCCACTCAAAGGAAACACACAGGACAGCGCTTGTCCTGTGTGTTTCCCTTGAGTGGCCGTCCGTTTTTTTGCGCTTTTAATTTTAAGTATGCATAACCAACTAGCCCAGTCAGCTACAGGCTACGTTCATCTGCTCTGCACACCATGCAAGATGACACCACTTCGGGGCACCTGGGAATGACGCTTACTATCCATCGTACACAGGAACGCTCTCACTGGCCATGCATGCGACAGTCGGTTGAGCTGTATGTGGCCAGTTGTACCTAATACTAGCCGCACATAATTTTCACAGAAGGTCCAGCTGGACATGTACATCCTGTGACGCCTCTGTTATGGTCGGACTTTATGGCTGGCGTGACTTGGACGATCGGAATTATTTCGCCAGTCTGCCCTGCTTTATTCCCGGGTCAGCGTTCCTCGATGTGCCCCTGTAGCGGCGACAACACGGCAATCATGCTCTGAGCCCTATAGCGCACCTCGTCAAACCCCTTTGGACACTCCCGACCGACTTTGACGATTGTATTGCCTGGGAGGGGTTGTTTGCAGTCGAGGCGGTTTGCTTTGTTCATCGTGCTACGAGACGCACCGAACAATCAGCCGAGAACTTGGTGTCCATATTTAGACACGTTTCCCACACTCCGAAGTGCCTTCGTGGCCCACCCGGGTGCTAGCCGTCAGCATTCAACACTGCACCTGACTAAACAGCTGGTCTGCACGTGCGACACCACGAACCGGTCATTGTGCTGTGCTGTGTCTTGTGATGTCTGCCTTGCCGCTGGACGAACTGGGCGTGTCTCTTCCCTCTTTCCAGGGTTGGGAAGGAGGCGGCGTTTGACCTTCCCCTTTTTGAGGCGGAGATGAAGACTACATCTTGATTGGACTATCCTGGACTTAATTGTTTTCCCGTGCAGGGAATCTTGGGAAGACCAAGGCCTTAAAACGCGAGCGCCGAGACGCTCCAGAGATCTTCCTGCATCATGTAAAAACACGCTACCTTCAGTATGTAAATACTGTAAATAAACGTTCCTGTTATCAGCTCCGGCTATTCCGCTCGACTTCTCCCTGAGACTTGGCTGGTTCTGGTCCTATGGTCAGACCCCCCGACTACATCAACTGGTTGGCAGCGACGGGATGTCCCATGCATGACTCGGGCCTCAACTATGGTGAGTGCTTGACTTTCTTTGAGATTTGCCAGGTTTTAGCTTTTGGAGTTTTTTCTAAAACTGGTTGAAACTTCTGTGCGTATAGGCTTCGTTGTACCGCTACCATACGTCACAGCATTTCACCAGATTTTAGCTTTCATGTTCTGAACCGGCTGTAATTTTGCCGTGGGTGTAGGCTTCGCTTGTTCGCTTCCTAACGTCACATGTTACACAGGCAAGTTCGCCGCGGTTACGATCGACCACGGTTAACCGCGTGGAACCGCGGTTAGCGCCAACCACGGTTCGCCGATGTTACACAGCGCAAACGCGCCCTCGGTTAAAGGCGGCTAACACCGCCTGGCGTACAACAAACTAACTGACGCTCTAATCAGCAGATCGCCATTCTGTACACAAATATGTCACTTGTTTCTCCCATAATGTTCTTCAAGCGCACAATTATGCGAATACATGCATCTTTTACGGCAAGACCTCATTGCGTTGGCGTGAACTGCGCTACGTCAGGCGGCAGTTCGGCGTTCAACTAGGCTGTTATTGCCGCGTACACCTTTGCATTGCGTGACATGCGCCGCAGATCACGCAAATGATTTTCCCATAGCCTTATCAGGCTTTCCATGGTTCGTGCCGTCCAGTCCGTTCGTTTTTCACGCACGCTCGCCGGCATGCATGCACTCATCGCTCATGGGCGCCGCTATTTCCTCGGTTAACTGCCTAACCGAGGTTGCGAAGCTCGGTTTCCTGCAACCGCGGTTAGCGGCATAACCGTGGTTTCGCGTACCGTGTAACATAAGCGAACCGCGGTTAACGCAACCGCGGTTACGTTAACCGCGGTTTAGGTTGCCTGTGTAACAAGGGTATAGGAAAGTCCTCACTCGTGAAAACCATGGAGTTGGTAACGAAGCCTAAGAAACCAGACCTCTTGCTACTTTGTGAAGAGCTGGGAATTGATGTGGGGAGAGGTGAGAGAGAGCCGCAGCTGATTAAGGCAATACAGGAGTGCGGCGCGGAAGATGACGAAATTGAGGAGTGTTGGGAAGAAGTTGAAAAGAAGAAAAGATGGGCCGAGGAAGACAGAATACTTGAGGAAAGACGATTAGCGTTAGCAATATTACAGGCATCAATTAAACCGATTAACGGGAAAGCACCCTCCGATAAGAAAGTGAATGATATTCGTGTCGAGACCACAACCGCAGCGAGCCGCTCAAAAGAAAAAGAGAAACCGAAGGCGTTTAAGGCTAGAATGCCGGTCGTCTGCCACCGTTGCGAAGAGCCTGGTCACCTTTCGATCGGCTGCCGAGAGCCTAGAAATGTTCCGCTTTTGGTGGACAGCCGCGACAATAATCTGGAGCAATTGAAATCCCGCGCTCGTGAGTTAGTTGTGAAGGAAACTCAGTGTTACTTACTGCGGGACTCAGCCGCAACAATCGATACAGTACGTCCCTACTCCGTGAAGGTGACCACAGGTGAACGCGCGTGCACACGGCAAGTAGTTGAAGAGAAAAGTGTATGTTTGCCGTTAGCCCGCTAAGAGAGTCAGGAACCGTTCGGACTGCTCGCAACGGAGGCTGCAGTGTCCCAAAACCTGCCCAAGCATGATACCTCTCCGAATGACTCGGATATGCTTTTGAGAAAGAAGGGCCTTTGTTTTAGCGACGATTCAGCGAAACCTCTGACGCGTCCGACGGCCTGTGAGTCCGCACATGAGATTCAGGGAGTAGAAAGCGCTAATGAACCGCTGGTTGAAAATCGCGACGAATGCGCGGGTGGCGAGACATCGGAGTCGCAGGAAACGATAGTCGACGAAAACAGTCTGTGCTTGCCTGTAGCCCGCGTGGAGAGTGAGGGACCTTTCGGACTGCTCGCAACGGGGGGATGCCGTGTCACAAGACCTGCCCTAGCATTGCCCCTCTCCGAATGACTCGGATATGCGTTTCAGAAAGAAGGGCTTTTGGTGACCATTCGGCGAATGCTCTGATGCGTCTGACGGCTGGTGATTCCGCTCCTGAGATGAAGCGCTGCGCGATTCAGGCAGTGTTAAATGCTGATTGAAGGGTAAAACTCGTGTGCGCAAATAAACACGACAGGCACACGGAAAAGATGAACAAGGACAGGCGCAAACTTTCAACTTTTATTAAATGCTGATCCGCGAGTTGAAAGGCACTACCAAAGCGCGGGTGGCGAGACGGAAACGTATGGGGAGAGAGGACGGAATGCGCTTTCCGGTAGCCCGCGTGGAGACGGAGGGGGGGCCGTTCGGACTGTCCCTGACTGATGCTGCCGGGTCACAAAACCTGCTAAGCATTATTCCTACCTGATTTCGAATCACTGGGATATGCTTTTGAAGGGCCTTTGTTTTGGTGACCATTCGGCGAAAGCTCTGATGCGTCCGACGGCCGGTCAATCCGCTCCTGAGATGAAGCTAGGCGCGATCCAGGCAGATTCACAAGTTGATAGCCGCGACGAATGCGCTCGTTACGAAGTATTCAAGTCGCTGGGAACCCCTCTAATGAGGCTCAAGGAAAAACGGGAGTTCGGCCTAGTATTGCATTATTCAGAAGGGCTAGGTGCTGTCAGCGTGACAGACTGGAAGGCGTGTTTGCCGGCTACTTTGTTTTTTTTTGCTTTAGGTGCCTCACGAGACCCCAGGATCAGACCTTGCACTTACATTCGGCTTAAAGCTCGCATCGTTATGCTTCGTCCGAATACTGGACACAGTTTTGGAGGGTAACGAAGATTACGCACTTCCGTATCTAGTAGACATTGTTGTCTTTTCCTTCAGCTGGAAGGAGTGTTTGAGCTATCTCAGGGATGTTCTGGGGCAATTGCGTGCCGCGAGCTAAACTCTGAGGGGCAAAATTTGCCATGTCGCAAAAGCTGAGGTGTGTTTGGCCCACGATGATAGCTGTTGGTCCCAGCCGTGCCTAATCCGTTTAACACCAATGCAGATTTAGACACCTTTTATTTCCGTTTTGTTTTCTTAACATGTATTTAGCGTTTTGTATTAATCACTTCATTTCGTTCTTCTGACGCCCGTAGCACCTGCATGCCTTAAAAGACGTACGTGGCTTTCTCTAGAAATGATACAAAACGTTAGGCTTTTGGTTTTCTTCGTACTTACAAGAGTGTCTGTGTTTCTTTATGACTTTATTAACTGATCCGTGACTTCCACGAGCGAAAGTGACATTGTAATTTTCGAGGGAGTTTTTACCGAAAATGTAGCCTGGCATTCCTCAAGGTCAGTTGAGTGCTCTCAGTTTGTTGTGCCTCTGGTTTTGCGTGGTTCGTTTCCGGCGCTTGCAAACCATTGCTCAGCTCCAAGGATGGGGCTCAGCCTACGTGACAACGAATTCAAGGGGGCAAGTCTACGGTCTCTACGGAGTGCTTTGTTGCTGCATCCCCTTCGAGACCTCCTGGGGCGGCGGACGGGCTGTTATCATCGGACTTTATGGCTGCGCGCCACTTGGACGATCTGAATTATTTCGCCAGTCTGCCCTGCCTTATTCCCGGGTCAGCGTTCCCCGATGTGCACCTGTAGCGGCGACAACACGGTAATCATGCTCTGAACCCTCCAGCGCACCTCGTCAAACCCCTTTGAACACTCCCGACCGACTTTGACGATTCTATTGCCTGGGAGGGGTTGTTAGCAGTCGAGGCGGCTTGCTTTGTTCATCGTGCTACGAGACGTACCGAACAATCAGCCGAGAACTTGGTGTCCATATTCAGACACGTTTCCCACACTCCGAAGTGCTTTCGTGGCCCGCCCGGGTGCTGGCCGTCAGCATTCAACACTGCACCTGACTACACAGCTGGTCTGTACGTGCGACACCACGAATCGGTCATTGTGCTGTGCTGTGTATTTTGTTGTCTCCCTTGCCGCTGGACGAACTGCGCGTGCACCTTCCCTTTTTCCAGGGTTGGCAAGGAGGCGGCGTTTGACCTTCCCCTTTTTGAGGCGGAGATGAAGACTACATCTTGATTGGACTATCCTGGACCTAATTGTTTTCCCGCGCAGGGAATCTTGGGAAGGCCTTAAAACGCGAGCGCCGAGACGCTCCAGGGATCTTCCTGCATCATGTAAAAACACTCTACCGTCAGTATGTAAATACTGTAAATAAACGTACCTGTTATCAGCTCCGGCTACTCTGCTCGACTTCTCCCTGCGACTTGCCTGGTTCCGGTCCTATGGGCAGACTACATCACCTCTCAGTTCTCCATTTCAACAAGTTTCAATTGAGGTCATGAGCCCTTTTTCGCACTCGTCGAAAAGTGGTCAATGGATTGGGGTTTGTGCTGACCATCTCACTCGTTACTGCGATAAGGCCGCCCTGCCATCTGGGATTGCCAGTCAAGTGTGGCGTTTTTTTTTTCTAAAAGAGCCAAACGCACTCTAACATAAACTGAGAAAAACGCACTTTTTTGATACTGAAAATATGGTGGGGCCTGCTCCAACAATGTTTTGCCAGTGTGTTCCTGTACCCTATATATCTCAAATCCATAATATGGCTAAAATGTATACAGCCCACTGTCTTCGTTATTCAGGAGTGGAATTTATATTTGGCTCTTATAGATTGGAACATTTCATTTGTGCCTGATTTCGCTCGTAAAAAAAGTCTAAAACGATTCGAATGTACGGTATAGCAAAATTTTGCGATAAAGTTAACATCATCCGTGTGCTTCCGTCGGGCTTACTGGGCGTAATGGCAATGGCTTGACTTGAAGGTCGAGAGGTCCTTCTCGGCAAAAGGCGCACTATTCTGGAATTTCGGCAACGTTTTCCTGTTCTTGGCATTTATTGAAGACCTTGAAAAGTGCCCCAGCTCTTCTTCTTCTTCTGAGCTCGTTTTATGCCGTGCCGTTTCGGATCACTTCTACTTCAAGGAATAGATCGGTGCCCAATATCTTCATTTAAATTCATATGTCATTTAATTCAAATATACCATCTTGGAGTCAAAGAAGGGCATGATACTGTAGCACTAAACTCGAAAAGAGACACTAAGAGGCAAAAAGGAGCAGGAAAGTCGGCCTCTTACTCTTTATATTCGAGTTTTGCCCTACAACATCTTCTTCAGTAAGTGCCAACTCGCCCTAAAAAAACAAACTGTGGAACGTAAACGTGATAGCAGAGCAACTAGGACACGAATGAAACAAATTAGATGCTATCATGTTGGTTGTTTTTTTGGTAACGGTTGTTGACGAAGCGCTGATTTAATGAATGTGGCTCAGTTTGACTGAAACTGATGCAGCATTTGGCTCATTATCGATTAGAAACTGCCTTTTTGAGTTCACTTTACAATCAGGAATCACCCCGTTGCAATTCCAACTGTTTTCGAAATTAAGAATACTTAGGCGAGCTTTACGCTCCCGTGAAATTCAGCCTAGTTTCGGTTTCTGCATTTGGCTCTTTTTGAAAAAAAAAAGAAAACGCCACAAGTGTCCTCCTACAATCCATCATACTGTGTCATGGACCTCCTCGCGTCTAATGGGTGACGGTGGGAGTCAGTTTACGGCAGACGGCGAGGAACTCATCCTCATCTGTGGCTCGGAACTGAGACACTCGACACCTTACTATCCGCAGACGAATGGCCTTAACGAGCGAACGAATCGGACATGCTTTTAGAACATCCAATCTTTCAACTGGGACGACCGCTCGTCACGTAGGCTGCGCTTTTCGTACTGTCCGTCATAAGACCACCGGCTACAGCCCCTCCTTTCTCCTCTATGTTCGACCCCCCACGTTCTACAATGGATGCCATGTTTTCCTTTTGTGATCATGACGAGCCTTCTTTACCAGAAACTCTCTATCTAGCATCGCAAGACAGATCAAAAGTCCGTTACGACAAAAAGCACCGGCACGTCACCTATGGTATGGAAACCTTTGCGCAACCGCGGCTAGGGCCAAAATCTGCTTGCCGGCGATACACCGGGCCATTCGTTGTACATGACCGTCTGAGTGCAGCGGACTATGGTACAGCCCGCCTCACAGCTAGTGGGAGACGCTCTACTAAGACAGAGGTCACCCATCGGACTGGCCTGAAACCGTTAAGTAGGCGAGACACTGCATGGAGCGCGCGGTGCGCTTCGTCTGCCAGAGGGGAAATATTAGGCCGCGTATGTGTCGCACTAGGAACAGGTCATGCGTAAAGAGGCGGAATGTGCTCGAGCCAGTACAAGTGGGTTTGTCTTGTTCAAGGTTGGAACAGCCTTGAAATGCCAGCCTTGAAGAAAACAAGCTTGTCGAAACACACCCCCCTGTTTACAGAGTTTTTCATAGGAAGAACGGCCTCTTACCAGCTTGGCCCTTCTGCGAGTACCCAAAGCGCCTACTGTGGACGTAACAATATAACGAATGGGCTCACCATCGCTTGCTGACTCATTTGCAGTTGGCTCTGCTTTTCCCTCGGCCAGAAACCGTCGCATTTCAGCTTCGTAGTCGACCATGAGACCGGGTGATCTCACAAGCTCAAAAGACGGAACCGTCTCAATGCCACGCAGCGATTATTTCATAGGTCTACATTGCCTCAACATCGAAGCTTAACTTCATATTGTAACGTGGTCGTGACGTTGACGAAGGCAGCAGTCAGTATGTCCAAGATGAAACTGTTTATTTGGCCGAACTTGTGGCCGGTAAACGGAGAGTCAGATTACAGCAATACACGCTGGCACTGATAGCGGCGAACAGAGCGTCGGCCCTCGATCAACTGACTAGCGGTGAAGCGCGTCGGTATTTATACGTGTGTCGTCGAATATTCCAGCCTTATCACTGGTTGTCGCGCAAGCTCTTGATTACAAGCTCGAGTGTTCGCGTATTGCGAGCAGTCTTAACAAAACGATCTACAATAATCGCGAAGCTTCTCGAACAATGAGGGGCGGTTCGCGCTGAGCATTGCTGACAGTCTTTGTGCGCGAAAACCGAATACAGCAAAAGTGAAAATAAGAAAGACGCGTGGCAATGCCCCCCCCCCCCCCCTGAAAAAGCATCGTCCCGATGCTTTTTGTATGTGAAGCGAACACGCTTTACATACAACAAGCACTAGCTGCAACACGCGGCCCACCGCAGCTAAGACACAAGAAGCATCTACTGAGACGGTGGACGTGATAATAACAGCAGTAACAGAACCCACACAACAAGCACAGGCAACAATTTCACGCGCTTCCCTAGAAAGACACCTGCGAACGCTAGCAAACAAACAGATACGGAAACAAGCATCGGGTCGGACCTCACCAATAACACAAAGGGTAGTAAGAAAACACCACCTGCAAAACGTTGTGCCCCGGAGGTCTGCCCGACTCAAACACAAATGACAAAGAAACACCAAGGAACGTAAAGGCAACCGTAAATCTCGCTCTTTTTCTCGAGTCTCGCAAACTCGCCGCAAAACAAACAAACAGAATGCATTTGAAGAAATACTCCAGATACATTAAGGAAAAGAAAGTTCCGAAAGGTCTTAAAATTAAAGTCAGATGTGCTCTGGGTACCCTACCGCCTAACCTATTAGAGAAATGGAACAGCGTTTTAGAAAGTGCGTCTTTGTCATTAATAGACATTTTAAGAGAAAATTGCGGAAATCAGCTTTCTCTAATAGCCAACCAACTTAATAGCATTCAACCATCTGGAGAGGACACTGAAGAACTAACCCAATTTATAGAACGTAGAGAAGATAAATTGCTGATGAAGGATAAACGCAAGGAAATTCATGCCACGAACAATACCCTGAATAATTCGATGAACTCGGGAGAAAACTCCGCAACCCCGGTCCAACTCCCAGAACGTACAAGCGAAGTGGTAGACATATCACAATGCTTAAGTCCAGTCGATATAGATCTGCTCAAGCGCGGCCTTACATTTTGCCCCACAAACAACGCAGTGAACGAATACGATCTCCACAAAGATATAACTGAGTTTTCAAGACGTTTACGAATAAAGGAGTTCTTTTTTGATAAGACACACACAGAAGACGTTAGCCATGACTCTTTGCGACTGCCAAGCACTTGGACACCAGATACAGAACAATGCCAAGAGTTAGATCAATACATAAAACTAATTTCCAGAGAAATTCTGAGCACAACTAAGCAAAGTCGAAAGCCGAAGAACTTAACCTATGCAGAAAACAACGTCTTGAAACAACTGTCAGACAGAAAGGACATTGTCATAAAACCTGCGGACAAGGGTGGTAGCATAGTAGTCTGGCCCATAGCAAAATATAAAAACGAAGCTATCAGACAACTCAGTAACAACACCCACTATCGAAAATTAGCCTGGGACCCGTCTCAAGAAAATAGCAATAGAATATAACACACCATAACGGATTTCCTAGCCAGGGAATTAATCACACACTCCGAGCACCGGTTCCTCATGCCCAAAAACAAGCAAGTAGGCCGCTTCTACCTTCTTCCGAAAATTCATAAACTTTTCCATAGATGAACTGCTTATCGCGCAAATCCCAGGCAGGCCTATAGTATCTAACAACAATACACCTACTGAGTCGCTATCAAAATTTCTCAATCATCATTTATTTAATATACCATCGACCCTACCATCTTTCGTTCAGGATTCACCTCATTTCCTCCGAATAATAGATTCCATTAACGAAACACAAACACTCTCAGGATCAGGCCATTCTGGTAACACTAGATGTCTGCTCCTTATACACGAATATACCTATCACTGAAGGGATTGAAGAGGTGTCAAAGTCACTTACAGAAATCAAGCAATCACATAATGCCGAAGTTTACATCTCGCTACTAAAATTAGTTCTAACGCTTAATTATTTTGAATTTCATTCGTCCTACTACCTGCAAACTTTCGGCGCCAGTATGGGAACTCCTTTTGCGCCAACATTCGCCAGCATTTTTATGGGACAATTAGAATCGGAGCTGTTGAAATCAGCGCCAGTAAAGCGTTCCACCTATCTTCGCTATATAGACGACATATTTATTATATGGGAACATGGCATAAGCGCACTAAACGCATTCATTGATAATTGGAACAAGTTTCACTCCAGTATTAAATTTACCATGCACCATTCTCCCAATGAAATTAACTTCCTAGACACGACAGTTTCTATAGAAGCAGGAAAATTAACGACGCTTTACAGAAAACCAAGATACAGCTAACAATACCTAGATTACACTAGTCATCACCCGCGACACTGCAAACAAGGAATTTTTGTCGGACAGGCGAGGCGTATAAGAAGGATCTGTAGCGACGACGGTGAATACGTTCACCACTTAAGCAACCTAAAGGAAACATTAATTCAAAGAAATTATCCCCAGGAATCCCTAAACAAGGTTTATAACGAAGCACGTAAACTAGATAGGAAAGCAACACTAACTAAAAGGGTCCCGTAGCACAACCTAACCAACCGCCAGCATTTATAACCAAATACTCAAATGCGCTCCCAAACATAAATAATATCCTTCGTAAGTATTATCTAATACTGGCAAGCAACGAGCGCCTTAGAAAAGCGTTTCCCGAAGTACCAAAGGTCGTGTACCGCCGCAATAGGAATTTTAAGGACATGTTAGTGCATCCAAAAGTAAACCCGCATTCTACTGCCCACATAACACCCTGCTCTCGTCCAAGATGCAAGACTTGTAAACACCTCCAAGATGACTTGATAGTTAAAAGCACCGCAAGTGATTACGTCCATCATATAAAGTCTAGTTTTACCTGCACTAGTTCAAACGTTATCTACATGATCGAATGTTCACATTGTCACAAACGGTACATTGGCGAAACGGGACAGCCTGTTAATGTTAGATTAAACGGTCATTGCGCGGACACGGCAAAGAAATTACCGAAAGCAGTGACACAGCATTTTAATGTAGCAGGACATAACTTCGACGATCTCAAACATTACATACTTCAGTCAAACTTCAGGTCCGCAAGAGACAGAAAATATACAGAGTCATACCTCATTCACAAGTTCAATACACTCCAGCCAGCAGGTATAAACGTTTATAAAGGGGCTCTTGAATCCATTCGATATGGTACACACACAAAGAAAACCAGTGAGAGTTAAGCGCTCCTTCTAGGAATTTCAAACCTACTATTGTTAAGTAGTGCTTATTTTGACACCTGGGATTCAGCGATACGTCTAAACCCCTCCCCCCCCCCCACCCCCCACCCCGCTTTATTCTTTTCGTTTTATTCACGGAACACCTGTTCCCTCTTCACTCACACAATTCGTCTCGGCACCCCCCCACCCCACACGCACACATACTCCCGCACCCCCCGTATCCACAGTCGCCCTCTCCCCATCCTTTGTTAAAGTGGAGGAGAGGGTACGGAGCGCATGCACGCTAGTGCTAAGGAAATCAGTTCTAGCCTTGAAGAAGAGAAGTCCACTTGTCGAAACGTCTGCTCGAGCATACAAGCCCTGTTTACGGATTTTTTTCATTACAGTATCACAAAACACTCGTAATCGCTTTAAAAAATACCAAACAAGAAATAAAAAAGACCCGACACATATACTGCTCGGATAAGTAATATTGCATGGTAAAGTATAATTTCTAAGAGGAAAAAGGCAAGAAACAGAAGGGCTACTGCAACTGCATGGCATCATCATCATCAGCCTGTTTACGCCAACTGCAGGGCAAAGGCCTCTCCCATGTTTCGCCAATCAACCCGGTCCTGTGCTTTCTGCTGCCACGTTATACCTGCAAACTTCTTAATTTCATCTACCCACCTAATTTTCTGTCTCCCCCCTCACGCGTTTGCCATCTCTTGGAATCCAGTCAGTTACCCTTAATGACCAGCGGTTATCCTGCCGACGTGCTACGTGCCCGGCCCATATCCATTTCTTCTTCTTGATGTCAACTATGATATCCTTAACCCCTGTTTGTTCCCTGACCCACTCTGCTCTCTTCCTGTCTCTTAAGGTTACACCTATCATTTTGCTTTCCATCGCTCGCTGCGTCGTCCTCAGTTTAAGTTGAACCCTCTTTGTAAGTCTCCAGGTTTCTGCTCCGTAGGTAAGTACCGGTAAGATGCAGCTGTTATATACCTTCCTCTTGAGGGATAGTGGTAGACTACCATTCATGATTTGATAATGCTTGCCGAATGAGCCCCATCCCATCCTTATTCTTCTAGTTATTTCACTCTCATGGTTCGGCTCCGCGGTTACTACCTGTCCTAAGTAGACGTACTCCTTTACAACTTCCAGTGTCTCGCCACCTATCGCAAAGCGCTGTTCTCTGCCGAGATTGTTCCACATTACTTTAGTTTTATGCATATTAATTTTCAGACCTACTCTTCTACTTTCCGTATCCAGTTCAGTAATCATAAGCTGTTTTTCGTCTCCCGCGTTACTCATCAATGCAATGTCATCAGCGAATCGCAGGTTACTGATATACTCTCCATTAACTCTTATCCCTAACTCTTCCCAATCTAGGGCCCCGAAAACCTCCTGTAAACACGCGGTGAATAGCATTGGAGAGATCGTGTCTCCCTGCCGTACGCCCTTCTTTATTGGGGTTCTGTCGCTTTCTTTATGGAGGACTATAGTGGCTGTGGATCCGCTGTAGATTTCTTCCATTATGTTTATATAGGCTTCGTCGATGTCCTGATTCCGCAGTGCCTGCATGACTGCTGATGTCTCCATCGAATCAAATGCCTTCTCGTAATCTATGAAGGTTATGTATAGGGGTTGGTTGTATTCCGCGCATTTCTCTATCACCTGATTGATAGTATGAATATAGTCTGTTGTTGAGAAGCCTGTACGAAATCCTGCCTGGTCCTTTGGTTGATTGAACTCTAATGTCGTATTACTTCTGTTAGCAATTACTTTTGTAAATAGCTTGTACACAACGGACAGTAAGCTGATGGGCCTGTAATTTTTCAGGTTCTTGACGTCCCCTTTCTTATGGATCAAGATGATGTTGGCATTCTTCCAAGAATCTGGTATCCTCCCTGTCGAGAGACACTTCGTATACAGGGTGGCCAGTTTTTCTAACTTAATCTCTCCACCGTCTTTCAACAGGTCTGATGTTACCTGATCCTCACCAGCGGCTTTGCCTCTTTGCATTCCCTTTAGGGCTTTCTTTACTTCTCCTGTCAATACTGGTGGGATGTCAGATTCCTCTGGGCTATTATTGCTTCTTACGTTATCATCCTGACTGTCTCGGCTGCTGTACAGATCTCTGTAGAACTCTTCCGCTATCTCAACTATTCTATCCATATTGGTTGTGACCTTGCCTTCCTTGTCCCTTAATGCATACATCTGATTTTTGCCTATGCACAGTTTTGTCTTCATAGCTTTGAGGCTTCTTCCGTTCTTTAGAGCATGCCCAATTCTCTCCATATTATACTTTCTTATGTCGTCTACTTTACGCTTATTGATTAACTTGGAAAGCTCCGCCAGCTCTATTTTGTCTGCTGCATTTGAGGCTTTCATGGTTTGACGTTTCTTAATGAGGTTTTTCGTCTCTTGGGATAGCTTACCAGTGTCCTGTCTAACGACTGTACCCCCCGACTTCCACTGCACACTCCTTAATGATACTAGTCAGATTATCATTCATTGCGTCAACGCTAAGGTCGGTTTCCTCGGTTAAGGCCGCGTACCTATTCTGAAGTGAAACTCTGAATTCCTGTACTTTCCCTCTCAGAGCTAGTTCATTAATCGGCTTCTTGCGTATCAGTTTCTGCCGTTCCTTCCTCAAGTCTAGGTGAATTCTAGATCTTACCATTCTGTGGTCACTACATCGGATCTTGTTAACTACTTCCACATCCTGTACAATGCCCGGGTGGGCACACATTATGAAGTATATTTCATTTTTAGTTTCGCCATTAGGACTCCTCCACGTCCACTTACGAGTAGCCCATTTTCTGTAGAAGGTATGGTGTAGAAGGTGTAGAAGGCATGGCAATCAGCGCTTTTTGTATTGACTTTACAAAAGTGTTTCCTATTAGTGAATTCATTCCATTCTCTAATTACAAGAGAACAGTATTTGAGGCAGTCTGTGTTGGTTGAGTATTCAGCCAGTGTTTGGTAGTGTTTGCCTTGTAGTGTTGGTCTTTTAGTGTGTAATGAGATGAACTTGATGGTTTCAATCTTAATGTCGCCATTCAAACAGTGGAATAAGAACTTTAGTCTCGCTCTATTGTGACTCTGTTTTCAATGGTTAGTAACCCGGCTTTTACTAGCAGTTCTGTTGGTGAATCGGTACTTTTATGTTTGTTAAATACAAAGCTTTCATTGTACGCCTTCCAGTTGAGATATAAGTTTCTCTGGAAACCACGCGACTACGCCGTATTCAAGTATTGGTTGAATTAGTGTAGTGAAGGCCAGTAGTTTTGTTTTAGATGGTGAGAGCCGTAGCCGGTGTCCAAGAACAAAAAGCCTTTTTAGGGATGATGACATGATGTTTTTTATGTGGGTATCGCTCCTGAGATCGTGTGACGGTGTTAAGTGTTAGTCCAAGGTATTTATATTCTTTCAGTTTTGGAATTGTGATGTTATTGATCGTGTAATTGAAGTCTGTTTTCACCTTTTTACAAGTTATTGAGAGTACTGCAGACTTTTTGATGTTAATCATCATTTGCCATTTCTGACACCAATTATGAACGGAGTTTAGTGCTTCGTTAAGTGTATCTTGATTTGATGTTGAATTAATTTCGCGGTATAAGATGCAGTCATGTGCAAAGATTCGGAATATTACATTGCATGGATCATTTATATACAACAGGAATAACCTGGGGTACCCCTGGTTGCGATGAGGATGCTGCACTATGAATTAGCACAAACTGATCAGCTAAGTAGTCCTGGATCCAATGAACAATGGGGCCCAAAACGAGTTTCAAGACTAACTTTCTATGGGACACACAGTCGAATGCATTGGCAAAATCTAGTACACTCTAAGAAAAAGTCGAGTATTTTGGGAGTATTTCTGCTACACAACAATAATCGTCATCTGGCTTGGTCACGTTTCCTCTCTTGAAAACCCGGCTCCAGGCACATTCCTATCAAGAATGCTATGTCACGCTGATAACGCGCGCGGCGTTCGTGACCGGGAAGTGCCGGGACGGCGGTTGATAACGCCAGGCAAGTACGCGGAGTAGATGACAATTATAGTTTTGTAGTAAAGCGACACCCTTTTTACTCGATTATTTCTTAGAGTGTAGTACTAGGTCTATCTGCTTCCGGTTGTCAATCGCTAACTGCATGTGATGCATTAGCTCAACTAGTGTTACTGTTGAGCGCCCTCTACGAAAATCGTGCTGACATGGCGATAGGAAGCAATGTTTTTCGAGATATGCGATTATGCGTTTTAAAACTATATGCTCTAGAAGCTTGCATACTGTACAGGTCAGGGAGATGGGCCTATAGTTCGAAACATCGGACTTAATTCCAGATTTATGCAGAGGGATGATTTTGGCTGTCTCTGCGGGAACAGAGCACGAGGCTAATGATTTGTTAAAAATAGTGCTCAAATATTTCGACAACCATGCGCGCTTCAAGAAGGTATGTTGTCTGGTCGCGTATAATTTTAACAAAACGTTTAGCACCCCCCGAGTATTTACTGAAAGAGCTTCTATTGGTTCACGAACGCAAGGAGGGTCCTTTCCGTTCTCAGACTGAAAATAATAATGAAGAGTCTGCCAAGCTAAGGTTTGCTTCGTAGGATGCAGTGTTATCATCGCGCTTCTTTGGATTTACGCAGTGTTGTCGGTAACGCGTTACAAGTAACGCCGTTACCGGTAACGCGTTACTTTTTTCGGTAACTTAGTAACGTACTCGTTACAATTTCGGAACTGTAACGGGTAACGTACTTACGTTACTATTTTTCGGTAACGTGAGGCGTTACGTTACTCGTTACTTTTGCATCTTGTAGGTGCCATTTTCCAGAGCTCGCCCCGGCGAATTCTTTTGCCGCAGCGTCGGACTGCTGTCGGCATGCCAGGCATGGACAAAGAGACGCTGGCGGAATCGGTTTTGTTTGTGGAAATTTCTGAGGATGCGCTAACTCCCTGTGGGGAGGGTTGGGCCATCGCCACACAAAGCTTGAAAAAGCCGCGAAATCCGCGATGAGAGGCTGTAGGGACATGCTTTTCGTGGAAGTGGATTGCAGCACGTGGATTGCTGGCACCTGGCCTTTCCGTGCCCAAAAGACAGGCTTCTCGAATGGAAAGCATATGGGCCGGTTTACTCCATACCACGTGTTCATTGTGATGCTTCGTTCGTGGGGGAAGCAAAGAACTTCCCCGAGAGATTGCGGCAACATAAAAAAGACGTCCGCAAGTTCCAGTGAAAAAAGGAGTACACTCGCTGAGCACAGCGTAGTGAATGACCACCGCATACAATTTGACAAGTCCCGCGTCCTCGACTTAGAGGCCATAAGTGGCTTTTTGTGGAATCCTGGCTCATCCAGGAGACAGCCGCTAACTTCAGCCGGTTACAGGTGTGCTGCCGATCGAGAGTCTGCCTCAGCGGAATTTCGCACATCATGGAGAATAGGCGCGACCCCATGGCAGGAAGAAAAGCCTTAAAAAGAATGCAAGTGGGACGCGCAACTTCGAATTTTTCTTGCAGCGCAAAAAAAAAAATTTACTCGCTGCCTTGATTGGCGTCCCTCTGTTTCAACTAAAGCCGATTAATACCGCTGTCACACGAACACTACGGCTAACCACGGTTACACGGCAGACATAACCGCAGTTAGTCTCCTAAGCGTGGTAATCGCAAACGGGAGATTCCATGAGAGATCGACACGGATCCGAAAATGGATAATTTAGATTTGACTGAGTAGCTTATATTTTATGCACATACCACCCAGTAGCCCGAAAAGGAACTTAGTTTTCTTTTTCAGTGCATAATTTAGGAGACAAGAAATGTCGAACATATTCGGCAAGGAGGGACCAATTTTATTGCCCGTCGTTCTAGAAAGTTCATGACGATATAACACACAAATATTGCCATTACAAAGACATTTCGTGTATGAAATGCATGCGCAACAAAGAGTAAGGTCACATTGTCTGAAACTTGTAGAGCGAAGGAAAGTACTTTTGAAAAATGCATAAATATGCGACATTTTGTGATAGTTGCTGCATAATAGTTGCTACAAAGTAGATCAGACTTATCAACTTTGTTTTGAAAACAAATTTTGCTTGTTTCTCTCTGCAACGGCAGCTAGGTTTCTTGGTTATTGAGCTCCTGAGCGAGCGAGGCTGATCTTGAACACCCTGACATAAACGCGAGCAAATTTTTGCTGTACTTGTAGAGGTTAAAGTGAAGAAAAAATGTATATGCACAGATATTTTTTCCCTGACTAGGCCGTTAAAGCATTTCTTTACTACAACAATATTTGCGCATCTATTTTGCTTGTACAAGCACGCCGTCAGAATGGGCCTTTTCCGCGTAGTAGTCTGCGCATGCGCATGATCTGTTGTGGCCAAAACGCGGTGACAGGTGCGGACCAAGGGACATCTGGTGTCACCAGATGTCCCTTGGTCCGCACCTGTCAAAAAAGAAAGGAAATGCAGGCCTCCGTGATTGCCTACTGGCGCGCAGCGGGCTATTTTGAATGCCAAGGACCACCACTTTCGATTTCGACGATCTCCACTGAAGGTGCAGTTCGGACCCAGAAAAGGCAGATTACTGTAAATTTCTTGAGAATTCAGCGATGCTTTCTTTGCGGATAGCGTGGATGATTAAATCTCACATTGTGCATAATGTCACATTGAGAGCAATGGCCTCACCATGTGCCACAGAGTCTCAGAAGCTAATGATAATGAGAACTACAATGAGAACAAAGAAAACTAGCCCTTAAATTTACACTTCTTTCCTAGAGTCATAATCTATCACATATAACTCTACAGGCATCTTTAAGCTACTATAACATTGCTAAAGTCCGGTAGATTAAAATTTGTACAAATAATTCTCGTTAATTGATAATTTTGGGTATAATCCTTGTTTGGGTTAGACGTTTTACGTAAAACATGAATTTGAGATTGAAAAAAATTATTGTCGGTTACTGCAGCAAAAACACATTGATTAAAACTTATCATTGCGAAGTAACGGCAGAGGTAACGTCCCTTACTTTTTTTCGGTAACGGTAACGCATTACCTTTTTTTAAAGGTAACGTAGGGCGGTAACGCGTTCCTTTTTTGTAGGAGTAACGTATTTAGTTACTTTTTTTCGGTAACGCATACAACACTGGATTTACGTGATCCCAGAATTTTCGAGGGGCAGAGATTAGAAATTTGGGAAGAGTGTTTCAGAAGTGGTTATTTTCAGCTGATCGAATACTTAATTTCATGTCGGTTATTGCGGTGTTCATATTGGCTTTTGTAAGAGGTGAAGGTTCAAACTTTAACGATCTTCTAAGCCTCTTGACCTTGCGCTTAGCATGTATAATTTCTGTAATAATTCATGGATTGGAACTGTTTGTGTTTTTTGTTTTTGACGGCACGTATACAGAAAAGTAGCATGCAGTTAAACTTATTCCAGAGAACGTCAACTGTGGCGGACGCGTCGGCTGAAATTTCTTCAAACGAAGTCTGCTGAAACATCAAGTAGTCAAGAATACTTGTATCGTCCGCTTTAGAAAAATCTAGGAAAGTCCTGCGTGATTTTTGAGCTGGCAAGGAACCATGTTGGCTCGGAACAACATGGTGGTCGGATATGCCATCCAGTATTTGTATATTAAGTTTCTCTTGAACAAAGTCTTCACTCAGAAAAACTAAATCTAGAATGTTTGACGAGGAACCTTTAGTGAGAGTAGGTCGATCCACAGCTTGACGCAGGTTAAAGTGCAGCATCAAGTTGCAGGTTAATTCAGAACAGGGTGACGGGAAAAGCAAGAATTTCCGGTCTATATCTGGTAAGTTGAAGTCCCCAAGTAGGATGAGTTTGTTGTTTGATACATGGCGTTGTCGATAATCATGTAGTGTGTGGATGACGTCCGTATTCGCTGAAGGGCTACGATAGACGCAGCCGACAGTGATAGTGTGCTTGTAATTAATTACTTGTAATTACTTGTAATTAATTACTTGTAATTTCCCTCAACGCATGTTTGACTGAATGTTTGCTTGAATTTTCCCGAACGTATGTTTGAACAACCATTGACGTGCGCTCGGGAAGAGTCAGAAGGGGGGGCACGCCCCCCTAGTCACCTAAAAGGGAGGGGGGACGGAAAATATGCCCCATGCATTGACTTAGTAGGACGGGGGGTGCGGACGCTGCGATGACCCTTCGCTTCCCTTGATGGGGAACCGCGCGCACGCCTATGAACTCTGTCACGTGAAAATACCCCGAAAGCGTCGGCGCGGACCACCGAGCACGGACAGAAGAGGAAGAAGAGCGCGGTGGCATGGTGGCACGAGGCGCGCTCGCAGTGTTCGGCCCAGGCGCAATGCAGTCCCGGGCTCCAGGACGAGCCAGACGTTCTGCCGGGCGAGACGCGTGCGAGCACGGAGGACCACGGTGCCGGGCGAGGTCCAGGGTGGCCGAGGATCCAGGTGCCAGGGTTGGAGCCACTGGCTGAATGCAAGGATCGCCGAGCGGTGCCGAGACGTACCGGGCGACGCGTCGGGCTTGGACGTGGGCCGCTGGCCCATGAGCTTCTGCACACGAGCTGTACCTGGCGGTGCCCTAGCCGAGGCGAGGACCGCCGGTGGTTGAGCTGCCGCACCGCAGCTGTGTCGAGCAGCATTCCAGCACGACGCACACGGTGCTGTGCTGGACGGAACCCACACGTGCAACCGCCACGCCTGGGTGGGGGGTCGAGACGTCCGAGGCCGCGCCGGGCCAGGCATCTTCTAGGTGCCGCTACCGCTTCTCAAAAGCCGTGAGCCGCAGATCGTGGGACTATCACCCGTTCTTTCTCCTCGCGTGCTGTGGTGGACGTTCCTACGGCAGCCACACCACCGACTTCTTTTCATTTTTTTTAGCTTGTATATAAATGTTGGAAAACGACTCCTTGCTGTTTTCTGCGCCGCTGCACAACAGTAGAAGTGCCCCAACCATCCTAAACATCACAATTTTCTGGCGTCCGCGACGTAGGACCAAGTTCTAGCTCCATCTTTCAGAGCAACACTTCTCTTTTGTGCAGTGGGTGGAAATGGATTGGGAGAAGTATATTCCGATTGGCGAGGAACTTGGCTTGTCGGGTAACGAACTGAAAGAGTGGATTGATGACCAGCAGAAGAAAGAGCATGACAGACGAGCTGAGGATAGGGACGCGTCGCGAATAGCGCATGAACAGGAGATCGCTCGTCTGGCGGCGGAAAAAAGTCTGATGGACGCCAAGTGTCGTCTTGCTGAGCGCTGGGCTGGGACTGTTGGAACCGGTGGAGAGCGCGTGGAAGCCAGCAGCGAAGCGTTCAGGAGCCCCCCACAAGCTTATTCCTCCCTACAATGAGGGCCGCGACGAACTCGACGCGTACATTCAGCGCTTCGAGCGGGTAGCCACCTGCCAGGGATGGCCAAGCGACAGGTGGGCGCTCTCGTTAATCTTATGCCTCTCAGGAGAAGCCTTGAGTATTGTCGGACGTATGGCTGCGGAGGATGTGACAGACTACGAAAAGCTGAAGCAAACGCTGTTGCAAAGGTTCCGGTATACCGAAGAAGGATATCGGCACAAGTTTCGCGAAGCTAAGCCAGAGAATTCCGAGACAGGGCGACAATTTGCTGGTCGACTACTCGGGTACTTCGATCATTGGTAGCAGATGGCGAAAACAGCAAAAACGTACGACGCCTTGAGGGATAAGATTGTATCCGAACAGTTTTTGCAAAGGTGCGAGGAGAAACTCGCCATCCTCTTGAAAGAGCGAGGATGCCGAACTCTCGAGTCAGCTAGCCGAAACGGCTGATCATCATTTGGAGGCGCAAGGCCTGACAAATCTCGCCAAAGGGAAACAGGACAGACCGAATGACAAAGCAGACGTGCCGAGCAAGAGCCGCGAGAACGAAGCCGGAAAAGCGGAAGTGCAGTGCTTTTTATGTGGCAAGCTAGGTGATCGTGCTGCAGATTGTTGGACGCGGTCAAAAGGGCCGAAGCCCTCGTCTTGCTGGAAATGCAGGAAACACGGCCATCTCGCTGACGAGTGTCCAAACGTGAAGAGCCGCAACAAGGAGGCGTCAAGTGCTGTTGCTGACTATGACCGTACGCCTCTTGACGGAAGCAACAAGAAGTGGGATTCTACCCCTTCATCAGCAGAGGAAAGTGAATCATCGGCCAGTGGAGATATGTGTTTTGGTCTACTCAGACAAGAGATGCCAGCGGCAGCCGGATATCTCGATGGACAGCCGGTGACGGTGCTAAGAGACTCGGGATGCAATACCGTAGTCGTCAAGCGTTCGCTGGTACCGGAAAAAAACTTCACCGGCATCACACGTACTGTGTACCTTCTGGACGGCTCGTCGAAGCAGCTTCCTGAGGCAAAAGTCTACGTAGACTCTCCTTTCTTCAGAGGAAAGACACCGGCACTCTGCATCGAAAAGCCACTTTACGACGTCGTTCTTGGCAACATCGACGGGGTCGTGTTTCCTTCCGGTTCTACCACGTCACATGACCTGTCGGATGATGCAAGACTGCGTAAGGAGTCGGCACCAGCAGGGGAGCCTGTTCCATGTTCAAGCGTGTAGCCAGACCTAACGGCTTTGAGTGCAGCGATAACAAGAGGAACCAAGGAAACAAAGGTACCTGTGGTGGCATCAAACGTACTAGACGTGACCCCTCAAGTTCTGTAAAGGTTGCAGAGGGAAGATGGCACCTTGGACAGCTGCTTTTCGTCGATAGGAAAGACGATAGCGCAGCGAATCAGCAAACATACAGTATGTTGTGATGAAGGGCATACTCCATCGAAACTACAGATCGCTCACGAGGAAGGAGGTTGACCAACTGGTTGTCCCGCAAAGCCTCCGCCAGTTTGTCCTTAGGATGGCACATGAGGGTGTCATGGCAGGCCACCAAGGTATCAAACGGACGACCGATAGGATTCTCGAAGAATTTGATTGGCCGGGCGTGCAGGCTGAGGTGACACGATTTGTGCGCTCTTGTGACATCTGCCAGCGTACCGTCCCGAAACACTTAGTTGGACGTGTTCCCCTTGGGAAAATGCCGGTGATTGACGTGCCCTTCCAACGTGTGGCGATCGACATAATCGGCCCATTATCACCGACATCGGCAAAAGGAAATCGTTTCATTCTAACGATGGTCGACTGCGCAACGCGATATCCTGACGCTGTTGCATTACCCAGCATAGAAACGGAGAGAGTAGCAGAAGCGTTGGTGGAAATGTTCTCACGCGTGGGAATACCACAAGAAATCGTGAGCGATCGAGGAATATCATTTACATCAGCCTTAATGCAAGAAGTGAGCAGACTACTGTCTTTCCGACAGTTGCCAACTACCCCATACCACCCTATGGCAAATGGGCTTGTTGAGCGCTTTAACGGCACGTTAAAGCAAATGATACGGCGCATGTGCCAAGAAAGTCCAAAGAACTGGGACCGATACTTGGGACCACTATTGTTTGCTTACAGAGAGGTGCCTCAGTCGAGTCTCGGCTTTTCTCCTTTCGACCTCCTGTATGGTCGGTACATTAGAGGCCCGATGTCCATACTGAAGGAATTATGGACGCGAAAAACCCTGGATGCCCAAACGAAGACTACATATGGCTATGTTATGGAGCTTCGCGATCGTTTGTCTGAGACTTGTCAAATTGCTCGCGAGGAGCTGCAGAAAGCCAAGCTGACACAAAAGAAATACTACGATCGCAAAGCGAAGCCACGTCAACTCTGCGTCGGAGACAAGGTGCTACTACTGCTACCTTCCGACACCAACAAACTCACTCTAACTTGGAAAGGCCCCTTCACGGTACTGGAGAAACGTAGCGAAATCGACTATGTCATTGATCTGGGAACCCGAACCAGTTTGTTCCACATCAACCTCCTGAAGAAGTATGAGGAGAGGCCACCTTCGACAGGCACGGTAGGCCGCGCGGCTGTTACGGTACAGACAGAACCGGAGGAGGAACCTGAACTACCGTCGCTCGCGCTACAACAGACCGAGACCTACCGTGACGTCAAGGTTGCCAACAACTTGGACATAAGTCAAAAGGCACAGATCGAGAAGATTCTGTCAGACTACCAAGAGATTTTCTCAGACGTTCTGCCGGGCGAGACGCGTGCGAGCACGGAGGACCACGGTGCCGGGCGACGTCCAGGGTGGCCGAGGTTCCGAGGATCCAGGTGCCAGGGTTGGAGCCACTGGCTGAATGCAAGGATCGCCGAGCGGTGCCGAGCCGTACCGGGCGACGCGTCGGGCTTGGACGTGGGCCGCTGGCCCATGAGCTTCTGCACACGAGCTGTGCCTGGCGTTGCCCTAGCCGAGGCGAGGACCGCCGGTGGTTGAGCTGCCGCACCGCAGCTGTGTCGAGCAGCATTCCAGCACGGCGCACACGGTGCTGTGCTGGACGGAAACCGGTGCTGTGCTGGACGTCAAGGTTGCCAACAACTTGGGCATAAGTCAAAAGGCACAGACAGAGAAGATTCTGTCATACTACCAGGAGATTTTCTCAGACGTTCCGGGAAAGACGAACTTGGTAGAGTGCAAGATCACGAGAACATCTACGGAGCCAGTGAACGTACGTCAATACCCGATACCATTTGCTGTTCAACAGGCGGTAGAGCAAGAAGTGCAGCAGATGCTGGCGCAGGGAATCATTGAACCGTCAGACTCACCCTACCAGTCAACAATTGTCGTAGTTAAAAAGAAAGACGGCAGCATGCGCCTATGCATTGATTTCCGTCAGCTTAACCGAGTCGTCGTAATGGATAACGAGCCTCTTCCACGGGTGGACATGATGTTCGCAAACTTAGGAAAGGCTCGCTATTTCTCCAAATTTGACTTCACGAAGGGATACTGGCAGGTCCCAATGCACGAAGACTCGAAACGCATGACAGCCTTTCAGTCAATGTGGGGCCTTTATCAGTTCCACTTTATGCCTTTCGGCATAAAAACAGCTCCAGCAGTGTTCACCAGGCCCATACGAAAAGTTGTGGCTGGCATTTCTCACGTACATCATTACTTCGATGACGTGCTTAAAGCCACAGACACATGGGAGACGCACATTGCCACGCTCCAATGTTTCTTTCAACAAGTTCGGCGCGGACAGCTCACAATCAAGGCATCCAAGAGCGAAGTCGGTTCACCTTCCGTGAAGTTCTTGAGCCACATCGTGGGACATGGAATTTTAAGGCCGCAGCTTGAAACGCTTGAAAAGATACAAGCTGCAAGAAGACCGCACACGAAAAAAGAAGTCCGCTCCTTTCTCGGTCTCACGGGGTACTACCGAGACTTCGTACCCAACTATTCCCACGTGTCTCATCCCTTAACAGAGCTCACTCGGAAGCGTGCACCGAACAAGGTGATATGGAAACAACGTCACCAGGAGGCATTTGACGAACTTCGCGCGATTGTTGTCCACTGGTCCAATCTTAAGGTCTCCTGACTTAGAGAAGACATTTGTTCTGCGCACAGACGCATCGTCTACCAGTGTGGGAGCCGTGCTCATGCAGAATTATGACGGTGTTCTCCATCCCGTCGCCTACGCAAGCAGGAAGCTCCTTCCACGGGAGGCACGATACTCAACCGTAGAGCGAGAAGGGCTTGCGCTCGTGTGGGCCATCCAAAAATTCCACATTTATCTCTTCGGCAAGCAGTTTGTACTGCAGAGCGACCGCCAGCCGCTGGCCTACATCAACTCGGCCAAGCACACTAACAGCAGAATTCTGCGGTGGAGTCTCACACTTATGGAGTACGACTTCATGGAGTATATCAAAGGAAGTGACAACGTCGGAGCTGACTACATGAGCCGAGTGTAGACGTGAAGCGTTACGTGCGCGTAGTGCTTTTAGTTCTTTGTGAACACTCAGTGAACTGCGTGCGGAACAATATGTGAATGCGTGAAAAAAAAACTGTTAACATGCGAACACTTACCGCCTTTCGGGCTGTGAACTTTGTCTATCCTGCTGCTTAGAAAAGTTGTTAAGTGAAACAACTTTCTCAAGTGGGGGGGCAAAATGTCACGTGAAAATACCGCGAAAGCGTCGGCGCGGACCATCGAGCACGGACAGACGAGGAAGAAGAGCGCGGTGGCACGGTGGCACGAGGCGCGCTCGCGGTGTTCGGCCCAGGCCACGGAGCAAGTGGCCCAGGCGCAGTGCAGTCCCGGGCTCCAGGACGAGCCAGACGTTCTGCCGGGCGAGACGCGTGCGAGCACGGAGGACCACGGTGCCGGGCGAGGTCCAGGGTGGCCGAGGTTCCGAGGATCCAGGTGCCAGGGTTGGAGCCACTGGCTGAATGCAAGGATCGCCGAGCGGTGCCGAGCCGTACCGGGCGACGCGTCGGGCTTGGACGTGGGCCGCTGGCCCATGAGCTTCTGCACACGAGCTGTGCCTGGCGTTGCCCTAGCCGAGGCGAGGACCGCCGGCGGTTGAGCTGCCGCACCGCAGCTGTGTCGAGCAGCATTCCAGCACGGCGCACACGGTGCTGTGCTGGACGGAACCCACACGTGCAACCGCCATGCCTGGGTGGGGGGTCAAGACGTCCGAGGCCGCACAGGGCCAGGCATCTTCTAGGCGCCGCTACCGCTTCTCAAAAGCCGTGAGCCGCAGATCACGGGACTATGACCCGTTCTTTCTCCTCGCGTGCTGTGGTGGACGTTCCGACGGCAGCCACACCACCGACTTCTTTTCATTTTTTTAGCTTGTATATAAATGTTGTGAAACGACTCCCTGCTGTTTTCTGCGCCGCTGCACAACAGTAGAAGTGCCCGAACCGTCCCAAACATCACACACTCAACTATTCCATCATCAACAAACACTTTATTAGTGAACGACAAACGTGCATTGGTGAACGTGATGATCACTAAAATAACTATATTTGCTGGAAAAATACAAATACCCCCCCCCCCCCCCAAAAAAAAAAAGGCGACAACCGACTGGAAAATTCTACAAGTGACTCGACGAAAAAAGAGGCCCAAATCCGCTCGTGATAAGTGGAAGTGGCAATCACTTGCTCTGCTTTTGGTATTCATGTACCTTTGGGCGCTTGCAAAGGCGGGACTGCACGTTGACGTGGCATGTCGGTGGCTGCGCTTCTTGCACACTATTCAGGCACGGTATATCGATAATGTTGTTAATGCATGCGTGAGTCAAACGTCGATTAACTTGCATAAAGAAGAAATAAAATGCCCCAACTGTCACGTAGACCCGCACGCGTGCCGGATTGATAGGTTCGCCTATTCCATGGGCATGCAGAGATGAGCTTTCCTGCCGTGTTTCTTCTCCGCCCTTGTGCGCCTTTGCAGTTGTTAGTCGGTGTCTGCGGTGTCTTGACTTTTTTCTTGTGTCCGCGTTTGCATGCCCCGTCTTTCAGAATGAATCTAACCTTGAACTGTTTTGCAATGTGCCCCTTTTATTGCGATAGCAATTATATGGACACTCTCGGCTGGTTTTTGCTGTCGGCGTCGCCGTTGGCCCCCGCCGTCATCCCCCCGTATATGTATATGTATATATATAGCCGGCCCCGCCCGTCGTTCGTGAGCGTGAAAAGACGCGAGGGGGGGGGGGGTCCCCCGAGCGACCTTCGATTTTACGAGCGCGGTCGTCGCGGGCGCGCGCGTTATCTCCCCTTCTCGGCGGCCGACAGCGGGGGGGCCGGTGTACCCTTCTACGTGCTGCGCTCTCAACGCGAAGAGAATGTGGTGAGCTGTGTCCCTGGAGCGGCCGTATGCTCTTAAAGCAGCGTTTTCTAGAGTTGCGTGAGATCGGATCCAAAAGAGTTAGCTGCCAGCCTCACTTCGTATAACATTACAATTTGTTGCTATCGCATTCATTGCTTCACCCTTGCGGTGAAACTGTGACTTTTTAGTGCAGCCGACGCACGTACCTTTTGAAGAACGAATGACCTTTTTCTCTGCAAGCTCCAAATTCGAGCTGCGGTCTCGACTCTTATGACCCGTGAATCTCGCACGCGAGTTCATCCGTGCCGAGCCGCAGCGGACGATGGTGGACAATCCCGTCGCTGGGTCCTTACATTCTGACGATCAAAGGGAAACGAGGCTTATCCAGTGAGTTGTCGGGCCGTTGTTCGTGTGTCCTTTCACGGCTGTCCAACTCCAGCCGGAAGTAGCGCAGCAAGGTGGTGAGGGCCGTCCGATTTTGAGTTGCCGATCCGGCTTAAAAGGAGCTGCATGAACTACTCGACTCCTGCCACGCCATAACCTGAGATCGATGGCAGTTGATCATTTTTCGTAGAAGCATCCGCAGCAGTATAGGGTAGAGCATGATATTGTAGCTGTCCTCTCCGAGTGCCTTTAGCCCGCGCATGTGCACCTGCAAGTCCTCGTGGAGCCGTTGCAGGTCACGAACTTTCCGGGCTGATGTCACGAGCTCAGGTCGACGAGCCCGTGAATATGATTGTGAATCAGCGCCTTTGGGCTTACAAGCGCTCGGTCAACATATCGATGGCATCCGCGTAACATTCAGCCGCCGCCTGCAATCCTGCTATGGCTCTTCTCTTGACAAAAGTGACTTGAGGTAATTGAACCAATCAAAAAACTCGGAGGACGCTTGAGCTTCGCTTTCAAGAGTAGAACAGGACAGCCTGATCGGATTGTGTTCGTATCGCCTTCCCGATCGCTAGCCTGGCTTCACTTCTCGGTGGGAGCGAAGCCAGGCTTTCCTTGCACAAGGAAAGTGCAAGGAAAGCCTTTTCTTTCGCTTTCCTTGAAAGCCAATGTGCGGGCCGTGCATGCTGAGTGACGAAACACGGAAAGCGCGCCTGAGGACCACCTTCTTGCGGGTGATAGCCAAGCTCTGCCACGCTGATGCACCTCCGACATGTGCGCACCACCCCCCGGTAACTGGTGTACATAAATAGCCCGTCGTTAGTGTGCTAGAGGATGTATGCGTGGTTGCCGATCGGCTAAACTCATCACGCCACATAGTAAGGGGCCGCCGGTCTGGGGTGTCGAGAGTTCTGAAAGCTGTGTGATGTTAAAGTGGCTTTGCGGAAGAAGGACCGGAAACAGGGGGGCGTGCTGCTCGCCGAGATCCAGCCAATCAGTGGAGACCGAAGTGCAGAGTCCGCAAGGTGGCCTCATTGAGAATCGCGCCCCAGATAAACCTTTTGCAGTTCCAAAAAACCATTCCTCGCAACTAAACACTCGATTTGAAAGGCTACTGTACGAAATGCAAAACGTTTCTCTTCGACAATCGACAAAAGTTCGTGTGGTAAGGGATAATAGAGGTCTTTCACATGGATGGACAAAGCTTTATAGGCGATGTTGCTGTGCTGTGTGAGAAATGGTATAATTTTAGAGGAATTATTAACAAGAGATTGGTCATCGACCAAAGCGCTGCTGACTTTTGCCAGGTATCCTGCTCAGAGACGATTAGATGAAACGGTACGTCAACTTTGTGCGTCTCTTCAGAAAGGAACATTGTTAATAGCAGTTTTCTTTTATTGCGATAGCAATTACATGGACACTCTCGGCTGATTTTCGCCGTCGCCATCTGTCGACGCCGTCATGTCCCGGATATGTATATGTATATATAAAAAAGGCATAAAAAATAAATCAGTAGAAAAAAAATTCCAAACCACCTGACGGGGATTCGAAACAGCGACCCCTCGCTCCGCAGCCTGCTGCGCTAGGCAACAAAGCTACACGCCATGCTCGTGCCAGCGATATAACGGCGAGCTATTCATATGCACCATTTGCCGCTCGGGGTGCGCAGATCTCGCAACAGCTTGAGCGTGTTTTCTATCACGCAACGCTTTTACAGTTTCTTTCAAATTGAAAACTGCCCTTGAGATGCGCACGAAAAAGTGCCTCCCTTCTGTACCACTTATGATGTAGAAGGAAAAAAAATTGGGGGGACCCTTAATCTTCGCCTTGAAGAGTTGAACGCGATGCGATATCCTGTCCAGAGTGCCTCCTTCAACCACTTAGTGCATACGTGCTATGCGCCCACTACGTGGTGTTAAGAGAATACGCGCAGTGATGTGTGTGCCGTTTGTAATGGGTGGCCGGCTTTAAACTACGAAATCGTTATGATAGTCATATATTCTGACGCCCGATGGCAATGTACGCTTGTACCACGCAATATTCCTGGGATATTTCATGTTATATTGCGACGCTTACATAAAGGACGCTTGCGTTTGCGAAGCATGAAGGTTATTTTCACTGCATTTCCAAGCAGAGGAACTTATTTTTACTGTATTTCCAAGCAGAGGCGTGGCTGTGTGGTAGAACACCTGCTTGCCACGCAGACGGCCCGGGTTCGATCCTCACTCGGACCCGGAAATTTTTTTTATTTATTTTATTTGCATCTTTCTCGATTTTTCGGTCACGGACAAGATGATTTTTCGCTCACAATCAACGACGCCGACACCGACACCGATACCGGAATTTCTGCGAAACGAGCTCTTCAACGCTATCGCGTTAAAAGAACACCGGGCACACTTTGCGTCAGACGCCACCGCGTGGCAGGAGACGCAGAGGGGTCATTCCACGTGCCGCAGTTTAAAAGAAAAAGAAGTATCAAACAGCGTCGAAAAGTCATATAAGCATATAATCAATCCTTGGCCAATCCCCCCTGAGTGGGTATGAGCCAGGCAGAGGCAACAACAACAACAGCGTCGGCTTCTGCATTGTCGACACTGGCAGCGCGTTGCTCAAATAGAAACACGTAAGAGCTGCGACAATTGTTAGTTCACGCTTGTCCTGTGTATACCTATGCGTCCTTCTCGAGCGTCGTTCTTTGTGCTGCGGCGGCGCGTTGCAAGTCGTTCTTCGTGTGACAAACTAATTTCTTGCTATCAAATTCATTGCTTCGCCCTAAAGGCGAAACTGTGACTTTGCTTAAAAACAGAATGAGCTAAACCATTTAATTCATCGCAGAGGCATTTCGCTCTTAACCTGGCAGCTTTGAACGCAGGTTCAAAACAGAGCCAGTGACTGACCTCGCCTGAGTTTCGCCACGGTGCCCTAACGTGTGCCGACATATATAAATGTGCGTTTTCAAATAAATCCTCAGTCAGCGCTTGTTCCCTTCTTTGTCCGCTCTTGCGCGGTTAGTTGCACCATCATTCTCTCGGACTTGGCAATGCAACAACTCTCTCACGGGAAACAAGTTCTGGCTACTGATTAGTATCGCTGAAAGAAGCTGCCAAAAAGGAAAAGAAAAAGGGAAGGACAGGGAGGTTAGCCACTTGGCAGGCCGGCTGGCTACCCTGTGCTGGGGGGAATAAAAGATGCAAAAAAAAAGAGCATAATAAATGAGAAGTCTGTCTCTGAGACCAGTTGTCCCCAACAACGCTTTCAAAGCCGACCGTGCCAAAAAGAATTATTATGGCAAAGGAGCCCTTGCCAAAGAAGACCTGTTAAGATAAGTGACAATAATAGTTGTTGCGAATGAGCAACCCAACACCCAAATCACACAATATTCGCTGTGTATGGACAATATTCGCTGCAGCCCTCGACAGCGTAAGAACGGGATCGGCCTTCTGGACCTTGGATGTAAGTAGCGCTGCTTGTCATTGTGCACTGAATACAACCAAGTGCGCGATATAGACATGTGGTGTGTGCAAGCACTTTTTTCCTGAAAGAAGGAAAAAATATGGTTTCCCCCACGAGTGCACTAAACAGACCGCGTTTCCGGAAGGTACGCGGATAGTCCTCAAGGTGTTATTCTTTTGTCTTACCTGCGAGAGACTGGCATAAGTGACACTTGGCCTAAAGAGTCGACCGGGTGGACCAATTGCCGGAAAGGTCTGCCAGGCTAGCCTCGTCTGTAGCCACATTGTCATCCAACGCCATGAATTTTTAGAAACTTTCTTGTCAATAGCAATGAACGTTTTATAAATTGGTGCTCTACAGACGGTTGAGTTCCAACGTCCTTTGTGCAGGCCTCTTTGTGGTACCTCTAGAAACACACTCGCCCATGGCAGCATCGGCTTAATTAGAAGGCCTGTGAACACACAGGAGGCCAGAGTGTTTGCGCACACCAGTGCGTTTACGCACATACACTAGCACATCCCATTATGGCGCGAAGATGACTCACCTGCCCTGGCATAAACTGATCGCCTCCGAAGGCAGACACACATGGCTTGATGCCACCTGTTCCAAAAGCGATGACTGCTAGGCCAATCATGGGGATCCAGCTGAAAAAAGCACATAAGGGTCCCTATTCACAAGAACGCCCTATTCTTAAATTGTCAGCCATTCGTGAAACTGGGCATCCCATAACGGGTCTGCTGGCCAATGGCCAAGAACACTTGCGAACGGAAACAGTTGAGAGTTCGTCGCCATAACGCAATGCTACTGGCGCGCACCTAAAAAAATTTCAGGTTGAAATACTTTTACCTTTCGGAAATTGCATAAAAAAGCAATGGAAAAGAGCAAACGCCATCATTATCAAGCACATTACTAACAATATGGCCGCAGCACAGAATCGTATGCTCAGCCAATAATGGGCGACCTAAATGAGTTCATGGGAAGGTGGAAGCAACGAGAGGTCGTTGAATGCCGCTTTGGCCGTTGACACGAGTCTTATAGAAGTCTGCTGTTGAAGACTGGGTGTGTTGGTAAGGCATGACTAGATTGAATAGCGCGACTGATCACGGGACACAAGAAAAGGACACACACCACAAAGCGCTAACTGACAACAATGAATTTTGTTCCCTTTTCTGGCGGAATAAATGCAGAACCATGAGCGAGGAAAGAGGCATGGAAAGAAGATAACGAAGAAAAAAAAAGAAGAAAAAAGAAGAAAGAAACAACCAAGATTGTACAAGGTGATCGTCTACCATCGCCAAACCGCCTAGTCACAAACACTTTACTTGGGTACAAGAAAAAAGAATGATGCACTTTTTTTGTTATGATGTGAGGAAATCTATTTCTTTTTTGCATAGGTCGACTGACGCCATGCTTACGCACAAGTCACCCAGGCGAGCGATTTCGGCTGTGAGTGAGCGTTGCAGATTGAGCACGCGCGAAAAATTGGTGGTAATATCCTAGATTCACTCAATTGCGCATCGTGTAAAGAAAATCGCAGGAAGATCTGATGTCAGAGTGGTCTTTTCCGCACCGGAAAAATTGGCGAGCGTGTGTGGGTTGGCCAACCCGGGTGCTAAAGAAAAACGAGGCTGTGATAAACAACACAAGAAAAAGTTTGTTGACTGTGCTGAAGGAGTGGTTTACTCCCTCCCACTTTCGTGCGGCAGAAAGTATATAGGACAGACGGGACGCTGTGTAAATGACAGGTTAAAGGAGCACGAATACAACGTGAGACGAGCAATCGCTGGTCACCTTGGTATTCATTGTAGAGATTGTGGATGCCAACCAATGTTTGAAAATTGCTGCATCATAAGAAAAAATGGCCAAAAACTGACGCGCGAGGTAATTGAAGCAGCCGAAATCGCGCGCCTGGGTGACTTGTGCGTAAGCATGGCGTCAGTCGACCTATGCAAAAAAGAAATAGATTTCCTTACATCATAACAAAAAAAAAGTAGTGTGCATCATTCTTCCTTCTTGTACCCAAGTAAAGTTTTTGTGACTAGGCGGTTTGGCGATGGTAGACGATCACCTTGTACAATCTTGGTTGTTTCTTTCTTCTTTTTTCTTCTTTTTTTTCTCTTCGTTATCTTCTTTCCATGCCTCTTTCGTCGCTCATGGTTCTGCATTTATTCCGCCAGAAAAGGGAATAAAATTCATTGTAGTCAGTTAGCGCTTTGTGGTGTGTGTCCTTTTCTTGTGTCCCGTGATCAGTCGCGCTATTCAATCTAGACTTATAGAAGTCGTGTCCAAACGCTGGCTTCAGCGGCATTTGTTGAATAATTTCTCATGAATTCTGGAAGTATGTTTCATAGCCGTCGTGACCAATATTTTAGACAAATTATCTCTGAACTAATCGTTTGATAGCCACTGCATGACACAGCCACAACGCTCTTAGGGACCTCTTCTTCAACTAATCTGAACATACGGCCACAGACAGCCAATATGAGGAAAACACGAAGGGTTTCGGATTACATGCCAACTTAGAATACTTATCAATACAAGTAACACTTTTGCTCAGCGGGAGAAGCGCTTATAGCAACGGAATTGCATGAACCAGCTATATTAAGGAAACAGCTTCAGCAGGCACCTAAGTTGCAGTAAACATTCACGTAAGGTGAAATTAACGAGCCTGTTGTCGTGTGCGCACAAAAAACTACAAATGGATCTCACGTGATGACTGATGGCTTTCCCAATGTTGCAGAGATCAAAATGGTTTCAAACAGATGTGATGAAAATGGTAACTCAAGGCGAAAAGCCATGCATCCAAACAAGGCCGAAGATAGACGACTGAGGTGAAACAACTTTCCATACTTTTTTAGCGCGCACAAAAGACAAGGAAGATAGACACGCTAGCTCTCAACTATTTATTTTTGAAAGGAACTATACATATATCTACCCAATATCCAGCATAGATCATGTGCGGCGCAAATCATGTGACACACTCTCAGAAGGGCTAAACAGAATTTAAAAAGCAAGCAAGCGAAGGTTGACTAATGCATTCTTTTTCACACCTATTTATATAAAAAGCTTCCGTAACTTCACGTGTTAGTTTATGTTCATCTGCAAACAAAATATCCGTATCATGAAAAACGGGGTCACAATGGCGTGATTTACAATAATCAGACAAGTGTGAAAATGTTTCTTTCCCCAGTGAGTTAGCATGCTCTTTTAGTCGTGTGTTGATACAGCGGCCAGTCTGTCCTATGTACATATTTCTACAGGTTATCGGTATCCGATATACCACCCCTTTTCGGCATTTCGCGAACTTCGACTCTTCTTTTAAGCAACAGCTACATTTTCTTTCCCCTGTTTTAAACTTTTTGCAACGGCCTCACAAGCTTCGTTCTCACAAGCTTCTCAAGTACGAGACGTACTTGATCAAAGAGGAAAACAACGCACTACTTTCTACAACTCTTGTGGGAGCACGGAGGAGTGATTATTTAAGGAAAGAAAGAGAGGTCAGCAAATGGCACGGTGAGCGCGGCCCAGCCGGCACAGCGCCTTTGGGAAGGGGAGCATGAAAGATGTGGCGAGAGGAGGCAGGGAGAGCGGCAACGGCATATCAGCATGTACACCCGTCGGCAAAATAAGTCGGGACGCGCGAGCAGCGACCACAATCAGATAAAACTGCATCGCCGCGCCGTCTGCCGAAACACCACAGTGCACGTCTTTGTACGCGCTTGCAGCGGAATAGCTGAATAAATGCAGCGTTTTGCGGTAGAGGCGCTTTCTTTGTTCAATCTGTCGCGCGCTCTGTTCTACGGGGCGAAGCGCGCGCTGCTCACTTTACACGATTTATAAGATAACATATCTTGTCTCAGTGACAAACCGGTGCCACATATGCAGAATTAGTCTCAGTGACAAACCGGTGCCACATATGCAGAATTAATTCCCTTTTGTGCCTGTTTTTTTAAAGCCTACTGAAATGCGAACCGAGGGCACCAAGAACGAACAGACATCGAGCCGAAAATATGCTTCACTTTACTAGCACATGAGTAGAAGACAAGGTCCGGCTGCTAAGTGTGATTTGTCAATAAATGCGAAGCGAGCGGCATACAGCTCACTGTCAACGTGTCGAACTTAGCGCGCGACGAACTGAACAAAGAAAACGATCCCTACCGCAAAACACTACATGTAATCGGCTAGCCTGCTTCAAGCTGGTAAAAAGACATGGCTACGAGTGTGAAAGGACGCGCACGCGCACTGCGATGTCTCGTCAGACGTTAGACGGCGCAGCGATGCAGTTTTATCTGATTCTGGTCGCCGCTCGCCCGTCCTGACTTATTTGGCTGACGGGTACTCTTGCCCCCCTGCAAGTGACGCCTCTGGAAGCAGACGCGTCTATACTCGGGGACAACTTTCTGTGGCAATGCAGTCAAGGCTACAGAGCCGAACCACGCCGATTCGTCAGTGTCGCTGCGCAGCTGGAAGTAGTTCCGCAAAAAAAAAAAGTTTTCCGTGCGTAACCTAATCATTTAAAAATGTGCAGTTATAATTTTTAGCTGCTAATTGATAATGTCAGAAAATTATAAGTGATATTACGTGAAATAGCGCTATATTTTAGATTTTCCGGGTTTTTTTAGTTGCCGCGTTCCCCACTGCCGTCGCATCGGCTCTCTTCCTTCACCATCTCCCTTGAGAAAAAAAAAATGGCCTCCGCATCGCCAGTGCCTTCTTCCTCCGGTTGCTCGCCAATTCGCTCACCGCACAGGATATTCAAGAAGCTTGGCTACCAAAAGCTGTCCAAACAAACCAAGCAATTGGTTGGCAACGTGTACGCCCAAGTGACGCCTACCGGGACTCTCCGTGTATCGTTCGGTTAGCCAGCTTACCGGCGTGAGCGAGCGTACTGTCGCACGGCTCAAGGCGGATGTTTTAAAGGGTACCCTGAAGTCCCCAAAGCGTAAAAGGCTTCGTTTCGAGGCTGCATCACCAGCAAGAGTTACAGGAAAGACAAGAGTGCAGCGGTACGATAGTTTTACCCTGTCTGCTCTTCGCCGGAAAGTGCATCAGTACTAGAGGTGTGCACGGGCTTCGGGCCCGGCCCGCGGGCCGGGTTCGGGTGGGTCGAAGGCTTCTCATTTCGGGCCCGGGCCGGGCTTGGGCTACGTTGTTTTTTTGTTGGGCGGGCCGTGCCCGGTGCAAAGCCCGAATCAAGCCCAAAATATAGACGTTGTGCTGCAACTGTTTTCCATCGCGTAGCGCCTTCTCCGCGACCGCCCCCCGTACCTTTCCTTTAGCCACTTTAAACGCATAGAGAGAACAGACGATGAGCTTTGTGATACACGGAGTAATCTTCTCTCCCCATCTGAGGTACTAAACTTCTGGAAGAAGTCTAAATACTGAAGCTTAGTATGCTTGCGAAAAAGATATTGGCAATTGCGGCTACCAGCGCGAGCAGCGAACGGACCTTCAATTGGGCGGGATATGCACAGGAGCGCCGCACTTCATGCACTGAAACCCGAATCCCTGGACAGCCTATTTTTAATCGTTGCATATAATGACTGTCACATGTCGTTGGCTCATGTGTCACTTTGATACGTTGAATAAAATGCCACATTATCAGAAAAATACGTCTCCTCGACAAACCTTCATAATGTCAGGCCGGACCGGGCCGGGCCTGGGCTTTTGTTTTTGTACGTCGGGCCGGGCCGGGCGGGCTCGCAACCCTCTAGCGTCGGGCTCGGGCTCGAAAATTCGGCCCGTGCACAGCTCTAATCAGTACTACATTCGCAACGAGGGGCCAACGGCAGAAAAGATCCTCAGCGAGGTAATCGGTGACACCGACATGGGGCTACCGAAGCAGCTTAGTGTCAGAAGGATGCGCAGGCTTCTGAATGACATTGGATTTTCATTTCAAAAGCGAAAACGTAACTGTGCACTGCTGGAAAGGGACGGCGGAAATATCTGCGGACCATTCGAGAAATGCGAAAGGAGAAACGGTACGTACATGTTACTGCTTCGATTTGTTGGACAGAGTTATAAATGTCAATTGAAACACAAATGCCGCATGTAAAAATTCAGTTGAAAGAGTAGGAAGAGGAAATAACGATGGAAGTTCTCGTACCGCTAAATATTTAATTTTTAATTCACCCATCCTCATACATGTTGCCGTTCATCTTGATTTGTATTTTTTTCTATGGCTTGCTTCTGCATCTGTGGCTCCTATTTGTATTTTGCCTGTTATTCTGGTTAAGCAAGCGAAGGCACAAGTAGGTATCGACGTGTTCTAATGAAGTATGGACAGCTCTGATTGAAGGCATTTTGTTATTCATGTGAGTAGGTACCTTCTGCGAACATTTTTTTTATTTTTGTATCTTCCAGTACCACCAAAAACTGCAAATATCTGCCTGCCCGGTAGAATGATATTAGACGCACATCATAAATTTCTTCTCTCTCAACTGACCCCTCTCGTTAAAAACAGAAACCTGACACATATTTCTCTTGATTTTGCAGGACTATATACTACCTCAACGAGACTTGTGTGAATGCTGGACACACCAAGGAGAAGGTGTGGGAGGACACCACTGTGTCATCACGTGAGGACGCCTTTCGCAAGGGTCTCACAACTCGGCTTCGCGCACCGAGCGGAAAAGGTGGTCGGCTCATTGTCCTCCATGCTGGAAGCAAAAACGGCTTCGTGGATGGGGCAGCTCTCGTTTTCCGGGCGAAAAGAAGTGTTGCCAGTGACTACCACAGTGAAATGGATGGCCCACGCTATGAGAGATGGTTCAAAGAACAACTTTTACCAAACATTGAGCCACGGAGCGTAATTGTCATGGACAATGCTTCGTACCATAGTGTTCAACTCGAAAAGTTGCCCTCGACGTCGTCGCGCAAGGCCGAGATTCAGTCTTGGTTGACTCAAAAAAAAAAAAAACATCCCATGGTCTAATGACCCGTTGAAGCCCGAGCTCATTCAGCTGGTTAACCAAAAGAGGCACAATTTTTCTGGATACCGGATTGATGCCCTGGCCAAGGTTGCTGGTCATGACATTGTTCGGCTTCCTCATTACCACTGCGAATTCAACCCTATTGAAATGGTATATTGCAGCCAACAACAGGTCGTTCACTCTTGCTGGAGTCGAAGCACTTCTGGACGAAGCCATTGCCCTTGTGACTCCAGAAAACTGGGCGCGCGACTGCGCTCATGTGGTGCGTCTTGAAGAGGAGGCCTGGGAGCAGGATGGTGCAATCGAAAGCGCGCTCGACAGCATCATAATTACTCTGGGATCTGACTCCAGCAGCTGCAGTGACAGTGTGTCAGTGAATTGAGTGGTATAGAGGAACTCTGATGAACCCGGTGCGTGCTGGCTCATGTGATGCTGATTGTTTGTGAGATGCTATGTATTCCTTTTTGATGCCTAACAGCTTGGAAGTATGCTCTGTCATTCTAAAAAACAGGGCGCGCAAACAAGAACACAAGAAGGAAGTCTAGACACCACAAACGCCGACTAACAAGTGACGATGTGCACTATCCACTTACGTGATTCTGGTTGCATGCAGCACCAAGCAATCATTTAGTATGTTTGTTGTCAGCCTGTGAATTAGTCTTTTGATTGTCAATTGTGGGTGGTACTTGTACTTCACACATAAAACAGCAGCTGAGGAGAGCAAGCAGTGCTGAGTGGTGCATCACATATCTTGTTTCACCCGAAAGAAATGGTCGCAAAATTTTGATTACAACCCAAGAGACCGTAAACAGCCTTTCCAAATAGCTGTTACGGATGGATGAACTGACAAGACTGGAAGAATTATAGCTCAAGAGCTGCGAGATGGAAGTGACTTCCAGAAATGTATTGTCTCATCATCTGTAACTGTTTCACTCACCTGGCAAAAAAATACCACCATCAGTTACACTACGCACGTGGATAATATTTAGTACCCACTTGCTCATGTTTTGTTTGTCGCTTGAACTGCACATGTTAATTGCTTAAGTAAATGGGCACGCTGAGCACAAAATACTTTTTCAAGTGCGTTTTTACAGGGCCAAATGACTAGGTCTTAAGGGAATACGCGCAGTGATGTGCGCGTCTTCATGAAGTTTTTACTGTACATTGTAGTCAGGTACTTCATATAAGTGCTCACGGAGTCATAAATGTTTCGTTGAAAATCCACGGCTGTCTGGCTTTGATAGATTCAGTTTGCTTGAAAGAAGGGGACACAGTATTAAAGGTTTATTCCTGTGACTGGTGTGTGTGTGTGTGTGTGCATTACTACTTGCGCGACTTTTAGATTTTAGCCAGCTGGTTATGCAGGAAATATACAACAGAACACCTTGTTTTAGCTGCTGCAATTTATCACGTAGCACAATTTATTCCTCCTGACAAATACTCGCCGTGTCCAGATTTAAAACTGTCTGCAACAGGCCGTGGTAGCCCTATGTGTTCAAGGGGTTTCCTTGCTGGTTCAGGAATAGTGTGTGTGAATACCGGTCACAGCCACGAAAATCCAAACTGTAATGTGGAGGGATGGTGTAATTACCAGGCTGAGTATGGCTCAGAATGTTGGCGTTGGACAAAGTTAGCTATGAAATGTGCTTTACGATGTCAGGAACCAATTGTTGCTGGCGAAATGGTATGTGACCATTTATTTTTGAACTTTAGAACCAGCGCTAATTGTGTAGATGTTCAGAAAGCATGACATTTTACAGACGTGCAGGGGTTTACACGCCTTCCTGTTCTAAGTAAGTAACCTAACAAGTGCAACATACGATTGCTATCCTGAGGTGTACATAACCGACGCCATGCAGTATCGTGAGAAATGACCGCATGCCCGCACGGTTTTAATGAAGGAGATGGAAACGAGCAGCGGTTGGGATTGAGCACAGGATTCGTGGGTTCTGCAGCGGCGCGAGGTCGCCGCTATACGTTTTCTGAGCCGCGGAGCGTGTGGGCAGTGGGCCGCCGATGCCTTTTGATGCCAGCGTAACTCAACGCGATCCAAACTGAATTTCACTTCGCGCCGCAGGATGTGGGAGCTGCTGCTCGGTATACCGCGCCCGCGCTATGTAAGCACGCTACACGCGTCAGTTTTCATCTCTAGATGAGTTTACATAATCCGTGCATGCCCTAAAAACTGCAGCGCTGAAAATATTCACGTCATTTCTGGACGACACAGAATGACACAGACAAATTAAGCGTAGGAAAGGAAACGCCAATATGCCTGCACGCTCGTTAATCGTGGTTCAACGCAACCAACCAAGGAGCACATTCGAAGAAATGAACTGCAGGAAATACGCATCTGTCACGCCGAAACTGAAACCGAAACAAGTTTATCGGGGACTACTTTGGCGCAGTAACACAGAGCAGTTAGCTCCGCCCCCGTAGCTTTCCCTTCATTGCCACAGAAAGTTGTCGCCCCGAGATCGAGCGAAGTCGCCGCCTGGTGGCCACTGGCTGAAGCGCGCCTAGTGTGGATTGCTCCTCACGTCGTCTGCTAGCCACATAAGGCTAGCATGTGCGCGTACCTCATGCTCATCCTCAAAGGGCGGTTTTTCCCGCTCTGTTAGCGCAAGTTTAACTGCTTGTACGTTTGCCTAGCACGATCTACAGACACATTTGACCTTGCTCGGCTGTACATTCACTGCAATAAGACCTGTTTGTGCACTTGCCGAGAGTGCTGTGTATCTTCCGTTCGCCAGGATGATTTCGGTGTAGGTGCCACTTTGTAGTTGAAGCACATCGTAAAGTGCACTTGGCGTCGTCCCAAACATGAGGAGTATTAAATATTGCGTGAAAGTGGCGTTTTAGCGACTCGGTGATAAACGAAGTTTTGCATTGTTGTTAGGTGTCTAACTGCGGTGCTGTTGCCTATAGGTTATGCGGCGAGCGTTAATTGTGCTTGAGATAAAATTTTATTGTACAGTCCTGGTCCCACTACAGCGAAATATTTCTGCGTAGTAAAATCTGACACTTCGGTACTTAAATTGTCCCTTAACAACAACAGAAAATGGAATGACATGGAGATGCTTAAACTTGAGTCGCCGAGCGCAATCTTAACATTGGGTGAAATTTATACAGACACACCCGTGTGCTTAGATTTGGGTTCGCTTTACAGAATCCAGATGGTCAAAATTAATCCAGACGGCGTGCCTCACACTTATGCCGTATAATTTCACGCAAAACGTCATCTTTTTTTCTTTTTTTTACAATGTCTTGAGCGCTTTTGTGGCGTCGTCATAGACTGACGGAAGGATCGGACATTATTCGCTTGAAAAAAGAGAAAAAAAAAACCTTTTGTCCCATCAAATAACCGAACCTTTGTTGCATCACTGTCATGCAGATAATCCATCGAAGAAAGCTGCGTGGTGAACTTTTTATTCTGTTATTGGAGTAATTGAACAAACGCGCTGAAGCGCTGCCAGCCAGGTGGCTTTCCTGAATGAGCTTATCAACTGTCCTACGTCCATTTCATGGAAAATTGAATAATAAAAAATGCGGATGCGTATTCGCGGTTACTTCAGCTCACCAAGAATATGGCATTTCTTTCTTTCTCATATTTTCAGTATCCAAGACCAGCATGCATGAAGCAAAGAATGAATTAAGTCGCACTACAGCAGTGCGAAGTAGGCGGGACACAAGCTCAACACTTACAAATAAAAAGATAAGAAACGTGCCATATTGCGAAAACGCGGACAGTCGCCAAGCGCATACATCCCTTTCAATGGCAGATTGCATTTCTCTCAAAAGTAATTATAACGTTCGGCGAGCTTTGTGCATTCATTCGGCAATGGATGTCATATATATTATGAATAGGCTGCAGTCAGCGCATTTTATTTGCCGACAATCGGCTCACACCGCTCACAAAAAAGCGCCGCTGCGTACATTTGTATGCGCGCCGCCGGCCGCCTATCCACACTAGCGCGGTGACGGTGCTGCCGCCTATAGCCCGATCTCGGGGCGAATAGAGCGCCGCGCCAAAACCTGCCCAGGCGACGTTCAGAGCAAACTGCAGCCTCCCCCACCCCCCTTCCGCCCTTAAAGGGGCACTGACATAAAAACTTTGGCCTCGCGTTTTTTTGCTCCAATGTGTTGCTGGGGGGCCTGTTAGTCATAACACGGCACCTCGTTTGCTGCAGCGCGCAACAGATAAATAATTACAGGCTCCTCATTACCGAGCAGTTTCAGTTTCGGTTTGAGAGAGCTCGAAAAACGACAAGCCGCCGGGTGCAACTATCACCACCTAGCGTGCGCAGCTCTCGATCACGTCAGCACACAGAACTGTGACGCACTTCCACACGGTCCGCATCAAGAAGTCCTTCCGAATAGGAAACGGGACAGCAGTGTCGCCAAACACAAAACTTTCAACGCGTGCGCCGCGGACGGACTCGCGACCAGCCGCCGTGAAGTATAGACCAATATCACAAGGAGGCTGCCATTTTTTCCGCCGCAGCGCCGTCTAGCGTCTGCGATGTTTCGCCGCCGTGCTGGTGTGTGGGGATCTGCGGCGGTGTATGCAGCATATACGCTCGGTTCACGGGGTATTGCTGTTCTTCGCGGTACACGGGCAAAACACAGCAACGCTTCGCGAGTGTAAAGGCGCTAGTAAGTAATCGCTAAGCTGTCAGCTTCGAAATGGCTGAAACAAAGCAGCGGCGACCAACGAGACGTTCCCGCAGCGGTGCCGACGATAGACATAGGAGGTGAGTAGAATTTCAATGCATTCCTTAAGCAGCACTTGTAAATGGGAAATCGGTTAGTATGTTTTGTTATAGCTGGCCTTGTGGGGTTCTGGTGGGATTCTGGGAGTATGCACTAACGTGAAATTTTCGGACATCTCTCGAAGTCATAGGTGAAACGTAAATGGAGACGAGCGAATACGTACGCCATTGTCAAACTGCACTTTAAGTGCGCGCATTAGTGTTTAAAATGACTCTCGGGTTTCTTTGCCATGATTCTTTAAGTTCAATGTAACTCTATAATCGCTAGCAGATCATCTGGTTCCGCTCAGAACGTCGCAATACAGAGTTTATGGAACGAAGGAAGCACAAACACCGATGCCTGAGTTGATTCGTGTCGTCATCGTAGTCAAAAGCCTGTGTCTGATCGTTGCGCAGGATAAGAAACGGATGTACGACGGATGAGCTCGAACTTCCGCGTAAATGCAACACAAAGAGAAAATGAAAATAAACGTTTTGCACATCTGGAAGCACGGCATGGCGTAAGTTCACTTCGGCGCGAGCAGCCGCCACTGGCGATGCGCCGAAAGTGCGCCCGTTTTTGGTAACATTGTTGTCGTTTTTTTGTTTCTTTTTTTTTCCCTTTTTTTTAAGAAGCATCGCGACGAGCGCACGTGTTCAGGTAACGACCTGGCTTTAACGATTGTGGGTCGATTAGTCAGCTAGGACACTCAGGCTGCCACGAAAAAAAAAGTGCGGTTGTCATATGACAACCGCACTTTTTTTTTTCGCGGCAGTTTGACTGCCCCAGTTATATATCGTCGCAAAATTGACAAGTCGAGAAATGACGTACCGTCGAAGAAACGCTAGAGGGGCACCTTCCTGCGCCAAAGAACACTTATGTCATGCGGGCCTTTCTTTCATGCAGTTTGGAAAATGCCCATTCGATAATCTCGAAATTGCACGCGCTTACATTTCGGTAGCCGCAGGCATTGTAACTCATGTGCTGTTGCATAGAAATGGGGGGATGTTGATGTTACAGCAGAAGGATTTGGGCAAAACATTTTCTGTATTAACCGTCAGCTTTGACATTGCTTCTTTTTGCTGCAGATGATGAAGTGTACCAGCACCGAAGCAGAATCACAAGCTGGTGTAATGAAGAAACGGCCACAACAACAGACACCGCATATATAATAAAATATTTGTCGGAGTAGGAGGCCTGTGACCTAAGTAGTCATTTCGAAGCAAGGCGAACTTTGCATGTCGCGGCTGCCAGCCCTTTTGAGCTTTTGATAGTTGTTGTCGCAGCGCCGTGGTAGTCTGTCGACCTGTTCTCGTCCGATATTTCGATTTCCGGCAGCACAACTGCTTTAGCGCATCAAAAAAAAAAAAAAAAATGGAAACACATTGACATCTCAAGCGCCGCGCATGCAAAACGCGGCAATCTCCACACAGCAGCGGCGGTGGCCGAGCGGCCGTTGTAGAGAGAGAGTGACGAAAATGCACCAGTTCGAGGCTATGCTCCTCCTCTCCGTGAAAATGGTCTATAGACTGCTGGAACAAACACGGCAAAATAAAAATGGCGGCTATGACGTCATCATAACTCGTTGCAGCGTGGTCACGTAAGGGAAGTAGGGGGGGTCACCAAGGGTCACCTCTGATGGTGTCAGTAGCGCGAGGGAGTCGATCGCTCACACAAACTTCAAAATTAATTTAAAATACCTTCCAAGCTATATTCGCTGTTGATATCTGGCAGATGACATACACATGTTCACGCGAATCAAACTGGCAGGCTGTCTCGGCCGCGAAATTTTGTGTCAGTACCCCTTCAATTCAAAGAAGCAAAGCGAGCGGGGAGTGAGGGGCGCATAGAACGCACGATGCTTGCGCACTCTCTTAAGGAGAAGGGTGGATTTGCGAGCGCACTCAAGTGACGGACTCCTCCGACATTCCGGCGTTGGCGCACCGCTTCCTGCATAAGTCAATAGGTGACTGGTAAAAGAGTGAGGGATTGTGGGATGCGCCGTCTGCTGCCGGTTCGAGGCAAGCAGACAACGCTCCGCCGTAGGCCTCGGATTGTTCGGCATTCGCGCGCGCAGTCACCCCTTTGTCTTCGCCTTGCAAAACCATAGTCGGTTCTTCAGCCGTCGGCTGCTCCTACTCGAGGGTCAAAGGCAAATGCACGTATAGTTACTTTCAAGCCAGAGTATAAGAAAAAAAGTGGCACATAGAAGTGGTACAACAGTTTAATGCTGCTTATGCAAGCATATTGCGGAATTTGACTATATCGATACAACCATTCAGTGTGTGCAACAGACAATAAAGGTACATAGTTTCAGCATAATCTGCATCAGCATTTTGTCTTGTCTTAATAGTTCCTCACAGACTGTTTTCCCTACAGCCACGGGCACATGCTTACGGATGTCTTCTATTTGCAGGAGGTGCTTCCCATTTGTTGCATTGTTGTGAATACCTAGAACTTAAATGAATAATTGAAGTGAAAATGAATAAAAGGTCAGTCAGGGCTGCAAAGCGATATTACGACGCCAGAACTTCTGTCAGTACTTGCTTTCAGAGGTTATGGAAATGCGCGGGCGAAATCTACCCGCCATACGAGACGAGCGCCGGCCATATTTCACCCATATATATAATAAAAACGGGAAAGCTTCACTCAAGCGTAAGTTTACATAGAGCGCTGGGCGAGTTCGTTTTCGTTTATCTTGGTCAAGCTGTGCTCCAGGACGGCACACAAAGAAAGAAGAGCGTTAAACAAGTGCAGGGTTTCGATTCTTCGGCGCCGTCTATGTCTGACTTGGTTGTTTATGTGCCGTCCTGCCGCGCAGCTTGACCGAGATGAACGTTCAAATGACCATCTATACTCTGTTTCACCACTACCGTTCAGCACTGCCAAACCTACGGGGTGTAAACAAGCCACACGCTTGCGCAGGAAAACATAGATCCAGATATAATTGCCTTGCAATTGGCAACGTTCAGACATTTGCCCTTGTTTAGCATCTGCTTCTGCACATCAATAAGTAATTTGTTTATTCTTCATCGCATTTACGTCGTATTTCTTTAATTGATGTATCGGTAACCGTCGGTAACTGTGGTTAAAAATCAACATGGCAGCGCCCATGCAGATGCGACCACCCGCTTCGATCCGAACTTGCCCTTGACGCTCGCCCAAAGCACTTACAGCAACAAATGAATGGTGTAATCAGCTATCGCTTTGCGTCATCTCACGATCAGGACAACTCATCAGGTACGCTCTGTCGATATTGGCGAGATAAGCTATTACTTTAACCACGCCTGCAAGCCTAACGCGACGAGAATTTGATAGCGGTTCATGGAAATAGCGCAATGTAGTCACGAATACATTGCTGCGGAAGCTCCAAGACATAAATCTAAAGCAAACACAAGCGTCTATTTGGAACTTACGGGCCACAGAGCGCACGACGACGTGATAAATTCAAGGCGGAGAGCAGCAGCCTCGATGAGTGCAGCCATGTTCTATTTTTTTCGGCGCTGCCGTCTGCTCGCTGAACGTGTGCGCGCAGACGCCAGGGGGATGCTAGCAGACGACGCTGCGCGGATGAATACATGTGGAGGGGCTAATCGCCCTTCCTATTGGCTAAGGGGCCCTGTAGCCTCCACAGTGCTGAAGGGAACTTCTGAAACAGAGTATAGCTTCGACCAAGAAATACTTCTGATAGCGCGCTCAACGCTTGAAACATAAATGCATATCTGAACGCGATCAATAAGTGCTGCGCTTCACGACGACCGACCGACGATGTCGGCTGAAGCAACGATCCCGAAATAAGCTTTTAGCACACTGCTACAGTCATCCCCATCCCCTCAGATCTTTAAAATGATGATTTTTATGTGCAGTAATGTATAATGCAATCAATACCGTCTTCTGTATCGATTGATCTGCTAGCAAAACTGTGACAGTACCCCCGAGCAGCATAAAAGCATTGCTGATCATTTTTGTTCAGTAAAAAAGTATCCTTACCTTTCATGACTTTCTTAGCTTGTCATCATCGCAATCACGGTTAGCAGAAACAAAATATCAACTTCTAAAGCACTGACATAGCTGAGACGTGCACGGAGAGGTACTTTTTTCAACGGAGCGGTACAAAAATGCGAGGGATGCGATGCGGGTTTGTTGGTAGCACATCTTCAAAAGGTTTCTTTGTAGCGCACATAGACGACAGGACAAAAGGAAGACACGTATAGATTTGTAGCGTCCAGTGTGTCTATACGTGTCTTCCTTTTGTCCTGTCGTCTATGCGCGCTACAAAGAAACAAAAATGCGCGCGTGCCGCTGCTACCCCCGTGGTGCGTCGAACCGGAAGCCGCCGCATCCCACAGTTCCCTGCGATTGCTTATATTACCGGTCACCTATTAGGATGCACGTTTTAATTTAGAATATTTAATTAATAATTATTGCGTTTGAATGATAAGCGTGGTACAGAAACTCACGCCTCACAAGCACAATGTTCCTCGAGTCGTAGCCACAAATCTGAAAGGCTGTGACGCTTTACTTTAAGCACAGACGCAATTTTTGTCAGCGACGGATACGCCGCAGCCGCCACTCTCTTCCAGTTCAAGCATAGCTCAAAGTACCTGCAACTGTTGGCAACTGTGGTCGCTCACTCGAGTGGCCGCCGAAGACGATTTCCTCCGCGCTATTCGCCGTGTATTGATGCGTTTTATTTGTTTTGTTGAGCTTGTTAGTCGCTTTCGCTGAGCACTTTGGAATAGGGTACGCATATGGGCTGGTTGGTTCATGATTTCCAGTATAAAACAGCGCTAAAAGACGGGACGAAGAAAGGACACAAACCACGGCGCTGTTGGAACGTCGCTTTTTGTGCGCTGAGTCGTCCGAAATGCCGCCTATACGTTGTCTTCTGACTGTACCGGACCTCCAAGCAAAACGATCGTACTCCATGTGAGAAGGTTGCTTGGTCGCCATGAAACAAGCAGTGGCCGCCTGTCCTGCTCTTGGGTCCCAAGTGCTGCTGTCATGCAGCTAATTTCAGGCAAGTGACCGCTTATTTGTTCAATTGCGTATTTGTTGAGAGCTCCGGTAACCAGTTTCCACGCTCGACGAAAGTTGAGGCCCGTTTTTTGCAACGAGCTGCGCACCCGCATATTAAATGCGAAGCATTTCTTAGCGAACTTCGGCGACTTTGAACGTATCTATCTATCTGTCTATCTATCTATCTAGCCATCTATCTATCTAGCCGCCTATGACTTTGTGCTCTCCCGGCCGTATCGTTAATTGGATTTATACCAAATTTGGTATGGCATAACATCACTCTATGACGAACGTAAATGTCTGGTCATATCATGAAAATCATGACTAACTTGTCATGAAAAGTATGATTTACATGCCACGCTCATGGTGCGCTCGCGGCCGTTTCGTTAGCTTAATATACACCAAAGTTGAGGTTGAGTGACGTGACTGTATGACGAAAATGAATGACAGGTGGTAATATGCAAATAATGACTTGTCATGTGCGACATGACTTGCATGCCACGCTCATGGCGTGCTCGCGGCCGTTTCGTTGGCTTGATATACACCAAGCTTGGTATTGAGTGACGTGACTGTTTGACGAACATAAATGACAAGTGGTAATATGAAAATCATGAATTGTCATGTGCGACATGACTTGCATGCCACGCTCATGGCGCGCTCGCGGCCGTTTCGTTAGCTTGATATACACCAAATTTGGTATTGAGTGACATGACTGTATAACGAACATAAGTGGCAGGTGGTAACATGAAAATCTTGGCATGCGTGTCATCTACAACGCCATTTACATGCCACGCTCATGATGCGCTTGCGTCCAGTTCGCTAGCTTGATATACACCAAAATTGGTATTGCGCGACGTGACTGTATGACGAACATAAATGACAAGTCCTAACATGTCAAGCATGACATGCAAATTATGTAAAGCAGGATTTGCTCCTCTCCTTCCTGGCTGCTTCGCATTACATCGATTCCCACAGTGCGTGGGATCTGCCGGTTTTTTTTTACGTATTTAAATGCTGGAAATGTGCGCTTGTACTATTGTGAGTTGAGTACTGTTTACCAGCCCTAGTGAAAAAATTCGTATGTACGGAAGATACGGATCCGTACATACGGAATTATGGTATTACGGATCCGCATGGTACGGATCCGCATGATACGGATCCGCATGGTACGGATCCGCATGGTACGGATCCGCATGATACGGATCCGCATGGTACGGATCCGTATGATATGGATCCGCATAATCCATGTCCGCATAATCCATATATATGGATTATACGCACCCGTATCCTCCGTATATACGGCTTCCATTTATACGGAAATATGGTATTATGGATGCTATAATACCACAGTGATTTTGGTTTAGCGAGTCTATACAATGCAGACAAGGTCTTCCATTAAGTCAGAACTTGTTGGAGGACAGCTTAATCGAGAGATCAAAGTAAACTGAGTAATATTTATTCTGCACATGTACGCGCAGAATAAGCCTAAACGATGTGCACTGTCAGATGGCACCACCCTCGCATGCACCACGCAAAATAACTACAAAGAATACGCACTGTCAGACAAGACGACACCCTGGCACACACCACCACACACGCACTTGTTCACGTCTGCCACCGTTATGCTCCATGTGTCGAGAATGTAGAAACAGTGGCAGTTCTCACACGCAGAGTAAGCATAAACAATGCGCACTGTCAGGCGACACGACACCCGGGCACACACCAATCAGAATAAGCATAATCAATGCACACTGTCAGATGACACGACACCCTGGCACACGCCACAACACATGCACTTGTTCACACCTGCTGCCATTGACCATGCCAGAAATGACGAGAATGTAGAAACAGCAGCAGATCTCACGCGGCACTGCAAATCACGCGGCACTGCACGGGTATATCAGTAAAGAATCGCAGCAGCAAGGAAACGTCGCAAGCGCAATTGCTCAGACGCGGCAGCGTGCGATACACTGGCAGGAGCGCCTCAAGCCACGAAAGACGAGCCCAACGTAGGTGGCGCCGCGCCGCGGTGGAATGCAACGTAATACCATGGTGGGTGAGAGGGAAAGACGACGGTCGCCGAGGGAGCGCTTGACGGGCACAGAAAGTATAGAGGAGGGGAGGGAGGCCCCTCCCTCTTAGGTGACAAGAGGGAAAAGCCCCCCCCCCCCCCCCCCCCGTGCACTCGCCTGTGGTCATGGGTAGAGCACTGCACGGGCCGGCTTTTTCCGGCCCGGGCCCGGCCCGGCCCGAAAGCGCCCTGCTCAGGCCCGCCCGAGCCCGGCCCGGTGTTTTTAAATACGGCGCGTACCCGGCCCGGGCCCGAAAGGTTTGGGCCCGGCCCGACCCGGCCCGGCCCGGCCCATTTCAAAAAATTATTTTTTGAGCATAAACGAGGCGCTGTCCAATCTTCGCTTATAGTGAAGATACCAGCCACACACAAGATAGTTCCTGGACAGTGTTGTGAGAACTTATGACAATGTCACGATTTTCACTGGTACTGTGTTTACCATCGGTTAATTACGCCCGTAACACTTTTGCGAAAGAATTGCAGGGGGGATATATGAGGAGGCACAGCTGGCTGTCCATGCACGCAGCGCTGTCCATGCACGCAGCGCTAACCATGCAATGTTATTATTGCATTTCAAAGAACGACTACAACATACAGCGCCCACATAAAGTGGAAAAACAGCGGACATTTATAGTCGAGCTTACATTAATTGCTGACAAGCTGGGACTATTGAGTAAATAGAGCAGAACATATCCTGCAAACTTGGTTTATTGCGCAATGAAACGAGAGAGAGAAAAAAACGTGCTCTAACTACTCCTGGGAGGGTTCGCCAGGCTGGGTCGCTTGTTCCGACTAAAAAAAGGAAGAAAGTACACCTTTCTTGCATAACTTGTCACTCTCCTTAAACTCGACGTGTCCGAAAACAAATCGTGACGCAGGGGAGTCCAATAGTAAGGTCATATTACGGTTACCTAAAAATCTGTAGCAGGGCCAATTGAATATTTTTCTTAATTTCCTTACATAAAATTAAAACGAATAAATCCATCAGTCAATGAAACGAACTTTTATTTCTTCCAAATATATATAAGAGGATGGTGGAGAAAGAGCCGCATAAACTATAGCTTAAAGGGGTGGTGCCACCAAATTTGTGGCTAGCGCGTTCTTCGCTGCAAGCGTTTCTTATAGCTATAGGAAGCATGATACACGCACCAAGATTCACGTATTCTCGCTAAGTAATTTAATATCGCCTTATTTATGCGGACAACTTTCGGTTTCGGTTTCTGGGCACCAAGTTGGGCAGTGACGTAGCAGTGTAGTAGGCTTGGTCACGTGACCATAGAAGGCTCACGCGAAGTTGCGCAGCACTTCGCCAGGAAGCGATCGAAACTCGGCAAGTGGTGTAGCAACCGATGCTTTGCCGATACGTACGTTCTGGAGGTAACAGAGGTCCCGAGGACACTCACGTCACTACAGGTATGGTGTGACGTCACTACAACTTTCGTTGTCCCTCCCATAGAGCTACGTCAGTTTTGATGCGCTAGCGATGGGCATCGATCGGGAGAATGAGCATTTAGGTACACTTTGGAGGTGAATTAAAATATATTCTAAAAGTTTACTGCGTCCGATTCTTCATGTGGAGTGTCCTTGCATACAGAGGAAACCCACAACAGGCTTGTTATAGCCTCAAAATTTGATGGCACCACCCCTTTAACAAACCTGAAACGTGCAGCTCGCGAGCAAGTCGCACTTACGAGAACACATACGAATGCCTAGGTGCGTGTGCGTGTCGGCGCGGGATGCCTTCTAGCGCGGCCTTAGTAAAATATTCTTGATCTTTAACGAAGATACCCCGATTCCCCATGAGACACCCGTAGGGTCCCGTACTTTGACTAACTCGATATAACGAAACAAATTTCGAGATCCGTCCCGATTTAACAATTCTTTTTTTTTCGGGAGATGCGATAGAGAATTGATCATTCTTTGTCTATTTTTAGATAACGCCCCAAAAGTTATTGATTGCGAGCAAACGGCAACATCGCGGAACACCTTTGTCCAATTTAAACTGCGTGGTCATTGCTAACAAAACGCAAGCAAGCCAAGATCACCGACTTCTTTGCTGGGAAATAAATATGTTGTCACCTGTGGCCCTTATTGTTGAGGTAACGGAGAGAGAAGCAACTTTTTTGAGAGAAGCAATTTTATTTTAAGCTAACAATTTTTGTTGCTTCATACACCCTGGAGGTGGCGGTCGTTTCCTAAGGCAGCTACTTCATTTTTCGCGCCTTTACGCTACGCAAATATGATGCCATGGTAGCTTTCCGGATGCCGCTACACCATATAATCGAATGTACCGAATTAAGTAACCGCGAAATGCCGTCTTCGGTTTAACGAAGTTTTCGATTTAACGAAATAATTCGCGGCTCCCCTCAAATTCGTTAAATCGAGTTTTAACTGTATTTGTGTGTTGCAACAGAAAAGTCACTACCAAGCGCAAGATTAATACGAAAGCGCGCGTGGTAACGTACGGCACCTTAGCACTACGTCTTACAAAAGAGGCGCTCGGTAAGAGAGCTGGTAAAGAAAGCAAAAATGCAAAAAGAAAGAAAAAGTGTACAAGGCGCGAAACCAATACCCATTCACAGCAATTCAGTCGGACGTATTAAACCGAAATGAGGAAATTAGTGACCTGACGAAACACGACGACATTCTGTCTACAAACTTAAAATGAGTGTCCTGGACTTTCCTTTCGCACTGTACATCTGTGATAGTAAAGCTTTGTGACTGTAGTAGAGCGAAGAAAGCTTAAAAACTGCTAACTTACCTCAGAGTCAATTCCAGTTATGTCATCGACTGATGAAGTAGCCCTAGCAACTCATGAGGCTATGAAATCAAGCCCAGTTGAAGAGCCGGTGGTGCCGATGAACAGTGTAATCGACGTCAATAACGCTCGGTGACGCTGAGGTTTTCTTAATGTAACGAGCAGTTCATTTACAGAATTGCAGAACTACACTCGGCACCGTGACTCTGGTTATCCACTTGGCCCCTTTTCAAATGTCGAGCCAGAGAGAGAGTGAGTTGATATTTCTGCAGGAATCACGTGACTCTCGTGAAGCGTGCGTCGATTGGCTTCCGTGATGAAGACGCTGCCGTGTGCGCCGTACAGTCGTCAGCAAGCTTAACACGAACGCTCAGCGGGGTGTCCTGAAACAGTTTGATTGACGCTAGCGCCGCGTAGCTTTGGGTTCTGTTGCCGAGATATGTTACCCATACATGCCGACATACTATCCAAGCATACCGAGGTATTATCTCGGCAACAGCGCCAAGCGCTTCGCGGCTGGCATCAGTCAAAGTAGTCCAGGTCACGCGTCGGAGCGTTCGTGTTAAGCTTGCTGACGACTGTACATATCACGCGTTCGGCGTTCGGCGCCGCTGCGGCGCCGTGGCTCGCCAACGGAGACGGGCGCCGTGGTGGCGCGGCGCCTACGCCTCCTCTCTCTGTCTATCCTCGGCCTTTTAAAATTCGTTGCGTTGGTTGCGTGTCTCGTAGTTTTGTGTTCGACCGAACATGCGTATCTTCGTAGTCGCGTTGACCAGTCTACAGAGTCACGAAGGCGGAAGCAGGCGCGGCGGGCATGCGAGCGTAGCTGCATACTCGAAATGTTTCCCATGATACCGATGGGCACATCTTATATGCACTAATCTGGGCAGTGCACCGTTGCTTCACTCTTGCCGCAGTGCTGCTCAGCTATACCATTTATTTTGATACACGGTACCCAAGTACGTGTTTCACTCAATATAATGGCGGGAACATATATGAGACAATATCCAGAAATTATATGTAACATACCGACGGAGGCAAAATGCGCGACGTCTTGTATTGTGCGATTTCAGTGCACGCTAATGCACTTCAGGTGGTCTAAATTACCCGGAGCCTTCCACTGCAGCGTCTCAGATAGCCTAAATAGGTTCGGGACGCTAAAGGCCCAAAAACAACAAAGCCAAACAGCATTACGCGCCATTGCCGACAGTGTATGAGAGTCGGGCCTGATACGGGCCTGACCCAGGCCCGGGCCCGGCCCGGGCCCGAAGCTCATGGGCCCGAGCCCGGGCCCGATCTAACAATTACTTACCCGGCCCGACCCGGCCCGCGGGCCGGGCCGGGCCCGGGCTTTCGGGCCGGCCCGGGCCCGTGCAGTGCCCTAGTCATGGGTTCAGGTAGAACACCATGCTTTCCGTATACTACTTATTGCCACGTGGATCTTTCCGCATAGCGCATACGGATTCCGCTTGTTCTTTCCGTATCCCATGGGGTTTCCGCATGTTCCGTATCATACTTTCCGTATATTCCGCATCGCCGTATGAGTCTATCCGTATAACAGATACGGCATCCGCATGTTCCTTAAGGCTACATCCGTACGCCCATACGGAATTCCTTATGTACCATATGATACTTCCGTATGTTCCTTACAATTTCCGTAAACATCCGTATACGTCCGTACAAAATCCATATATTTTATACGGAAAATATGCGGAACCCGTATGTTTTCCGTATCACGGCATGCGGATTTTTTCGGTAGGGAGAACGGTGTAGTTAATAGTAAAATTCAACGTGCGAATTTCTGTATTACTTTAAAGTTCGTGCATTTTTGTGTTCGGTCTGTGTGATTTGTGTTCGCGCGGGCGTGCGTACGCGCGCATGCATTTACAGCATGTTTCGACATCGTAGGTAGGCCTTTTCGGATTCTCTTTAATGGTCGCAAGCCTTAATGTTGACGTTCTGACCGCATATCCTCTCATTATAGTAATTTCACGCACACACACGCAAGAGAAAAAAAATTACACCATCTCCCGCTAAAGGGAACCATGTGTGGATGCGAAGCAGCGGGGAGATAATTAGCTTGAGCGGGAGGAACGTCGCCACTCTCATTTCGCGGCAGCGGTCCGGGCGCTCATCGCGGCGCTGCGCAGGAGAGAGAATGAGGCGCGCGTTCCGTCATTTTCATACCGCGGAACTACGGTGGCGCCCCCCAGCGGAGTATGCAGCTGTCACACCACCTGTCGTGCCCGCCGCTGCGTAGAGGATTCCTAGAGGAAAGGACGGGGGATCGTAGGAGAGGAGAGAGAGGGGGAAGGGACGTGCATGCGCTGTGGGGCTGTGGGACGCGGGAGCAGCTCCGTAGAGTAGAGGATTCCTAGAGGAGAGATGGGGAGAGGACGCGCATGGGCTGTGGGACGCCGGAGCCGCTCCGTAGAGTAGAGGATTCATAGAGGAGAGAGGGGGAGAGGACGCGGATGGACTGTGGGGATGTGGGACGCGGGCGCCGCTCCGTAGAGTAGATGATTCCTAGAGTAGAGGAAGGGGGGTGAGCGTAGGAGAGCATAGGGGAAGGGACGCGCTGTGGGATGCTCCGTAGAGTAGAAGATTCCTAGAGGAGAGGAAGGGGGGTGAGCGTAGGAGAGAGAGAGAGGGGGGAGGGGACGCACATGCGCTGTGGTGGTGTGGGACGCGGGAAGGAGGGACGGACTAAGCCCCCTCCAAACACATGCAAGCAAGATTAAGGAATGGGGTCAACCTGGGCGACAAACACCACCTGCCTAGCCATTGCTAAGCAGCCTCTCTGTGCTCTCGGCCATGACTCAAGGAATGGGGTCAACCTGGGCGACAGACACCACTTGCCTAGCCATTGCCAAGCAGCCTGTCTGTGCTCTCAGCCATGACTCTGGTGACTGTAGTAGTGGTTGACGGCCTTCATATTACTACAGTGTTCTGGTTCGCATAATGGGTGCTTCCCTACTTCATGAAAGTGGCCGGACGCGGGACGGCGGACGCGGGACGGACAGAGCCCCGAGCATAAGAAGCTTCGCATCTAAAATTACACCATCTCCCGCTAAAGGGAACCATGTGTAGATGTGAAGCAGCGGGCGCTAACGCTTACACTGGCGGCGGCGTTGACGCTGGCGCTCATCGCGGCGTTGCGCAGGAGAGAAACCTGGGGAGGCGCAAAGCACGCAGTGATGGAGCGGTGTTTCCTGCTGGAACATGCCAATCGCTGCTAATGGGCAATGAGAGACAGAAGACTCCGACTGGACACAGAGACCCGCAGTCCGATTTTAGTTAACACGCACGCTGCGAATTTTTATTGTTCCACAACGCACAGGAGAAATCTCCCACCGGCACCACCTTGCAGGTCAAGATCCACTGCCATATATACGGGGTGGCCAGTGAACGCTTGTGCAGCGCGAGCAGTCGGTTTTTTCAACCAAGATACTCGCTAGCAGACGCTGCCTGCGTCGGCGTCGCGAGGCGAGAAAGGGGGGGGGGAGCGTAGGAGAGGAGAGAGAGGGGGGGACGCGCATGCGCAGTGGGAGTGTGGACGCCGCGGGCAGGAATGCCTAGAGAAGAGAGGGGGGGGACGCGCATGCACAGTGGGAGTGTGGACGCCGCGGGCAGGGATGCCTAGGGGGGGGAGCGTAGGGGGGGAGAGAGGGGGGGACGCGCATGCGCAGTTGGGAGTGTGGACGCCGCGGGCAGGAATGCCTAGAGAAGAGAGGGGGGGGACGCGCATGCACAGTGGGAGTGTGGACGCCGCGGGCAGGGATGCCTAGGGGGGGAGCGTAGGGGGGGAGAGAGGAGGGGAGGCGCATGCGCAGTTAGGATGTGGTTGCCGCGGGGAGGGATGCCTAGAGGAGAAGAGGGGGAGAGAAGGTTTTTTATTTTTATTTGTCTAAAGGGTTTGCGCATGCGCAATAAGGGTGGTCACGCCACCACCACCACCGGATTAAGCTTCGCCATAAGATGCTTCACATCTAAAAAGACGTGTTGATGTGCGGGATGGCTTCGGCTGCGATGAGAGAATGGCCGAACGAGTTCGCCGTTATACTTGATTCGCCGTGCATGCGGCTGAACTTCGCTCAGCTACGGACCGCTCGTTGTCGTTCATTCTAATGTTTGACGGCGGACATCGCTTTTCAAAGAATGCACATTTAAGCACGGGTATAATACAGAGACGCGTATTTTTATTTGTTCAACAATGTTTGGTAGAGAGACTTGGGTGTGTTATCGGCCTTGAGTGTACTAGAAGTTGGAATGTTCTCGAGCGTTTTCTATTGTTGAATTCACATAGCGTGCACGATGCGCATTGTTTACGTTCTTACTGTTCTTTATTGAAAAAATTGGATGCTCCTGTCAAATATTTCATTTTATCAGTTGCATTAGTTCTGAAAATCGGTTGTAAATGTCCACCCAATCAATTTTCCAGAGCGAGAGCAAAACAGCATGGATAATCTGAGTGTCTTATGAACTCATATCGTTTAAGTAGCACAAGCTCGAAGTTATGAGGAGATTTTTTCCAATGTGATGTTTATAATGGTCCTATCCCTTAATGCTTTTATGGAGACAGATCGCGGACAACAGTCGAGGCTCTTAGCGCATGTTGCGATCTTGCTAGCTTTAAAGGCCAACTGCAACGAAATCTGACTTGGGCAGAATTGGCTCGGAATGCGTAGTGTATGCTGGGTAAGCAATGATAGCGGCAGTGAAAAAGCTTGCAATTGCGTATTTCATATGTAATCGGTGCTCTAATTGTCAGCTAGCAGACGACGCGGAGCCCTAGCGGTGTGCCCGGGCAAATCGGACAAAAACGGAAATGACGTCAATCGCAGCTCACCACCGCTCGTGAGCAGAACTTGCTGCAGCCGCAACCTTTCCTTTTCTGCGTGACGCCCCTTTACAAGCGGCTAATTCAGAAAAGTGAACTCTTTTGTAATACGAAATGCGGAGCCGTAGGCTGCTGCAACATATGTTACGGCTGGGACCAACTTTCACGCTTTTCCGAAAAACTTAAAGCTCAAAAAGCTGTAGGTTATCGGAGTGAGGCGAAAGGAAAGGGAGGTATCGAATAGCGTGGTGGTTTACCCGGCGCACTTCAAAGATGACGAATATAAACACGAGCGGTGTCTCTTCGCCCATATACATAACTTGCAAGTGACGTCAGTTCCCGTCTTCCGTCCGCCTTCCGGCCGCCATTACCGAGCACACGGAGCACATACGTCTCAGTGACCGCGCCGTGTTTACGTTCGTGCGGCGGATCGTTTGGCGTAGTGCGCGCGTTTTGATCGGTTGCCTTGCGCGTATGACGAAGGAGAATCGTTCAGGACATTACGCAGCCAGCAGCGAAGCAGTGTTGAATGGGGAACTCGGATTCTCCGTGTCTGCAGTGTCCGAGTCCATGGTGTCGCACGTAATGGGTGGAACAACTTCGCACGAGATTTGGAAACATAGCTTGCGCGCGCACACACGTACGTTGTTCAGGGATCCTTCCTGTTCATGCGCGCATGAGCCATGTGCTCCGCTTCTCGGGCATCTCTTTCGTGCGGTCGCACGGGTTTGTGATCACCTTTGGCAAACAGTACGTCCCCGCTTCTGGTCCTTTTTTATCTCATTTACACTTACTTCTCGTGCGGCAGTCAAATATCGCACAAATCGCCTTTGCGACGGACGGCGTTGACGGGAAATGCGAGAGCCGCATAGCTTGACTCGGTGTCGTCTGCTGCCATGTGCTCGGTGATGGCGGCGCATACGGCAAGATCGTATCCCAGAGTTCCGCAGTGTGACGTACTTGCAAGTTATGTATACTGCTGAAACTAAAGAGAAGGTTGAATCCTGACGCAGTGCCTTCAATATTGAGCCGCTGCAAACCCAACAGCGGGAAGCCCTGACCAGCGTTTGGTGAAGCGCCGGCTACGAGAGGTATTCGTATTAGACAGCTTTAGTATAGCGTAAAATGCTTGCGTTAGCGTGTTTCGCTCGCTAAATCATAACGTAACGCTATTCGAAACACAGAATCGGTAAAACGACGCCCCGCGAAGCGCTGGACTAGTTGCGCCATCTAGGCGCGAGTAATGAAAGCTCCAAAAGCTGATCGGCCCGCTTCTCGTTGCGAGTAGTCACAGCAGTGAAGTTCGATAGAAATGTAGTCGGGTTAAGAAAACGAATTGTGCTACGTCAGTGGTTTAATGCAAACGCTTCGGGCGCAGTCACACTAGTGTTTACAGAAATGCACGGACGTTTTCGTTAGACATGGGAGAGTGCCAAACCGGGCATCGGTATCGAAAACAACGCCGTCTTACCATCCGTAGTCAATCAACGAAGCGAGAATACCCGAAGCGTAAACCAGCAGCATCATTTACTGTAAACCAGCGAGTTCTCCAAGACAGCAGGACGATACGGTAGGCGCGAAGCGGGCAGCCGTTATTTAGACAAACGCTTAAAGGGGTACTGACACAAAATTTCGCGGCCGAGACAGCCTGCGGGTTCGGTTCCCGTGAACATTTGTATATCATCTGCAAAATATCAACAGCGAATCTAGCTTGGAAGGTATCTTGAATTAATTTTGAAGTTTGCGTGAGCGATCGACTCCCTCGCGCTACTGACACCATCAGAGGTGACCCTTGGTGACCCCTCTACTTCCCTCACGTGACCACGCTGCGACAAGTTATGATGACGTCAATAGCCGCCATTTTTCTTTTGCCGCGTTTGTTCCAGCAGTCTATACTTCTCCGCGGCTGGTCACGAGTCCGTGGCCGCGGCGCACGCGTTGAAAGTTTTGTGTTTGGCGACACTACTGTCCCGTTTCCTACTCGAAAGGACTTCTTGATGCGGACTGTGCGGAAGTGCGTCACAGTTCTGTGTGCTGACGTGATCGAGAGCTGCGCACGCTAGGTGGTGATAGTTGCACCCGGCGGCTTGTCGTTTTTCGAGCTCTCTCAAACCGAAACTGAAACTGGTCGGTAATGAGGAGCCTGTAATTAAATATCTGTCGCGCGCTGCAGCAAAGAGGTGCCGTGTTATGACTAACAGGCCCCCAGCAACACATTGCAGCAAAAAAACACGATGCCCAAGTTTTTGTGTCAGTACCCCTTTAAACGAACTTTTATGATTATGTATCCGTGTTTCCTTCCCGGTGCATGTTTTTGAATAGTTAATTTCTTCGTTGAGAAAACTCTGAGGCGCGGCCGCGAAGCGCATACTTCGGAGCGCAGAGCAGACGATTCACGATTCGCCTGCATCGGTCGGTCTGTCGTCGGGCTGCTGTCAACGTAACTTCCGGCGAGCTGTAATGGCGTCGTTTTTTCTAGTTTCAGTACAAAACTTTGCGTTGTTGGCGATGTTTTTTCTTATGTAAGCACTTGCATTTCTAAGGTGAAATTTGGCAGGTAGCATTATCTCCAGCTGGACTGCCTATAAATCGGCTTTTTGAGGTGTGCACAATTTCGTTGCAGTTGGCCTTTAAGTTTTCTCGGCTTGTTTTGGTTTAAACAAAATGCCTAGGAATATCAAATACGGCTAGGGACTGTGGGTGAAAGGGAAAGTGTGTGATTGTGAGGAGAAAGGCAGTGTGCCTTGAGTTGACGCCCGCCGTTTCTTCGCGGAAGCCGCGTGAAATCGGAGAGAGAGAGAGTGGGTGACTTCGGCATGTGTGCTGTAAAAGGGAGAGATAGGAGAGCGCGCCTGATGTCTGCGGGCGGCGGCGGTCGCAGCGGCTGAACGCATAGAAGGTCCGCCCGCCTTTTAAGTAATGTGCACAGCTGAGATGACTGTAGCTTCGTGTGCTCTGTCGTAGCGCACGCCTGGGTTGCGGTCGTGTTATCGCAAAACGTCGGCAGTTGCGTTGAAGCAAGAGGCAACACTATGCGCTTGCTCGTCTGTGTCCCCATCAAGAATGATTTGATTACGAGTGTTAGTGATAAATGAATTACATCTGTTCGTACTCTACATAAGCGCGAACACAATTTCTGAATTATGTTCTCTCACAATTTAGAAACACTTAAATACAACAACGTGCCGTGCAAATATGGCCTCGCTTTTCTAAAGTGACCTGAAATAATGAATTTTTTTTGCACTTTTATCCGCTGTCATGGAGGGAGTGTTCTTTTTTCTCGCGACACGAATTTAAACAAGCCCTCACACATTGATGTGTTTTTTAGACTATACAGATTTTTAATAAAAATTACATGGCACTCAGGTTCCTGTCGTTCTGGCACACGAACTTTATGTCAAGGCGGAAATACTTTTCTGCATCTAAAATGATGTCGACGCGACTAATCAACAAAAGTGGTTAATTAAATTTTTAATTGAGGACTTGAATGCTGTTGTTTATATTAGAAAGTTGTAGTGCATGATAATTTATGACAGACCTATATTTTAGAAATCACGATGTTTGCGTCTCCCACTCCTCCAAAGACGCAACCTTCGTGATTTCTAAAAAAAATAAGTATGTCATAAATTGCCAGGCACTGCAACTTTCTAATGTAAACAACGAAAAAGCGAAGTGTAAATTTTAAGGGCTCGTTTTTTTTTGTTAAACACTATATCAATTAGAACTAACAGACAATAAATATTATTGTCTGTTATTTGTTAATAATATAACAGCACTCAAGTCACCAATTAAAAAGCTCCGCTCCCAATGATGAGCTCACGGCTGTCTAGCTAGCCGGAAGGCTCGGCTGTTCCGTGAGGTATACCCGGAAGGCCGGATTGCCGGTCCTTACGTGGGACTGAGCCGGGTGCGCGACCCAGTCGCGTTGCGCAGGCCCAATAAAGTTGTTTTCCATTCCATTTCATCACGAACGTTGCGCGTGGTACGAATTTCAGTGGCGAAATTGAAACTAATCGCGCCCGGCGCGCACGAAGCTCGGACTCTCTGTTGCCTAACACCAGAACGACCCTTATCAGGGAAGTAACGAAATTTCAATGAAGGCGCGCCGAAGCAGAATCTGGTCGGAAAAATCTCCCAGCATACTGAAACACACAAGTAGGCAGCTTATCGTTTCCATGTGATGGGTGGTGCTTATCTGTTTTTGTCTGAATCTCTAAAGGGGCGCGAAAAACTATTTCACCTGTCTGCAAGAAGAAGCGTTAAAGTGGCTGCCCCAGAGGTTTAGGCTTCCGAGACAGAGAAAAGGTTGATATTGCGGTTTTATTTTGCACAGTCTGAAAGATACGTATAAGCACCAAACTAGAGCTGTGCGCCGCCGCGCCAAGCCGCCGCCGCCGCCTATTTTTGCTCACGCCGCTCGCGCCGCCGCCGAAGTTTCGAGAGTGACCACGCCGCCGCCGCCGCCGCCGCCGTGCAATAACTGCGGCGCGCCGCCGTTTGTCTTTTATTTTAACCCGAACTGGAATCTGGACATAAAATACATCAGTTCATCGGGGAAGCTTTTCTCGATGTGTCCATGCAATGGACTCTCCATTTCAGCCGCCGCTGATTGCAGGGAGCTCGGCCAGCAGCGCGCCCTCTCTGTCCGGTGATTCCTCGTCAACGTCATTTTGACGTCACGAAGCTTTCACAACTCTCGACTCAAATTAGACGAACGGAATTCGCTTGAAGCACAGAGGGGAAAAATAGGAGAGAGCGCGCCTAGAATCTATGAGCCAATCTCCTCTGAAGGCGCTACCTCCCCAACAACCAGTGACAGACCTCTGCGACTCAAAACCAGCGCTCCAGAGCCTCCTGCTTCACCAACGACCTGGGCTTACGCGGTTCTTGCTGAGCTCCAAGTTCTCCGCATTGTCTACTGCGGGGGTTTCCATGTCCTTTCGTTGGTTGCCGGCTGATGTGGTAATCACCGGTAATGAGCAAGCAGAGTCCCTTGCCATAACCGCACATCATACTGGTGTGCCGCTTTCGCGAGCAGTTGCTGCCTCTGATTTTTCCAGGTAGCACTTGAGACAGCTGCTCACAACCCTCCACCCCACGGAGAAGGCTCCACCCGTATGCCAGAGTGGCCAATGGAAAGGGCCCCAAGCCTTTTGTAGAGGATGGCTTCACCAAGCGGCAGCGCGCCACGCTTCTTCGCCTCCGCACTGGCTGTATTTGGACAGCGGCGCTCCTGTACGCCAAGGGACGCTCCCCTTCACCGACCTGCGAACGTTGCGGCGATCCCGAGACCCTTGAGCACCTTCTCTGTGGTTGCCCAGCGTTGGCGCAGGAACGCTCCAGGCTCACCTTTGCCTACAGGCAGCATGGCCTCCCTGCTACGACCACCAGCGACCTCCTGTTCCCTTCGTCTCCCCCAACCTCCGTGCTCTCCACAGCCTCTTGGAGTTTGTGGAGGCGACAGGAATCACCACCTACCGTTGAGCGCGGCAATTGCTGGACCTTCTCTTCACCCTCGGCCTCCCCCATAATTGGATGGACCCCAGCGGTTTATTTATTTATTTTTCTTTCTCTCTTCTTCTATACACCTTTATTTCCCACTTCCCCTGACGCTGCGCCGTGCTCCCTATTGGGCTGCGGGATATAGCGTCATTCCCTAATTAAACACTACTACTACAACTTCTACTACCTAGTCGGCCTCATGTCACAATTCCGACCATGCCTCTTGTTTCTTTTCCTTGTTCTTGGGGGGGCTCATGGAAAAAAAAAATCGAAAAATCACAAGCCGACGTCGCTCCCACCTCGTACTCTATCCTCTGGTCACAGTTCTCAGCATGTTCCTGTTTAATATTTTTTTTTTATGGCTGGGGAGTTATTCTCGATGTGTCCCCCCTAGTGCACTGTCCATTTCGACCACAGCTGGAGTTGCTGACCAGCGCGCCCCCATGTTTTCGGTGATTCTTCCGCAACCTCATTTTGATGTCGCGAAGCTTTCACAGCTCTCGACAATAATGAGAGGGGTGGAATGCGCTTCAACGCAACGAACGCAGCGCCAGACATCCGCTTTTGGGCGTACATGTCGGAGGCCGTATACAGAAATTCTTATCGCGTAAGCCATCGAATTAGGTTTAATGCAGCCGCCCGTCTAGTGCACCTGTGAAGGTGGGTACGTATTCCCTGCATCGTTCTCAAACATCTGGAACACATTCATATGCAAGTTCAGACTTGACAAGTTCCTTTTTCTGTGCATCGGCGTGGTCAAGATCAAACATCACGGCTCACCGCTTTTTCGAGTAACTGAATGCGCAGTGACGAAATGGACTGTGGACATCTCCTTTAGGTGGACGCATTGAGAATAGCTCCCCGGAAGTTGAATCTTTCTCTCAACACTGCGGCGTCCTCCAGCCTTAAAGTACGATGACACAACACGCTGTACAGCATATTGGTGGAGTCTTGGACCTACCACCAATTGTGCATGGATAAATAAAACAGATAAGTGATATATATATATATATATATATATATATATATATATATATATATATATATATATATATATATATATATATATATATATATATCGATTGTTTAATACACGATATTCCTTTCATTTTTCGCGCCAGTAAGTCGATAAATAAAATATAGGAGTAAAGACAATTAAACACTTAGAATAATTGATAGCTGAGCTAGTCGGTAGGTATTCATGTTAAAACGACACAACGGGAAAACTCAGACACAAGAGTGAAGTCAAGAGAGTCAACAGTTATCTCTCACGTAGACCATCACGCGCAACTGACTGATAGGCATCGTCTCTTGCCTTGGAATTCGTGGATAACTATTTTAAGTGCGGAGCATTTTAAGAGCCCGGGTTCTCGTATGCTGTCATCGTATGCTCATAGGCGTGCGCACGAGGGGGGACCGCCCCCCCCCCCCCCCTGTTCACCTAAGAACGGGGAGGGGGGCGCAAAGTGTGCCCCATACATTGACTTAAAAGGAAAGGGCGGCGCTGCGACGAACCGTTGCCCCCCTCAAGAGAAACCCTGCGCACGCCTATGCGTATGCTGTAGTTGCTTGTCGAAACGCAGGCAGAACCACGTATACCCTAGCCATCTTTAGGATATTGAGCGCGTGTTCGTGCCAAGAAGTCTTCTTTCTCTTGTTATTTGAGCGCATTGATGATATTAAGTGCGGAGCACTTCAGGGGACCGGGCTGTTGTAGGTTGCCGTATGCTGTCGTCGCTTGGCGGAACACAGGCGAAACCACGTATAAAAAAGAGAAAAAAAGGAAGCAAGCAAAAAGTAGAAAGAGAGAGAAAGAGAGGAAAAAATAAGACAAAATACAGGAAGAATAAGAAATAGTAAGAAATAGGCAAAGAGAAAAAAAATAAGACAGAAAGAACAGAAACAGAGACAAATAAATATAAAAAGGAGGAAAGAAAGAGAAAACCGGAGAGAAACAAAGAAGGCTGCCCAGCTCCGCACTTCCTTCATATCTGGCACCACTAGTGCGAAGCTGCCTTAATTTTTCTTTGTTTTTCTCCTTTTTCGCCGCTCTACTATTTTTCAGTTAGCGGCGTTCGAGGTGTCTTGACTACTCTCTTGTGTCCGTGTTGTTACACCCTGTCTTTCTAAGGGTCCCAAAACAGCCTCTTTGGGTGGGCGCTCTTTGTGACGCCAGAACGGTGATTCACGTAAGGTGATTAGGGCACATATAGTTTCGATTGGTCAATATACCAGAAATATCACTTGTTAATTGTCTCCTACCCTGCTTTGCCTTGTAATCATCCACGCGTTCTTCCTCTCCTCGCATGATTATCGTGCGCGATGAACTGATTTCGCTCCATTTTGTGAGTTTCCGATAGTGCAAGCGGAAATAACAGGGCGTAGCCGACAAGCAAGAAATCCTGGAGGCTCAACGCTTAGCGCTAACATTGTACACGTGCTTTATGAACTATCGATGAGATATCGCCTTTAAAAATTGGAGTAAAAGCGAAAATGAAACCAATAGAAGAGGCACCGGCTTACTTGATTCTTGCAACGGACGAACTATTTACAGTGAAGACGATGCAGTTCTCCAGAAAAAAGGCCTGCCCGATTCCACGGTTTTTGTATACATTTTGATTGCGATAACATTTATACGGGAACGGCACAGGTTTTCATCATCGCCGCCATGTTCCGTATAAAGTCTGAATCATTAACTTTTGAACGCGCATCGTATCCTGTATCCGCAAGTAAAAAAGCTCGCGAGCGGTAGCGAGGAACACGGCTGAAGCATAGATGAAACAAGCTGCCCATCTCCGTCGCACGGTGGGCGCATGCGATGACATCCCAACGCATGCGAGGCCTGCCGTTGATTGATCCTCAGTCAGAAAGGAAGCGCCTTGTCCGCCGTTCACTTGACGGAGTATGAAGGGACGCCGGGGTACAAGGGTTGCGTAGCTCAAGCCGCAACTGTGAAATTTGACTATAAGGGCGCGGTCGCGAGCGCTACCTCGGCAGGCTTCCGCAAACAGCTTGTATACCCTTCTGCGCGCTCCGATCTCACCGCTTCGTGCTGTGACCACTGGTGCGACAAACTGCAGGAAAACCGCTTCCATCCCGGAAACTGCCGCATTCCCTCACACCGGCGTTTTGCAGCTTCGCGAGATTGGAAGAAGAGTTAGCTGCTAGCATTGGCTCGTTACAACATTACTACATGTTGCTATCGCATTCAACTTCTCGACCTTTCGGGGAAACATTTTTTTTTCAGAATACAAGGGGCAAACTTCTCTCCCCAACAATTTGTGAATGAACCCCCCCCCCCTTCCGCGCCGCGCCGCCGCCGATCCGATGAACCCCGCGCCGATGACACGCCGCCGCCAGAGGTGGAAACACCGGCGCGCCGCCGCCGGCAATTTAGGGACCGGCGCACAGGTCTACACCAAACATTACACGCAAAAGGTGATACGCTGACCAATAATCCCTGGCATGTTGCCTGGAGGCATGAAGTCTGCCAGTACGAGAACCTCACGATGAATGAACAAAAGAAAATTTAACGGCGTGTTTTTTTTTCTTTTAAAACACCACTTTAATCAAAACCAACAGTCAATTTAGCCAAGGAAGGTATGGGGACGCTATTTCTAGTCTTAACTGTATTGTGGTAATTATCATGCAACTCGTACAGTTATTTGCTGAACATTTTGTACGTGGCGCAAAGCTGGAAACATGAAAATGGGGCGGAGGAAAGAAAGAGACAGAGGAGCGCCAGTTATATTTAATACAGTTACATTTATTTTACAGCTCACAGTGAAATACAAATACTTAGTGGGTAATGTTCTATTTGTATTGGGAAGATGGAATATTTTGGTGCCCCCAGAAACTACTGTTAAAGATATGAAGTATACTGTAGACGAGACTGCTCGTTGTGAGATGTCCGACAGTTTCTTTCAGAATGTTGCTTGCTGTTTATTCTATGAAGTTCTGAAATGACTTCACAACTCTGACGAAGATAACACCGCTCCAGAAGGTTTCACAAACCACTGATACATTGACTAAAATGTCAGCAATGAAAAAAGTCTGTTGGGATGAACATGCTATGCAAATGTTGCCAAGAGCACGGAAAATGGGTTTCACGAGGCTCAGAAGGAGACGTGATTACACCAGAATGTTAGTGCAGCTTGGCTTGTAGTTGAATTGCAAAAAGCTGTACACGTTAAATTTGAAAAAAAATATTACAATCATTCTGTTTTTTTAAACACCGAGAGTTACTTTTCTACACTACAGACCTGCAAGCGGAGCCCAGCGTACCACTGTCATCGATGTGCAAAGAAGTCTATTCTATGCGCTATCATGGATCGGAAAAATTTTCTCTCTCTCATGAAGCTAACAAAGCTGTTGAAGGAGCTGCTGCTACTGAACTTACAATTACCCTTGTTTTTCTTTTAGCGAATTAAGTCAATTAGGCTACTGAGGGCATAGGTACCTTTCCTTACATACCAATGGGTATATTCATTGACTTATTGTGTCCTTGCGGCATTGGAAATTGTACAGTCTGCCTTATGAGAGTATAAATAACTCATTACCATTCTTAGAACATTATATACATGCATTGAAAATGAAACATGTTCATTTGCTTATCTAATATTTACTTCTTGATATATACCTTACCTTTTCTTATTTTTTATTCAATGCTTGCAAATTTATTATGTTTATTTCATATATTTACCATTTATTGTTATGATGACACAGCTTTTAAGAAAGGTCAGAGCATATGGGGAACATGAACAAGAAAACGTGTGTTCACACACACATGCACACACCCAGGTGCTCTGACGGTACTTCAGTCTTGTCAGCGGGGCAACGTAGCTCATTGATACAATCGCTTGGGCAGCTCCCTTCAAAGAGGCTGACACAATGGAATTGTGTCCATACGTATAAGGAGGCCAACCTATCAGACCTGTCAGCAAAGTCCTTTCAATGGGTCTGAATTTTGCAGTTCATAGCACCTGTGTGTGTCCTTTTTTCGTCTATGTTTTCCTTCAAGTGTTACCTTTCTGATAAATTGATTGACAACATGCCTAGACTACCACCATGACACCTTATGTTTTAAACAGCACAAATGAGAAAAACACACAGACGATGACTGAATAACACAAACGCTTGTGTTGTTTAGTCCTCTTCTATGTGTTTTTGTTTTTTCGCGCTGTTTTTCTGCAGTTCATTACACTTGTGTTATTGATTCTATTCAACACCCTCTCTTAGGGCCTCAAAGAATATTTTTCAAACAAGAAAATAATTAGGCAGTACACTCATGGCTCTCCTGTGTAGAAATACTCGCAGCTTGATAGACTTACATTCAAATGTAGGAGTGTAACAGCTTCATTCCTATTATCCTTAATCACTGCCTGAAATTTTTATCTGCGTGTTCTGTGAAATTTGGCTATCACATTTGTGTTGTATGCAATCATGGTTAAAGAGAACACTTACCCCATTGAGCCCCTGCTTTTTTGAATAAACACTGCACAAGCTTCTTGAAAGCAAGTAATGAGAAAATAATAAACAGGGGTTGTGTACTGGAGCATACGTTTCGACAAGTGAACTTATCCTTTTCATGGCTGCAACTGATTTTTCCTTAGCGCTTGTGTGTGTATATGCTTCATACTCTCTCCAATTCAAACAAACGGAGGAAAGGGCAACCGCGGTCGCGGGGATAGGGGACAATGATAGGTCGCCGCAACGAAGTGGGTGAGTGAAGAGGAAACAGGTATTCGGTCAACAAAAAAGGAAAAGAGCGAGAAAAAAAAGGCGGGGGGGGGGGGGGGGGGGGTACACGTTTCGCTGTATAATGGTTGTCAGTTAGTAGTGGCAAGACAGAAACTTGTTAGAAGGAAGAGTTAACACTCATCGCTTTCCGTTGTCTACGTACCATATCGCATGCATTCAAGAGCCTCCTTTGAAACGTTTCTACCTGTTGGCTGGAGTGTAATAAACTTGTGAATACAAGTTATGACTCCACATTTTCTATCTCTTCGGGACCGGAAGTTTGAAGGATGTGATGTTTGCTGTGGAAGTTGTGACCTGCTACACTAAAATGCTGTGAAGACGAAGAAATTGCCGAAAGCAGTAGCACAGCATTTTAATGAAGCAGGTCGCAACTTGTCCGCCCTCAAAGTTTACATCCTTTAGTCAAACTTCCAGTCCCCAATAGAGAGGAGATACAAAGAGTCATACCTTATTCACAAATTTCTTACACTCCATCCAGGGGGTGTAAACGTTTCAAAGGGGGCTCTTGAATCCATGCTATATGGTACATAGGCAAAGGAAGCCGCTGAGTGTTCCTTCTGGAAATTTTTGTACAACCACTGTCAACCGAAAATGATAATACAGCGAAACTTGTAGCGTCCACTCCCCCCCGCTTTCTCTCTAATCTTTTTTTTCTTTATGGAAAACCTCTTTTCACTCACCCAATTGGTCACGGCGACCTCTCATACTCCTCCCACCCACCCCGCGTTTGAATTTGCCGTATCCTTCTCCTTTGTTTGGACTGGAGGAGAGGGTACAAAGCATAATCACAAAAGCGCTCGGGAAATCATTGGCAGCCTTGAAAAAAGTCCAGTTCGGTTGTCGAAACGTTGTATCCAGTACACACACCCTGTTTACGAATTTCTCATGTCAAGCTTTCATCCTGCCCTTCTGCCATTCTTTTGAAAGCAGGCAGTTACAGATATTTTTGAAATGCTTCACTAACTTTGTTATTAATGCTTGAAATCATTCGTTGCTTTCTGCTGAAATAATCATCCATAATTTTAAATTTTTTTTACAGAGATCCCGGCACATGCAGCACTGAGTATAGTTTTTGTGAACGTGAAGGAATGAACAGCACACACAGCTTTATTTGTGCAAGAGAATGTGAGTGTACAGAATATCGAGTACCCAATGTCACTGCATGTTAGCAAACGAAAATTGAAACAAACTGCATGGCAGCCAACTAGCTATTGTTAGCGGAGGCCAACGGTGCAGTTATGACAGCTATGCCATTGTACCAAAACAAGAGATGCCAATAGGTAACGTGTGACACAGATGATTTTATTGCTCTGACAAATGCAAACGCATAAATTGTGAGGGTGAGCCAGAATTTTTTTTTGTAATGCATGACATTGCTTTGTACTCTTCCATTCATTTTCTCTTAATCAAACCTTGCAGTGTTTATAGCCTTGCAACATAGGCGCACTTTAGCCAGCACATAATTTCAAGATGGTGTTTTGTCATTGAGAGCATGGTTTTGCATGTCGCTTTGCAAAACAGCAGTTGCTCCGGCAAGCGTGTACTTGCTTTTTATCTGATGAGTGTAAGCATGAATCCTCTTAACATAATTGCTGTGATACACGATTGCGAGGCCTCAGGTAGTTTTTGTGTCTTTTTTGTTTGCTTAGTGACATCCACCACTTTTACGCAGTGAGAAATCACGCAAGAAATTCATACGAGACGGTCCTCTGTCAGCGTTGTGTGGATGCCTATGAAGGGCATTTTTGTCATGTAATTGTTCTGTTCTGACATCTCAGCTGTATACTAACACAGTTGACTTCATTTTATGTGGTGTTTCGTACATTTAACAGAAATGCTCTGTGTTTTATATAATCTTTACTACAACTTCCGGTGGTGTGATGTGAAAAGCACATTCATTGTACATTTCACTGTAATATTTTGTATGGTAGTTTTGCTTATTCCTTTCTTGGTAAGGTAATTCGTTTTACTTTAAAGGCACACATGCTGCTTTACTGCCGTATTTAATCATAGTTCAATGTGCTTCGTTGTACTTATATGTAAAACAAAAGGCATACTTAAAATCTTGAGTGCTCCTGTAGTTTATTCATTTTAATCAGGATTTCAAAAATTCTTAGAGTATCAATTGAAAAACACAAGCAGAGAATAGCAGTGTGATGAGCACTACAGTTGCATGGTGATTGAATTGCACAGCAAATAAAAATAAATTGCAAAACAAAAACTTGACAAAACGAAAACAACAAAATATCGTCCGTATACTGTGGGGTATGTATCATTCACATCTTCACTTCCTCCTGCCGTTCATTTTTTGTGTTGAAGCGCCAGCATGCTGTATTCTTTATCTCAACGGGAATGAATTGTTTTCTTTTTTTGTTTTTGTGTCACACAGGTCATTTATGTTAGCTGATGCAGAATAAAGAAGTAATTATATTTGTAGTGCAACAAGCGTGTTTTCCTACGAACGCTTGTTATTAATCTTAGCTAAGTGCCAGTCAAAGAAGCTGGTTCAAGCAGAAACCCGGCAAGCACGAACTGCACGAACGTCAACGTCTTCTTTCACGCTGGCACAGAGCTCGCACCGATGTGCTCCGGTACAATTACTCCCCGCGCAGAAAGGAGCCATCCTGGCGACCTACGGAAATGGCACGACAGGACGGTCGTAGCATGGCTTTAGCCGTGATACGTGAACTGTTTCACGCCCTCGGCAGCGGTGGTCGGAAGGTGGGCCGATCGGCTCAATGTCATAGTTGACGGGAGACGTTTGTTTCACCACACAGTACGGGCCGTGGTACCTCGACGAACGCTTTGTGGAAAGTCCGGGAGTGGTAGCCGGGACCCAGAGACAAACCAGCATTCCCGGGGAATAGTGGGCACTAGATGCAGAGGCGTCGTGGCGAATTTATTGGCGCCATTGGTCTTGCGCGGTAAACGAGCGAGCGAGCTGACGACACTCTTCGGCATAAGCAGCTGCTTCGGAAACAGGCGTCGCTTCGGAAACATCGGCTCGGTAGGGGAGAATAGTATCCATGGTGCACGAGGGTTCCCGTCCGTACAGAAGGAAGAACGGAGAGAAGCCGGTGGTACTTTGTGGCGCAGAGTTGTAGGCGTATGTGACGAAAGGGGGGCACCTGGTCCCAACTAGTGTGATCGTCAGACGCATACATGGCAAGCATACCTCCAAGGGTACGATTCAAGCGTTCCGTTATGCCATTCGTTTGAGGATGGTATGCCGAGGTTGTGCGATGAATAATGCGACATTCCTTTAGCAGTGCGTCGACGGCGTTCGAGAGGAACACGCGGCCACGGTCGCTCAGTAAATCACGAGGTTTGCCGTGTCTCAAAATGAGGTGGTTAAGAAGGAAGCGGGCTACGTCTTTCGCGGTGGTAGATGACAGCGCATATGTTTCCGCGTAGCGTATAAGATGATCTACGGCGACAATGATCCACCGGTTCCCTCGAGGAGTGTTTGGGAGAGGACCGTAAAGATCAATTCCGACACGGTCGAACGGTCTGGCCGGACAGGGTAAGGGTTGCAGAGGGCCAGCGGTGCTGTGAGGAGGCGTCTTGCGGCGTTGACACGTGGTACATGAGCGAACGTACTCGCGAACGTGCCGATACATGCCGTGCCAGTAATACCTTAGACGAATGCGGGAGTAGTACTTAATACTCCGGCGTGGCCACACTGGGGGTCATCGTGGAAGGCAGCACATATGTCCGAGCGGAAATGACGGGGGATGACAAGGAGCCACCTACGGCCGTCCGTCAGGTAATTTCGGCGATAGAGCAAGCCGTCACGCACTGCAAAGTGTTTTGCTTGACGACGGAGGGAAGCGTGATGTGGATTCAGGCGGATGGCGAGAGAAGACGTCGAGCAGGGAAGCGATCCAGGGATCCTTGCGCCGCTCGGCCGGCATGTCAGTGATGCTCAAAGATGACGAATCGCAGGTGGCACTTGGTGAGCAGACAGGGTCAGGAGGCAGCGGAGAACGCGATAGGGCATCAGCGTCTGAATGTCGGCGTCCTGAGCGATAAACAACACGGATGTCATATTCTTGAAGGCGTAAAGCCCAACGAGTGAGGCGGCCAGTAGGGTCTTTCATTGACGATAGCCAGCATAAGGCATGGTGGTCCGTCACAACATCAAACTGGCGTCAGTAAAGATAAGTACGAAATTTCCCTATAGCCCAAATGATGGCCCTGCATTCCTTCTCCGTTACGGAATAGTTTGACTCGGCTTTCGTTAGGGTACGGCTGGCATATGCGACAACGTACTCGTCGCAGACATCTTTACGTTGAGCGAGAATGGCACCGAGACCGACGCCGCTAGCATCCGTATGGATTTCCGTAGGCGCATTGGGATCAAAGTGGCGGAGTACTGGTGGAGATGTGAGTAACCGGCGCAACGTCGTAAAGGAGTCGTCGCAATGGGAATTCCAGGCCGAGAGGTCAGCGCTGCCGGAAAGAAGCTGCGTCAAGGGGGCGATAATAGAGGCGAAATTGCGGATGAAACGCCGGAAATAGGAGCACAAGCCTACGGAGCTGCTTCGGGGTAGTAGGCTTGGGGTACTCTGCAACGGCACGCAGTTTGGCAGGGTCTGGTGAAATTCCTTCTTTTGAGACGACGTGGCCCAGAATGGTAAGTTTGCGTGCGCCAAAATGGCATTTCTTCAAGTTTAATTGCAACCCTGCTGCAGTAAGGCACTGGAGGACTTGTTCAAGGCGGGAGAGATGGGTCTCAAAATCGGCATAAAAGACAACTATGTCGTCCAACTAGCAAAGACAGGTGCGCCATTTAAGTCCCCGAAGAATACTGTCCATCATCCTTTCAAATGTCGCAGGCGCATTGCAAAGGCCGAAGGGCATTACATTAAATTCATATAAGCCGTCAGGGGTTATACACGCCGTTTTTGGACGGTCTTGTTCAGCCATCGGCACTTCCCAATATCCAGAGTGCAAATCCAGTGAAGAGAAAAAAATGCCCCCCACCTCCCCGAAGGGAATCGTGAGGAAATGCGAAGGCATTTCTTGCGCCGACACCGACTTCTGCCATCGCCTTGAGAGGCGCCCAGCCAGTGAACGGTCGAGAATGAGGCGCGAGCGGACGGGAGAGTGGGGCGCAGGGAGGAGAGAGAGCGAACGGCGAGAGAAGGAGCGGCGAAGCACTGCACCTACCCTCTCCTACACTCTCTCGCACCACATGCTCCGGTTGCTAGGGGCGAGGATAAGCGCGCGCGCCCGCAGCTGTTGCTATGGGAGAGGGAGTGAGAGCGGAGAGATAACACCTGCCGGCGCGCGGACACCTCCTCAACCTATCCTCCTCCTCCGCGGACAACGCCGGACAACGCCGCCGGACATAGCCCGACTAAGAAATGCATTCACATGTAAAATTCCGCACCTTGAAGGCAATCCAGGGCGTCATCAATGCGTGGCAGTGGATAAGTATCCTTGCGTGTAATCTTGTTTAGTCGCCGATAATCCACGCAAAATCTTATTGAGCCGTCCTTTTTCCTCACCAGGACCACTGGAGAAGTCCAAGGACTGTGTGATTGCTGAATGACGCCACGTTGCAGCATGTCGTCGACGTGTTGAGTGATGACGTCGCGCTCAGCCTGTGAAACTCGGTAGGGACGCTGATGCAGCGGAGCATGATGGCCAGTGTCGATATGATGAGCAACAACTGACGTGCGTCCCAAGGAAGGTTGGCCGTGGTCGAATGAGGCGCGGAAACGTTCAAGTAGTTGAATGACCTGATGGCGCTGGTCTTGCGTAAGCGCGTTGTCCACGCTGCGCAACAGAACGTCTTCGTCAGGTAGCGGGCGTGTGGCGGCAGACGTGACAACGTCCACAGGCATGAGCGTCGTCGTATCGGAAGGGGTATCGAAAGGGAAGATGGCATCACAAGTGTGAAGACGCCCGATACATTCGCCATGCAATAAAGTGGAAGGGCAAGGGAACGGATTGCACACGTAAACGGCACTGTAACCATCGGCAAATGTGATGACGGCAAATGGGACGACAAGGTTCCGGCGACGAGCGCATTCTTTAGACGGCATAAATAGGGCAGTTGAGTCAGGAAGAGTGTGGCAGGAAATGGCGACCATGGCGACAGAGAAAGCAGAGATGACGACGTCAGCAGCGACGATCACCTTTTCGGGCGAGCAAGGGAGATGAACGGTTGTGGTACTGAACGGAGAGAAGGCGAGTTGTGCATGAGCGCAGTCGACAACGGCATGATTAGCGGAAAGAAAGTCCCATTCCAGGATAACATCATGAGACGCACGCGAAAGGACGACAAAGTCGACAATGTAAATCACGCCTTGAATCATAACACGAGCAGTGCATTTGGCCGAATGTCGGACCTGCTGCGAACTCGCTGTGCGCAGGGAAATGTCAAACAGCGGAGTCGTCACTTTGTTCGATTTGCGGCATAGCACTTCACTGATTACACAAATAGCGGCGCCTGTGTAAACAAGAGCGTTTGTAGCGAAACCGTCTACAAATACTGTAATCTCGTTAGCGGGCGAAAGATGAGGCCTTGAAAATTTCGTCGGTGGCGCAGTTCTTGCCTCAGGAACTGCGACTATTAGTTTTCCTCCTGGGCGTGGTTGGAACGGCGAAGCATGGGAGAAAGAGACCGGCGGCGTGGCGAAGGAGAGCGACGTGAGCTGAAGTCGGGTCGACGTGAGCGGTAGTCAGGCGCGTCAGGTGTGACACGGGGCTCTGGTTGCTGAGGAATGTAGCCGGAGGGCTGCGTATCACGAAAATATAGTCCACGGCGGCGACAATAGCGAGCAACATGCCCCGGGATACCGCAGGCGTAGCAGACTGGCCGGTTGTCCGGAGTATGCGAAGGGTTCATGCGAGTTAATTCAACCTTTCTGATGCCTACTGAGCTGTTCATTTTTATTCATTTATTCTCCTTTTTTTTTCTGTAATCTTCAGCGCGCTGGGGCTGGAAAAGCACAGCCTGTACCACCGCAATTTCTAGGCTGTAAATATGTTCTCTCGGGCTCATGAAACGACAAAATAAAACTAAACGACAATCCAAAATAAACAGTGCAAAAGTTTTTACTTTAGTCAATAGCTTCAAGTGCTTTTCATTAAGAAATTTGACACCACTTTTTCTGCAGATGCCATTTCCTGTGAACGTAACTACGCCTTCGGAAGTGCAAAGTTTCTCCTCGTTATCTCCAGCATTGTTCGCAATCTCGCACACAATTTCGACCGGTTCAGCAGGCTTTGGGTGTGGCTGAACCGCAAACATAGGTCCCTTGCCTAAAACACGCCACATTCGCAAGGCCGAATCCCGACCTTTCACATAATAAGAGCGGAGCGGTCACATAACGAATTGTACCTAGACGCTGGAAGTTCTTGCGACGAGCATTATGCCTCAGGAATTTTTCAAATGGGTTCATTACGAGCTGAGAAAAACAATATGGCGCGAAACCATGATCCGAGGAGGCGAGCATGAAGGCCTTGCCACTCGCCCCGTGGAGCCTTAGCATGCCAAATTCCTTCCCTGCTCTCTTCGGCATCGGATGATCACATGACGCATACGCATCAACACGTCATGCACATGCCGGGTCACATGCGCATGACGAGGCCCGACCAGCCCCAGCCCCGAGCGGCATTGTGTCGGCGTCCTCCGCGCTTCATCTCTCGGCAAGCTATGCCGAATGCGCCCTCGCCGATCACTAGGCGTGTTGCAACCTGAGCATGAAAGCTGCGACATTTGTACGGACTAGAGTGTACTAGAAGCACTAGAAAGGACACAAGACTAGCGCTATTATGAGCCAGTGCCGCAAGAACATTTATTCAGACGCGGGAGGATAATTGAGCCTAATGAGCGCTTGAACGCGGTAGAAAATTAGTTTCGTTGTCAGGGTTGCACGACGCGCAAAGACACGAATGCATGAGAAACGGAGGCAGGTTAGCCCCGCATCTCGCTGCCATTCGCAGCAAAAATTTAAAAAAAGAAAAAGAAAAACACGCAGCCATTCCGTTTGTGTGTTTTATTAATTCTCTCAAGTTTCATTCATCCATTTAAGCGAGAAATATGCAAACTGCACATTTTGCGTCAAATAATTCTCGCAGTGTCACGTGCTACGTAGGGCCATGTCTTGTTATACGTCATCCCCTCAATCTTGGGGCACGTGCCCGCGAGACGAAGGGCAAGCGGCGTTCAGTTTGAAATTTGACCTCTTTCCGCGGCACGTGGCGTTGCAAATTTTGGCAGGCGTGATGGTGAGCGTCCGGTGTATGCATAACACAAAATGGTCAGACCTGGTGAGGGGTTAAGTCGAGCGTTAGTCCGTGCCGAAGGAACAGACAACTATCATCATCATGAACCGGCACGCGCTCTCTTCGTCTTCTGCTTCGCTCCCAGAACACGATTTGCCCGGCGTGGGATGCAATAACTCTGATGGGCGAGAGAAAGAGTACAGAGAGAGAGAAAGGAAGAGCAAGAAAGGGATAGAAAGAAACACAAAAACGCGATAGTAAAACAGAGGGAGAAATAAAGAGAGAACGAAAGAAAGAGCGAGAAAAACACGACATAGAGACAATAGAGAGAGGAAAGGCAAGCCGCCCAGCAACGCTATGCCTTCAGACATCCCTAGTGCGGCCTTAATATTGCTTTAGCTTCTGAGGTAAGCAGGAGTGCACCTAACTGGGCTGTTTGCTTAATCATTAAGACGTGAACAAGGACACGGCACGGTGAGAGAACGACAGACGCTCAAGTGACAACCACTGGTTTATCGCTGAGATATGCAATATATGTAGAGAAGCTTTGCGCATTGCGCAGAAGACCAACGAAAACACAGTATCTGCGCAGAGATAGACAAGGCGATGCTTCGGCAAAACAGGCTGTCACGTTTTCAACAAGTAACCGATTTCACAGTTATGCAGATAACTCGACGGCACACTGACACAAGCATTTCCCTGTGTATGAATCTGATAAGCTTCGCTAATCTCACGGGCTCTTTGCTCTGTGTAAGTTGCCAAAACGGCGCGACTGGCTAGCGTAACTGATAGCCCTTTCCACGCCGGCAGTTTTCTGGACAAGAACGGCGCCGAGTCCTACGCTGCTTGCGTCGGTGTGGGTTTCCGTGTCGGCGTGTTCGTCGAAATGCGCAAGTATTGGAGGCGTCTGCTGGCGTGGTTTCAATTCTTGAAATGCTTCGACTTGCGCCGCTCCCCACTTGAATTCCACGTCGTTTTTTGTGAGCTGAGTTAGCGGCTCGGCGATGCGTGAAAAGTTATTGACGAAGCGTCTATAATAGGCGCACAAGCCGAGAAATCGGCGTACGGCCTTCTTGTCGGTGGGCGGCGGGAAGGCAGCGATGGCAGCTGTTTTCCGCGGGTCGGGGCGAACTCCAGACTTGCTGATGACGTGACCCAAGAAGAGGAGTTCCTCGTATGCGAAGCGGCACTTTTCTGGCTTCAGGGTAAGTCCGGCGGCCTTGATTGCTTGAAGCACTGCGTCAAGTCGCCGGAGGTGTTCGTCGAAGTTTGAAGCAAACACAATGACATCGTCCAGGTACACCAGGCAAGTCTGCCACTTCAATCCTTCCAGTACTGTATCCATAACCCGTTGGAAAGTCGCAGGCGCCGAGCAAAGACCGAAGGGCATGACTTTGAACTCGAAAAGACCGTCTGGTGTTATAAACGTGGTCTTCTCTCGGTCTCTCTCGTCGACTTCAATTTGCCAATAGCCGGCCTTGAGGTCCATCGACGAAAAGTACCTCGCGTTGTGGAGTCGATCCAGGGTGTCGTCTATCCGTGGGAGAGGGTACACGTCCTTCTTCGTTATTTGTTCAGGTGGTGATAATCGACGCAGAAGCGTAGAGTTCCGTCCTTTTTCTTCACTAACACCACGGGTGACTCCCACGGACTCTTTGAAGGCTAGATGTCGTCGCGTAGCATTTCGTCGACTTGATTCTTTATGGCTTCGCGTTCCCGCGTTGAAACTCTGTACGGGCTCTGACGTAGTGGCCTGGCACTTTCGTCTGTTATGATGCGGTGTTGTGCGACTGGGGTCTGTCGAACTCTTGACGACGACGAAAAGCAGTCATTGTATTGCAGGAGAAGGGTTTTTAGCTGTTCTTGTTTATGCGTCGGAAGGCTCGGATTGACGTCGAAAGTTAGTTGGTGAGCTTGGTTCGTCGTAGCATGTTCGGTAAACTCGGCGAGGGCGTCGCTAGCTTCCACAATTTCTTCGATGTAGGCGACCGTCGTGCCTTTGCTCACATGATTGTATTCGTTACTGAAGTTCGTGAGCATCACTGTTGCTTTCCCTTCACGCAACTCGGCGATGCCTCTTGCGACGCAAATCTGACGGTTTACAAGCAGGTGCTGATCGCCCTCGATGACGCCTTCGAAGTCTGTGGGTTTTTTGGTGCCGACGGAAATGATGACGCTGGAGAGAGGCGGAACGGTGACGTGCTCTTCTATCACGTTCTATGCATGGTTCCCCGGCGTCATCTGGGTAGGCAGCGCTTTTTCTGAAGTTAGTGTTATCGACTCAGACCTTAGGTTGATGACGGCGCTGTGTTTACTTAGGAAGGTCATCCCAAGTATCACATCCATGGAGCAGTGCTGTAGGATTAGAAAGCTGGCGGGATGAGTCCGGTTATTGATGGTGACTCTTGCTGTGCAAACAGCGGCCGGCGTGATTAGATGACCGCCAGCGGTCCGGATTTCAGGGCCTTGCCAAGCAGTCTTCACTTTCTTCAACTTCGCCGCGAAAGGCCCACTGACGACGGAATAGTCGGCTCCAGTGTCGAAGAGAGCGGTGACGTTGTGGCCGTCGAATATCACGTCGAGGTTGCTGGTGCGTCGTCGTGCGTTGCGGTTGGGTCGTGGCGTCGGATCACGGCTACGTCGAGTTGTTGCGCTGCTTCCTTGTAGCGTCGTCCCGTCTTCGTCGGTCCGCGACGTTTCGTCTGCAGGGCTTCGCGTCGTGTTCTGCAGGTTTCGTCACGTTGTCGTCGTCGGCGGCCGCGGACGATCTTCGGCATTTCGTCGTACAGCAACCGCACCTCCATCGGTTGCTGCCCTTAGTTTCCCGGATACGGGCTAGGCGACCGGCCCCGGTTTGGGCCAGTGTACTGCCGGCGGTGCGGTGACATGTAGCGGCCGGGCGAAGGCGAGCGGGAAGGTCGTCGGGGTGTCCACTGGGCTCCGGCGAGGTTGTCGGCAATGTCTTGTGGTCGTTCACCCCGCTGTGGACGAGGCGCGTTGACGGCGAAACCTCGTAGCCCCATCTGTCGGTACTGGCACCGGCGGTAGGTGTGGCCAGCTTCTCCGCAGTGGTAACACAGTGGGCGGTGGTCACGGGCGCACCAAACGTCGGTCTTTCTAGGAGTGTAGCGTTGATCGGCGGGTGGACGATATGGCATCGGTGGCGGTGGCGTCTGGCGGCGGAACTGCGGCGGTGCGACGTCTTCACGTGGGCGCGGCGGGGGAGCGTTACGACGTGCTGCGGCGGCGTACTCATGGCCTCCGGATGAGGCTGCGGTGGTTCGGGGATTCCCGGAGATTGCCGGACTTCCTCACGAACGATATCAAGTGATTGAATCCACCTGAGGAGGCGATGACGGGAACATGCGGCGCAGTTCTTCTCGCACAATGGCCCTTATCGTCTCGCGCAGGTCGTCGGAACGGAGCCCTAGGACTTCGGTGATGTGTGACGTAGAACGATGATCGTATTGCCAGTTGCGCATATCTAGCGTCTTCTCAATTGTCGTTGCTTCAGCGACAAATTCTTGGACACTGGTAGGTGGGTTCCGCAGCAGTCTCACAAAGAGCTCCTGCTTGACCCCTCGCATGAGGAGGCGGATTTTCCTCTCTTCGGGCATGGCAGGGTCGGCGTGGCGGAACAGTCGCGTCATTTCTTCTGCGAAGCTGGTCACGTGTTCATTCGGCAGCTGCACCCGTGTCTCAAGCAAGGCCGCGGCCCGTTCTTTTCGGGCGATGCTCCTGAACGTGTCGAGGAATGTGCCGCGGAAGAGATCGCAGGTTTGAAGTGCAGACTCCCGATTGTCGAACCAGGTCCTTGCCGCGTCTTCCAGGTAGAGGTAGACGCGACGCAGCTTCTCCTCCGAGTCCGAGTGGTTGAGGGTGGCCACTCGGTCGTAGGTCTCCAGCCAGGTCTCCGGGTATTCGAACGATGATCCACGGAAAGTCGGTGGCTCCTTTGGCTGCTGTATCACGATGGCCGGCTGTGGCGCAGTGGCTGTCATCGTTGCCACAGTCGAGGTCATGGCCTTGGTCTTCCGAGTCTTGTCAGGTAATGACCCGCACTCCGGTGGTAGACCTTGTTGCCTGCGGCTTGTTCGCTGCTCGGGGTTTTCGTCGATGTCTTCACGACTGGCGCTGGATTCACGGCTTGACGGGGTACATGAAAGAATCAGAACCTCCACCAGATGTCACATGGTTGTGACGTCGACAAAGGCAGCAGGCGACGTGTCCAACATGAAACTGTTTATTAGGCCGAACTTGTGGCCGGTAAACGGAAAGTAAGATTACAGCAATACACGCTGGCACTGATAGCGGCGAACAGAGCGTCGGCCGTCGATCAACTGACTAGCGGTGAAGCGCGTCGGCATTTATAAGTGTGGCATCGAATATTCCAGCCTTATCGCTGGTTGTCGCGCAAGCTCTGGAATAAGCTCCAGTGTTCGCGTTTTGCGCGCAATGTTAACAAAATGATCTGCAACAATCGCGAAGCTTCTCGAACAAAGAGGCGCGGTTTGCGATGAGCGTTGCTCACATTCTTTGTGGGCGAAAACCGAATACAGCAACTGTGAAAATTAGAAACGCGCGTGGCAATATACAGCAAAATTGGCATTGCGCGACGTGACTGTATGACGAACATAAATGGCAGGGGGGTAACATGAAAATAACGACATGCATGTCATGTACTACAACGTGATTTACGTGCCACGCTCATGGTGCACTTGCGTCCTGTTCGCTAGCTTGATATACACTAAAACTGGTATTGAGCGACGTCACTGTATGACGAACATAAATGACAGGTTTTAACTCGTAAATCATGACATGCATGTTATGTACAGCATGATTTGCTCCTTGCTGGCTGTTTTGCATAACATCGATTCCCACAATGCGTGGGATTTGCCGGTTTTTTTCTCACAGTTTTTTTTTGTTTGTTTGCCCTCCTTGTTCACTTCGCGGCTGAGCGCGGCAAGTTTGCTTCTTGGACTGGATAAAAGTCGCACAATATTCTTACTAGCAACCTTTTTCTATCTGTGAAAAACCTCATGGACATGAGGTGTAACGGCTGTGCTAGCATGAAGCCTTTTAACCGCGCCAAGGCCACCAAAAGCCTTTCTGAAACAGACACCAGCAGGGCCTGCGGCTAAGCAGCCTGCCAGAGTTGAAGCTACCACCTAAGTGGTGGCGGCACGAACGTGTAGGAGACAGCAACACCCCTGTTTACAAGTTTAGAGTCCGCAGACGTGAAGGCCAGGGTACTTTTCTTCGAACGGGATTTATATCCAGCACACGTGGTGAGTGTAGTTCACTGTTCCCGCCTTAATTCTGAGGTAATGTTTTGAATATTAGGTTACACACATCCTCACTTCTGCTTCATTAACGATATGCTTGTACATTTAGCACAAAGCTAAATGTACGGTAGAAACGATTGCCCCCCCACCCCCCAAAAAAACTGGCAGATCCGACGCACTGTAGGAATCGATGCAATGCGAAGCAGCCAGCAAGGAGCAAATCATGCTGTAAATAATATGCATGTCATGATTTACATGTTAGGGCCTCTTATTTATTGTCGTATACAGTCACGTCGCGCGATACGAATTTTGGTGTATATCAAGCTAGCGAACTGGACGCGAGTGCACCATGAACGTGACATGTAAATCACGTTGTATGTGACATGCATGTCGTAATTTTGATGTTACCACCTACCATTTATGTTCTTCATACAGTCACGTCACGCAATACCCATTTAGGTGTATATCAAGCTAGCGAACTGGATGCAAGCGCACCACGAGCGTGGCATGTAAGTGGCGTTGTAGATGACATGCATGCCATGATTTTCATGTTACCATCTGCCACTTAGTTCGTCATAAAATCACGTCACGCAATACCAAATTTGGTGTATATCAAGCTAACGAAACGCCGCGAGCGTGCCATAAGCGTGGCATGCAAGTCATGCTGCACATGACATGTCATGCTTCCCAGATTACCACCTGCCACTTACGTTCGTCATGCAGTCACGTCGCGCAATACCCATTTTGGTGTATATCAAGCTAGCGAATTGGATGAAAGCGCACCATGAGCGTGGCATGTAAGTGGCGTTGTAGATGACATGTATGCGATGATTGTCATGTTGCCACCTGCCACTTACGTTCGTCACACAATCACGTCACGCAATACCAAATTTGGTGTACATCAATCTAACGAAACGCCGCGAGCGTGCCATAAGCACGACATGCATTTCATGTTGCACATGACATGTCATGCTTTCCAGATTAAAACCTGCCACTTATATTCGTCATACAGTCACGTCACGCAATACCAAATTTAGTGCGTATCAAGCTAGCGAAACGGCCGCGAGCGTGCCATGAGCGTGGCATGGAAGTCATGTCGCACACGACATGTCATGATTTCCATATTACCACTTGTCATTTATGTTCGTCATATACTCACGTCACGCAAATCTAAATTTGGTGTATATCAAGCTAGCGAAACGGCCGCGAGCGTGCAATGAGCGTGGCATGCAAGTCATGTTGCACATGTGATGTCATGATTTCCATATTACCACTTCTCATTTATGCTTGTCATACAGTTGCGTCACGCAATACCAAGCTAGCCAATACCAAGTACCTGGGTAAATACTTATATATTGTTTTACATGTCGGATGACACGCTCTGCTAGTCCGTTAGCTGATGGATGGTAAGGGGCTGTAAACTTCAGGGTAATGTTTCTTTCTTTTGCCCACCTTGCGAATGCCTGGCTCTTGAATGCGGGTCCATTATCGGATACAACACATTTCACTGCTTTAAACATGCCTCTGCTCAAGAGCGATACGACAGCAGCAGCATTTTCTTTTCCTGGCTTGGCTGCGAGCATCCTTGAGCATTCATCAATGCACACCAAAAAGGATTGCGTTTTCTTCACTCCTTCGCTTTTTTTCTTTAGTTCCGCGAAATCAACATGTACGGTTTCGAATGGGATATTGGAATGAGGTGGAAAAGTCATGCGGTCTGTCTTCTGCTTGTATTTTGCTTTGTTCTTTTGGCATTGTTGACAAGAGCTAACGTAATCGCTAATATAGTTCTTCATGCCAGGCCACGTAAATCTTCTCCTCATTTTGTTGTATGTTCGCCAGAAGCCGCCATGCCCTCCTGACTTTGCACTGTCGTGATAAAGGCCTAGAAGTCTTGTTCTCAGAGTATACGGTAAATGAAACCTTCCGTCTACATACATCAGCTCTTCTGTGCCTTCCTACATTTTAAGTGAGTTCACTATCTCGTCATTCTTAACGTTACTGGCAATGGGAAGTCGAGAAAGGGCATCAGCGTCTGACAAATCTTGTCCGCTTCTGTGTGCCACCTCAAAATCAAACTGTTGAATTTCACTTATCCATCGAGCAACTCGGCCTTTAGGTGAAGAACCATTTAGCAAATGACTGCCTGATGGTCCGTGAACAGCTCGAATTTCGTGCCTTCTAGGTACGATCGAAAATACCTAATTGCTAGCACAACAGCCAATGCCTCCTTTTCAGTCGTGCTGTAGTTTTGTTCCGACTGCGTGAAAGTATAGGAGTAATATCCAACCACGTGTCTTTCTCTTTCGCTTCCACTTGCGGCTCTTCGTTGGTAGTACAGCACCTGCGCCGTAGTTCAATGCATCCGTTGTAAGTTCAAATGGAAGAGTGAGGTCTGCTGGTGTGAGTACCGGGTCTGATGATATGGTTAATACCAAATCTTTATACGCCTTCTCACATTCTTCAGTCCAGATGAACTCTGTGTCTTTACGGAGTAAGTTGTTCAACGGCTTCGCTCGTGCTGCAAAACTCTGACTGCGCGCACACTGTCTGGCTTTTTCATCCTTCGTACACGTTCTACGGACTCTTCTTTCGTGCTGTTTGTGAATCCGTCCAAAATGCGTCCGAGAAATCTAATCTTGTGTTTATAAAATTCACTTTTCTTAAAGTTCACTTTCAGTTTGGCGTCACGTAATGCCATCAAAACAGAGGTCAAGTGCTCAGCGTGTGATGTTTCATCCTTGGAGTAGAAGACTATGATGTCGTCTACATACACATTGCAGAATAATCCAGGAATGGCTTACCATGCCGGAATGGCAATCCAGGAATGGCTTACCGGCATGGCGAACCATGCCGCACTGTTTTTTCATCCGAAAGGCAAACGATTATATTCGTAAACGTCGAATGGTGTGACAAAGGCCGTGTACATCTTATATTTCTCTTCCAGCGGAATCTGCCAAAATCCTTTGCAGAGGTCTATACGAGAAAATATCTTGCAACCTCCGTTCTCTTCAATTATTTCATCAATCCTTGGCATTGGAAAAGGAAATATGTGTGTTTGTTTACTTAAAATCCGGTAATCAGTGCACAGTCGCAAAGATCCGTCTTCTTTCGGCGCCAATGTAATAGGCGAGGCGAACGTAGACACCGATGGCCGTATTATTCCAGCATCTAACATATTTTGGATTTCAGTTTTGAACCAAAGTTTTTTTTTCACGGGACATGCTGTAAGGCTTTTTCCTGACCGGCGTAACATCTCTCAGCTTAAAGGGAACAGTAAATTTTGTTGTAGCCGGTGGATAGTTGCCTAGGCAGACAAGTTCAGGAAATTTTTCACGAACGTCTTTTTCACACTTAACAAGGTGGTGCCCAACGTTCAAGGACGCGCACGTCTCTTGCGCCACAGTTACTTCATCGTTCCAATAAAGATTTAACTTCAGTGTATTAATATCGGGTCTCGAAAGCAGGAATTTATAATCGCATCCCTTCACGACAAGGGCGTGGATATTAGCCTTCCGGCCTTGATAAGAAACATTGGCTTTCATCCATTCATCATATATTTGTCTTGTGCCATCAAAACTTTGTACCTGGACCGGTCTCCCTCTGATTATTTCGCCACATTTAACAAGGGCGTGATTTATTACAGATGCTGATGCACTACTGTCAACCAATGTATCAACATCGTCACCATTCATATTGAGCTTAATATAAACGAGGTTAAGGGCGGTTAGAAAAACAGTCTCAATTTTTGTCAGCAGGTGGGACTGGACACCCTCTTTTATTAGTTTTTTGGTTCCGCTTCCTCTGAATGCGAGGCGGCTTGTTCTGCGTCATTCCTGGTAGCAGACATTAGGTTGACGACTCGATTCTTGCTATGATAATTCTCGAGCTCGCGAGACCTCCATGGTGCCCTTTCGAGAGTCTGATCTGTCCGACGCACATTTTGTGGCGTAAAATCGGTGCATATGTTTCTGAAACATCCCAATAGCTCCTCGATGATTTTAGGCGACTTTACTTGCACCTGCTTCTGCAGTTCCTTTGGTAAGCCGTGAACAATCAGTGCCACTACTGCGGACTCGGGTAATTCTGCATTCGCCATGTGAAGAAGCCGCCTTTTCTCGTAAAAATATTCTAGAGCCTTCCCTGAGCGATATTTATGAAATATAGCTCGGTCCCACCTTTCAACCGGGTTTTCGTCAAAGGCTGCCAAAAAGCTCGCTCTCCACTGGTTCTATGTATCCATCATATGTCCAGCGTAGTGGATGTCGTACCACTTCTTGGCAAGTCCGCTGAGAAACTTACGCATGTTCCTGATGCGCTCGTAGGGTTCATGCCAGGAGTTCTCCTCACACGCTAGTTCGTAGAATTGTATCCAAGTCTCTGGGCTTGAACATTCTCCGTCGAAGATGTCTGGCTTTACCACCTGCTTGTGTTGTCGCTGTTGGGCTTGAATAACTGTTAGAAGATTTTCTATGAGTTGCCGCTGTCGCTCGGCGTGTTGCTGCTTCAAGCGAATCATTTCTAGCAGGCCCGAGTCCATGGATCAGTCGGCTTTGCTCGGTGAAGTCCTTGTCTTCAGCTGCACCAGCGGCGTCATGTTATATTCATGAAGTTCGGAACACTTCAATGATATCTTCACTGATGCTTGACCATCAATCTCCTGCAGCGTCTTTCCAGCCTTCTGGGCGATGAACTCGCGAAGCTTGGGAGTCGTGATGCTTTCAGGTAAATCATACTGGATATCTTCATCCACTTCACAAGTTGACAAATATATGACTGACCATTTCCGTCTCTCGATACGCTCAGCGTTATCCACATAATGGAGGCTTCTATCCTGTCAGAGACTGCGCCAATGTAACATTCCACGACAACCGTGCAAAGACCCAAAGCACGATCTCTTTTATTCTTCTTCTTTTTCTTCACCCCGTTCCCACCAAATCTGTCCATCCTCACATAGGCCCACTACAATAGATAGATATATAGATAGATACGCTCAAACTCGCCGTAGTTCGCTAAGAAATGCTTCGCATTTAAAGAAAAACCTGTGTCAGCACCCCCCATCCCCGTTCCCTGCAGTGCTTTGTCGTTAACCTGCTATCATCAAATATGACAAATGAGAGGGACCACTGTGAGGATAACTTAACAATATTTATGCTGTGGCGGAGTTCTTGTGATGACAGTAACTATTAAAAACAAAACAAGTCGTGACCCCCCCCCCCCTACAATCAGTGGCTGGATCCGCCCCTGGTTACGAGCACCATGCGCACTCGCCAACAACTATAGAGAGCGGTGACTTTGTGAGAGATGCGCTTGACCGAGACATGGCGTTCATGCACGGAGTCCCAAGCACGGGCCATTGATTGCAGGAATGCAAGAAGGAGGTGTTCGCAATGCCAAGGCAACTCGGCGAGCCAACGGCATTTCTAAGTTTGTATGTCTCCGGAGTTCTCTGGGACCGCTAAATTCAGCTGCTCGAACGCTCGGCGACGATACTCAGAACCGGTCCGTGTTCCTCGAACGCGTCGAACTTGGGAAAAATAATACTGTGGCGTGTGCGATATACGTCAACAAACTCTTCGACGCTATCCTCAAAGACCGGCGGATCTCACCGTTCTAACCACACCAACAAGTGAGAAAGGCTTCCGTTGGGATTAACCCACTGACCGGGGCCGCACGTTTCAGCTTCGCTGGTCAACCATCTGTACGAAGTGCTTGGGTGGCGTTTTTTTTTATTCCGATAACAATTATATGGACAGTCTTGACGGGATTTTGCCGTCGCCGTTGCCGTCACCGTCATTTCGCGTATGAAGTCGAAAGTGATAGATCCCCCCAGCGCATTCGCACGTTCCGCGGGTCACAGCGCGGGAGCGGGGGCGACAAACGCGGCTGAAGAGGACATCAAACGAGCCGGCCCATCTCCGTTGCTCCCAGGCGTATGCGATAAGATCCCCCCTGCCTGTTCGACCAGCCGGAGAATGCTCAAGAAAAGAGGAACCGCCCCGCGCGTCTTTAACAAGCGCGGAAAGACGCAAGGGGGGGGGGGGTTCCTCATGCAGCCACTGCGACCTTTGGTTTCACGAGCGCGGTCGTCGCTGGCGCACGTGTTATCTCGCAATCTTAGCAGCCGACAGCGGGCGGCTGGCTCCTACGTGCTCCGCTCTCAACGCGAGGAGATTGTGCTGACAGTGTCCCTGGAGCGGCCGTGTGCTCTTAAACCAGCATTTTGTAGAGTTGCGTAAGATCGGATCCAAAAGAGTTAGCTGCCAGCCTCACTTCGAATAACATTAGAATTTGGTGCTATCGCATTCATTGCTTCACACTTGCGGTGAAACTGTGACTTTTTCTAGACGTGTAGCAGCACAAACTGTCCAAATAAATATATATATATATATATATATATATATATATATATATATATATATATATATATATATATATATATATATATATATATATATATATATATAGTTCAATTGTATATAGTTTTTGAACTGTTACTTCCGGGTCCTATGTTATCCCTTCATTGTTATATATATATATATATATATATATATATATATATATATATATATATATATATATATATATATATATGACAGGTGGCACTTCAAGAAAACTTCACGTTATACGTCGACGTTTCGGTCAGAGCCTGACCTTTATCAAGTGGCTTTATATATATGCAGTGAGAGAGAGGCGGAAAACAACTTAATATTGTCATTCGGAGAAGAATGTTGCACAGATTTGAGTAACAAAAACCGAACAGCCAAGAAGACTGACGACGATTGGAACTTGGTGTATGCGTTACCCTACATGCATAAAGTCTCACGTGGTCCCAGAAGGTTCGCTCAAAAAGCATGGTGCGAAAACAGGCGTTTTCAGCTCCTTCAACAGGGAAAGGACTTCGCACGAAAGGTAATAGAGGGAAATAAAGATCGGCAAGAAACAGTTGCGGAATCGCAACTTCAAGCGCGGAATTAGACATTCAAACGGGCGTTTGGACTACGTATAGACTAGGTTTTCTGCAGAGTTCCTCTCGTGTGCACAGAGCAGACGGGCAGATGTATAAACATTAGATTAAGCTGAACTTGTGCATCTTAAGAAGCGCAACGGAACAAACACAGATGTCAGAAACACGTAAAAGTGGATGGGCGCTGGACATGAACCGAAAGTTTATTCGCGTGAAACCATAGAAATTTACAAACATGCGCAGGGCTGCACCCAATCTTTGAGTTTCGTTTTATTCCTTTTTGTACGTGTGTTCATTGACCGCTAGACGGGGTCTCCTCCTTGTTTATGGGTTGCTGAGACCGGCGAGCCTCCCTTCGCTGCGGAGGGGCAGAATAAGTCCCGCTTGCTCTGCTGTTTCGAATACAAGCACGGCTTTGCCCGAGACAACGCCAGTGGGCACAAGAGGTGATCACGTAGCGCAAATGTTTGACAAAGGACAAGAGGAGGGACGAGCGCTCGTTCCTTCTCTTGTCACGTGATCAGTTGTGCATTACCAACAACTTCATAATCTTGACAAGAGGTGAAACTTTGCGCCAGCCAAGGGCGCTCGACAACAAGTTTTCCCGAAGGCGTGGACCGCCTGGCTGACATGATGTTTAGCTCTTCGCCGGCTGACCACACCCGCGCTCAAGAGGGGAGCCTGGCCTGCAGCCGACACCACTCGAGTGGCGAAACGAAGGGGCGTGTCTGTGTCAACGTGCCTGTGTGTGTGCTCGCACCTGTGGCCGGATGCGCGGGAACGACTAGATAGAGAGTGACAGACCGAGATGAGCGAGCGACGAGGGGAGACTGCCAAGTGCGAGCGATGTGAGCGGATGTGCGTGTTAGCTGTGCATGCGGTCTGAGCGGTTGTGCGTGTGAGCGGTGATTCTTTGTGCTTGTAACCAAGTTTCGATAATTAAATGTAACTGACCTTTTTCTCTTTTAACCTTGCGTTGCGTTTTATGTTTTATTTTACGGCCATCATCCTGACGCTAACACCACGAAAAGGTGCAGACGGCGCCACTAACGCAGAGAGCTGCAATGTCGCTTCAGATAAGCTTTTTCCTTCGCGTGCAAGGGCATTGAAGGTGTACAAACAAATTTATCAGCTCCTATAATGATGCTGAATACTTCATAGATTTCGCGAGCTTACTGAGCAACAAAGCTGCGCAAGATACGGTGCTGTGCATGCGGTGCAAAAAGCTTATCTGAAGCGACCTTTCAGGTGTCTGCTTTAGTAGCGGCGTCTGCACCCCTTCTGCTCATGTTTGACAATTTCGTCGTTTTACGAAGGCTGTAAACTTGGGCATGTTGGTAGCACATCATGAATGTAAGAACGGCGCAATAGACAAGGACCGACGAAGATAACACACAGCGCTGTGTGTGTTACCTCCGCCAATCCTTGTCTGTTGCGCAGTTCGTACATTCATTATCGTTTTACGTTAGCCAAATTTCAGTTGATTGCTAGCGCCCGTCGTGTTTGCGTGTCCCTTTCTTCTGTCTGAATTTCCTTGCGCGAACTTTACGAAAAAAGTTACGAAAAAAGTGAGCAGCAAGGTTCCTGAGGAAAACAAAGAAAAATGCGTGGGAGACGCAATTGAATGTGCGAAGGTAGCACTCGGAAAACTGAAGGGCAACCGAAGGCAGGAAAACCCAAAGCGAACCATTGAATGGTTGAAGTCAAAGAAGCACAAATTGCTGGCAGCAGACAAATCAGGGGAGTTCGTCGTCATGAGTGAAAAGGATTACAATGTCAGAGCCGAAGAAGCCATGCGCAAAAACTTTAAAAGTATCCCTGACTTCACAGAAAAAAAGCACTCAAAAGAAAAAAGCATGACTGCCAAGTTTTGTGAGGAAGCAGGCCTCCAGAAAACAGCAAAAGAAGTCAGGGCAAGCAAGGCGTCCACGCTAAGTCCTTTCTTCACTGCAAAAACCCATAAGACTGGTTCCCCTTTTAGGGTGATTGTGGAGGACGCGGGCACATGGCAGAAGGTGCTTGCCGTGTACCTTCAAGAGCACCTGGTAAAACTCGACGTGCAAGACCCGTTCTTGATTCGCAACTCGGAAGAGGTTGTGCGTTTTCTAAAAGAGTGCCACCCGATATGTGCGTTCTCAGTGGATGTTACTGACATGTTCTACAGCTTTCCACAGAAAAGGGCAGTCGAGGCTGTTGAGGAGGCAATCGAAGGATTCGGAGTGACGAGGTTTCAAAACGAGTGTGGCACGTCTCTGCGAAACTTCGTCGACCTACTTCGGATGTACCTGCAGTCACTGTTTGTTGGTTTCGGTGGGAAGACGCTTCTCCAACAAGACGGAATCTGCATCGGATCAAGAATCGCTCCTGTCCTGTGTGACCTGTTCATGGCAAGAGGAAACAGAAAATTAGAAGCATGTTTGCAGGAATTGGGTGTGATAAAATGTGTGAGGTACGTCGATGATTTTCTCGTGTGCCTTCCCTATGGGCTGGTGTCTGAGAAGAAAAGAGACGACGTGCTACGCTTGTTTGAAAGAGGGCACGAAGGGCTGCAGTTCACGTCCGAACTTCCGGAGCACGGGAGATTACAGTATCTCGATTTGAGCATCACCATGGAAGGCAAACACACGTGCTGGGTGCACAAGACGAGAGGTGAAAAACAGATTTTGCCGTTCGATTCCGGGCACTCAAAGATTGTGAAAAGGAGCATAGCCACAGCATGCCTTTTGGAAGCGACTAAAAAATCATGTGAGCACTCTATCGAAGCGGGAGTGAACATGCAAGTGAAACGCCTCGAATCGAGTGGGTAGCCACGTCATTTATTGATTTCAATAATGACGTCACTTGTGCTAAGGCATGCCAAAGAGCAACTTCCAAAAGATGATAGAAGGACACCTTTCATAACAATACCGTACACTCATACGGTGACACACCGAATGAAGAAGGTTGCGGCAAGGTACGGTGTGAGGACGGTCTTCACTGCGCCGAGAAAGCTTATCGGTTTATGTGCAAAAGTTAACCGAGACCACGACCGGGACCAGGATTCAGTGTGCTCGACCAGACACTCCAAGAGGTTCGTTGACTGCACGAAGAACGTTGTATACAAGATCCCACTGTCCTGCGGAGCTCATTACGTAGGGCAGACGGGAAGGTGCGTCAACGAGAGGCTGCGGGAACACAATTACAACTGCGGCCTCCTGCAAGCTCCGGGTCATCTGGCGACACACTGCAGCAGGAGCCCGTGCAGTCCTGTGTTTGAAGGAACTGAAATTGTGCATAGGTCGGGCAACCAGAAAAAAGAGAGGTAGTTGAAGCATTCAACATCCGAACGGCAGCAGATGGCGCATGTGTAAGCGAGCCTTCAATAGCGCTCAGCAAAATGGAGATTGATATGATAAAAGAGGGTAGGGGGCGTCTGTAGATAGGGCAGCTATGCGCATGCGTGGGTCAATGTATATATTCAATGTCATTTTTCGCATTAAACAGTTGTTAGTTTGCGCTCATGTGTTTTGTACGTGTTCCTTCACTGTCTCCAGTTACTTTTTTCGTAAAGTTCGCGCAAGGAAATTCAGAATGTTTAACCAACTAGCCCAATGTCAAGTTTTCCTTAAGTACCTTTCTTCTGTGTTTGTTCCGTTGCGCTCGTTAAGATGCACCCGTTCGACATACGCGACAGAAATGCTGCAGTCGAACGGGCATTAAGCGGCGGATTGCGCACGGTGTGGTTCTATGTTCAGCGATACTAGTGTGTTGGACCTCTGCTAGTGTAAGAAAAATGGCCAGGAATACCTGAGTCATTTTTCATGCTAAAAATGACCTGGCGAACCACGTCACCACTCCTACTGTTGCACTTGGGACATCCAGCTTTTAATTTCATTGACGTGCACTACATCGATCCGCATGTGCCACTGTGAACCTTAGGTGCGCGTTTCATTTGTGCCTGTCATTTTTTAAATCTAATATTCACCTTTTTCTTGTGTACGTGTACTGGATGCCCGTTAGAAACCCTTCCAAGTTTGCGCAGATCTGCTCCTCCCGGTTTCTGTAACAGGACAGCGCAGCAAATGAACGATACTGATCATGTTGATGAATGATAGCTGAGCCTTTGAAATGGCTGGTAAGCTCTACACGGCGGGCTCGTTAAAGCACTTCACATGACGTGGCGCGATACTATGGCTACTCCTGGTCGCCCAACATGACGCTGTATAAAGTATTTTAGAGCGCAGCTTTTAGGCGGCCGTTCCTGCGTTGTCGCCGTTGGTGGCGTAACCGCCCGAACGAGTGCGTGCCACAGGAATTGGGCAAGGCCCACTACCGTGTACAGCAGGTGTCCAACGAAAACCAAGTATGTGCCATATCCGGACAGAACGCTAGCCGATGAGTTTCGTCGGTTGCGGTCTTACGAACTCGAAACCATCACCGCTAAGTGCTACGCCATGATTGAGGAGCCTCACTTCTTAACGGTCTCGGTGCTTAATGTTCGCTCCCTTGCCGCAAATGCCAAGGACATACAACACCATCCCATTCTTCGGCGTGCCTATGTACTATGCCGTGCTGCACGACGTCTTTGGCAAGTCGTGCACTTCCTCGCATTAACCGCACATCCACCCACACCAATGTTAGTTGTGGGTTACTTCAATATAGACATAAAAACAAACCAAACCTCCCTACCACTTATGCGCGATCCCGTTCCTCTCCATCGTAACTCATCCCTCTGATGTGACGATCTCACGAAACACTTGCATAACCTCGTCCTTGAGCACCAGGCATTGGAGCAGCAAGTGGAGCATACCTTTCGAACAGTCTAACAGGAAGTAGAACGACAAAGCTTCCTTCATTACAATACTAGACTGCTGGACGTGTGTTCCCTAAAGAGAGAGTTGTGGAAAATAAATAGTGGTATGCAACTGTACACACATACATGTCTCTCTCAAGTCTGAACTTATCACGAAATCAGAACACCTAAACAGCTGCGCTCAGAATTCGCATTAGGCAGAATCGTAATAGTAGGTGATTTTTTTACAAAGAAGATTCTGCACAGCGTGGCTTTTTGACTGAATACTTGACTGCCATGCAGGATGCTTCGCTTCGATTCCGGCTCGAAGTTACAGCTAAAGGAGCTCACCAAACAGCCGATTTGGGTGGCCTACTTGTTCGTCGCTACAGCCGGCGCCCGTCGCAGCTATCGCTCACGATGACAAAAAATCCGGCAGATCCTACACACTGTGCGAATCGGTGTAATGCGAAGCAAGCAAGTAGATGCATAGTTCGCCTTGTTTGTCTTTGAGGCAAATGATGTCATTCATGTTATGACATTTAGTTCACTATCGCATGTTTGTCATGCATTTGCATGGACGCGCAATCTGGTATATACCGCGCTACTTAAACGTATATTATGGTATATACCAGGGGTCTCAATCTCACATCAGCTACCGGGCCACAAAATTTAGTCCGTAAAGGGCCGAAGCAGTGAAGAAGCTAAAAGCGTGGGGCAGGCGTTGCACAAAATGTCAGCTAACGTTGACATTCGAAAAGTTCCCACAACTCGTAAACCTGTCGTTTCTGAGGGGATTTGGCCTCAGTATTCGAGAAACATATCGATACCGATACTCATCTTGAAATATTTGCGCAGGCACACGGGGACACAGAAGAGACAAACTAACGGGCGCAAGTTTTGCTTCCGATACCGATATCCGCAATGACTAAACTATAGATACCCATTGTGAAGTATGGGACTTTTGTTTCGCTTTTATGGTTCAACACATGATGACCGCACATGGCGCCTCACGAAAAAAATTCTTAAAGGGGTGGTGCCACCAAATTTGTGGCTTACGCGTTCTTCGCTGCAAGCGTTTCTTATAGCTCTAGGAGGCATGATACACGCACCAAGATTCACGTATTCTCGCTAAATAATTTAATATCGCCTTATTTATGTGGGCAACTTTCGGTTTCGGTTTCTGGGCGCCAAGTTGGGCAGTGACGTAGCAGTGTAGGAGGCTTGGTCACGTGACCACACAAGGCTGTGACGCACGTCGTGCAATGAGCACAGCGTGCTCGTCTTCCTTGGTGTCTAATAGTGCTGCCCGGTAGCCCAAACAAAGTCTGTCCAGGCGTTCCTGTGTTGTTCGTCTCGGGGAAACTTGTGAAAACTCACTGGGTCTCCTCGACTTTGCTCGGGCAGAAGTCTAGCGCACAGTAGTATACAGGCACGGTCGCTGCGTGGGTAACCGACCGCATGCCTTGAGCACTCGAGCACGCTGAGTGCCTTCGCAGGTTCGCGCGAAGATGCGCAGCACTTAGCCAGGAAGCGATAGAAAGTCGGCGAGCGATGTAGCAACCGATGCTTTGCCGGTACGTACGTTCCGGAGGTCACACACGTCACTACAGATATGGTGTGAGGTCACCACAACTTTCGTTGTCCTTCCTATAGATCTACGTCAGTTTTGATGCGCTAGCGATGGGCATCGATCGGGAGAATGAGCATTTAGGTACACTTTGGAAGTGAATTAAAATATATTCTAAACGTTTGCTGTGTCCGACCCTTCATGTGGAGTGTGCTTGCATACAGTGGAAACCCACAACAGGCTTGTTATAGCCTCAAAATTTGAGGGCACCACCCCTTTAAGATCAGTCATATCTGTGTGGCTTACCCGGACAAAGCGTTATTGATCGCGACAGGCGAGAAAATAATAAAAACACATATTAGCAATGTCACAAACAGTCACAAAGCCATACAAAATATGGGACCAAGACTCTTATATGCAGCCCGCGGGCCGCGTATTTGAGACCCCTGGTATATACAATGCACGACCTATAATTTATGTTCGTCATACACTCATCTCAAGCCACACCAATGGTGGTATATATTCAGTTAACAAAATTATCGGAAGCGCACCCAGACAGTATCGCTTAAATCATGCCATTCATCACATAAATGTCATGATTTGCATGTTCGGCCCTGTCGTTGATGTTCGTCATACAGTCACCTCACGCAACACCACTTTTGGTATATCAAGAGAACGAAACAGCCGCGACTCACCATGAGCGTGACATGTATGTCATGGACGCACGTGACATGGTTGTCATTATTTTCATGTTAACATCTGTCATAATGTTCGTCATCCAGTCACGCCGCGCAACACCGGTTTTGGTGTACATCAAGCGAGTGAAACGGCCCCGAGCTCACAATGAGCGTGACATCTATGTCATGGCGTACGTGACATGATTGTCATTATTTTCATGTTACCGCCTGTCACAATGTTTGTCATGCAGTCACGCCGCGCAACACCGGTTTTGGTTTCCATCAAGCGAGTGAAACGGCCATGAGCTCACAATGAGCGTGACACGTGTATGTCATGGCGAACGTGACATAGATTTGATTATTTTCATGTTTACATCCGTCATTATGTTCGTCATCCAGTCGCGTCGCGCAACACCAGTCTTGGTGTATATCAAGAGAACGAAACAGCCGCGACTCACCATGAGCGTGACATGTATGTCATGGCGCACGTGACATGGTTGTCATTATTTTCATGTTAACATCTGTCATAATGTTCGTCATCCAGTCACGTCGCGCAACACCGGTTTTGGTGTACATCAAGCGAGTGAAACGGCCACGAGCTCACAATGAGCGTGACATGTAGGCCATGGCGTACGTGACATGATTGTCATTATTTTCATGTCACCACCTGTCATAGTGTTTGTCTATAGAGGGAATATACTGACTCTAGAGGAAAGGCTCCCCATAGGGTCCCATGCACTGAAACCCATAACCGCCTGGGTGCCGCCATGATGGATCGGATACGACCGTTGCCCGCTCCTGAGACGCTTGCTAAATTTGACGCTAGTATTCAGTTTTAATCTCGCAACGTAAGGCTGTGTGCGCTCTTTCTTGATGCGTGAAGCCGAGTCCGGCCGAGTGTTCATGAAGTGTTCTCCGTGCAGCTGGCCCGAATGATAGCAGTTAAAATTTCCAGCTGTTTGTGCATGGTTTTAGTAGGCACGCACTACTAATAATGCATAACGAATAGAGATTCTCCGTTCGCTGGCACAAGGGTCGCTCGACGGATTCGCAGCTCGAGGAAAACAGTGCGTAGGCCGTGGTCGCGCGGTGGTTCGACTCGTAATGCTACCGTACTGTGTGCAGAGTACTGTGCTCAGTGCTGCCGTACTTCAGCGTAGATAGCCATGATAGAGAAAAACGTCGACTGCAGCATGCTGTGCCGAATGTGGGTGAGACGTCACCCGAAAGCTTCAATGAAAACGAAAGTTACACGGCTCACGATGGTTTTATCGCCGTTAAAAAGACTAAAAATCATAATAAAAAACTTCAGTTGCGAATAGTTCGTACATAAGTGCCAGTGCTTGTCGCATCTCTTCTTTGTGGTCCGCCCTGGTTTTCACTGTAGTTTTCAGCTTTCAAGAAAAAGGCTGTCACATGAAGTCGATTTGCTGGTACGTGGTGACAGAAAACGCACCCGACGAGACACTACAACAACTACGAATCTGCACGACGCCCAACCCGGCGAAATAGGCAGCAAGCTTACACTGGCGCGCCATCAAGCGTTGTTGATATGGTGGCGCCATCTAGTAAAGAGGCCTGTAAACGCTCCTTTCTGCGCACAGTAAATTGCATAGCTAGCTATTGTATTTTTGCTAAAAGTATTCAAAATTAACACGAAGCAGTGTCCGCACGTTTTTAATTGTGCAAGTACCTCTTTATGGTTGATATAGCGAGTATTGGGAGCGTTGTTAAGCGCTACTTTTAGCGCTCCTCTAAAGTATTTTAATGGCAACAGTGACAACGTTCCAAGATGTCAGCGCTTTGGTGGTTATAGCTTTTCCGGCCCAGCTTTTCCTCTAGAGTCAGTATATTAACTCTATGTGTTTGTCATCCACTCACGTCGCGCAACAGCAGCTTTGGTGTACATCAAGCGAGCGAAACGGCCACGAGTTCACCATGAGCGTGGCGTGTATGTCATGGCGTACGTTACATCCCAGACAGCACGCCGTCATTGGACCGATCTCGGCCCAACGTCGGCAAACGTCGGCAGCAATATTGGCCCCATGTCGGCAAATCAAGCTCGCGCTACTTACACCCACATCGGTCCGACGTCGGCTAGCCGGCGTTGGGCCGATGAGGGCCTGCCGTCATTGGGCCGATGAGGGCTTGCCGGCGCCGGGCCGATGAGAGTTTGCCGGCGTTCGGCCGATGATGGCTTGCCAGCGTCGGTTCGAGACCGGCCTGCCGTTATTCAGCCGTTGATGGCAAGCCGTCATTGGGCCTATGTGGCCGATGCTGGCGTGGAAGTTCGGTATTATTACTGTGATTACTGTACTGTAAATCAGCGGTGCTAAAAAAGCCTATTAGCGGCACAACGACATTCATAGACTACCATTGGCGCTGTATTCGGTAAATACTTCGTAATCATAACGACCTATTTGGGGTCTTGGCGTACCACTGAGACCCAGAATTCTGTGGAACCGTGCAAGGCCGAGAAGAAAAGTCAATATTGTCTCCAACAAAACTAAAAGGAGGAAAGTCCTGCTGCATCAATTACGCATGCGTCTAGGTAATGAAGGAACAACACATTTGCAAAGTGATAAACAAAATGTATTCACACTTGTGACCACAGGCCAGCAGTTCCCGAATAATGGTGCCATAAAGGAACACCTAAACATCTATAGATACCGTAGCCAAGATCTAAAACGATCCCAAAGCCACCGTATTTCTCAAGAAAAGCACGAAAATATGATCGAGAAATGGGTCAGGCCAAGAGTTACAATCTCTTTAGTGTTATTCATGGCACAATCGCAATAAATATTTAAAACGTAGAACGGGAAAAAACAGGATTAAGGATTAACGAAGAATATATGTCATGTGGTGCCTGAATGGACGTTAGTAGATTGAAGACAACAAAGAAGTCACCAGCACGCTCGAGAGACACCGGAAGATAAACCACGCGAAGGGAAAAAGAATAGGAGCGACGTGAGAACGCCTCGTGGCGCGAGGATCGTAGCATCGCTTCAGGAACGCTCCCGAGTTGTGCAAGCGGTGTTAACGGTGATGTGTGCTCCCTGACTTTTTACCCTTCTTATGTATAAACTGAGGACTGCATAGACTAATATTTTAGTTTTTGTTTGGTGTATAACGCGAGTTCTTTGAGAATTTATAAAATGTGTGTATATGTGTGTGCTACAGAGAACGCTTGCTTCGTCATTCTTATTACCTAAGTAGAACCTGCTACGGTGACTACGATACACCGTGACAATATCATGGCCACTTGCGTTTTGTGGACGATACCGCGCTTTTCGGCCATGACGGTGAGGAATCACGAAACAAAAAATACTGGTGATGTAAACGAATGAAGCGTTAAAGTCGGATTAAAGATGTACCCGAAGAAAACAAAGATCATGTTAGGCGGCCTGGCGAAAAAGGGCGATTAAGGGCCGCAACCAGACTAGAAGACCATGTATGCGCGTGGGCTAGTTACTAACAGAGGAGTCCCCCCCCCCCCCCACACCCCATGTTTAACAAATTCACCAAAAGATAAGGTTGGGTGTGGTTCGCAAACATTAGTCCATCGTAACACATGACTGGAAATTAAATTACCGCTATCCTTTAAGCGGAAATCACAATTCTTTCAGTTATAACTTATGGGACAGAAACATGAATAAACAACAGCACGCGACCTGAAAAACTTTGCGAGTGGTGCCACAAGGTCCCATATACTGTATATCTAAACAAGGTAGACACGAACGCACGCATTGCTTATCTTATGGTAAGAATGTAACGGAAAAGAACAGTGCAGGAATACCTTTCACGTGTGGCCGTTGGATCGGTAAGAACACGCGCTAATAAAAGGCATGGTCAATAGCGAACGCACGATAAAGAGAACAAAAATCTGATTGGACAGACGTAAGAGCAGTCAACACGTCTCCTTATATGAAGCGAGCGAGTCCAATATGGAAGCACGGCTGCTAGCTGCGGTGATCTATGCCGCAAACAGTGCCGGAATCTTGCCGCGTATCCTTCTCGCACACATTTTTTACTTTGCTCCATCCACACATGTTCACACCGACACTTCTTGGCGGAGCAAAAAAACCTGCTCTCGCTAGAACTTATTGTTCCGTCGGGCCGGCTGCGTGCGTATTTTGGATTGCTGGTGCAGCAGCTCACGCGAGAGAGAAAAAAGAAAGAGAGCGAGGAGGCAGCCAGTGGATCCACCGGGATTGCTCGCGTGCTACTGGTTCTTCTCTTAAGATCACGTGGCTGGGGACGCGCGCGCGCTCACCAACGCACGCACGCACGCACGCACGCACGCAAGGAGGTGTGTTTACGGCTGTTCTGTTGTGCGGAAGCACGCCCCTTCGCTGCCTTGGATGGATGGATGGATGGATGGATAAGGCTGTACCCTTTAGATCGGGCGACCGCTGATGCCACTGCGCCACCGTGCGGCGAGGGCGCGTGCGAGTCGAGTTTGGATAAAGTGGTGATAGTTCAATGAGCCAAGTGGTCCGACTGTCAACGTGAAGTGCCTCCGCGTCGACATGTGCACGGACGGCGACGCGCACGAGTGACTCGCCAGCAGGCGCGTAGCCTAGGGGAGGTATGTTGGGGGGGTTCAACCCCCCCCCCCCCCCCCCTGAAAACTTTCAGTTTTGCTTGCGTATATATACACGCACACGTACAAACACACGCACGAACATACATAAAGCATGGTTGAACCCCCTCCTCTCCCCCGAAATGAATTGCTGGCTACGCCCGTGATCGCCAGATACACCCAGGCCACAAATACGACGTGGATCGTCGACAGGGAAAGCCGAAATTCAAAGCGGTAAGTTTGCATGTTGCCCCTTTCCTTCACCAGATCCAGCTTTCGGGGACATTGAATGATCAGCGCTCCTAGCGGCCACTGCTGGAAGCTCTCCCCCGTTTTCAATGGGACAGAGTCATTTTTCGACGATAAAAAATCGTAGAGGCTCAATTTCCAAAACTTCTTAAAGGGGAACCTTCTAGGAGCTGTACCGCACTTAACAAATGCAGCATCGTTAACATCCGGACTTCACATTCTGTTCCCACGACGACTAAAGTTTAAACAATGGGGTCCTATGGAAGCGGCCGAAATCACGCCTCGTTTTTCGGGACAAAAACGGGCCGTCTGAAAAAACTAGACGGAATCCTTGCAAATTTCCCGGAGATCTGAGTAGTACGGAGACGAAGCTTTCATTTGAGGCCGCAATCATGTTTCTGTGGGAAGAAAAACACGTTCCAAAATGAAGTTTTCTACAACACAGTCGCGTCTTCGACGCGGGTCTTCGACCATTGTATCCCCATAAGACCCATTTTACCGCCCCGCGACCGGTGTGTGTTGTGGCCTAGATGGTTGAGCGCCTGTTCTAGCGACTCACGCGCGGTGAATGCGGCACGGGTTCAAATCGCAATAATATTTTTTTTCTTCTTTTTTTTTTTACAGAATTGCTGTCAGTGGTTACGGTGCTCGGCTGCCGGCCCGAAGGGCACCGGTTTGATCTTGGCCGCGGCTCTAGCATTTTCGAACGAGGCGAAAATGCACTAGTACTTGGATTTTGGTGCTGTACGTAGATGTAAATTCACGTTAAAGAACCCCAGGTGGTCGAAATTTCCGGCACACTCTTCTGCCGCGACAGGGAATGGGGGACGCCCGCTAAGCGCTAAGCGCGTGCTGTAGGACATCATTTTTCCAGTCCAGACCTCATCTACGGCGCGGCTCATAAACATATCGTAGTATTTTGGCGTGTAAAGTTCCAGCAATTAATATTACTAGTGCGTCATTGCTGAAGATTTAGTTTCTTGTTTTTTCGCTTAAGTGTTGCAAGCAGAATCTTTGCTACAGAGCCGGTTTCGCTTCTAGATATGGAGCAAGTAAAGTTCTCATGTTTTAGTATTTCTTATTACGCAACCCATTATCTAAACAACAAAGGAAGGGGAACCAAGGGCCTATTTCAGTTAACCACAGCCTCAATAAGGCAACACATATTGAATCCAAGGAAAGCATGATAGAAGCTATTGATAGTGTAATGAAGCGTTTTAAATAAGCACTATACTATTGGAGACTGAGAAGCAATGGCAGAACCAGCGCAAAGCTCGCGTTGCCGAATCGTCTTCTTTTCTTTCTACATAAGCAGCGTTCTCTGCTTCTGCAAGCAGTGTCCGCTTTTAGAGAGTTTTAGAACAGCGTACGCGAAGCTTTGCGTTTGCGTTGCGCATGCGTCGTACGCTAGCCTCTTGCGGGCTCCCGTTAAGTGACGAACGCTAACGCTACGCCCGCAATGCCGGCAAGCTTTGCGTGCGGTGTTCTAAAACTCTCTGTTTACTTCCCTTCCGAAACAGAGCCATCCTGGCGAATTACAGGCAGTATACCACGGCACTGAGATAGTAAGGCTTTAGCAGGTCCATTGCGCAATCTCATGCCTCGACATTGTTGATTACCGGGGCTAGCTCAAGGAATCCAGAGCCACACAAGTTGATGATAACCTTGGCCGTTTATCCACACAAGTCAGTCCCGGGAATACGACGCTAAAAGGCTTCGAGACATCTCGATGGTGTATTTGGCGCTGCTTGCCATAAGTGGAGTGACATCGGGCACTCTGGCGACCCTCTTCAGCGCTTAGCAGCTTGGGAACTGCCGTCGACTCACTCACATAAGCGTGGCAAGGAGGTATTGCGCATAACGTGCAGGAGGGCTCGAGTCCTTATAGGTAGAAGACAGGAGAGAGTCCTTTCGTGGTCTGCGTAGCAGTGTTTTGGGCGTACGTCACTAAGAGAATGACACGGTTCCAGTCTTAGTAACCGGAAGTGACGTACATTGTCAGCACATCACCTGATGTTCGATTAAATATTTCTGTTAAACCATTCGTTTTATAGTTGTAAGATGTGGTCGTGTGGTGAAAGACCTTGCATTCCTCTAGAATTTCTTGACGACGACCGAAATACACGTCCTTCAGACGATGCGCGGCTCACGTAGTGCGCCGTGCTGTAGAATGACGTGGTGTGAAATGAGAGGCAACATTGCTAGCCGATGCAGATGGCAATAGTGAAGTATCTGCTTAGCGTGTAATCGATGGCAACAATTATCTGTCGGTTGGCAGCAGGAGTGATGGAAAGAAGTCCATACAAATCAACACCGGCGAAGTCCAAGGGACGGAGAGGGCAAGTCAGTGGTTGTTACGGAGCAGGGAAATGGCAAGGGGGGATTCGTGTGGCGCTGCGCGCGCAACAAATGTAGCGGTGTAAGAAGAGGTACATTCTGCGTTGATAGTAGCAGAGCTGGAGGAAAGTGCAAATCTTCAACCCTTCGGCATGTGCACACTGTGAGTCAGCGTTTAAGGTGGCGCATATGTCTTAACGTAGATGGCACGGAATAAGAGCGATTTGCGTCCATCATAGAGGTAGTTGTGATGGTCGATCAACTGTCACGACGAATGAAATGGTGTGTTTGATGACTTATTTCTCTAGGGATGGTAGGTGACGTTGCTTCACGCAACAAGACCATAGGGGAAGCAACGCAGGGGTTTTTGCGCCACTGCACAGGCATGTCGGTGACGGCTACAGCGGGAACGCGTCGTAGATGGACAAGAAGACCGCCGCTAGAATGTGTATTGATCGGCGGATGCAGAGGGGGGGGGGGGTTACGGGGTTCAACCGTACTTTATGTATGCTTGTGCGTGCTTTGGTAGGTGCATGGCTGGCATAAACAACCAGGGTTGCCGTTGGGTGTGACACGAAAAGGCGCCAGAACTCACGCCAAAAGTAGCCAAAGCAGCCATGACATTTGATCCTATCGCCGAATTTCTCGCCAAACAGAACAGCAGCGCTATTATCAAGTCTTTACTATTGATGAATAAATAAAACTATTTTGAATAAGTAAAACCACAAGTTTAAAAAAGAGCCATGGCGCCAACTGGAAATTTTCGTCGCCAACGGGGTCCAAAAGTAGCCACTTTGGCGCAAAGTAGCCACCAACGGCAACACTGTAAGCAACAACTAACTCGTCAAATCCGCGTTTACGCTGGGCAAGCACAGCGCCGAACACAACGCCGCTAGTGTCCTTGTCAATTTCATTTTGGGTGCTCTCAGCTTTTCTTTCATAATAAACTTCTCTCTCTCTCTCATATGGGGCGAGCAAATCAAAATGTCGCAAGATTGGAAGGCGAAGTAAGAATTCATCGGAGTTTTCTGGATGCATCGCCACATGTGACTTCGCTCAAAGGTCGCAGCCGCAGCGGAGGTCTGTCAAATGCGCTATAATTGCGGGGAAGCGGCGAATGAAACGTGTAAAATAAAATCAAAGGCATAGAGAGCTGCGAAGGTATTTCATTGCCAGTTTAGGAAACGAAGCAGCAGCACGAAGTGTCGTGGGATCCGGAAGGACGCCATCTCGGAAGAAGACGGCCCAGAATAAGCAGCTTTCGTACGCCAAAGCAACACTTCTTTAAGTTTACCTCAATGCCATTAGAGCTGATACTAGTGACGACAGCTACGTCCTTTTGTAGATGTGTTGAAAGCCGTCTGAAAATATCAGAGTACCATCCAGGTAGTAGAGATTCGTCTGCCACTTGAAGCCGCGAAGGATGCCGATCATGCGTTCAAATGTTGCAAGCGCGTTGCACAGCCCGAATCACGTCACAATAAATTCATATAAGCCATCGAATCTAACGAAGGCTGGTTAGCGGTGGTCAAGTTCAGCCATCGGGCTGCAAGCAGCCGGAGCGCAGGTCCAACGAATAGAGAGAGAGAGAGAGAAAAAAAGCTATGCTCCATGCCAGCAGTCGCGGCGTCGTCTATTAGTGGCTATAGGGATAGATGTCCTTACGTGTGATCTTGTTCAGCAAGCCATAGTCTACGCAAAAACTAGGCAATTAAGCCGTCTTTTTTTCTTTTTTTTCTTTTTTTTTTTTTTTTTACAATATCGATCGGTGAGACCCATCGGCAGTTCGAGGTCTGTATGACGCCGTGTTGAGCCGTGTCACTTGTGCGATGTTGCGACGCACTGTGGCTGGCACACGATATGCGCACTTAGGCTAAGGAGCGTGGAGATCAGTGTCGAAGAAATACATCGTCTTAGACTTAATGTTGGGCTTCAATACATGAAAGGATGTTTTGTTAAGAATATAATTCGAATGGCAATGCCTTTCTCTGTAATGTTCACGAATTAGGTAATACCTCGAAACTAGTGGCATCATAAAAATTCGTTCCAGGTTGCCTTGAGAACTCCACGACTAAACATTGGGAATTGAAATGTGGGCGATAATTCAATTAGTTAAGATCACAATTAGTAAATTTTCGTTAGATAGTGGACTAAGCCTTTCAATTTTTTGTGTAGTAATTTCAGCCTCTTCTCGTAAACCAGCTGACGAGCTAGAATTGTACAATACCTAACAGCCAACCTTTAAATGTTTTTGAAAGTGTTCGCTGAAACATCGGTATTCTTCTTATTGTTGTACACATGTACCGTACTCCCCTCTAGAATGCCCAAGTGCTTGAGTGCATTTGAGATAAATAAATAAATAAATAAATAAATAAATAAATAAATAAATAAATAAATAAATAAATAAAACCTAAGCACGTGTTACACTCACCTAAAAACGCTAAGGCGAATAACGGAAAAGTGGGCTAGTTGGTTAGGTTTCATAGTGCAGTATATGGGGCAGCGCGAGAACGAATACAAGGACCGAGAAAACACAGGACATGCGCTGTCTGTGTCTTGTCAGCGCATGTCCTGTCTTTTCTCGTCCTTGTATGCGTGCTAGCGCTGCCCCATATACTTCGCTAAGGCGAAACCTGATTGGCTTCTTGACACACTTTTGGCGTTGTAAAAATACATTATACCGGGTGTTCAAAGTTAAGCTCTATGGTTTTATTAAAATTCAGCACTGGGAAGAACGTGAAAACCACCTTTGCAGATAACTTATACATCCAGGGGCACACGCAATGAGACAATAATTATCGCTTTCAGGTGCCCAATTAACTCATATTCAATAATTAACTTTTTAGTGATTGCAGCAAGAAAGCATGTTTGTATTGAAAAGTTTGAGGCAGTCGCATTTATACACAGTTCCACTTGGAAGAATTCTTCTAGCATGTCTGTGCTCCGAGATATCCCGCTGCAAAGTTTAATTGTGGTTTACCTGATTACGCATGCAAGACAGTCAGTGGTGGCGCAAACTCCTCCCCGGTGGGCCGTGGCAGGTGTGTGCGTCGTTTAGTCTGATAACGGGTCGAAGGCACAGGCAAAGATGATAACGGTTACCCTTTTGCTACTGGCTGGCGATAGCAAGCAATGACTGTTCGTCACATCGGGGAGGAACATTGCGCTGATCCACAGCGCCCTGCATGCGTAATCAATTAAACTTTGCAGCGGGATATCTCGGAGCACAGACATGTTAGAAAAATTCTTCCAAATAGAACTGTGAATAAACGCGACTCCCTTCAACTTTTTTAATATAAACATGCTTGCTTGCTGCAGTCACTAAAAAGTTAATTATTGAATCTGGGTTAATTGGGCTCCCTGACAGTGATAATTATATTCTCACTTTGTGTCCCCCCTGGATATATATGTTATCTGTAAAGGTGGTTTTCATGTTCTTCCCAGTGCCGAATTTTAAGAAAAGCATAAAGCTAAACTTTGAACACCCGGCGTATATATATATATATATATATATATATATATATATATATATATATATATATATATATATATAAATTTGAGACTGTGTACGAATCGTCAAATGATACTTTCGCATTCACGATTCACAAGTGTCTGATCATCATCATGACTATGCAACATGACTACGCTAATTGTACGGTATATGCCACTCCCATGTTTCTCCAATCAACGCGGTCATGTGCAGGCTGCGCCCACGTTAGCCGCCGGCAGCTTCTGAATCTCACCTGCCAATTTAACTTTATGCCTCCCGTTCGCGCGCTTGCCTTCTGTTAGAATGCAGGCTCTTACTTTCAATTGCCACCAGTTATCTTGTCTTCTCGCTGCATTCCCTTGAGAGATAGTGGTAAATTACCATTCGCTTTTCACTTGAGAGATAGTGGTAAACTGCCAATCATTAAGGATGACTGCCAGTTGGGCATGTTGGTAAAGGTTCATGGTGAAACAAGCGCGAAATGCACGAAGACTTAGAAAGGACACAGGACGAAGCTTGTTTCACCATGTGCAATCATTATCTCAGAATACGTGCCAAATGCACACTACAACATACTTATACTTTTGGTTGCTTCATTCTCATGGTTCGTATCTGCGGTCACTACCTTCCCTAAACAGACGTATTCCTTTACCACTTCCAGTGTTTTGATAGGCATCGCAAACCACTCTTCTCTTCGGAGACTGCTGAACATTGCTTTATTTTTCTGCATATTAATTTTCTGACCCATCGCTCTGCTTTCCCTGTCTAATTCAGTAATTATGATTTGCAATAGTTTTCCCGAGTTACTAAACATGGCCAATATCACAAGCGAATCGCATGTTACTAAGCTACTCTCCTTTAACTGCTATCACATGCTGTCCGCAATCCAACGCTCTGAAAACCTCCTGTTAACACGCGGTGAATAGAATTGGAGAGATGGTAGCTCCCTGCCTTAGACTCTTTATTAGAATTTTATTCCATGCTTTTTTTTTTTTTTCATGGGGGGACAATGGTGGCTGTGGAGACACTGTAGATATGCCGCCGCGACGGCATAGCGGCTATGGAGGTCGGCTGGTGACCTGAAAGGTGCAGGTTTGATCCCGGCCGCGGTGGTCGCATTTCGATGGAGGCGAAATGGTAGAGGACCGCATGTACTGTGCGATGTCAAAGCACCTTAAAGAACGCCAGATGATCAAAATTTCCGGAGTTCTCCTATACCGCGGGCCTCATCATATCCTGGTCTTGTCACATAATACCCCAGATATTACTATTATTATTCTTATTAATTTTTCGTTCATTAAAAAATCATACCACAGGGCGTTCGAATGATGATGTTTAGGTAGTGTTTTTGGAACCGGTGACCGGAAAATCTGTAGCGCTAGCACACGTGCGTCATCATGTGTGCTATTGCGCCGATTTGTGTGTACCGCGAGCCAAGACCTTCTAGAACGATTACTTTGTACTTTAATAGTCATAATAATTGTTGGGGTCCAACGTCTCAAAACGACCGTATGATGAGAGACGCCGCAGTGGAGGGCTCTCAACATTTCGACCACCGGGAGTTCTTTAATGTGCACCTAAATCTAAGCACATGGGCCTCAAGCATTTTGCGCCTCCATCGAAAATGCGCCGCCGCGGCCGTACTTTGTAGTTTGAACCACACATTTGGTAGCACCATGTTAGTTCGCGGAGGCTGCATTTTGATGGACGCAATATGCAGGAAGCCCATGTGCTCAGATTTAGGTACACGTTAAAGAACCCCACGTGGTCTAACTATCGGGGGTCCTCCACTATGGCATCTCTCACATTCATATCGTGTTCTTTGGACGCAAAACCCCAACAATTATTATAAGAAGTACAGCAGCTTTCTGTGCATCCAGAGAAACCTAAGCAGTAGAAAAAAGCTCGGAAAACACGGGGACGAAAAGTAAGCAGACGCTACAAGCTAAGTAACCTAGAACTAAACATTGCGAAATGCTATCATTCGACTGTCAAGTCATTAAATGTGCGCCAACTGCTTCATGATCTGCCATCGGCCGAGCCTTTCAACATGGTAAAAAATTTGCGCAGCTTGCGCTGAGTCGCGTAAGGCTGGGGCAGAGCAGAGCTGGTCGGCACTCGCCTTGGCAATTGACTAGGCACACGTTCATTCACACGTCCATGCACGAAGTGTTCACGCGATCACATTGCGATTCACGAGTATCGGATAGGCATCGATCGGGTTTCATTGGGAATCGCTTGGCAATCACAGCACCAAGTACCTTACTTACCTTTATTAGGTAAATTGGCCTAACTTGCAAATTTGAAGCTTGGTCTCGATTAGCTTCCATCCCATGTCAAGGTAAGCTTAATTAGCTAATTAGTCGAGCTACCACTAGTTATATTAACTCTTAATTAGTATTAGGCTAAGCTTGGCGCATCTTACAAAATTCGGCATTACTAGGCACACGAGAATCTCAGCTCGGCTAAATTAGGGCTTTTTTGAGGTGTGATTTCATTAGCTTAGTTATGCGCAGTTAATTAGGTTTTACCATGCTCAACATGGCTTAATAAGGCTTGTCTATGGTTACACTGGTTTAACTAGGCACAGTTGTTCTTAATTTTTCTTGACGTGGCCGCGCCGGCAAGATCATGGTTTCCTCTCTACATCGCGAACCGGACAAACGGCGGGCATAACATACTTGCTGTAAAAAAATGCGAACGGAATAAAATAATACGTTTGGCTGCCCTTCCGAATTCCCGGTGCAGTCGGGCACCGTTTTCTTTTTCTGATGCGTGAAACGAGTCGTTGCCATAGGATCGGGGAATGACTAGCCATTTTAACGTTGCAGCTCGCCGGTCTTATCTTTGTCGCCGTTAGCAACGAACGCGGCAGGCCACGCCAAGTCGTGAAGCTGTGTGTTCTGAACTTTTTGTTTCTTTCCTTTTCTTTCTTGCCTTGACGCAACTCTTGACTTCGCGCGAGATTCAAAAGATAAAAGTCATGCGGCACGTGGTGGAAGACACGCGAACTAAACGCCGATGTCCGTGAAAGCTGGATCTGAAGGGGCGAAAAGGCAAGTCTAATAACATTTGATGATATCGACGATCATTGCGAAGCCAGATTTTGCTACCAAACGAAGAACGGTCACATTAGCCTCGATGTCGACCACCTAGTTCATGTTTACACGGAGCTACTGCGGGTTGTGAAACACATGTGGATCATTTACTTACAGGACAGACATGCTGCATGCTCGCTCATCGTATCGAAAGGCACGACGCTGTGTTTGTGATTGAATGCGGCCATAATATTGTGTACTTAGAAAGGTTAGGTACAGAAGGTATGCGGCGAGGCCTGGGTGCTTCTGTACGATTTAACAGCCGTAGAGACTCCATGCTTGCCTCCGTGCATTCGTGCGTTTGTAAACGCGCGCGCACGCCCAGCCACGTGACCTCAAGATAGGAACCAATAGCGCGAGAGCAATCCTGACGGAGCCATTGGCTCCCTTCTCGCTCTCTTTGTTTTCTCTCAGGTGCGCTGCGCTACCAGCAATTCAAAATACGCGGGCCGGCTACGCTTCCCTGCCTGGTCCAGCAAGTTTCGCGACAATGACGCTGAACGACAGGAGGAAAGGCGGGGGGGGGGGGGGGGGTGTAGAAGTTGAAGTAGACGAAAAAATGCTGATTCCCCCCTTCTTAGGAGCACAGCTCAGGCTCCTACAATAGTGTGCTCCCCCCCTACCCTTGCCCCCCCCCCTCCCCAGCATGCCGTCTGTGGGTTTTCGTGGAATTTTCAATGCATCGCTTGTTCCAACGTGTCGCTACATGAAAACTTTCCGTTCACCACGTTGGGACCGCATTTTTTATCTTATTTCCCGTGCAATAATAGTAACTTTAAATGCGACTGTTTCTAAAAGCACGTGGGAAGCAATCGTTGAACGAGATTTTTACTTCAAAATGATAGGTATCGGACAAAAAGACGGCGATGAAGTGAAAACACGAACTGACAAACACGTGGCAAACACGTGTTCTTTTTTTTTAATTTTCGAAAGTCTGCCCTTAGGCATAATAATTTTTGATTCAAAAATACACATGCACGTGTTTTTCTGTTCGTTAAGATTGTTGGTGTTGGTGGTATAGTTGGTTTGGTAGACTTCTAGGGAAAAAACGTGTCTACACTTCGTCCAGGTCTTTTTTTTGCGCCATACCTATTTTTTTCAAGTAATGAACAACTAGCTCAGCAACACCTCTCGTTGAGCTTTTTATTGCGATAGCAATTATATGGACACTCTCGGCTGCTTTTCCGTCGCCGTCGGCGTCATGCTGCCTATATGTATATGTCTATATATATATATATATATATATATATATATATATATATATATATATATATATATATATATATACGCTTCTAAAAAACTGTTTATTGGTGACGTTTCGATCGGAGACCGATCTTCATGAAGATCGGTCTCCGATCGAAACGTCTTATAAACAGTTTTTTAAACGTATATATATTTTTCCTATTTTGTTCTACGGCAACCGAAGCCAGACTCTTCATAATCTACGTATATATATATATATATATATATATATATATATATATATATATAAGCCACGAAGAAAAATAATTCAGAAAAATATTTTCCGGACGCGCGGAATCGAACAGGCGACCCTCTCGCCCCGCAGCGCGCGACGCTAACCGCTACGCCACAGGAGCACACATGCTTCAACATGCTAACGGTGAGCTATTGATATACACCATTCGCCGCTGGCGGTAAGCAGATCTCGGGGGGGGAATATCAGGCGTGTTCTCTGCCTTACCAGCAAACCAGCGAGATGGCGCAAAGTGCGCGCTCGGCGCCCCACTCGTTGCGACGCGTTGGCTCCCCAACACCCCGACTTGCACTTTGGTCCTGCAGGGCGTAGTCGCCTTTGCCCGGGTGCGCTCGCGCGCGCTTATCTTGGGTGGGGGGGGATGGGGCAGTTTTAGGCCGTGTGCTTTCGCCGGGAAGATTGCGTTTAGGTTACAGAACGCACAAAGGTCACTTCGCTCACTGCAGAGGCCCCGTTTCTGAAAGAAGCGTGCTGTTCTAACACAGGGAAGTAACTGTGACACTTGTTCGCGCTCGTCCTGTGTATACCGGTGTGTATGTTTCATGCGTCCTTCGCTCTTGGGCAGGGCGCTCCAAGTTTCGATCTGCTTGCCGTTCTTCGCTTGAAATGCCAATTAGTTGCTATCGAATTCATTACTTCGCCCTTGCGGTGAAACTGTGACTTTTTACTACTTTCACTACTTTCACTACTTCAGGGCGCTCCAAGTTTCGATCTGCTTGCCGTTCTTCGCTTGAAATGCCAATTAGTTGCTATCGCATTCATTACTTCGCCCTTGCGGTGAAACTGTGACTTTTTACTACTTTCACGAGGTAAAATTATCTGACATCACTGAAGCAAATGCGCTTGTCACTCTTGACCACAACATCCGCGTGTTTAAATACGTGCACACCCACAGATAGGAAACTATTCGTGCAGTTTATACGCACTCGCACCATACAGTCAGCGGCTGAAAGGATGTAAAGGATATAGCGCTACAAGTATGATGTACGATTCGGTTTACGCTCAGAATTAGTATTCACACAAAACTTCTTCCGCTAAATGTATTCGTGCGGGAATGATTGGGCGAATCCTGATGCTGGATATATTAGTGAGATCTACCGACCAATGGCAAAAACATTATAAAAGAGAAGTACTTTGAATTTGGCCCATGAAGTTAATGGTATGTTGTAGTAAAACACGTTCTTGGCCTAGTGTGTTACACATGCTTGAAATCAAAGTGTTGCGCGAAAATAAACCCACTGTGAGCAATGCTCGGCGGAGATCGCGCCTCAGTGTTCGAGAAGCTTCACGTTTGTAGTAGATCGTTTTCTTAACATTGCGCACAGCACGCGAACACTCAAGATTATTCCAGAGCTTGCGCGACAACCAGTGATAAGGCTAGAATGTTCGACGCATGATGTATAAAAGCCGGCCCACTCCAACGATGATCAGTTTATCGACGGTCGACGCTCTGTTCGCCGCTATCAGTGTATCAGTGCACAGCGTGCATTTCTTGCTGTAGTATGACTTTCGGAATAAAGAGTTTCAACTTGGACAAGCCGACTGCTGCCTTCGTCGACGTCACGACCACGTGACATCTGGTGGAGGTGCTGCTTCGTCCACGCTCCGGACACCCCCGCGAGGCGCTGACCCAAGCCCAAGCCGCGAAGACGACGACGTAAAGGATAACCCTGTTCGTCGCACCAGCCGCAGGCAGCAGGGACTACAGCCAGAGCACGGGATCCTGCCGGAAAACACCAGGCCAACCAAAAGATTGACTTCAACTACAGGCACGATGACAACACCTGCGCAGCCCTTCCTGCTTCAGCAGCCCAGGGAGCCGCCGAAGTTCCGGGGGTCATCATGCGAGGACCCGGAAAGCTGGCTGGAAGAATATGACCGGGTTGCCGTCTTCAACCATTGGAACAATGAAGACAAGCTGAGGCACGCGTATTTCGCCTTAGAAGACGCCACTAGAACGTGGTTCGAGAACCAAGAGTCAACCCTAACATCATGGGACGCTTTCCGAACCAGGTTCCCGGCTATCTTCGCTAGCGTCGTCCGCAAAGAGAGGGCCGAAACTCTGCTTGAAACCCGCGTCCAGCTCCCCAACGAAAGTGTCATGCTCTTCGCGGAAGAAATGACTAGAGCCTTCCGCCACGCAGACCCCGAAATTCCAGAAGAAAAGAAAGTTCGCCTCCTCATGCGAGGAGTTAAACAGAAGCTTTTTGCGGGACTGATGCGGAACCCTCCGAACAGAGTTCAAAAATTTGTCTCGGAAGCGACGATCATCGAGAAGACCCTGGACATGCGCAACCGTCAGTACAATCGCCGTTCGACGCCACAGTTCACAGATAACCAAGGGCTCTGCTCCGCCGACCTGCGCAAAATGATCAGAGCGATCGTGCAGGAAGAGCTGCGAAAATTCTTGCCTCCATCGCAGCGTCAAGTGGATTCCATTACTGGTGTCGTGCGCCAAGAGATACAGCAATCCCTGGGTGTTCCTCATCAAGCAGAGCCGCAGCCACAGGCTGAGCTACGCTGCTGCTGTCCGCCGTCCCGCTACCCCTCCCCGCCCTCGTCAAGACGCCACTCCACCGCAGTTCCGTAGTCAGACACCACCGCCGCCACCATCGACGTCATACCACCCGCCAACCGGCCAGCGCTACGCGCCAAGGAAAAGCGACGTTTGGCGCGCTGCTGACAACCGCCCGCTCTGCTACCACTGCGGGGAGGCCGGCCACACCTACCGCCGCTGCCAGTACCGACAGATGGGGCTGCGTGGTTTCGCCGTCAACGCGCCTCGTCCACAGCCGGGTGAACGACCACAATACATTGCCGACAACCTCGCCGGAGCCCAGTGGACACCCCGACGACCTTCCCGCTCGCCTTCGCCCGACCGCTACATGTCACCGCACCGCCGGCAGTACACTGGCCCAACCCGGGGCGGTCGCCTAGCCCGTATCCGGAAAACTAGGGGCAGCAACCGATGGAGGTGCGGTTGCTGTACGACGAACTAACGAAGACCTTTCGCCGACGACGACGCCGCGACGAAACCTGCTGAACACGACGCGAAGCAGACACAGCCCGGTCGAAGAAACGTCGCGGAGCGAGGAAGACCTGACGACGCAGCATGGAATCAGCGCAACAAATCGACGCAGCCGTGATCCGACGCCACGACCTAACCGCAACGCAAGGCGACGGACTGGCGACGTCGACGTTCTCATCGACGGCCACAACGTCACCGCTCTCATCGATACTGGGGCCGACTATTCCGTCGTCAGTGGGCCAGTGGCCGCCAACCTGAAGAAAGTAAAGACCGCTTGGAGTGGACCCGAAATCCGGACAGTTGGAGGCCACCTGATAACGCCGATAGGAGTTTGCACAGCGGGAGTCACCATCAATAACCGGACGTATCTTGCAAGCTTTGTCATCCTACAACACTGCTCCAGGGATGTGACACTTGGAATGGACTTCCTCAGTGACCAAGGCGCCGTCATCGACCCGAGGTCTGAGTCGATAACACTAACCTGAGAAAAAGCGCTCCCGCCCCACGCGACGAACCCTGCATTGAATGTTAAAGAAGAGCAGGTGACTGTTCCACCGCTCTCCAGCGTCATTATTTCCGAAAAACCCGCGAACCTTGAAGGCTTCATCGAGGGCGATCAGCACCTACTCCTGAACCGCGAAATTTGCGTGACAAGAGGTATAGCCGAACTGCGTGACGCTGAAGCAAAGGTAGTGCTGACAAAATTCAGCCACGAATATAGGAACCTCAACATTGGTACGACGGTCGCCTACATCGACGAATGCGTCGCCGCCAGCAATGCTTTCGATCTCTTCGATGCTGCCGAACCTGCTTCGACAAATCGAGGTCCCGAACCAGATTCCGACGTTAACCCGAGCCTTCCGAAGGTCAAGCACGACCAGCTCAAAGCCCTGCTCGTGGAATTCAAAGACTGCTTCTCGGCGTCGTCAAGAATTCGACAGACCCCAGTCGCGAAACATCGCATCGTAACAGAAGAAAGTGCTCGACCAGTTCGACAGAACCCGTACCGAGTTTCGACGCTTGAACGCGATGCCATGAAGAAACAAGTCGACGAAATGCTACGCGACGACATCAGTCAGCCGTCCAAGAGTCCGTGGGCGTCACCGGTGGTTTTAGTGAAGAAGGACGGAACCCTACGCTTCTGCGTCGATTATCGCCGCCTGAACAAAATCAAGAAGGACGTGTATCCTCTCCCACGCATAGACGACGCCCTGGACCGACTCCACAACGCGAAGTATTTTTCGTCGATGGACCTGAAGACCGGCTACTGGCAAATCGAAGTCGACGAGAGAGACCGAGAGAAGACTGCCTTTATAAAACCGGATGGCCTCTTCGACTTCGAGGTCATGCCCTTTGGCCTTTGCTTGGCACCTGCAACTTTCCAACGTGTCATGGATACAGTACTGGCTGGCTTAAAGTGGCAGACGTGCCTCGTGTACTTGGACGACGTCGTTGTGTTTGCCTCAAACTTCGACGAACACCTCCGGCGCCTTGAAGCTGTACTTCAAGCAATCAAGACCTCCGGACTAACTCTGAAGCCAGAAAAGTGCCGCTTCGCACAAGAGGAGCTCTTGTTCTTGGGCCACGTCATCAGCAAGTCAGGAGTTCGCCCCGACCCGCGGAAAACAGCTGCCATCGCCGCCTTCCCGCCACCCACTGACAAAAATTCCGTGCGCCGATTTCTCGGCTTGTGCGCCTATTACAGACGCTTCGTCAAGGAATTTTCAAGGATCGCCGAGCCGCTAACTCACCTCACGAAAGCCGACGTGGAATTCCAAGTGGGAAACTGCGCAAGTCGAATCATTTGAAGAACTTCAACGACGCCTACAGACGCCTCCGATACTTGCGCATTTCGACGAATACGCTGAAACAGAAGTACACACCGACGCGAGCAGTGTTGGACTCGGTGCCGTGCTTGTGCAGAGGTCTGACGGACTGGAAAGGGTCATCAGTTATGCTAGCCGGTCGCTATCGAAGGCGGAAGCCAACTATTCTACCACAGAAAAGGAGTGCCTTGCCATCATCTGAGCAACATCCAAGTTTCGCCCGTGCGTCTACGGCAGGCCTTTCAAAGTTGTAAGCGACCACCACGCCTTGTGTTGGCTAGCTAACTTGAAGGACCCTTAGGTCGCCTCGCACGGTGGAGCCTAAGACTTCAAGAATTAGACATTACCGTCGTGTACAAGTCCAGAAGGAAACACTCCGACGCCGACTGCCTGTCTCGTGCCCCCGTCGAGCCACCATCGCCCGACGACCAGGATGATGACAGCTTCTTGGGAGCCATAAGTGCCGACGACTTCGCCGAACGACAGCGAGCCGACCCGGAACTGAGGAGTCTAATGGAATACCTGGAGGGCAGGACCATCGCTGTCCCGAAAATATCCCCTTCAGTCACTGCGTACACAATTGCGCGCGCGAAATTCCAAGGCGCGTCACATGCCGCGTGTTTCATCAAATGGCCTGAAACTCGGTGTGCACATTCCTGCAGGCTTCCTGAGATGACAACTAGCAGTCATTTAATTTAATTGTGCTGGGTATTGCTGCTGAGGATCATTTTGCCGGATACACTACCATGTTCGACGATCGTTCGACGTGCCGTGTTCCAGGACCAACGTGAAAAGTATTTTTTGCTCCGCTCGAAGCGAATGCAACCGAAAAACAAACTGTGCAAGCATTTCGGGCCTAATAGTTGAATTTATTTGCGCAAGTACTGAAGATGAATGGCGGCAGAATAATTAGATAATTAGTTACACACTCGTTTACTTGAATTACTGAAACTCACACAAAACCACACATTCCTTCATTTTCTTTCTTGGAATGTAATACTGAGTGTCATGGAATTGTGCCATGCGAATTTGACACGATTCTCACAGTGGATCATAATTCGTGACTGAAGGGGGTATTCAGGCGAGGATTGGCATCGTTTTTCTTGAAAAACAACGTCCTCGTAAAGAAAAACTTCTCTCCAGCCCGAGCCAGCTACCTGATCGTTGTACCTTCGGCACTGCGACCAGAAATTCTGCATGCCCTGCACGACGACCAGACGGCTGGCCACCTCGGTTTTTCCCGCGCGCTTGCGAGGATACAAGAAAAGTACTATCGGCCAAAGAATATTACGGACCACGCGAGCGCGTGGCCAAAAGCCTCTTCGCGACACTTCCGCTACGTCAGCGGCGATCAACAGCACTGCAGCGCCAAAGACGCATCCCTCCCTTAATCTATGGCCTGTCTGTTTTCTGACTGGGTACAAATCATTTTCACCTTTCACTTTCTAACGCGGCGCGCTTTTTGGCAACTGCGTCTTCGTGCTTCTGTCTCGAGGGCATTCTATGAGCATAACTGTTATCAGCCGCTATCTTTATCACAAAATGATACCTAGCCAACGGAACGCCGTTCGAAGCCCGCCGTGGTAGCTTTGATCCTGCTATCAAAATAGAAGTGACGGTCATACGGCAGATAAGCGCTTCACGCGAAAACTGCGAACTGACCATGCGCTACGCGGCAGTAGAAAATTGTAAGGCCAGTGAATAAGAAGAAGTCCCGTTTCCGGCCTAGCACTGTGGTCGACGGTAGATGGCGCACCGCTAGGTGGCGTGGAGAGGCAGTTTGGCACGCGCTCGCGTGGTCCGTAATATTCTTTGGCCGATAGTACTTCTGGCCACGCCTTACCACCGATGTCACTCGTTACGTGAGGACATGCCGGGACTGTCAGCGACGCAAGACACCGCCGACGAGGCCAGTGGGACTTTTGCAACCCATCGAACCACCTCGCCGACCGTTCCAGCAAATCGGCATGGACTTACCGGGGCCGTTCCCGACGTCGGCTGTCGGAAACAAATGGATCGTCGTAGCTACCGACTACGTCACCCGCTACGCCGAAACAAAGGCCCTGCCCAAAGGCAGTGCCGCCGAGGTAGCCAAGTTCTTCATTGAGAACATCGTCCTTCGTATGACGCCCCAGAGGTTCTCATCACCGACAGAGGTACGGCCTTTACGGCTGATTTAACTCAGGCGATCTTGGGATATAGCCAGACAAGCCACCGCCGCACCACCGCCTACCACCCACAGACGAATGGCCTCACCGAGCGTCTTAATAAGACCATCGCCGATATGCTGGTCATCTACGTAGACGTCGAGAACAAGACGTGGGATTCCATCCTCCCGTATGTGACCTTTGCATACAACACGGCCGTACAAGAAACGACGCAAATGGCGCCATACAAGTTGTTCTACGGAAGGAGCCCGCCAACGACGCTCGATGCCATGTTACCGAACGTCACCGATGAAGCGATCCGTGCTACGCAAAGCATCTTGACCAGCACTCATGTTGTTGTTTTTCTTGCTACAGCTATCTCGGTCCGGCTGCTGACGACAAACTTTCGCTGCATTGATACCCCCCCCCCCCCCCTTCCCCGACGCATGCCTGCTGTTTTGACTGCTGTGGACTGACCTGGCATGAATGACAGAGCGGCTGTGTGAGCATCCGGTTGACGTCACTTCCTCCAGGAGAAAGCTACATAAACGTGGACGGCAGTGGCTCGGGGACCATTGGAAAGCGATCCGTGCTACGCAAAGCATCTTGACCAGCACTCATTTTGTTGTTCTTCTTGCTACAGGTACGTGACAGTATGTCACTTTCATTGCTGCATTTTGCGTAGTATACGGATCGCTTTCCAAGTTAATTCTGTTAGTTTTTTTTTTTTTTGTTTTTGCTCTTGTGTGTGTTGTTACTTCAGTTTTCTGTTGACGTGCAATATGCCTTCTAACGTAGAGGTTATCAAGGAGATAAACACACTAAAGGATGACATGACCAGACAGATCAAAGAGTTGGCCGATGAATTAAGGAAAGTCCGTGTTCTGGGTGAGAACAGGGCTACCGCTTACGAGGCGAAAGTAAGTGAACTCACGAAGAGAGTGAAATTTCTGAGTGATCAGTATGATAGCATTGCCGCGAAGCTTGACTCCGTTCTCGTTGAGAATAGGGCACTAAAAGAAAGAAACGATGCTCTGACCTCAGAGAACAACAAATTGACAAAGCAAGTCGAGCAGATGGAGCAATACTCTCGTCCTAACAATATAGAGATCAGGGGAGTCCCAAACGCTAAATATGAAAACTTGGTCGAAGTGCTGTGTAGAATTGGAAAGAAAGTGAAATGTCAAGTTCAACCGTCAGATATTGACACTGTCCACAGGGTTCCCACACCAAATAATCCGAAAGCAAATAACATTGTAGCTTGGTTCCTTTCCCGTGACAAAAAGAATGAACTTCAATTAAAAGTGCGTAAAGTAAGGCTCACAGCTAAGGAGATTGGTTTATGCAGTGAGCCATTGAACATCTACTTCAATGACCACTTAAGTCCCCAGAAGAAGGCCCTTTTCTCTGCTGCTTTGAAACTTAAGAAATCAAATGAATGGCGATTTCTGTGGACGGATCAATGTGTGATAAAAGTCCGTCAGAATGCATCAAGTGCAGTACGCAAAATTAAGTCAGAGGAAGACCTTCGTATATTTACGGAGGGTTCATAATGAGTAATTATCGTCACTGCTCGACATGTCTGTTTGCTTGATTTCTCCAGAAACATTTAAATACCAAATTCCGCAATCGCCTGGTTTCTCACTTTTGCACTTAAATATTCGTAGTCTCCAATGTCATTATGATGAATTTTTCCATTTATGCCTCACTTTGCAACATTCATTTGACATCATTGGTTTATCTGAAACTTGGTACAGAGATTAGTCATGTGTTAAGTACAATATCCCAGGTTACAACCTTGAATTAGAAACTCGGCGATCCACAACAGGAGCTCCTTTGCACGGAGGGGTGTAGCTCTATACGTTAAAGACAGCATCAAGTATAAGGTACGGCAGGACCTATGTTTTACAACAGAGTGGTGTGAATCACTTTTCATAAAAATCCCTCCAATTGCCACATCAGTTCATTGTGTACCACATAAAACAAAAACCACGCTTATGGCAGTAATATACAGATCCCCACAGAACCGGAGAGAAGATTTCCTTCAAGCACTACAATTGTTTCTCACAAAACACGTAAGCAATGAAACTAACATTTTTATCACAGGTGACCTCAACATTGATACCTCTGACAAAAACAGCATAGATTGCGAGTACTTCGATCTTTTGGCGTCTCATGGGCTAACCCAACTAATAAATACGCCAACTAGATACAGTGGTAACAAGCACACAACATTAGACCACAAAGTAACTAATTACCCATGCTCTGCCTTTACAAGTGCTGACATAACGGACCATATGCCTACCGTTGCTGTGTCCACTTCGTCATTCTCTTCTAGGAATGAAAAATATGTCCGTAAAGTATGACTACAAAGCCATAACATCCAAATTAGGTTTAGAAACATGGGAGACCGTTTACAGCGCCACTACTAGTGACGAAAAACCTGACGCTTTTATAAACACAATTTATGACCACATGAGCAGCTCTTGCACTATGGTATCCAGCAGTAGAAAAGGTCTACAGAGAAAGCCATGGATTACGCAAGGGCTATTAAAGTCGATAAATCATAAGAATAATCTACATAAAAAACTTAAGCTCTAGGGCGCTATGCAGGATGGCCCGAGCTTGGCGAAACTCGGGATCTTTCCGAGCTCTGGCGACGCCCCCCTTTTGAACTAGCCAACAGTACGAAAAGGTCAGATCCACCCTTCAGCGCGCGCTGCGTTCCATTGGTTACGAGGGAAGGCGGCGTCACGTCAAGGACGGTCGACAAAATTGGGCGGTGTTTTCAAACCGGAGACATCTTCTTTCATTTGTTTGTCGTTCCACTGAGTGCAGAAGTGCACCCATGCAATAGAAGTGCCAGAAAGGTTTACGGATGATATTTTTTAAAGGCAGGGGCTGTTTAAATTCGTTTTGAAGCTTTTAATGTCTGTACTAAGTATCCTTTAGAATAATTGGCACGGTGGCCTCTGAGATTAGTTCCGGCCGAGCACATTACAATATCGCGACCGTAGCTAAACCCGAGGTCACGTGTACAATCATTATGGTCAGCCTGCACATTCTTGCGCGTTGCTCGACTGGCGCGCGCCCTCATCATCCCTTCATGGTGTGCTCGCTGCCCGAGGACGTGCGCCCGGCTGATTAGCTAAGTGGCTGGGCGGTACACCTAGCTAAATAAGTCAAGAGATGCTATGAACAAGCTAATTAAGCCAACGTATGCTAAGATCGAGCTAATGAAGCCATACCTTACTAAGACCATGCTAATGAAGCCATGTAAAGCTATGACCTTTCTAATACCAGGCTAATTAACGCGACGTTAATTATAAGCACGCTAAGCAGTCATCCTAATTAGACCTTAATAATATGATGCTAATCAAGATCATGCGAATTAGGTTTATGTTAATTAGCTGCATACTAATTAAGATCATGCTAATTTCATCCGAGGTAATTATTGTCGTTTTTAATTAAAACATCACCAATCAAGACAGAAATGTTCAATATTATGGTAATTAAGTCCTGCCTAATTCTTATAATCAAAATTAAGACGGAGCTGATGCGTTCTTCGAAGCGTATACCGAGCAGACTGAGTAGACGACCGACTTAAAACGCTGGAAGAAGCTAGGTCATCACAAGCTCCTCTATGGCTCCAGCTTTGCACAAGTAGTAAAGGCTGAGGAAATTATTTTATATGCAAAGAAACTGCTGCTTAGCGTCCACCGCATGAAACCTTTGACAGTCACACCGGCACCATTATAGTCACCAGTTGAACTGGGGCCTTCTCAGAATCAACGAGTTTGTACCCGAGTTCACGCGTCAATCAGTTTGATTGACAGACGCCCGCGTCGTAGATCGGGTCCACCCACCGCGTTTGTGCTTTCCAAGGAGCAGTGCTCACGCCGCAACGCCAGCGAGCGGCATGATTCATCTATCAGCTTTATCGCGCAGACTGTGCACACACGCACGAAGAAATAAAAGTTATATCATCACGTGGCTGCGATGTCTCGCATTCAATTTCACCGCGCTCACGACGTACCACTCAACCGCGTTTCCGCAATGATGCGAGCGCCCCTGGTGACAACCTGTCCGTATATTTATCCGCAATATTTGATAGAAGCGAAACGAGCTGCACGAGAGTGTAGCGTGTGCACCCTTGTTGCCTTCGAGAGTGGAAATTTCCATGCTGCGGGTGGAACGAAAGAAGATGCCCGAAAGTGGAAGAACGCCCACGAACACGCCTGTGGGAGGCGCAATGCTGAGTTGGCAAAAAGATAGCGCGACAATCACGCTGACGTCGCTGCACTGTTGAAATGTGGACTGAGTGGCGGCGCTGACGTGTTCGCACGCGGTGTTCATTTGATTACCGCCGCAGATGCCCCACATGCGTTTTTGACGCCACGCTCGTTCATGTAGCCGTTTTTGTCAATGCTGCTATCACGCTCTCCGCTCTGTCTTTGTGCCATGACCGCCGCAGTGCGAGCTCGGAGCAAACTCGTGTGCCCGAGAAGCTCGGGCCATCCTGCATAGCACCCCTATCCTTATAGAATAGACTTGGCAAATGAGATACAAAACGTATAAAAAACGTCTAGAAAAGTTATTGCATATTTCGAAGGCAGATTATTATCATTCACAAATAATTCGTGCCGCTAATAATACTGCTAAAACGTGGAAAGTTCTAAACTCCGCATTGAATAATGTGACACATCAAAGTAAAGCGATAGCTATTACTGATGGTAGCACTGTAATAACGGAGCCATATGCGCTGGCGGAAAAAAATAATAGTTACTTCACTGAGGTTATTGCAGAGCTTACCTCAAAACAACAACCTATGAACTTTCAACAGACTGATGATTTACCTATCATAGAGCATCACAATAGCTCCTTTTATCTGGCGCCTACTGATCCTACTGAGGTCCGAAGTGCTGTGCTATCGTTAAATGACACAAATTATGTAGGACATGATGACTTACCTGTAGCCCTGTTGAAAAAATCTGAATTTTATTGCGGAACCCTTAGCCGATATAACAAACACAGTGTTTTCATCTGGTGTCTTTCCAACAGCTTTAAAAATTGGCAAAGTAATAACAGTATTAAAAAAAACAAGCTGCTCGTCGAAAATTACCGGCCCATTGCTTTCACCTCAAGGTAATCGAGAAACTACTTCTTAAGCGAATCAGCTTTTATTTTGAACACAACAAACTTTTATCAAGCGCGCAATATGGCTACCTCAAAGCGAAAAGTACAGAACTAGCCTTGTTGACCTTAACGGAAAAAATTAGGCAAAATATTGAAAATAAGCTCCTCACCATGGGTATATTTATCGACTTAACAAAAGCATTTGACGTTATTAATCACAAGAAACTGCTGTCAAAACTAGAGAGCTACGGTATTCGTGGCACTCCTAACAAGTTAATAGAAAGCTATCTCACGAATAGGCAACAGCATGTGTGCATCAATGGACGAAGTTCTGATAAAAAACCCATTAGTACAGGTGTCCCACGGGGGGTCAATATTAGGTCCTTTTTTGTTCATTGTATTCATAAATGATCTCCCATCGTACATACTGGAAGAACGTGTCTTATACGCGGATGACACAAATGTATTCATAGCGGCTAAGACTGAGAAAGATTTATACCAAAAAGCTAATCACACTCTCAACAGGCTTTCCTACTGGTTACACATAAATGAATTAATTCCAAATCTTACTAAAAGCTATTTTATAATTTTCTCTGCTAAAAATACGCGACTTAGTAAGGACGGAAAGTTGCTTTTTAATGGAGTTGCTCTACAAAAAGTTAATCAGACAAAATTCTTAGGATTAGTGATAGAGCATCATCTCACGTGGCACAATCATGTGCAAGATGTAACTAGGAAAATTTACAAAAATATACCAATATTTTATAAGCTACGGTATCTCTTTCCACTACGCACCATTCTGATCCTTTACCGTAGTTTTGTTGAATCATATGTGTCATATTGTATCTCAGTTTACGGACTTACGTATCCAACAACATTACAGCCAATTCATGTAGCTCAAAATACAGTTTTACGAATAATCTGTTTCACCCGGCGCACTGAGTCTATATCATTTGCTTATCCCCTATCAAATATTTTAACGCTGCATTATCACATTCGTTTGCGCATTGCAATTCTTACGTACAAATTTCTAAAAAAATATTATACACAGTCCGTCATTTCAATTTCATCGAAATGTAACACACTATCCAACACGTTCCTCTTTGTTAACCTTGTTCACAGTTTTTACGTGCACGCACAAATTATGGAGCATTTTCATTTATAAATACTGCAGCCAGTCTCTGGAATACACTTCCTACAGAAATAACTTCATCATCCATTCAGCATTTTTCCAACTCTTTGCGCCAGCACTTCCTTTGCAATTCCTAAATTCAAGAAAGCTTCGTTTCCTTTCGCGTATTGTGCACTGTTCAGCCTTTTGTTCTTTTTCTTTTGGTTTTTTAATCTTTTCTTTTTTGCATTGTGCCTAGTTTAGTTTCCTTTTACGCAATGTATAACGATTTGTTTTGTTTCGTATACACCTATGTATCAGATTTTTTTACACGGATAGAAATAACACTATCTGTCATACGGACCCCTTCCACAACTCATGTCGAGTTCTGGAGTCCGAACTGTATAAATATTACACACTGTACTCTATTTTGTTATGAATAATAAAGTGATTGATTGATTGATTGATTGAAGAAAACATCGACGTCGCCGTGTACCTCCAGCGCGCCGAAGAAGCCCGAGAACTGGCCCGTCTGCGCGCATCCAGTGCCAACAAAAAGCCGACAGTCATCGCTACAACATTCGATGACGCCATGCAGAATACCATCCCGGTGACCGTGTCTGGGTCTGGACACCGATACGACGACGTGGACTGAGTGAAAAACTTCTGCGACGATACTTCGGACCATATAGGGCGCTTCGACGTCTCGGCGCACTCGACTACGAGGTTGTCCCGGATGGCATCTCGAACTCTCAGCGACGCCGGGCACGTCCCGAGGTCGTGCATGTGGTGCGCCTTAAACCGTTCCATGCGCGTTAAGGGACCTGCGGACTCAACTTTTTACTTTCTTTATTGCTGTTATTTATTATTACATACATTTTTGTTCCATGTTCTGTTTTAAAGCATCGGGACGATGCTTTTTCAGAGGGGGCATTGCCACGCGTGTTATTTTGATGTTATCTGTTTAAACCCACTGCGAGAAATGCTCGGCGCAGATCGCGCCTCAGTGTTCGAGAAGCTTCACGTTTGTAGAAGATCGTTTTCTTAACATTGCGCACAGTACGCGAACACTCAAGATTATTCCAGAGCTTGTGCGACAACCAGTGATAAGGCTAGAATGTTCGACGCGTGATGTATAAAAGCCGGCGCGCTCCAACGATGATCAGTTTATCGACGGTCGACGCTCTCTCTGTTAGCCGCTATCAGTGTATCAGGGCATAGCGTGCATTGCTTGCTGTAGTTTGACTTTCGGTTTCCCGGCCAGAAGTTCGGCCAAATAAAGAGTTTCAACTTGGACACGCCGACTGCTGCCTTCGTCGGCGTCGCGACCACGTGACAATATTGCCACGCGCTATTCTTATTTTCACTTTTGTTGTATTCGGTTTTTCGACCACAAAGACCGTCAGCAAAGCTCAGCTCAAGCCGCGCCTTATTGTTCTAGAACCTTCGCGATTATTGTAGATCGTTTTGTTAAGATTGCGCGCAAGACGCGACCACTCGAGATTATTCCAGAGCGTGCGCGATGACCAGTGATAAGGCTGGAATGTTCGACGCGTGATGCATAAAAGCCGGCGCGCTCCAACGATGTGCAGTTCAGCGACGGCCGACGCTCTGTTCGCCGCTATCAGTGCAGCGTGTATTGCTGTAATCTGACTTTCTGTTTACCGGCCACAAGTTCGGCCTAATAAACAGTTTCATTTTGGACCTACCGACTTCTGCCTTCGTCGACGTCACGACCACGTGACATCTGGTGGAGGTGATTCCCGGTCCATGTACCGAACGCCCCCTTCAAGCCGTGAGCCCAGCCCACACCGCGGAGAGGACACCGAAGCCCCCCGTGCAGCAACGAGTTAGCCGCCGGCTGCAAGGTTTGCAGCCAGAACACGGACTCCTGCCGGAAAACACCAGGCAAAGCAAGACTTCAACAGCAGCGACGATGACAGCTCCTGCGCCGCCTGCGTCGATCGTGCTCCGCCAGCCCAAGGAGCCTCCAACGTTCCGTGGTTCATCGCGGGAAGACCCGGAAACCTGGCTTGAAACATATGAGCGTGTCGCAGCCTTTAACAACTGGAACGCCGATGACAAGCTGCGCCACGCCTACTTCTACCTCGAAGACGCGGCAAGGACCTGGATTGAAAATCGGGAGTCCTCACTTCATTCCTGGGATCTCTTCCGCAGTGCATTCCTGGAGACGTTCACGAACGTCGTCCGGAAGGAAAGGGCCGCTTCATTGCTCGAGACGCGGGTGCAGCTACCCAACGAAAACGTCACCATCTTCACCGAAGAGATGACGCGACTTTTTCGCCAGGCCGACGCTGCTATGCCCGAAGACAAAAAAGTTCGCCTGCTCATGCGGGGCGTGAAACAAGAACTGTTCGCAGGACTTGTCCGTAACCCGCCCAAGACGGTCGCTGAATTCCTCGCCGAGGCAACGACGATAGAAAAGGCCCTAGAAATGCGTACGACGCAGTACAACCGCCGGATTCCATTAACAACCTACGGAGAGAGTCACGCGCTGCCATCCGACGACCTGCGCGAGACAATCAGGGCCATAGTTAGGGAAGAGCTGCGTAAGCTGTTGCCATCCTCCCAACCTCAAGTGGATTCTCTCGCTGACGTCGTGCGCCAGGAGATCCAGCAATCCCTGGGCGTTCCTCAGCTACCAGAGCAGCAACCGCAGGCTACGAGCTACGCTGCTGCAGCGCGTCGTAACGCTCCACCACCGCGCCCACGTGAAGGCTTCGCACCACCGCAGTTCCGCCGCCAGACGCCGCCGCCACCACCACCGACGCCATACCGTCTACCCGCCGGCCAGCGCAACGCTCCGAGAAAGACCGACGTTTGGCGCGCCCCTGACCACCGCCCACTGTGCTATCACTGCGGAGAAGCTGGCCACACCTACCGCCGCTGCCAGTACCGTCAGATGGGACTGCGTGGTTTCGCCATCGACGCGCCGCGTCCACAGCGGGGTGAAAGACCACGCGACATCGCCGACTACCTCGCAGGAGCTCAGTGGACACCCCGACGACCATCCCGCTCGCCATCGCCTGGCCGCTACATGTCACCGCACCGCCGGCAGTACGCTGGCCCAAACCGGGGCCGATCTCCTAGCCCTTACTCGGAAAACTAAGGGCAGCAACCGATGGAGGTGCGGTTGCTGTACGACGAACTACCGAAGATCCTCCGCCGCCGACGACGACGATGCCGCAACGAAATCTAAACAACCCGTCGCAAGACGAACCAGGCCCTGGCGTGGAAACTTCACAGCCCGAAGAAGACATCACTGCGCAACGTGGAACCGGCGGAACAAATCGACGCAGCCGTGACCCGACGCCGCGAGCTAACCGCAACGCAAGACGATGGACTAGCGACCTCGACGTTCTCATCGACGGTCACAACGTCACCGCTCTCGTCGACACTGGTGCCGACTATTCCGTCGTCAGTGGGCCATTCGCCGCCAAGCTGAAGAAAGTAAAGACCGCTTGGACTGGACCCGAGATCCGGACAGCTGGAGGTGACCTGATAACGCCAATTGGAGTCTGTACAGCAAGAGTCACTCTCAATAATCGAATTTACCCTGCGAGCTTTGTAATCCTGCAACAGTGCTCCAGGGATGTGATACTTGGGATGGACTTTCTCAGTCAACATGGCGCCGTGATCGACCTGAGGTCTGAATCAATAACCCTAACGTCAGAAAACGCACTGCCGCCCCACACGACGCCAGCGACCCATGCTCTAAATCTGATAGAAGAGCAGGTCACCGTTCCGCCTTTACCCAGCACCTCCACCAGATGTCACGTGGTCGTGACGTCGACGAAGAAAACCTCGACGTCACCGTCTACCTTCAGCGCGCTGAGGAAGCCCGACAACTCGCCCGTCTGCGCATCAAGAATCAGCAGACGACCGACAGCCGCCGTTACAACCTTCGACGACGCTTCGTGGAATACCAGGCCGGCGACCGCGTTTGGGTGTGGACACCGATACGCCGACGTGGACTTAGTGAAAAACTTCTTCGGCGATACTTCGGGCCGTACAAGGTGCTTCGACGTCTCGGTGCTCTGGACTACGAGGTCATCCCGGACGGCATAACGAACTCTCAACGGCGCCGTGCGCGACCTGAAGTCGTCGATGTCGTGCGCTTGAAGCCGTATTACGCGCGTTAGCAAACCTGAGGACTGCACTTATTGCTTAATTATTCTACTTCCTTTCTTTATTGTTGTGATTTATTGTTGCATGCATTTTCCCCCGTGTTCTGTTTTAGGCATCGGGACGATGCCTTTTCAGAGGGGGGCATTGCCACGCGCTATTCTTATTTTCACTTTTGTTGTATTCGGTTTTTCGACCACAAAGACCGTCAGCAAAGCTCAGCTCAAGCCGCGCCTTATTGTTCTAGAACCTTCGCGATTATTGTAGATCGTTTTGTTAAGATTGCGCGCAAGACGCGACCACTCGAGATTATTCCAGAGCGTGCGCGATGACCAGTGATAAGGCTGGAATGTTCGACGCGTGATGCATAAAAGCCGGCGCGCTCCAACGATGTGCAGTTCATCGACGGCCGACGCTCTGTTCGCCGCTATCAGTGCAGCGTGTATTGTTGTAATCTGACTTTCTGTTTACCGGCCACAAGTTCGGCCTAATAAACAGTTTCATTTTGGACCTACCGACTTCTGCCTTCGTCGACGTCACGACCACGTGACAATATTACGGGAACTGGTATGAAGGTAATTGTACCGCTGTAGGATGCGGTTACGGTTTCCAGAAGTCGTGTGGATTGGCCATAATTTGTTCGTATGCACTAGTAGCAACTACTTTATTTGCATATGTCAGCCTAGGGATCCTCTTTTCCACCGTTTCCATGTTACGCATAGAATAAACTGAACTAGCTGACTTCTCGTCTTTCTACTGCCTTCACAAAAAAAGTGGAAAATGAATGTTATTGGAGCCCGAGTTTTGACAAGAGGGCCTTGTCTTTCCTCTTGTCGTAACTTCAGCTCAAGCGATATTCCCTGTTCAACAGTTCTCGTCATTGCAAGCATCCATCTTCTCCTACACTTCATTTCCTTCCCATAGCATGCGCGACAGTGGAGACAGAAGGTGCCTTGCCATACACGTACTAATGTTGTGATACCATTGGCATTTAATTTTTAGAGAGATGTCGGACCTCATGGAAAATCAGCACCAATGTGAGTCCGATTGTGACGTACACGCGGGGACTCAAAATGGTTCGAGAAGACAGGCAGGAAACGTAAGTGTGATCATGAAAGGAAGGCTTAAGCTCCACAACAATATCTGTCGCAGGGAACCAGAGGCACCAGGCCAAGATTCCACTGCCCCAGTCAGCCAGGAATCGAGGGCTGAGGGCCCACCTGAAGTACAACAGTGTAGGCCGAAAGACCCGCCTTTGGTCCAGCTGCTGAAGAAGCTGGATGAAATTGAAAAAAAAAGCAGGGCTGCTCGGCATGCAGGAAAATATGGCTTTGTTGGAGCGCTTCGTTAGTGCATACGAGGCAAAAAAAATAAACTTCTTGTTTTCATGCAATCTTGTTTTGTGGCATTCAAACAAATCACATAGAAAGGTGAAAGTGAGAGTTGCAACGCACGCAAAACACCCGATTTCAAATCTCAACCCTGCATGTTGCCAATGTTCTTGTGTACGAGTTTCAATCTGAAGGCTAGCACTGCGTGTGAGCAATGTACTCTCATAGCAGTTCACAAAAGCATGTAAATCACTTAATCTTAGGTCACAGCACTGTGTGTCAGCAATGCTCTTGCATAGTAGTTCACATAAGCATGCGAAACAGTCGGTTTGAAGTTTGAGCACTGCGTTTCAGCAATGTTTTTGCGTCGGAGTTCACACATAACTCTGATAGCTGCAGTGCTTGCGATGGCTCCATCATTTTCGTTGTCGATGTCGTCTTCCATGGGTATATCCTCGCTTAGCATGATGATTTTAGCGCTAGAAAAGACGAACACATGTGGGAGACAGGACAGGCGCTACTAACAACTGGTTTATTGCAAAGTTGCAATGAAATATATAGCACAATGGTGCACAGACGCAGCGAGCGCTTAACAAGGCAACACCACTTATCAGGCTACAGGCGTGTCATATCAAAAAACCTAATTTCGTTCCGGTACAAGCAGATAGACGTGTCACTAACACAGTTACTTCCTTTTTTCTTTATATGGTACGCCTCCCAAAGTTCACGAGCTGATTTGTTCCGGTTTCTACCCAGAATCTTGGCCTCGCGAAATAACGGCTCACACGTGCATTTTCGGCAATGGGACGAAAGATGGGCAACATCTACTTTCTTTAGACTTTGCGCGTGCTCCCTTAACCGGTCATTAAGGCAGCGGCCTGTTTGCCCTACGTCATTAAGGCAGCGGCCTGTTTGCCCCACAGCCGCTGTTGTCCGCCAAGCGGAAAACAGCGGATGTGGGGGGCACTGGGGAAAAAACCTGAAGTTGTACCATATGTACATAAGGTTTCACATAACCTGAAGAAGGTTGCCAATAGGCATGGGGTCCCGCTTGTTTTCTCGGCGCCAAACAAGCTCGCACAGCTTCGCCCTCGCACAACAAAGGTGGGTAGCAAGAAAGGATGCTCAAAGAAGCATGTCTCGCCCTTTGTGAAATGTGTGCAAGGAGTGGTGTACGACATACCGCTGTCTTGCGGAAAGTCGTACGTAGCGCAAACAGGCCGCTGCCTTAACCCTTTCAGACGCCACCTATGAAGAACTGCCTGTAAATGGGTCAAAATAATACAACGTTATTTCAAGGCACTCAGTATACTATTGCAACAAAAATAATGTCGTAATATGTTGATTTATGTGTTATAGTAACTTATTCTAATTAAGTTGTTATTAAATATCTGTTTATCCTGAAGTCATCCATGCTCTATTTTGGCATAAATAGAATGAAATCTTGGGCTAGAAATATAGTACAAATTCATTTTTCGTTATGTCCATTTAGAGCAAAGAAAAAAGTATACTTTGAACATGGCTCGAACGATCGCATGCATCCAATTCAACTATGCGAAAAACTAGCACCATCTAGTGACATTATATGCAATTATATATAGATAGATCGACACTTACGCCATCTATTGAACACTTTATAAAACTACAGGTGGCTACGTACATCAACATCGGAGGAAGGACAGACCCACACCCTAAGGAGCTTCGCCCCTAAAAGGCGCTTGAACTCGTAGTCAAAGTAACGGGCCACAACTTCCTCGTAGTACCTAGGTGTGCGGCTACGATCGCTGCGGACCAGTTGGGACCGATTTGACACAACACTGCGTCGAGTTTGTCGTCTTCGCTGTCGGATTCAGCTAATTCCATGGCAATGTGGTGTTCCTCCATGCTCAAAAATCAGGTGCAAGTCTGTGGGTGCAGAATACTCACGACCACTTGCTAGCGCATGCTATTCCTGACTGGTCGAATAGCAGACGATAGGCTTGCACCTCAATATTCGATTGACACTTAAGCGGTGGCGCTGCTGATGCGTTGCATTTGCACCCCGCAGCGGGTGCCGAGACACCTAGCTGCACCTGCTGCACCGGGTGTCGGCACCGGCTGCACCTTTTTGCGTGTGGTGCCGTGCACTTTTCTTGAATCGAACAGACCTTTATTTAGGTCCAATAGGTCGCGCTAGTTTCCAATAGCCCGAAGCGGGCCGCTCCCACGTCGGGACCGAAAAACCTAGCCTTTCGGCCGCTTCGTGGGCCCTTTGGACTGCCGAGAACCGTCCCTCTCATGTGGGACTGCGTAGAGTTGCGTCTCACCGCTCTTCAGCGTTGACCTTGTCGCTGCGTAATGCGGAGCAACGCCAAAGCATCATACGGTACGCAGATACGGTAAGGCAGCACGGTAGCGCTCCTGCTTTCCCGCTCGTTGTGCTTTTGCCGCTTCCAGTGACAGTTCGTCCCCCGCACGACAGGTGTCTCGTTAACAATGCGTAGACTGACAGGCAACAATGAGGCTTGACAGCCCCACAGTAATTTTTGACAAAGCTTTTGTTGTGCTGGGGCGCCTTCACCGGCAAAAGGTCGATGACCGGGAAAGGAGGAGCGCTACGCTAATACCGTACCGTATATGCATACCGTATTTCCGTAACTTGCTAAAGGACCCCACAATCCACTTCCACGAAAGCCATTCCACGGCTTTCTTCAAGATTTGTGCGGCGATGGCCCAACCCTCCCCATAGGAAGTCGGTGCGTCTTAAGAAATTTCTACCCGCGAATCTCCACCGAAAAAAAATTGGCCGTGTATCTGCGTGCTTCGCTGCAAATGTCGTCGAAAGACGATAGTCTTCTGCCGGCCGTACTACACTGTTTTGCCTCAGACAGCGCTTTCTCTATGTTGAATCGGCCGCACCTGGCTGGCCTTGATAAAATAGAGGAGGCGCCGAGGCGCTGCGTGAGACATGGACGCCATCTGGCAGTGCTGTCGAGAAACATCACCTTGTGCAGAACCCAGCAGGAACATATCGTCGGCCGAGCGCTTTTTCGTGCATAGCGTCGCTTTTTGAGCGCAGCCTAAGAAACGCTGGGGTCTTCATAATTACGTATCTGTATTTTCTTATAAAGAAACATACCAGAGACTACTTATGTATTGACGTTGCTCCTCAGACATGCGTAACATTTGCTTTTTGATCGACAATGTTCGCAAGTATGAACAAAAACTTGTGCAAGATGGCTGGGCGCTGAAAGTGGTTCAACTTTGGTCGGGTGGCTGAATCATGTGACGTGCCGACAAACAGACAAACAGACAGACAGACAGACCAAAATTTCTCCGTTTAAGTATCCCAAGAAAGACTATCGTCTTTAAAAAAGCGTTCCGCCCGCGGTTTCTTTGCCCATGCCTGGCAGGCCGACAGCAGTCCGACGCTGCTACAAAAGAATTCGTCGGGGCGAGCTCGGGGAAAATGGCACCGAAAAGAGCGCGAGACAGACGGTACGATTTTGCATGCGATGCGACGTGCGGCGTCGGATGACCCGGCATGCGGCGTATGACGTTTCGAGACACATGGGGCGAACGAGAAATCAGCGGCAAGCTCCACCCACATGCGGCGCCTCGGCATGCGCACTCGCAAGACTTCGTATCCTCGTAATGAAGCACAAAACAAACCACTTTGCACAGCCACGCTTCGTTCTATAAGAAAATAATGAATAAAACTACGCCTTCGTGCACGACAAGCACGTCGCAACAGCGGCAACAGCCCCCCCCCCCCCCCCCCCCGTCACTCACGACTCCGATAGGTAGGCCTAGCATGGCGGGCGCCGGCTGTCGCCTACGCCGTTCGCAATCACACGCGAGCTCGTCATAGAGCGCTTGTTTTTGACAACACGATTAAGCTTTGCACTCGTATATAGTGCGTTAGCATACGCTATTAACCTCCTCGGCGTCATCGATGTGAAGAGCAAAGGTGGAAGCGAAGCGCGACGGCTCGCCGAGACGCCGGTGAAGCTGTGTTTACCTGCGAAATAGACTTGCATCGCAGCTCGCGACCTCACCAGTGGTTTCGAAACGGGCATTGTCTTGCAGCAATGGCACACTTCCAACATCACCTTATTCAATCCGGAAATGTTTCACGTCACAAGTGAAATGTACTCGATGTATACACGCGGCCGCGAGCGGCATTGTCGGCGAATGCTCCGAGGCTCGACTCCATCGACCCGCCTTGGCCACGGTGACCGGAGCGGCAACAGGGAGATGGCGCCACCAGCGGCGTGACGACACACGTCTCCCGCGCTGTCATTGGCTGCGGCAGTGCGACGGTCCGACGCGACGACGAAAATATCTGCCCGGTTTGATGCACGCCGGCCATGCGGTGCGGCGGTCCGATGCGATGAAACGTCACTAAACGTCACCATTCCGGCTGCCGCGCCGGACGCCGCATCGCATGGAAAATCGTACCGTCTGTCTCGGCCTTAAAGTGCTGGACACATGGCGCGAATTCGGATGCGATTTGCCGTACGGCTGTTCGTGCCAACAGCCGCACGCGACAGACGTCCAAAAGGTCCAAAAGCATGCGGAGACGATTCGCATGCCACGCGGGCATCCAACTTGCTGAATGTTGCCGCGCGGCTACCGCACCGGTCTGGCGGCCGCAGCCCATGGCAGCGCGGGAGACGTCACGCCACTGGTGGCGCCCGTGTCGCTCTCGCTGGTTCGCCGCTCCGATGGCTCCCCCCATTACAGTGCCTGTATGCCTGTACACCCGTCGATCGCCCTAGTATTTGTGGATGCCGCCGTTGACGGTGGCATGAAAAACATTGGATAAACTGTTTCTGACGTGAAATAACTCATGATTGAATTAAGTGATGCTTGCAGTGTGCCAAGGCGACATCCGTTTCCCAACCACCAACGAGATATTGAGCCGTGATGGAAGGCCGTTTTACAGGTAATTATTGGCGCCGGCCGTCTCGGCGACCCGGCTCGCTTCGTTCCCACCCTTGCTCTTCACACCGAGTCTATTGATAACACCATTTGCGCGTGTAAACGCGTCGTATAAGAGTGAAAGTTTTTATGTTGGCAAAAAAAAAGCGCTCGACAATGAGCTCGCGTTTGAACGTGAGCGGCGCTACCGAGAGCGTTGACCTAGCTAGGCCTACGCTCGTATTCGTGAGTGAATGTGCGCTGTTGCGATGGTTGTAGCTCGCGAAGGCGTAGCTTTGTTGGCAATGTTCTTAGAGAACAAAGCATGGCTGTGTGAGGTTGTTTGTTTTCAGTGGCGTACCAACTCGTTCGCGAATGGGCGGGGAGGGGGGGGGGGGGGGCAAGCCTTCCTTACTCCGTCGGCCATATTATATATATATATATATATATATATATATATATATATATATATATATATATATATATATATATATATACACAGAGAGAGAGAAAGAGAGAACTTCACTCGCACTCACTTTGACGTGATCATATATAGAATATGGTTCGCATTGTTTAATAACAATATACAAAAAAATACAGTCATTTTTGACTGTATTACATGTGTGATGCATGTAATAGTATTCAAGCAGCACTTTTTTACATTGCCCACAAAAGTGTATGCATGAATAGAAAGATTAAGGCAGCTTCGCACTATGGGTGCCAGAAAGAAGTGTGGATACCTTTCTTTGTTTCTCTACGGCTTTCTCATTCTTTCCTCCTCTCTTTCTCTTTATTTATTTCTCTTTATCTACTTCTTGCTCTTCCTATTTTCCCTTTCTCTCTATTTCTACTTCTCGCTTGCTTCCTCATTTTTTTTCTGTTTTTACACGTGGTTTTGCCTGCGTTACGCCAAACGACGAGAGCATACGACAGCCCGGGCCTCTAAAGTGCACCGCACTCATCAGCATCAAGGCGCTCGAAAAGAAGGCTTCTCCACCGCGCGAGCGCGAACTCAATATTGCCACGCGCGTTTCTTTTACTGTATTCGGTTTACGCCCACAAAGACTGTGAACAAACCGCGCCTGCAGTGTTCGAGAAGGTTCACGATTCTAGTAGATCATTTTGTTAAGATTGCGCGCAAGACGCGAACACCCAAGATTATTCGAGAGCTTACGCGACGACCAGAGATAAGACAAGAATGTTCGACGCGTGAGTTATAAAAGCCGGCGCGTTCCAACGAAGTTCAGTTGATCGCCGGCCGACGCTCTGTTCGCCGCTATCAGTGCCAGCGTGTATTACTGTAATCCTACTTTCTGTTTACCGGCCACAAGTTCGGCCTAATAAACAGTTTCATTTTGGACACGTCGCCTGCTGCCTTCGTCGACGTCACAACCACGTGACATCTGGTGGAGGTGCTGTGCGTTCATGTTCCGGACGCCCCCGTCAAGCCGTGAACCCAGCCCAAGTCGCCAAGAAGAAACCGACACCATCCAGCAAAGTCGAGCTAGCCGGAGACTACAAGGACTGGCACCACAATACGAACCCCTGCCTGCCAAGCCAAAAGCCACGGAGACGAAGACAAAAGGCACGATGACGGCCGAAGTGCCCCCCTGCAGCGATCGTGATGCAGCCGCCCAGGGAGCCACCGACATTCCGTGGTTCGCCGTGCGAAGACCCTGAAACCTGGCTAGAGACGTTCGAGAGGGTCTCAACGTACAACAACTGGAACTCCGAGGACAAGCTGCGCCACGTATACTTTTACCTGGAAGAAGCAGCAAGGACATGGCTCGAGAATCGGGAGTCCACAATTCGTACCTGGGACCTGTTTCGCAGCACTTTTTTGGAGACGTTCACGAGCGTCGTCCGAAAAGAAAGGGCCGCGACCTTGCTTGAGACACGGGTGCAGCTGCCGAACGAACACGTGACCATCTTCGTAGAAGAAATGACGCGACTGTTCCGCCACGCCGACCCTGCCATGCCCGAAGAGAGGAAAGTCCGCCTCCTCATGCGAGGGGTCAAGCAGGAGCTCTTTGTGGGACTGATGCGGAACCCACCTACCAGTGTCCAAGAATTTGTCGCTGAAGCAACGACAATTGAGAAGACGCTAGACATGCGCAACCGGCAATACGATCGTCGTTCCACGCCACACATCACCGAAGTCCAAGGGCTCCGCTCCGACGACCTGCGCGAGACGATAAGGGCCATTGTGCGAGAAGAACTGCGCCGCATGTTCCCGTCATCGCCTCCTCAGGTGGACTCAATCACTAATATCATTCGTGAGGAAGTCCGGCAATCCCTGGGAATCCCCGAACCACCACACCCTCATCCGGAGGCCATGAGCTACGCTGCCGCAGCACGTCGTAGCGCTCCTACGCCGCGCCCACGTGAAGACGTCGCACCGCCGCAGTTCCGCCGCCAGACGCCACCGCCACCGACGCCATATCGTCCACCCGCTGGTCAACGCTACACTCCTCGAAAGACCGACGTTTGGCGCGCCCCTGACCACCGCCCACTTTGTTACCACTGCGGAGAGGCTGGCCACACCTACCGCCGGTGCCAGTACCGACAGATGGGGCTACGAGGTTTCGCCGTCAACGCGCCTCGCCCACAGCGGGGTGAACGACCGCAAGACATCGCCGACTACCTCGCAGGTGCTCAGTGGACACCCCGACGACCATCCCGCTCGCCGTCGCCTGGCCGCTACATGTCGCCGCACCGCTGGCAGTACGCTGGCCCAATCCGGGGCCGATCTCCTAGCCCTTACTCGGAAAACTAAGGGCAGCAACCGATGGAGGTGCGGTTGCTGTACGACGAACTACCGAAGATCCTCCGCCGCCGCCGACGACGACGCCGCAAGGTAATCTAAAGAACCCGTCACAAGACGAACGAGGCCCTGGCGTGGAAACTCCGCAGCCCGAAGAAGACATCACTACGCAACGTGGAACCGCTGGAACAAACCGACGCAGCCGTGACCCGACGCCGTAACCTAACCGCAACGCGAGACGACGAACTACCGACCTCAACGTTCTTATCGACGGCCACGGAGTGACCGCTCTCCTCGACACTGGGGCCGACGTCGTCAGTGGGTCATTCGCCGCCAAGCTGAAGAAAGTAAAGACCGCTTGGAGTGGACCCGAAATCCGGACAGCTGGAGGCCACCTGATAACGCCGATTGGAGTCTGCACGGCGAGAGTCACCGTCAGTAACCGGACTTATCCTGCGAGCTTTGTAATCCTACAAAACTGCTCCAGGGATGTGATACTTGGAATGGACTTCCTAAGTGACCACGGCGCCATCATCGACCTAAGGTCTGAGTCCATAACACTAACCTCAGACAAAGCGCTCCCGCCTCTCGCGACGCCAGGGAACCATGCATTGAATGTGATAGAACAGCAGGTGACCGTTCCGCCGCTCTCCAGCATCATTATTTCCGTCGGCACCGAAAACCCTGCGAACCTTGAAGGCGTCATCGAGGGCGATCAGCACCTACTCCTGAACCGTCAAATTTGCGTCGCAAGAGGTATAGCCGAGCTGCGTGACGGTAAAGCAAAGGTAGTGCTGACAAACTTCAGCCGCGAATACAGGCACCTAAACATTGGTACGACGGTCGCCTACATCGATGAATGCGTGGCCGCCAGCAATGCTTTCGCCCGCTTCGATGCTGCCGAACCTGCTTCGACGAACAGAGGTCCCGAACCAGATTTCGACGTCAACCCGAGCCTCCCGAAGCACAAGCAAGACCAGCTCAAAAGTCTGCTCTTGCAATTCAAGGACTGCTTCTCGTCGTCGTCAAGAATTCGACAGACCCCAGTCGCAAAACATCGCATCATTACAGAGCAAAATGCGAGGCCACTCCGCCAGAGCCCGTACCGAGTTTCGACGCGAGAACGCGAAGCCGTAAAGAAGCAAGTCGATGAAATGCTACGCGACGACATAATCCAGCCGTCCAAGAGTCCCTGGGCGTCTCCCGTGGTGTTGGTGAAGAAGAAGGACGGGACGCTACGTTTCTGCGTCGACTATCGTCGCCTGAACAAGATCACGAAGAAGGACGTGTACCCCCCTCCCACGGATAGACGACGCCCTGGATCGACTCCACAACGCGAAGTACTTTTCGTCGATGAACCTGAAGAAGGGCTACTGGCAAATCGAAGTCGACGAGAGAGACCGAGAAAAGACTGCCTTTATAACACCAGACGGCCTGTTCGAGTTTAAGGTCATGCCTTTTGGTCTTTGCTCGGCCCCTGCGACCTTCCAACGCGTTATGGATACTGTACTGGCTGGCTTGAAGTGGCAGACTTGCCTTGTGTACTTGGACGACGTCGTTGTGTTTTCCTCGAACTTCGATGAACACCTGCGGCGCCTTGAAGCTGTACTTCAGGCAATCAAGACGTCCGGACTCACTCTCAAGCCAGAGAAGTGCCGCTTCGCGTACGAATAACTTTTGTTCTTGGGCCACGTGATAAGCAAATCCGGAGTACGCCCCGACCCGCAAAAGACAACCGCCATCGCTGCTTTCCCGCCACCCACCGACAAGAAGGCAGTGCGTCGATTTCTCGGCTTGTGTGCCTATTACAGGCGGTTCGTTAAAAACTTCGCCCGCATCGCCGAGCCTCTCACTAACCTCACCAGGACCGACGTCGAGTTCAAGTGGGAAACGCCGCAGGAGGAAGCATTTCAAGAACTAAAACGACGCCTGCAAACGCCTCCGTTACTTGCGCATTTCGACGAACACGCCGAAACAGAAGTGCACACCGACGCGAGCAGCGTAGGACTCGGCGCCGTCCTTGTGCAGAGGACGGACGGACTGGAAAGGGTTATCAGTTATGCTAGCCGGTCGCTATCAAATGCAGAGGCCAACTACTCCACAACAGAAAAGGAGTGCCTTGCCATCATCTGGGCTACATCAAAGTTTCGCCCCTACCTTTACGGCAGGCCCTTTCAAAGTTGTGAGCGACCACCACGCCTTGTGTTGGCTAGCTAGCTTGAAGGACCCTTCTGGTCGCCTCCCACGGTGGAGCCTGAGACTTCAAGAATTCGACATTACCGTCGTTTACAAGTCCGGAAGAAAGCACTCTGACGCCGACTGCCTCTCTCGTGCCCCCCGTCGACCCACCACCGCTGGACGACCAGAATGATGACGGCTTCCTGGGAACCATAAGTGCCGGTGACTTCGCCGAGCGACAGCGCGCCGATCCGGAACTCAAGGGCCTTATGGAATACCTCGAGGGCAAAGCCACCGTGGCTCCAAAGGTATTCAGACGAGGACTGGAGTCGTTTTTCATGCGCAACGGCGTTCTGCTAAAGAAAAACTTCTCGCCACTTCAGGCCGACTCCCTCCTCGTAGTACCTTCGGCATTACGACCAGAAGTTCTGCATGCTTTGCATGACGACCCGACGGCTGGACACCTTGGATTTTCCCGTACGCTGGCAAGGATACAAGGAAAGTACTACTGGCCTCGCCTCACTGCCGACGTCACCCACTACGTGAGGACTTGCCGAGATTGTCAGCGACGGAAGACACCACCGACTAGGCCAGCCGGACTTCTCCAACCCATCGAGCCACCTCGCCGGTCGTTCCAGCAAATCGGCATGGACTTACTGGGGCCATTCCCGACGTCGAATTGCGGAAACAAGTGGATCGTCGTAGCTACTGACTACCTCACCCGCTACGCCGAGACAAGGGCCCTGCCCAAGGGCAGTGCCGCCGAGGTAGCAAAGTTCTTCGTCGAGAACATCGTACTGCGTCATGGCGCCCCAGAGGTCCTCATTACCGACAGAGGTACGGCCTTTACCGCGGACCTAACTCAGGCGATCCTAAGGTACAGCCAAACAAGTCGCCGCCGAACCACCGCCAACCACCCACAAACCAACGGCCTGACCGAGCGTCTAAATAAGACCATCGCCGAGATGCTGGCCATGTACGTCGACGTCGAACACAAGACGTGGGACGCCATCCTTCCGTACGTGACCTTCGCATACCAACACGGCCGTGCAAGAAACGACGCAGATGACGCCATACAAGTTGGTCTACGGACGGAGCCCGGCAACGACGCTCGACGCCATGTTACCTAACGTCACCGATGAGGAAAACATCGACGTGGCCGCCTACCTACAGCGTGCCGAAGAAGCACGACAACTCGCCCGCCTGCGGATCAAGAATCAGCAGACGACCGACAGCCGCCGTTACAATCTTCGACGACGCTTCGTGGAATACCAGGCCGGCGACCGCGTTTGGGTGTGGACACCGATACGCCGACGTGGACTTAGTGAAAAACTCCTTCGGCGTTACTTCGGGCCGTACAAGGTGCTTCGACGTTTCGGTGCTCTGGACTACGAGGTCGTCCCGGACGGCATAACTCTCAACGGCGCCGTGCGCGACCTGCAGTCGTCCATGTCGTGCGCCTCAAGCCGTATTACGCGCGTTAGCAAACCAGAGACTCGCACTTATTGCTTAATTATTGTACTTTCTTTCTTTATTGTTGTGATTTATTGTTGCATGCATTTTTCCCCCGTGTTCTGTTTTAAGCATCGGGACGATGCCTTTTCAGAGGGGGGGCATTGCCACGCGCGTTTCTTTTACTGTATTCGGTTTACGCCCACAAAGACTGTGAACAAACCGCGCCTGCAGTGTTCGAGAAGGTTCACGATTCTAGTAGATCATTTTGTTAAGATTGCGCGCAAGACGCGAACACCCAAGATTATTCGAGAGCTTGCGCGACGACCAGAGATAAGACAAGAATGTTCGACGCGTGAGTTATAAAAGCCGGCGCGTTCCAACGAAGTTCAGTTGATCGCCGGCCGACGCTCTGTTCGCCGCTATCAGTGCCAGCGTGTATTACTGTAATCCTACTTTCTGTTTACCGGCCACAAGTTCGGCCTAATAAACAGTTTCATTTTGGACACGTCGCCTGCTGCCTTCGTCGACGTCACAACCAACGTGACAATATGCTACAGATGGTTATGCTATTAGTGGCTCGAATACCCGGATGCCCTGATAGCGTGCTTGGCAGGACTGGCGACAAGATGGACGAACCGCAAGAAAAATCAAAAGAACGGCCTATTGTGTTGCCCTACATTCACAACGTTTCCCACGGACTAAAGAAAATCGCGAACAGGTTCGGTATTTCCATGGTTTTCACGGCTCCTAAGAAATTAATCTCACTATGTCATAAATTCAACAACAACCAGCAGCGGTCTAGCAATACGAGCAATGTCAGCCATTCGGACAAGTTTATTTCATGTGAAAAAGAAGTTGTTTATTGTGTCCCCCCTTTCCTGCGGAAAGAAGTATATTGACAAACCGGGAAGTGCATCAAAACGACTGCGCGAGCATATATAACTATAACTGCAGGCAGATTACTCACCGCGGAAACATGGCTACTCATTGCAACATATGTCATCCGAACCAAGATGTAGTAACTCAAAAGAAAGGGAAATCATCGAAGCCTTTACCGCTCCGGAACTTGCGTTAGCGCTCCTTATTAACAAAAGCGGGTGTCATTCCTTCAGGGCAGGGAAGCAAATACACCTCGAGACACGTGGGCGCCGGATTGCGGATATCTCCTGATGCATTTCTTGCGCATGTGCGAGTGTTTCTTTTTGTCCGCCTCTTTCTGTGTATGTTCATGGTTATGATTAGAGGCCGGATTTTAGGCAAATCCTATTTTGTTCCTTGCGTTCCTGTCACCCCACTTTGAGCATGAATCAGAGGTTAAGAAAAGCTTTTATGGTATTTTGTAGTGCCTAAAAATGCTTATTTTTGGCATTTGCGCCTAAATGACTATAATTGCCTATAAATGCCTCATTTCAAAATTGGCGCCTATAGTAGCCTATTTAACCTCCAACTTCGTTTTCGAGTGCAGTTTGAGATCGTTATTAACGCAATAGCATTGAAAAGTTAATTTCACAGAAATTCCGGCGCCGGTGTCGTTGGTCGAGAGTGAAAAAATCAGCGCTACTGTCAGTGAAAATTCGACATAAATGCAAATAAAGAAATATTTTCAAAAAAGGTTTTGGCTGGTTGGCACCGAACCCAGGAATGAAGTTCAATAAGGTTGAAAGCTGGGCTAGTTGGTGACTGATCATTGTACCTATATGGTGAAGTAGCGCAATTAGACGGGGACAGAGAGGACAAGAAGGACACGACACTTGCTACACTCGCAACTGAGTTTATTTCAGGAAAAATACTTCATATATATGCGCACCCAAGCACCCCCCGAGCGACACACAAATGAATGAATCCTCAATTCAAACTTATGAGAAACCAATTATGTGCCCACTCAAGTGATACTACCTATGCACGCGTAAAGATTAACGAACAGCCTAGGTATGCTTATCTACGAAAAACTTTCTGCGCACACTGAAGCGATAAAAAACCCCAAAAAACGACGAAGCATGTGCAACTTATACACTTTAAAAATGATGTTCGGTCCACGGTGATTGCAAGATATTCCAATAGAAACCTACATGCGCTCAAAATGGAAACAGTGTAGCAAGTGTCGTGTCCTCTCTGTCGCCGTCTAATTGCGCTACTTCACCATATAGGTACAATGACCGAACCCAGGACTTGTGCGTGGCAAGCAGGCGTTATACCACAGAGCCACGCCCGTGCTCGAAATTGCTTTGGAAAAAACACTACATTAATATCACGTAGCACGAGGAGTGTCATTGACACGCAACCTTGCGTATCACACCAGCCGTCAATGCAGGTGGGTTGCACAATGAATGTTTGGCCCACCAATTACAAAGGACATAATTCATTACCATTATCGAAAACAACATCAACAACTTGTGCAGGTGCGCGTGTTGTCTTACGGACGCTTAGTGGGTGTATCTTGCAAAAGGAAGGATTATGTCGCAGTGGGCACTTCGCAAACATGTACTTGCACTAGGCATATTTTTGGATCGTTTGAAAGGGCCAATATGCAGGCGCTCCTTTCCTTGCGGCATGCTTTCCACTGAGTAGCGGAGCCAGGCTAACAAGCGATACGAACAAGGCCCGATCGCGTTATATACTCTTCAAGGCAAGCGTCCTCCTTTTTCATGTTACTAGGCAAGTGACTCTTCGAAACTTTGTACAGTTTTCTTGTTCAAACAACTTCTGCAAAACAAACGCTAGCAGCAGTAAAATGGGACGCGACGGCCACCTTATGCCACCGCGCTTACATGGCGCGAGCGGTTGGCGAATGTGGAACGGTGCGAGAGCCGTAAGGGGAAAGGAGAGTGATCATCGAAATAAATAAAAATGCCATGTTCACGTGGCGTTCGTTTTCTTTGTAATCTACCTAAAGTTGGTCACTGATAGGAGACGAATTGACCCTACGCGATAGGACCATGCTAATACGAGGCTAAAATATAAGACGGTGGCGCAAAATGGGACAAGGACGAAACAGGAAGAAGAGACGTATACTAGCGCACACTACCAACTGATTCTCGAAAAGACACTCAATATATATGGCATTACGCACATGCGCAGACGGCCGAAATGAAAAGCGATCTTGCAAAAAGACAAACTCACTGCTGTGCAGGACGATAGAAGGAACGCTGACACACCCACTCCCGTACAATTTAATGAAATAGGCCTCAGCCAGTTCTCTTGCGACTGCATCACAACTTCGCTTTAAGATTTTCCTGGATGAAAACAGGGGCACAGATGCACAAGATTTACAATGATACGGCAGATGCGAGCCCGTACCATTCTTTATGGACATCGCATGTTCCTGTAACCGAACATTAATGCATCGGCCTGTTTGGCCGATGTATACATTGCCACAGCTCAAAGGAATCAAATACACCGCACCGACACAACACTCCCCAAAAGGATGCTCATGCTTAATATCGCAGCAACGTCTCGAATCACCAGGTTTCATCACCCGCCTACAAACGCTGGACAATTTGCATGGCGCCACAGAAACATTGAACCTTGTAGCAACCTTCTTAAGATTATGAGCGACTTTATGAGTGCACGGGATGACTGCAGGTCTCGTTTTTTTTTCTCTTGGCGTTTTTTCTCTTATTGGACTACTACGAGGCATCCCTCCCTTCAGGTCTTTTAACGGTCTGGCTACCTGCTCCTCTGGTGCCCTTCTCAGCCATACTGAAAAGAAAGAGACCTAGGAGTGTGTTGATTCGACAGTAGACACTTGACTCATTATGCTAAAGAATAAATGGAGGGACCGTATTTTGCGAACCGTGCGGGAATAAGGACAATTGCAAGGCTATGTGCAACTGTTGGCGCCTTTTTGCCGTAATTATACATTTTTTTTTGCTGTACTGTCGTAAATACAGGTTGCGTAGGTCATTATTTTGAACTTTTATGCAGTTACGTAGCATTTTTTTTTGCGCCTACATTTACGATGTTGGAGGCCTAAAACGTTGTTTTGCCTGCCTATTTTTGGCGCCTGAAACGCGCTTTATTAGTGCCTAAAAATCCGGCCTCTAGTCATGATTCTTTAAATAGAAACAGTTGTTAGTTCGCGCTTGTGTTGTCCCGTATCGTTCTTTCTTCGTCGATTTAGTTCCTTGTAGCGCGCTAAAAGTTTACACTATTGTCACGTGGGTGCGACGTCGACGAAGGCAGCAGGCGACGTGCCCGAGATGAAACTGTTTATTAGGCCGAACTTGTGGCCGGTAAAGGGAGAGTAAGATTACAGCAGTACACGCTGGCACTGATAGCGGCGAACAGAGCGTCGGCCGTCGATTAACTGATCATCGTTGGAGCGCGCCGGCTTTTATACATCACGCGTCGAACATTCTAGGCTTATCACTGGTCGTCGCACAAGCTCTAGAATAATCTTGAGTGTTCGCGTGCTGTGCGCAATGTTAAAAAAACGATCTACTACAAACGTGAAGCTTCTCGAACACTGAGGCGCGATCTGCGCCAAGCGTTGCTCACAGTCTATGCGGGGTTAAACAAAGCACTTCAAACTAACACGCGTGGCAATGCCCCCCCTCTGAAAAAGCATCGTCCCGATGCTTAAAACAGAACACGGGTGGGGGGGCGCAATGCATGCAACAATAAATAACAGCAATAAAGAAAGTACAATAAACAATAAGCACAAGCGCGATAGTACAATAAACAATAAGCACAAGCGAAAAAGTACAATAATGAAGCAAAAGTACAGTCCTCAGATTCACTAACGCGCGTAATATGGCTTGAGGGGCACGACATGGACGACTTCAGGTCGCGCACGGCGCCGCTGAGAGTTCGTAATGCCGTCAGAGACAACCTCGTAGTCGAGTGCGCCGAGGCGTCGATGTACCCTGTACGGTCCGAAGTATCGTCGAAGAAGCTTCTCACTGAGTCCCCGTCGGCGTATTGGCGTCCACACCCATACACGGTCACCGGGTTGGTATTCCGTGTGGCGTCGTCGAAGGTTGTAGCGGCGACTGTCAGTCCTCTGCTGGTTTTTGATCCGTAGGCGGGCGAGCTGTCGTGCTTCTTCGGCGCGCTGTAGGTAGGTGGTCACGTCGATGTTTTCCTCGTCGGTCACGTTTGGTAACATGGCGTCGAGCGTCGTTGCCGGGCTCCGTCCGTAGACCAACTTGTATGGCGTCAACTGCGTCGTTTCTTGTACGGCCGTGTTGTACGCGAAGGTCACGTACGGAAGGATGACGTCCCACGTCTTGTGTTCGACGTCGACGTACATGGCCAGCATGTCGGCAATGGTCTTATTTAGACGCTCGGTGAGGCCGTTGGTCTGTGGGTGGTACGCGGTGGTCCGGCGGTGGCTTGTGTGGCTGTATCCCAAGATCGCCTGAGTTAGGTCCGCGGTAAAGGCCGTACCTCTGTCAGTAATGAGGACCTCTGGGGCGCCATGACGCAGGACGATGTTCTCGACGAAGAACTTTGCTACCTCGGCGGCGCTGCCTTTGGGCAGGGCCCTCGTCTCGGCGTAGCGGGTGAGGTAGTCATTAGCTACGACAATCCATTTGTTTCCGGAATTCGACGTCGGGAAGGGCCCCGGTAAGTCCACGCCGATTTGTTGGAACGGCCGGCGAGGTGGCTCGATGGGCTGCAGAAGTCCAGCTGGCCTAGTCGGAGGTGTCTTCCGTCGCTGACAATCTCGGCAAGTCTTTACGTAGTGGCTGACGTCGGCAGTGAGGCGAGGCCAGTAATACCTTTCTTGTACCCTCGCTAGCGTACGGGAAAGTCCAAGGTGTCCAGCAGTCGGGTCGTCATGGAGAGGGTCCAGAACTTCTGGACGTAACGCGGAAGGTACTATGAGGAGGTAGTTGGCGCGAAGTGGCGAGAAGTTTTTCTTTAGGAGAACGCCGTTCCGCAAGAAAAACGACTCCAGTCCTCGTCTGAACACCTTTGGAACAACGGTGGCCTTGCCCTCGAGGTATTCCACAAAGGCCCTTGAGTTCCGGATCGGCTCGCTGTCGTTCGGCGAAGTCATCAGCGCTTAAGGCTCCCAAGAAGTAGTCGTCGTCCTGGTCTTCCTGGGGTGGCGGCTCGACGGGGGGCGCGAGACAGGCAGTCGGCGTCATAGTGCTTTCGTCCGGACTTGTAAACGACGGTAATGTCGAATTCTTGAAGTCTTAGACTCCATCTTGCGAGACAACCTGAAGGGTCCTTCAAGTTAGGTAGCCAACACAAGGCGTGGCGGTCGCTCACAACTTTGAAGGGCCTCCCGTAGAGATAGGGGCGGGACTTTGACGTAGCCCAGATGATGGCGAGGCACTCCTTTTCTGTTGTGGAATAGTTGGCCTCTGCCGTGGATAGCGACCGGCTAGCATAACTGATGACCCTTCCCATTCCGTCCGTCCTCTGCACAAGGACAGCGCCGAGTCCCACGCTGCTTGCGTCGGTGTGCACTTCTGTTTCGGCGTGTTCGTCGAAATGCGCAAGTAACGGAGGCGCTTGCAGGCGTCGTTTTAGTTCTTGAAATGCTTCCTCTTGTGGCGTTTCCCACTTGAACTCGACGTCGGTTCTGGTCAGGTTAGTGAGTGGCTCGGCGATGCGGGCAAAATTTTTGACGAACCGCCTGTAATAGGCACACAAGCCGAGAAATCGACGCACGGCCTTCTTGTCGGCGGGGGGCGGGAATGTAGCGATGGCGGCTGTCTTCTGAGGGTCGGGGCGTACTCCGGACTTGCTGATGACGTGACCCAAGAACAAGAGCTCCTCGCATGCGAAGCGGCACTTTTCAGGCTTCAAGGTGAGGCCGGAGGTCTTGATTGCTTCAAGTACTGCGGCAAGTCGCCGGAGGTGTTCGTCGAAGTTTGAAGCAAACACAATGACGTCGTCTAGGTACACCAGGCAAGTCTGCCACTTCAATCCTGCCAGTGCTTTATCCATAACCCGTTGGAAAGTCGCAGGCGCCGAGCAAAGACCGAAGGGCATCACCTTGAACTCGAAGAGGCCGTCTGGTGTTATAAACGCGGTCTTCTCTGGGTCTCTCTCGTCGACTTCAATTTGCCAATAGCCGGTCTTGAGGTCCATCGACGAAAATTACCTCGCGTTGTGGAGTCGATCCAGGGTGTCGTCAATCCGTGGGAGAGGGTACACGTCCTTCTTTGTTATTTTGTTCAGGCGGCAATAATGGACGCAGAAGCGTAGGGTTCCGTCCTTTTTCTTCACTAACACCACGGGTGACGCCCACGGGCTCTTTGAAGGCTGGATGATGTCATCGCGTACCATTTCGTCGACATGGTTCTTTATGGCCTCGCGTTCCCTCGTTGAAACTCTGTACGGGCTCTGACGTAGTGGCCTGGCACTTTCGTCTGTTATGATGCGGTGTTGTGCGACTGGGGTCTGTCGAACTCTTGATGACGACGAAAAGCAGTCCTTGTATTGCAGGAGCAGGGTTTTCAGCTGTTCTTGTTTATGCGTCGGAAGGCTCGGATTGACGTCGAAAGTTAGTTGGTGAGCTTGGTTCGTCGTAGCATGTTCGGGAAACTCGGCGAGAGCGAGGGCGTCGCTGGGTTCCACAATTTCTTCGATGAAGGCGACCGTCGTGCCTTTGCTCACACGCTTGTATTCGTTGCTGAAGTTCGTGAGCATCACTGTTGCTTTCCCTTCACGCAACTCGGCGATGCCTCTTGCGACGCAAATCTGACGGTTTACAAGCAGGTGCTGATCGCCCTCGATGACGCCTTTGAAGTCTGTGGGTTTTTCGGTGCCGACGGAAATGATGACGCTGGAGAGAGGCGGAACGGTGACGTGCTCTTCCATCACGTTCAGTGCAGGGTTCCCTGGCGTCGCATGGGGCGGGAGCGCTTTTTCTGAAGTTAGTGTTATCGACTCAGACCTCAGGTCGATGACGGCGCCGTGGTCACTTAGGAAGTCCATTCCAAGTATCGCATCCCTGGAGCAGTGTTGTAGGATTACAAAGCTCGCAGGATACGTCCGGTTATTAATGGTGACTCTCGCCGTGCAGACTCCAATCGGCGTTATCAGGTGGCCTCCAGCTGTCCGGATTTCGGGTCCACTCCAAGTGGTCTTTACTTTCTTCAGCTTGGCGGCGAATGGCCCACTGACGACGGAATAGTCGGTCCCAGTGTTGACGAGAGCGGTGACGTTGTGGCCGTCGATGAGAACGTCGAGGTCGCTAGTCCGTCGCCTTGCGTTGCGGTTGGGTCGCTGCGTCGGATCACGGCTGCGTCGTTTTGTTGCGGTGCTTCCATGCTGCGTCGTCAGGTCTTGTTCGGTCCGCGAAGTTTCGTCGGCAGGGCTTCGTCTGCTTCGCGTCGTGTTCTGCAGGTCTCGTCGCGTTGTCGTCGTCGGCGGCCGTGGAGGATCTTCGGCATTTCGTCGTACAGCAACCGCACCTCCATCGGTTGCTGCCCTTAGTTTCCCGGATACGGGCTAGGCGACCGGCCCCGGTTTGGGCCAGTGTACTGCCGGCGGTGCGGTGACATGTAGCGGCCGGGCGACGGCGAGCGGGAAGGTCGTCGTTCTCGCCACTGTGCTCCGGCGAGGTAGTCGTCGATGTCGCGAGGCCGTTCGCCTGGCTGCGGACGCGGCGCGTTGACGGCGAATCCACGTAGCCCCATCTGTCTGTACTGGCATCGGCGGTACGTGTGGCCGGCTTCTCCGCAATGGTAGCAGAGTGGACGGTGGTCGGGGGTTCGCCAGATGTCGGTCTTCCTCGGCGTGTACCGCTGGCCGGCAGGCGGGCGAGATGGCGGTGGTGGTGGCGGCGGCGGCGTCTGGCGACGGTAGTGCTGCTGTGCGGCGTCCTGACGGGGGGCGTGGAGAGGGTGCGTAGCGACGGGCTGCAGCAGCGTAACTCAAGGCCTGCGGCTGGGGCTGTGGTTGTTCGGGAATTCCCAACGCTTGCTGGACTTCGTCACGAACAATGTCAGCGATTGAGTCCACTTGAGGCTGCGGCGAGGGTAAGAGCTTGCGCAGTTCCTTCCGAACAATCGCTCGGATCGTTTCGCGTAGGTCGTCGGAGCAGAGCGATTGAACGTCTGCGTACGCTGCCGTCGAGCGGCGATTGAATTGTCGGGTGCGCATCTCCAGCGTCTTTTCAATTGTCGTCGCTTCGGAGATGAATTCCTGGACAGTTCTCGGTGGGTTCCGCATCAGACCCGCGAACAGCTCCTGCTTTACTCCTCGCATGAGGAAGCGAACTTTCTTGTCTTCCGGCATTTCGGGGTCGGCGTGGCGGAAGAGTCTGGTCATCTCTTCTGTGAAGAGCACCACGTTTTCATTTGGGAGCTGCGAGCGGGTTTCAAGCAGCGCTTCGGCCCTCTCCTTGCGGATGACACTCGTGAAAGTAGCAAGGAACCTGGTGCGAAATATTTCCCACGTTGTCAGGGTTCGCTCTTGGTTCTCGAACCAGGTACGAGCGGCGTCTTGCAAGGCGAAGTACACATGTCTAAGCTTGTCTTCGCTGGTCCAGGCATTGAAAGCGGCGACTCGGTCGTATGCCTCGAGCCAGCTTTCCGGGTCTTCAAGTGCTGAACCACGGAAGGTCGGGTTCCTTGGGTTGCCGCAGCAGGATGGGCACGGACGGCACAGGGGCTGTCATCGTCGCTGCGGTCGATGTCAGGGTCTTGGTCTGCCGGGTCTTTTCAGGTAGAAGCCCGTACTCTGGCGATAGACCTAGTTGCCTGCGGCTTTTTCGCTGCTCGGGGTTGTCGTCGACGTCTTCTTCACGACTGGCGCTGGGTTCACGGCTTGACGGGGGCGTCCGGTACATGAAAGAAGCAGCACCTCCACCAGATGTCACGTGGGTGCGACGTCGACGAAGGCAGCAGGCGACGTGTCCGAGATGAAACTGTTTATTAGGCCGAACTTGTGGCCGGTAAAGGGAGAGTAAGATTACAGCAATACACGCTGGCACTGATAGCGGCGAACAGAGCGTCGGCCGTCGATTAACTGATCATCGTTGGAGCGCGCCGGCTTTTATACATCACGCGTCGAACATTCTAGGCTTATCACTGGTCGTCGCACAAGCTCTAGAATAATCTTGAGTGTTCGCGTGCTGCGCGCAATGTTAAGAAAACGATCTACTACAAACGTGAAGCTTCTCGAACACTGAGGCGCGATCTGCGCCAAGCGTTGCTCACAGTCTTTGCGGGGTTAAACAAAGCACTTCAAACTAACACGCGTGGCACTATGTACAACCAACTGGCCCCTACCAATTCGCTCTTCTAGCTGTTTATGATTGGTCGAAATTTTGTCGGTCATGCACACAGGACCTGCCTATAACGGGATGCAACAAATGACCCTAATATGACCCATCGCGTAATGACCACTCATTGCATGACTACATAAAAAATAAGAGAGTATACTATTTTCATTACGGCATATTTTTGGCCATCGGTTCTTCGCCATTCGTCAAAAATTTTCGGTGTGTCATAACATTGCGTGTTCACTGCGCAACGTCACAAATCTGTGAAACCTGGCTGCGTTAAAATGACGTGTGCGCACTAAACAGCGCACTACTCTGCTGAACAATACCTAAACACTTTTGGAGCAGCCGGGCAATGTCTCAGTGTCAATGTAATTCCAGAAGGCTAACCAGCGATCACATTGGCAATGGTTACTTACAGCAGCTGGCGAGACGGATTCATATAATAAATATCTCCAGTTGTAGTATAACGATATTGTGGCATTATGACGCAACACAATGGCTTCCAAAAAGAAGGCGGCAACGTCTGACGCAGAACTAGCGCGTAGAGGAACGGTCTCCGCGTACCGTGTGAGATGATCGACCGGCGGTGACGATCCAGCGATGGCCTGATGGCGTTATGGGAAGTGGTCCGACCAGGTCTATTCCGACCATGGCAAAAGGTGTTTCAGGACATAGGATGGGTTGTAACAGGCCAGGAGGAGCTGAAGTTGGTCGTTTCCGGCGTTGACAAAGTGTGCAAGAAGCGACATACTTGACCACAAAGGTAGAAAGGCCCGGCCAGAAAAAACGGCTCCTGACGCGGTTGTATGTCTTCTGAAAACCCAAGTGGCCAGCAGATGGATCGTCGTGCAGTGCTTCGAGAACTTGTTTACGCAGCGAACGGGGAAGTACTGGCACCCACCGATGCCCATCGGTATTGTAAGTATAGCGCTGCAGCACATTGTTCTCCAGCTTGAACTGCCTCAGCTGACGACGTAGTCTGGCATTAGGTGGAGAAGGCGTGCCATTGAGGTATCCGATGATGCGGTTACAATAGGGGTCGTCACGTTGACACGCGGCAAACTGAGCGCAGCGGTTGGAAGATAGCGGCGCAGCAACTGCCAGGGGCGATAACGAGAATGAAGATGACGCCGCTTGATCACCTGTGGGGCAATGAGGGTGCGTGGTCGGAGATGAAAGTGGCAGAGGGCAGCGAGAGAGAGCGTCGGCGTCATGATGCTGTTTGCCAGACTTGTACACAACGTCAAACGTGTACTCTTGCAAACGAAGTATCCAGTGACCGAGGCGCCCAGACAAATTTTTCAGCGAGGACAACCAGCATAAAGCGTGGTGATCGGTAATCACAGTGAAGTGGCGTCCATAAAAATATGGCCGAAATTTCTGTATGGCCCACACTACAGCGATACATTCCTGTTCTGTTATCGAGTAGTTCTGTTCCGCAGGTGTAAGTGCACGACTTGCATATGCAACTACTCGCTCACGTGAAATCTCGTCGCGCTGTAGGAGGACAGCACCGACTCCATGTCCGCTGGCATCTGTGTGCAGAAAGGTGGGTGCACTCTCGTCGAAGTGGCGGAGGACGGGGTCTGATGTTAACGCACGTTTAAGGGCTTGGAAAGCGCACTCGCAGTCAAAAGTCCAAACGAAGGCTGTTCCCGACGTCAGAAGCTTGTGTAATGGCCTCGCAATGGTAGCAAAGTGACTGATGAAGCGGCGGAAGTAAGACGCCAAGCCAAGGAAACTTCGCAAATGTTTTTGATTGTCTGGGCGAGGGAAACGAATCACGGCAGCAATCTTGTCTGGGTCGGGTCGAACGCCATCTTTGCTGACAAGGTGGCCGAGCACTTTGATGCTTTTAGTGGCGAAGTGGCACTTCTTTGTGTTGAGCTGAAGTCCAGCGTTCGAAATGCATGTTAAAACTTCGTCCAAACGCTCAAGGTGCTGAGGAAAAGTGGAAGAAAAAATGACGATGTCGTCTAGATAACATAGGCAGCTTTTTCACTTGAGGCAACGTAAAACAGTATCTATCATGCGCTCGAATGTTGCAGGAGCGTTGCATAATCCAAAGGGCATTACGTTGAACTCATAAAGCCCGTCCGGTGTTGCAAAGGCTGTCTTGTCCTTGTCTGCTTCGTGCATAGGTATTTGCCAATACCCGGACCGGAGATCAAGACTGGAAAAATACTCTGCACCTTGAAGGGAGTCGAGGGAATCATCGATGCGTGGCAACGGATATACATCTTTTTTTTGTGATCTTATTTAGCGCTCTGTAATCAACACAAAAACGTACAGAGCCATCCTTTTTCCGGACCAGCACCACAGGAGATGACCAAGAGCTGGACGAAGGCCGGATGCTGTCACGTTTGAGCATGTCGGCGACGTTGTCCTCAATGATTTGTCGTTCCGCCGAAGACACACGGTATGGGCGGCGGCGTACAATGGAGCTGCCATCGGTTTCGATGCGGTGCACTGCAGCGGACGTGCGGCCCAGAACCTTGAAATGCACGTCAAACGAAAGGCTGTGCTTTTGAAGAAGGTCTAAAAGGTCTCTCTTTTGCTCAGCAGTGAGGTGGGGATTAATGGTAGCATTTAAAGCCGTGGTGGCAGCCTTAGGATCAGTTGAGGTAGACAAAGGCGGTGATCCTGCGTGAAGGGAAACCAACGACAACGGCTCGGTGTCAGCGAAGCAACTCACAGCAGTGCCCTGGGGCAGCATCACTGGCGAAGAAGTTGGATTAAGTGCGGTGACCAACTCTCTACCGTCGGTAAACCGCACAAGACCAGGTGCGATGGTAAGCCCCGTAGGTGTGAAGCGACAGCATGGTGCAATGAACACGTCGCCGTTAACGATAGTATCAGAAACGAGCGTAATAATATTCTCGTCTCTTGGCGAAATGCAACAATCAGCGGCAGCGACGAAACGCAAGCTGTTGAAGTCGACATCGGATGGACACTCGGTCTCTGTCATATGAATTACTCGCTGACCACACGATACGAAAGCTGACGCTGAAGAAAGGAAGTCCCATCCCAAAATGAGTGCGTGAGTGCACGAAGGGAGCACAAGAAGCTGGATATGATGAAGGATGCCATCAATAGAAACGCGCACTGTACAAACACTGGAAGGACGAATAAAAACTCCGTCAGCGCAGCGAAGAGGAGGGCCATCGCATGGCCTCTTAACTTTTCTCAAACGGGAACACAAGTCTGCACTAATTATGGAAAGTGATGCGCCTGTGTCCACCAGTGCCTCAGTCCGTACACCTTCAACATACACTAATAAAACATTTGACGGGCGGTCCGGAGGAGTTTCATACAGTTCGAAAGATGCAGCTTTCCCTCCCGAAGCTGCACTATTTAGTTTTCCAGTCGTTGGTTAGGAGTCGAAGCAGCTGGTCGAAGTGGGGAAGAGGAGCGCCGCATCGGTGAAGGCGAGCGAGGACGCGGGAAATGGGAACTACCAACTGCACCGAAGTTCTGCGGAGACTGCGACCGAGGTGGGCTGGTCTGGTACGGGCGACGATATTGCGGTGCAGGGGTGTAACACTCGTCCCGTTCAAAGTCTCCGTAGCCTCGTCTTTCGTCTTGTTGACGGCGTCGGCAAAATCTTGAAATATGGCCGCGGATGCCGCAATAGAAGCAAATCGGCCGCGGAGTGCGCCAGGCGTTGTAAGGCTGCGCAGGAGCTCGTGGTGTGAGTGAGTTGAGTGAACCGTGTACTCCAGGCGCCTGTAGCTGTAGTGGTGTTTGCTGGGGCGGTGGTGTCATAGCAGCAACCTGAGCATAAGTTGGCGTTGGCGCGAGATGCGGGATCGGAACCTGCGTGCCTGTCATCGACGCCAGTTCCTCCCTCACGACGTCACGTCGATTGGTAGCAGGTGGCGTCGCACGAATATCAAGATGGCACGGCGAAGTGTGTGCATGGAGTTCCTCCCGGATGATCGAGCGGATCAATGCACGCAGCTCTGTGTTGTTGCTTGACCTCAGGTCAGACATATCAGGTTGCAGCCGTGTGGTCTGAAGCTCATCAAGGCGCTGACAGGTAGCGACAACATCGGCTACGGTCTTGGGGTTCTGTACCACAAGCGCATTGAAAGCGACAGTCCCAATACCTTTGAGCAGGTGGCGCACACGGTCATTCTCCGCCATTGAGCTGTCGATGCGGCGGCAGAGGGCGAGTACGTCTTCAATGTAAGAAGTGTAAGACTCGCCGGTGTGTTGAACGCGTCGAGAAAGCCCCTTCTTCGCGATATCAGAACGCACAGACGGGTTGGCAAAAATCTGGCGTAGCTGAAGTGTGAAGGAGGTCCAATTCGAGAAATCTGTCGCGTGGTTGAAAAACCATGTCTTTGCGACGCCTGTGAGGTAGAACACAACGTGGGTGAGTTTCGCAGGCTCATCCCAGTGGTTGATGGCACTCACACGGTCATACTCCTCGAGCCAATCTTCAACGTCTTCACCAGGAAGCCCAGCGAACATCGGTGGATCCTTCTGAGGGCTGGTGACCAGCCAAGAAGGGTTTGTTGCCGGGGTGAGCATTGGCGAAGCTGCTGTGCTGGGCTGCTGGTCTTGCAACATTGCCGAATGGAGGTGGTATAAGCGGCGTCCTGAACGGAGCTCCAGTGATGTGTTCTAGGGGAAGCTGGAGGGTGTCTGAGAGCGTGAGAGGATGCAGGGACCGGAAAGCACTCTCCACCACTTGTGACGCACCGTTTAGAACCCTCAAGACTCTTCTTTATTGACTCGAGTATGAGCCCCACAACCAAAACCCAAGCCCGCACCCGCCACCCGCACCTCCACCAGTGTCACCCCGCACCTCCACCAGTGTCACGAGCGAGAAAATACAGACAGCCAGGAGTTGACGTCTTCCCCAGAAGCAGCCCAGCAACAACGTTCTCTTCTTCCTCCACTCCTAAGCGAGTACGTGCCACAGCGGATGGCTCATACATAATGGCATGTGGCATTATTCCCTCTCTCGGAAAAGCATCGTCTCGATGCTGGTTATGCGCGCTAAAATGAGAAAAAAAAAGAGGAACTATATAAGCGAGACAATTGTGTCGTAAGGCTAAATGAATATGCTGCTGTCACAGAAGAAGTAAATAAAGAAGGCAGGACACAAGAGTGCAAAAACGAACAGAAAAGCAACAAAAAGAAAGCTAAGTAGTCACTGTAGCAAAAGTCACTGTACATTCGATTGATGACGCGAGAAATATGGCTTGAGCCTTGAAACATGCACCACATCACTTTGTGGAAGGCGGCGGGAACGTCTTGGGGTGCCTTCAGGGAGAACCTCGTAGGTTACGTCGCTGAGTCGGCGTACAACCTTGTAGGGGCCGAAGTAGCGCCGCAGTAACTTTTCTGACCGGCCACGCTGTCGGATGGGAGTCCACACCCAGACTTCATCACCTGGTTTGAAGGAAACGTCTCGGTGTCGAAGATTGTAGCGGCGTGCGTCTGCAGTTTGGCGACTCTGAATACGGCGTCGGGCGAGTTGACGGGCGTTCTCGGCGCGTTGGGCAAACAAGGCAGCGTCCGCGTTAAACATTCCCACGTTGTCGGGAAGGAGCATTGCGTCGAGCATTGTAATGACCTCTCGACCAGGCACTAAGCGAAAAGGGGTGAAACCTCTACTTTCTTGAACTGCAGTATTGTAAGCAAACGTTACGTATGGGAGGATATCGTCCCAGTTCTTGTGGTCAATGGCCACATACACTGACAACATGTCCGCAATGGTCTTGTTCAGCCGTTCAGCGAGACCGTTTGTTTGGGGGGTGATAAGCCATGGTTTTGCGATGTTCTGTGCCACTTAGTCTCAATACTTCCTGTAGCATCTCTGCGGTGAAAGCTGTCCCACGATCAGTAATTATGACAGCTGGCGCTCCATGACGGAGGACGATACTGTTGACAAAAGCTGGGTGATTTCGGTTGCGGTAGCTTTGGGTAGGGCCTTTGTTTCGCAGTATCGTGGTAAATAATCGGTGGCGAGCACAATCCACCGATTTCCAGACGAAGACGTGGGGAACGATCCCAGCAAGTCCATGCAAATTTGATGAAATGGTGCTTTCGGTGCGGACAGGCGGAGTCTTACGGCGTTGGCAGTCGCGACATGTGCGGACGTAGTGCTTGACTGTCTTCGCAAGACGTGGCCAGTAATAGGAGCGGCAACTCTGCTCCAACGAATCCACGCAAACGTATTCTACTAATCATGGTGTAGAGCAAAAAACACGAAACAGACATACAGCACACACACCACAGGCGCTACTAACGACTTTAATGGAAGATTTATGAAATAGAATAATATACGTATGCTGCTCCAAACGCGCAGGCGCGAAAGTGACATCCGGCAGGCTACAGGCTACTACAATTTCCCATTAGATTTGTTAGTAGCGCCTGTGGTGTGTGTGTTCTTGTGTGCCTGTTCTGTGTTTTTTGCGCTGCACCATAATTATTAGTAAGCACCAACTAGCCCAAGTCCTCCTACAAAACGTCACTCACGTCGGCAATGAAAAGTGTAGCTGTGATCACGGAAATTCGTCGGCTTTCACATAACTCGAGGAAAATAGCACGACGTCGCAGCATGCATGTTCTATTCTCGGCGCCAAAAGACCAAAGCGGAGCGCGTCAGAAAAGGTGATAGGAACCACCGAAACCGGCTTGTCGCGTGCAACACAGGTGTCATCTACCGGATTCCACTAACGTGTGGTGCATGCTATGTGGGACAAGATGCGTTAACAAGAGGCTAAATGAGCACAGGAACAAAGTTGGCAAGGCGCAACCTGACGGGTTTATTGCATTTCACTTCAAGGAGTGCACAGCCCAACCCCTCTATTTAAACAAACGAGTATCATTGCAAATAACAGTTACGGAATCACACGACTAATAATCGAAGATTCATTCATCGCCAAGTGTGGCAACACATGCATCAGTAAACCGTCTATCTCATTATCAGCTAAAGGAATAGAATATTTGAGTGTGGCATGATGGTGTGCATTAGGTGTGTGATTGTTTCTTCTCAGCACGTGACTCGTTACGCACCTGATGTAGGGTATAAGTACTCTTGATGATCTGTATAAACTGCATTGTTCAAAGTTAGCGCTGTGTATGTGTGTTATGTGTCCGTTCGCTTTGCTCCGTCTTGGATGCGCTATACGTTTGAAGCTATGGCTCTTTTCGTGTGTCCTTATTCGTGTTAGATCAGCGCTCTGAAAGTGTACAGCTGTGACAGTTGTCAATTCATGCTCCTGTTGTGTGTGTTCTTTTCCTTCGTCCTTTGGGCTTGAGCAGGGCGCTGAAAGTTTCGAGCCGCTTGCCGTTCTTCGTGACAATACAGGTTACAACGAAAAACCAGAAAAACATGTTTTATTGGTTTCGATTACGTGGGACTCGAGCCCGCGATATCTTGGTCCCTGACTATAGGTGCCGGACGATCTACCCACAGCGCTATTGACGCTGAAGTGCTGGTGAAGTGGTGCATTATGACACTCACGAGAGCCGACAGTAAGCGTCTCGATAGTTCCAGCATGCTGTGTCGCTAGTTTTCGTTTTAATGTACCGTCTGGAAACCCTGTGAACGTAGGTGACACTGTTGTTGCCATGTGTACATTTGGGTGTTGTCAAATAAAGGGTCATTCTGTTTCGTTGGGTTATGGTGCCTGGTCGGCTCTCTTATTCGTGGCCGCGATACCGCATTGGTGACGAGGTTCCTAATATTTAAAGAAGGCTTTACCTCGCCTGTAGCCACGCCGACCCCGTCATGAGATTCTGCGGCCTCGCTACACTGCCATCGTTTATGCCCGCGCAGATGTTTGAAACCTTTCTTTTGACCTCCAGAGCATCCGGCTTTCCACCAGAACGACGCAAAGCCCTACTGCTACACAGCCTGGGAATTGAAGGTCAGCGTATTTTCTTCAGACTGCCACCCCACGTCTCCGAAACCACCCACCCGGTTTCCACCGCGACAGAGTCCGATGAGGCCAAAAAGATGGCCACTGCCCCATCATCATACGACCAAGCCGTTGCGGCGTTAACGCAGCATTTTACCTCAGCACGCAATGCCGTCGTTGAACGCCACTCTTAAAAAAAGTTAGTAAAAAGGTAGCAACTGCAAGCAAATAGGAAGTAACTGCAGCGCTTACTACCTTTCTTGGGCCGTTACTAACCTTTTGCTACATGTTTACTACCTACATTAGAAAACAGATACTAACTGGAGCCGTTACTAACTTTTTCCTACCTGTTTGCTACCTACGTTAGTACACAGTTAGTAACTGGAATCAAATAGGTAGTAATTGCAGCCATTACTAACTTTCTTGCACCGCTACTACCTTTTTGATACCCGGCCGTTAACTATCTAATCTAAAATAGTAGGTAATACTTATTGTATTAATTTATAAGTGGAATCGTCTGGACATATCGTCTTTAATAGAAAAAATGACGTAGAAGATATCCATGGATGAAGAAAAAAATATTTTTTCTTCAAATAACGCAACCGAGATTTATAAGCGTCATTCTGCTATTGTCAAAACGGAGAAGTACAAGTTAATGAACCATAAACAATTGCCACACGCGTTTTAGTAGACAATGACACAAAACTTAGTAAATTACAACAAACTAACATGACAGGCGGATCAAAATTAACCAGGTGGTCAAAATTAATCTGGAGTCCCTTAATACGGCGTGTCTCATAATAGTATCGTGGTTTTGGCACGTAAAACCGCAGAAATAATTATTACCTGTTAACTGCCAATGTATTAGCACAGGGAACCATTGAAATGCCCTGAGATTATGTTAGTGAGTTCGGTACCTTGTTTCGGCCGCTGTACATAATGGTTTCTTGTGGCACTTTTATAATAAATAGATATCGCATATCATATTTTAAAAATACGGCTGATTGAAAGCCTTCTGCTACGTCCCCAAACACACGTAATCAGGTAGTGGGGTATACTGCTCTAGGTCCACAATTTTTTATAAATCATCCTGAAACACAGGTGCTCATTTGTACCAGACATGCACCTTCAAAGTAGGGGCTATAAAGACTCCGGGAGTCGCTTACATAGTACTGTTGCATAGTGAACTTGTTACGTTCATGTATTCTTCGCGTACATGACACACCACGCAAGTTTACCCGAAGTTGTGTAGCAATGAGAGATTAATTTGAGCAGTATTAACTATGGACAAAAAATGTGGCGAAACGAACACGGTAGTATCGGTGACTACTTTTTTAACCTTCATAAGTTACTTCCTATGGTTAGTAACGGCTCGGGTAGTACCAGTTACTAAATGCTGTTAGTAATGGTAAAAGTAGCAACAGTTACCACCCTCGTCGTTACTAACTGCACTTACTAGCAGGGTTGTAACATGTGTGACAAACACTTACTACCCCAAAGTTAGCAAGTACTACTACCTTTTTTTTTTAACCCTTTCAGGGTCGAATTTTTTCGCGAAATGCGTGCCAAAAATGTGTAATTTTTTCTGGTTGAAATAAATTCTTCACACCATTCTATTTAAGAAAAAAATTGTCTAAAATTTTTTTTCGTGACCGTAAAGTGACAAAAAAAAATCATTTTGTGTTGTTACATATACATGGTTTATTCCAGTGTTGTACTCGTTCCTCTAAAACAGTAACGAAAGCTCGTTCCTCGTTCCTTCCCAATCTTGGAACGAGTTCCCATTACTAGTTCCCTCAGTGTGAAAGGAACTCGTTACAGTTACATTTAAAAAATTGGAACGTGTCGTTATATTAACGTTACGATTGACTTTTTTTCATCAAAATATATTGTCGGATAATCCTGAGGCGAAATAAAGTGAACTAAATTAGCTCACATCTGGCAACATATCCTATACGAATTTGACATGGCCGATAGTAGGTTATGTGTAGATAAAAGGGATGTATATACACGATCCTACACGAATTTTTTTAGACACCACCGGCCGTACTACAGACATGTCTAACTGCAACTTTCGTGCTCGTCTATCGCAAGTCCAACACATGTGGCACTTTCCACGTCGGTCTTCAAATGAGCAGTCAGGATACTGCGCTTCAGATATTCAAATAGAAATCTCCACACGTGCACCAATATAATTCAATTTCTTGCACACGAAACCGCATCGGAAGGAACAATACTTAAGCGTTTAATGAGTGCCGATTCAATATTTCAGTATGAGCAGAAAATAATGTCCAGGATACACATTTCGAACTTAGTAGGTCCCTTGTCCGTAGTCAGCGAACATATTTCGGTATATTTCTTTCTCTGTATTTTTCTATCTTTTTCTCTCTTTCTTTATTTCTCTCTATTCTTCTCTTTAACTTTTTTAGATCTCTTTCTTTCTCTATGTTTCTCTCCTTGTAGTTCTCTCGCCTTTTGTTTTCTCTGTCCTTCCCTTTCTTTCTATATCTTTCCCTATCTCTGTCTATACTAGTTCTCCCCTCCTCCTTTCCCTCCACCTCACCCTCACAACCCTTCTCCCGCTCCCCTTGCTGTACTGTACTATATTACAGAACGCTATGCTCTTCTAGCGTGCGTGCATGTTGCAGAGAAACGCAGAGCCAATAATTTCCTCAACAGCCCACTTGATTAGGATGGTCACTTAGCTAAGAGATACGAACAATGAGAAGTCAGCCAGAATGGTACATTCCATTGGTGATGTGTTTATCTTTACTGCCGTTGTAGTGCATAATTGGAAAAGGCGGTTACTTGATGTGTTCGCTTTATAGTTGAATGCGAATTCTTTAGTGCAATGTGTTCGTCATTGTGTCTCGATACGATCAGAATGAGAGTATGAATTCTCTGTCTGTATATTGAGCTGCTTCCAATAGTCATATCTATGTTGAATAAATACCATGAAAAAATTAGGATAGCTGAGTGGTTACGACGCTCGCCTTCTGATTGTGGATATGCGGGTTCGAATCTCGCCTCACCGAGAGTTTTTTTTCGCCAAGAATTTCTCTCTTTCTCTTTCTTTCTGACTCTTTCTCTGTGTATTTCTTTCTCTCTTGCTCTTTTTCTTTCTGCCTCTATCTCTGTACTCGTTCTCTCGCCCATCAGAGTTGCATCACACGCCGGACAAATCGGCGCAAGTGTTCTGGGAGCGAAGCAGAAGAGGACGAAGACAGCGCGTGCCGGTTCATGATCATGATAAATTTCTTTCTACGACACACGGCAAACCTCGAGCTTAACAGCTCTGCCGTTTCCCTCGCACGCGGTCGGTCTCGGCGTCGCGCATCTCCCTGAGGCCCCGGCGGGCGCCTTCAAGCGAAAACTAGGATTCACCATAGTCACTCGACAGGCGAGCGGTACATTTTTGCTCCTCACGCAGTCGCCAATGCGCCTCGTTCTGCATGATGTGTTGCGTGCGTGCGCCTGTTCAATGCCGTGGAACGTTTACAGAAGTAACGCCGTTCCCGCTGCCGTTCCCTCGTAAACGTAACGAGTTACCGTTACAGTTCCACTGATCCTGAATGGAACGTTGGCGTTCCTCCGTTCCTCACAAAATGAACTAGTTCCTGGAACATCGTTCCTTGGAACGCCGTTCTGTACAACACTGGTTTATTCAAAGTAACATCAAGCAAAATTCTAAACAAAAACACTTTTACGATATCTTATAAATAAAAATTATGCATTATAATAAGCATAGCTCACAGACATACAAAAATAAGCGCACCAGAGTACTTTTCCGGTAAAAAAATGTTTTTCCTCTAAAACTAAACACTAGGGAATTGTCACCTTTGTTCCGATCCGGATCGTCTCACCGCGCACGCTTTCAAGATGTTGCTCCTTCATCATCATCCGAGTCTGAACTCGTAAGTAAATCATCGCCTGACGAACTGACATCCAATGAATCAGATACGGCACTTGGGGAATAGTCCACATCGGAAGAATCGCCGCTCGACTCATTAGCACCATAGCAACCGGCGCGAGCTTCCGCAGCGTAGGCGAACTGCGTGAGTGAGCGCACGGAAGAAAACTGTGCGGTTGTGCGCCCGTCCGGAAAGCAAAACGAGGGAAAAAGCTATAATGATCCTTCGTCTTATCGCCAACGAGACGGAGTTAGTTTTTCCGAGTTCCCTAAACAGAAAACTTTACCACGGCGGCAAGGTTTGTGTAATTTAGCTCCTCCCGAAACAGATGTAATCGCTCCTCGAGGAGCAATAAACGAGAGAGTCACAAGCGGTCACCCTTTGAGAGATTAAAAATCAGACAGCCATCAGCTTTGCGGGCGCGAGAAGCGATAACCAACCGAAGGACGAAGCCGAAACCAGCCGCACGGCATGCGCGTGTTCAGGTGTGCAGGCGAAAGCCGCCGCGCCGCTTTGGAAAGCAAAAAAGCAACAGAGAGACATCGGCGCGTGAAAAAAGTTCCATGTGTTTCGAAGTGTGGCAGCACATGTCAAGCAAGAGAAGTGATCGAAAAAGGCGCGCGTTTTAAACCAGCCGCGCCGCGGGCGCGCTCGAAGGCGCAAGCGACTACCGGTGCGCCACGTTGCGAAGCATAAAAAAAGCAACAACGGAGAAACACCGGCGCATAAAAAAAAATTTCACAGTTTCCCGAAGCATGGCAGCACATGTCAAGCAAGAAAAATGATGGAAAGTGGCACGCGCTTTAAACCAGCCGAACCGCGAACGCGCTCGCGTGCGCAAGTGGTTGCCGGATCGACGCTTTGCGAAGCAAAAAAAAAATAAATAAATAAATAACAACGGAGAAACATCGGCGGATGAAAAAAATGCCACGTGTTCCTGAAGTGTGGCAGCACACGCCAAGAGAGAAAAATGATCGAAAAAGGCGCGCGTTTTAAAGATAAAGGCCGTGCCGTACATGTACGGTGACAAACCATTTGGGCACTGTTAGGTGCTGCCGTACATGTACGGCGAAAACCATCAAAGGGTTAAGAGTGCACCGCTTCCGCCGCCATCCACAGAAACCAGTCCATACAGGAGTACGTCGCCGCATTACGAAAGGTTGCTGCTCCGTGTTCATTCGTCGCCATCGACGACTTCCTCCGGGACCACTTCGTAGAAGGCATCTCGTCACAAAACCTTCGTGAACGTCTGCTTCTAGAAGGTTCATCTCTCTCCTTTTCGCGTGCCGTACTTCTGCTACAGCAAGTAGAACAGGCTACTCAGCAAATTCTCAAGCTTGTTCCCGGGCACCTTCAGCTGGTGGGTCCACGAGGCGGTCGGCTTTCGAGCGATTCAACGTGGCTTTCCCGTCGGTTATGGTCGCCGCATGCAATCCCCCCGTCGACAGGTGCACTATGACTCCCCTAAGCACCCCCCGTGGCTCGAACAATGCGTCGCTGCACTGTTTTCGCTGTAGTTCCAGCCCGTACCGCGCCTCGTCGTCCTCCTGTCCAGCTGTTTTCCCTGGGGTCGCAGAAGAGTTGATAGGCGGGCTAGTTGGTATAGATTCATTATGACAACTCCCTGGGGTCCCATTGGGCACATCCGCTCATTCTGTAACAGGTGTTATTTCCCCACTGCCGTCCATGACTACCAGGACTTGTCCGATGATGCTGAAAGGTTGTTCTTACCGTAGGCGGCTCTGCGCGAGCCGGCATTTTAAAGCGAAAGCTTTACTGGCCTAGTCCAGCCGCTTTAGCGGTGTATCTCCGCTTGGCCTTGAAGCGAAGAGCACATACCGCGTTGGTATTGAAGCGAAGAACTCATACCGCGTGACTAACCACGTCCGCCACTGCCGCTGCTCCGACCGCTCCTGTGGTGAAAAACGCTGCCTCGCCAGCCGTGTCAAGTTGATTAAACACGTGACTCCCCGATCTCGCGGCCACGACGGGTCAACGGGCGAGTGCTTCAGTTCAGCCGTTGTGTCATGGTCGCGCGATGGAAGGAGGGAGCGAGGACGCTGGCCCAAGTTGTCTGCGCCGACCCAGAGGCGAAAACGGCAATCCTGCGGATGTCACTCGGCTTGCTCATGCGTTCAAGCATGAGGGCGCAAAGTGGCAGGCTGAAACGAGTGAAGAACTTCGGCGAGCTAAACGTCGGGAGGAGGATGCAGAAAGGGGCGACAATGACTTCGGCATCGGAAACTGACGGTACTGAGTGCTCGCAGTACGGCACGTTCCACTAGCCCACGGAAGATAAAAATCCTCCTTGGACTATTCAGATCGTTCGGTTGGCTTCGGCTACGAGGGTAAACAAGCATAACCAAGTATAACAACCTTTCGCTTGCATAACTGGGACTAGCCGAGGTAAGCCACAGCCAATTTTTAAATGCGAAGCATTTCTTAGCGAACTTCGATGACTTTGAACGTATCTATCTATCTAGCCGCCTCAGATTTTGTGCTCTCCTGGCCGTATAGTTAATGGGATTTATACCAAAATTGGTATGACGTAACATGACTGTTTGCCGAACATGAATGACTGGTCATATCATGAAAATCACGACTAACTTGTCATGAAAAGTATGATTTACACCCATGGCCGTAGTGCTCCTGAGGCCGTTTTCTTAACTTGATATGTTCACAAATTGGTACCATGAGACATGTCTGCATGACCAACATAAACGACAAGTGGTAATATGAAAATCATGACGTGCATGTCATGTACAACATGATTTACATGCCACGCTCATGGTGCGCTGATGGCCGTTTTGCTAGCTTGCTATACACCAAATTTGGTATTGTGTGACGTGACTGTATGATGAACATAAACGACAAGTGGTAATATGGAAATAATGATATATGATCTGCAACATGACTTGCATGCCACGCTCATGGCACGCTCGCGGCCATTTCGCTTGCTTGATACACACCACATTTGGTATTGAGTGACGTTCCTGTACGACGAGCATAAAAGACAAGTGGTAATATGGAAATCATGACATGTCATGTGCAACATGACTTGCATGTTACGCTCATGGCACTCTCGCGGCCGTTTTGCCAGCTTGATATACACCAAAATTGGTATTGCGGGACGGGACCATATAACGAACATATGTGGCAGGTGGTAACATGAAAATATTGGCATGCATGTCATCTACAACGCCATTTACGCGCCACGCTCATGGTGCGCTTGCGTCCAGTTCGCTAGCTTGATATACACCAAAATTGGTATTGCGTGACGTGACTGTATGCCGAACATAAATGACAGGTCCAAACATGTAAATCATGATATGGATATTATGTACAGCATGATTTGCTCCTTCATGGCTGCTTCGTACATCGATTCCCACAGTGCGTAGGATATGCCGGTTTTTTGTTGACATTTCCATCGCCGGCAAGTCCTTGAAGTTTCCTGTTCACTGGGGATAATCGTGGAAGAGAATATTTTCCAGCAATATTTGGCCGATGAGGCACATCTTTCCGGTTTGGGAGTGAAGCTGCTCGATTACTCCAAGCGCTGCATTGCCGTAGGCATGGCAAAAAAAAATGACGCCATATCCACGAAGTGAATGATGATGAGTGGGCGAAGCTCGATCGTTTTCATCCATGGCAGAAAGAGAATGCGTGGTCTGGAACGCGCTTATACTTCATGGTCATCAGCGTCATCGTTATTACGTGTAGTGGGTACATTCCACTATACTGGAACGCGCTTATACTTCATCGTTATCTCGTGTAGTGGGTACATTCCACTATACTGCGTCATCGTCATCTTCATCACGTGTAGTGGGTAAATTCCACTGTACTGGAACGCGCTTATACTTCAGCGTTATCACGTGTAGTGGGTACATTCCAGTATACTGCGTCATCGTCATCTTTATCACGTGGAGTGGGTACATTCCACTACACGTGGCTACCTACCTACCTACCTACTTACCTACTACTACTACTACTACTACTACTACTACTACTACTACTACTACTACTACTACTACTACAGAGGAGGGACAGACCCACACCCTAAAGAGCTTCGCCCCTAAAATCACGCCATATCCACGAAGTGAATGATGTCATCGTCATCGTTATCACGTGTAGTGGGTACATTCCACTATACTGCGTCATCGTCATCTTTATCACGTGGAGTGGGTACATTCCACTACACGTGGCTACCTACCTACCTACCTACCTACCTACTACTACTACTACTACTACTACTACTACTACTACTACTACTACTACTACAGAGGAGGGACAGACCCACACCCTAAAGAGCTTCGCCCCTAAAATTTATGTTCGTCATACAGTCACGTCGCGTATTGCGCGACGTGACTGTATGACGAACATAAATGGCAGGTCCTAACATGTAAAACGTGACATGCAAATTATGTAAAGCATGATTTGCTCCTTCCTGGCTGCTTCGCATTACATCGATTCCCACAGTGCGTGGGATCTGCTGGCTTTTTTGCAGCAGAGATGTTAGGCACGAGGTTTCCATGTGTCGTTGAAACAGAATTATCATCATTATGAACAGGCACGCACTCTCTTCGTCATCGCCGTCCTTTTTCTGCTTCTAATTCTCTCCCTGTCGCGGAATGCCAGTTTTTCGACCCATCGTCGCCGCCCTCCTCCCGCTGACCAGCGCGCCGGCTTGGGCATGAAAAGACTTGTTTTTAGAGCCGCGAAGAGCAGCGGAAGGGGTTGTTATTCTTCGAATGTTGCTGCCAAAAAGTGTACGTTGTTCTGTACCGCGGCGACGACAGCTTTTGTTGGAAAGCCGCCGTGTGCCCCCCAACTTTTAGTCTGCAAAACGCTCGGCTGAGAACCGAGGCAAGATACCGTTCTCACGAAGAAGCTGCACGTGTACGAGCCGCCTACGCGGTCACCTTAAACGGGTTTTCTCTCTTGATTATTAGAGAACCCTCCCCTAATTAAAAGGGGGGTGTCGTCAATATTTCGAGGGCGGACTTTGTGACAATGCAATGCGCATGATTGGACCGATGTTGATTGTCCCTTTTTCCCGACGAAGAGAATGAGGGGACACGAAGGGGATATCGCCCTGCTAACCAGTCTAGTTGCTTGTCAAACAAGGTGTAGAAATAGATCGGCGAGTATCCCTTCTAGAAGTTTTTAGTGTGCGCTTTGTATCGGCTGGCCACCTAAACTTAGCCGTTGAGGCCTAGTTGAGACACGTCTGCAACGTAGGCATCGGGCTTCAATCTCAAGTTAGCTCAACCTGCCTGAGATCACCTTCAAGCACTAGCTTCCGGAATCATCGGCGTTGCAACTCGGGCCCATCGACATTTCGGGCTTCTCGCATCCGATCGTCGTGGACGCAACGCTGCCGGTCATCTCACGTATGCCCTCACCTATTTATACCATCGAACTTTCACGTCTTTTCAGTTTAATTTCAATCCATTTTTTGTTCAGTGTTAGTTCACTTCGTGTATTTTGTAAGCTTATGGTTTGAATCTATTTGTATATTGTTAGTTTACTTCAAGTGTTGTATTTAGAGTGCTTGTGCCGCAATAGCCAGATTAAAGCTGTTGTTTTGTTGTCCAAACACGTCTCCGATCCTCTCACTGCGACTACTAGCATACGGAACGGACCAGCGGCATAGCCAGGGGGTGGCACACCGCGCCCGTGCCCCCCCGCCCCGAAATTTTTTTTTGCCATGGCATACAGAGGGGAAAATGACCGTTTCGAAAAGGTGAACCCCCGGAAATCAAGGAGGTGCCCCCCCCCCCCCCCCCCCCGCGAAAAAAATTTCTGGCTACGCCCCTGGAACGGACCAACCTGGTGTCATTCCCGTCGCTGACTTTGCACCGGCGACGCTTGACTGGCACCTTGTAACACTCCCAGAACACGGGCACTGATTTGTCCGGCGCGGCATGCAATAACTCTTATGGGGCGAGAGAACGAGTACAGAGAGACCGGAGGGAAGGGATATAGAGAAAGAGATAAATTCCTGGCTACAAAATGTTTTCGGCGAGTCGAGATTCGACACCGCCTATTCACGATCGGAAGGCGAGCGTCGTAACCACTCGGCTATCTAGTTTTTTTTTCTTTCATATTCAACATAAGCATGGCACTTCAAAGCAATTCAGTACAGACAGAGAACTAATATGTTTATTTTGCTCGTATCGCGAGCCAATGACGAACACATAGTAGTGAAGAATTCGCATTCATCTCTAGAGCAATTACATTGAAGAACTGCCATTTCCGATTAAACAATAGAACGGTGGTAAGGATAAACACCTCACCAATGCAATGTATCATTCTGGCCGACCTCCTATTTGCTCGTATGCATCTCTTAGCTGAGTGACCATATAATGACGAAGTAGGATGTTGAGGAAATTTTTGGCTATGCGTTTTTCTGGAACGTGCGCGCACGCTACAAGTGAATAGCATATCCTTGTATAGCACAGTATAGCAAGGGCATGGGAAAGGAGAAGTGATGGTGAGGAGGAAGGAAAGAAGGAGGGGAAAATGAGTATAGAGAGACAGAGATAAAGAAAAAGAAAGAAAGATAGAAGGCGAGCGAACGGACAGAGAGAGAGATAGGGAAAAAAATATAAAAAAGAGAAAACAGAAAAATATAGAGAACGAAATACAAGAAAGAAAGCAAGAGATAGAGAGAGGACGAAATATACAGAAATATGTTCACTGGCAGTGAACCGGGGACTTTACTAAGGCGCAAATGTGTATCCTGAACATTATTTTCTGCTCACACTGAAATATTGAATCAGCACTCAATAAACGCCTAAGTATATTCCCTTTAAATGCGATTTCCTGCGCGGGAAATTCAATTATATTGGCGCATTGGATGAAGATTTCTATTTGAATATGTGAAGTGCAGTATCTTGACTGCGCCTTTGAAGACCAACTTTAAAGAGTGCCACATGTGTTGGACTTGAAATAGACGAGCACGAAAGTTGCAGTTACACGTATGTAGTAAAGACGGTGGTCTCGAAAAAAATTGTCTAGGAGTGTTTATTTAGATTCCGTTACCTATGTGTAACCTGCTGTCGGCAATCTTAAATTCGTTTGTTATATGTAGCGCGATGGGAGCTTTAAATTGCTCGCTTTATTTCGCCTGAGGATTATCCGACACTTTATATTTATTAAAAACTCAAATGTAACGTTAATGTAACGACACGTTCCAATTTTGGAAATGTAGCTGTAACGAGTTCCTTTTCCATTTGAGGAACTTGTAACGGGAACTCGTTCCGAAATGGGCAAGGAACGAGGAACGAGCTTTCGTTCCTGTTTTAGAGGAACGTGTACAACACTGATTTATGTTAGTAATAGAGAAATGTCTCGTCATACAAATTTTGGTATATATCAAGTTAAATGAGGCGGCCATAAGAGCACCAAGTCCATGGCATGTAAACCATGCTGTTCATGACATGTAATCATGATTTTCATGATATGACCTGTCATTTCTGTTCGTCATACAGTCATGTTATGCCATACCAATTTTGGTATACATCCCATTAACGATACGGTCAGGAGAGCACAAAGTCGTAGGCGGATGGATAGATAGATAGATAGATAGATAGATAGATAGATAGATAGATAGATAGATAGATAGATAGATAGATAGATAGATAGATAGATAGATAGATAGATAGATAGATAGATAGATAGATAGATAGATAGATAGATAGATAGATAGATAGATAAGCTTAAAGCCACCGAAGTTCGGTAAGAAGCGCTTAGCATTTAAAATCTGTAAACAGGGTGCGAGTGCTGGAGCTGATGTTTGGAGAAATGGACTTGTCTTCTTCAAGGCTGGAAGACAAGGCCATTTGTCGAAACGTCGGCGCGAGCACACACACTCTGTTTACAGATTTTTTCATCGCAAGCTCCCATCTTCCTCTTCCAGCCGTTTTTAGGCCTTGAAGAAGAGAAGTCACGTTGGCTCGAGCACATACCCCGTTAGGACGGAAACAGACACCGCTGGACATGGAACGGAGAAAGAACGACAGACCCTCGTCTGTCGTTCTTGCTCCGTGCCGTGTCTAGTGGTGTTTGTTCCCGTCCTAATCATGTGCAAACCAGCCCAGTTAGGTGCTCTGCTGCACAAACCCCAGGTTTACGGATTTTTAGAAATATTTTGGCGTTCCTAATATATAAATACGTGCCACTAATAACAATCGCTAATGACAAATCTAACCCATGGTTTAATAAATAGCCTAGATCGCTCATGAACAAAAAAAAAAACCCACGCATATCCACGAAGTGAATGCTGATGATGGGGAGAAGCAGTGTGCATCGGATCATGAATCGTGGCCTTCTACATTGTTCTGGTTAACAGCCTTTTATTTCGTTCTTGTTAACCTTTTGTTCTGTTACACGATTTGATTGCTGGGTGGTTAAATGTCTGTGGTTTTATGGTGTTGTGGCCTTTTATTTTGTTTGTTCTGGTTAACTGCCTTTTGATAACCTTTTTGTTGCTCACAGATGTTTCGGTTTGTTCACATGCACCTGCGCTACATCTGATGTAGACGCCGGACGGCGGTTTATGGACGGAGGGACATTGTGGGGTGTTAAGGTGCTTCGCCCCTAAAAGGTTATATGCTTCTGCTAAACGGTTGTCGTCTTTGTCGTGGTCTAAAGATGAAGACTGCCTAAAACCTTACTACCTTGCGATAACTGAAGCGAAACAAAAAATACTCTTCCGCTGACCTGTCTTCACTTTTGCACACTAACCCTAAAATGCCTTGAGGAGCAATTTCGCCTGACCATGGCAGCAACAGTGTCACGTTCATAATGTTCGTGACTTTGCATCAGATTGTCCTTCAACTCTCAATTCGTTTTTTTTTTGTGCTCGGTTTTTACTAATTGTAGTGATCCAAGAGAACTGGTTAGAGAAAGCGGAAAAGAAAGCCTAGAAGAGGAGAAGAAAGAGGCCAGGAAGAATGTAAATAAAATGGCTGAAAGCAAACTGCTTTCGTTGGAACTATATATGGCGCAGCCTTTGACAGGATCCAGAAGATGTGGCTGACCTTCTACCTCACACAGCGGGACGGCGAGCCGCTGATTGCAGGCTACCAGCTAGACGGTGACAACTTCGTTGCGGCGCCAGAAGAGATAAAAACACCTAGTCGAATCAAATCCATCGCCAACAGTGCCAAAGAGCCCATCAGCGACGTCATCGCCAGCGGTACTGTGGAGGTTCGTGTGCCTTTTTCGGAGTTCGAAGCCTGGGAAAAGCAAAACACCATTAAAGAGCAACTGCCGAGCCATTCTGATGCAATTACAGATACTTCAAGCTGGTCGAACGTGCTTTCCGAGTTCACGTGGTTGCAAAAGCGGCAACTACAGCACCAACAAGCACTCTTAACGGTTCTGGCATCAGACAGGACTCGTCACTTGACAGTAATCCCGGACATCTTTGACGGCAGTTGCGGTGTAGATTATTGGTTGAACGCGTTCGAGTGTGCACGTCAACACAATCATCGGTACACGGAATGCGACAAAATACGAAATATGAGAGCATTCCTTTTTGGAATGCCAAACAATGGTTTTACTTGCGTTTTGCCCAACATAAAGATTTATGGCAGACATGGAAGGACAGCTGTCTCAGTGCCTTCAGAAAGAACGCAGTAGAATGTTGGAACCAAACCATCAATTATGAACAAAACAGTGAGAACCTAGTCGACTATTTCTTCGTAAAACAACAATAGCTGTATGACGCTGATCCTAACCTTCCAGAATCATGCATAGTGTCACTTATAATACAGGGGATGAAGAAAGGAAGTAGAATGCAAATGGAACTCAAGGCACCTGTAACATCTGAGGAGCTGCTTCATGGTTTGAAGTACATTAGTTCTCACTCTACAGCTGCGATCGGGTTGAAAGATCCACCACGACAACCAAACGAAGCAGGATCCTCTAGAAGAGGTGTCTTACCGTACACGAATAATTGAGTAACAGACCAGCCGTCACATCAATTTCATGAGACTGATGCATCACTTGGAAAATCGTCGCATAATTGTTTGCAGGGGCATGTATTGGAGCGAGAGACCGTTTTTATTGTAAGCCCAAACATCCTCTTCGCTGCGATGGTTGTCAATTGTTCCAACGTATCAGCGCTGATCGACACAGGTGCTTCAGTGAGCCTGATTAACGAGAAGAAGGTACTTAAAGATGACATCTGTCCAGGAAAACAACTCAGGGTGTGTAGATATGACGGAACTTGCAGGGAGTTCACGAAATGGACCGAGTCAGAAGTTCGCTTCAGAGGCCGGGTCGTGCTGGCGAAAAGCCTTGTAATGTCGGGTGTCAAGTTTGGTTTTCTTCTGTCCCGACCCGACATGAAACGTCTGACAATAAACATACTGTGGAACGACGTCATAAGAACTGACAAAGTCAAAAGTTGCTCCCATATTCGAGGAGCGCATCCTAAAATTGTAAAATGCGCCGAGGAAGTCGCGTCGAAGTACGCGTAACTCATTTCGGTTGGCACTTATCCCACAGCTACCACTGCAATCGAAGTTCCCTTCGAACTACGCGACAAAAACGTTGTAAGAAAAAAAGCCAATAGGTATGCCAGTGAGCCACGTGAAGAATACTTGGTTAAGACAGGAGCTTCAAAGCATGCTAGACGCGGGCATTATTCCACCATCCACGTCTTCGTTTGCATCACCAATTACTATCGTGCCTAAAGAAGATGGATCGTTCCGGTTTTGCACGGATTACAGACTCATAAACCGGCAGACAGATCTGTTTCCTTTCTCAACGCCAAGAATCGATGAGATAATTGATGAGACCGGCGGCTGTGAATGGTTCTCCAGAATAGACTTGTGTAAAGGATATTGGCAGGTACCTCTGAAAGACACAAAGAAGTTTACAGCGTTCGTTACACCATTTGATATGTACGAATACAACAGGCTCCTGTTTGGGTGGAAGGATTCCGGTGCATTTTTCCAGAAAATGAACTCTGTACTGAAAGATTTTATTGGGAAGTTTTGTAATGTGTACGTTGACGACATCTTAGTTTATTCAAGGACTAGAGACGACCATGCGATCCACCTGATGGCAGTGCTGCAAGCGCTCAGTGATGCACAACTAAAAATTAATGGAAAGAAGAGTGAGTTCTTTTGCCGGAGTTTAGTATTTCTCGGCAGGCGCTTTGACGGCAAGACAAAGAGTACCAAGGAAGAAAGTGTGCAGCGAATCAGGTCTCTTGCGAAGCCCTATGAGGTTCATGCCCTTGGTGTGTTTTTAGGTCTTGCAGCACACTTCGGAGCATTTATAAAAGACTACGCTAAGAAGACGAAGTGTCTCACCACCTTAACCCAGAAAGGCGTCCTGGTTCATGTGGTCTGACGAATGTGAACGAGCCTATTTGGAACTGGTTACCATCATTTATTCCGACCCTGTGCTAACTCTTCCGGATTTCACATTACTCTTCGAGCTCTACACCGATGCTTCACACAACGGAACTGGAGCTGTTCTTTACCAAAGAGATGACAAGGAGCCAGCGTCCAGACAACTGCAAGTAATCGGTTATTTTTCGTACATGTTTACGAAAGCCCAAGTTAATTACTGCACCACAGAAAAAGAAGCACTAGCAGTTGTCATGGCCTTGAAATACTTCAGGACATACTTGGAAGGCAGATGTTTTAAATTGTTCACCGACAACCAGGCCTTGACTTATCTGCTTCATCTAGCACAGCCAAAGGGGAGAATTGCACGATGGACAAGCGAGATCCAACAGTACACCTTCGAGGTAGCTCATCGCCCTGGAAAAAATCACCAGGATGCTGATGTCTTGCCCAGACTACATATACCACAAGAAACGGAAGCTGAACACATCAACTTTATAAGGCTGTGGGAAGGTAAAGGAAAATTGACATTTAAGAACGAGAAGGTACGCGTGCCGGCGACAGAAGTGCAAGCTATTCTGAGGCTGTACCATAACAGTCCAGAATCTGGAGGACATGACGGATTTTGGAGGACGTACAGAAAGCTCACTGCAAGATTCACCAGGATGAACATGAAAGCGGATGTCGCTAATTATATTAAGACATGCCACGAATGCCAGGTCTTGAAAGCAAAGTTTAGGCCACGAGGAAATAAAATGGTAATGCCGGTGTACTCGGAAATACCTTTTGAAGTACTTCACCTCGACTTTGCGGAAGTCAAGAAGAAAGGCGATGGCGTGCGAAAAAAGCAAGCGTTTTTGGTTGCCGTGGAGGAGTGCACACTATGTTGCTGCTAAGACCGGCCGCGAAGATGCGAATTCGGTGATCTCACTTCTGGAGCGGAATGTGTTCAAGGATGTCAAAGTTATAGTTGCCGACAATGGACCAGCTTTTCGAAGTCTTAAGCTTCGGCAATGGGCAGAAGAAAGAGGCATTAAATTGCGTTTGCCAGCACCATACAACCCTGACGCTAATTCTCTTGCAGAGAGGGTGAGTAGGGACCTGAAGATTACGAGTGAAAAAACAGCGCTAAAAAGACGGGACAAGAAAGGACACGGGACCACGGCGCTGTGGTCTCGTGTCCTTTCTAGTCCCGTCTTTTTAGCGCTGTTTTTGCACTCGTAATCATGAACCAACCAGCCCAAATGCGTCCCTTACTGCAGACCTGAATATGTTTCTGCCTTCATACCCAGACTTCAAAGGCGGGAGCAAATGCGCTCTGGAGGCGGCTGTACCCCATCACAATGGCTCTTATACTGCAGGACTTGGATGCAGCCCCAACTTTGCGGCTTTCGGAAAATCAAGCTGGTTGCCTGCTGATCAAGAGCTTGGTTTGATTGACAAGATCGTTCTCAAGGAAAAACCTATGGCGGAAAAACAGAAACAACGATATCGCCATACAATCAAAAGGAACTTCGATAAGCGTCATCGATCAGAGATACCTGATGTGCAGCCTGGAAGCATGATTGTTGTGCGCAAAGTTCTCGACTCGAAGTGTCGTTCACGGGTCCCTACTTCGTCAAGAAGATCGCGAAACAACAAGGCATACTGAAGACATTACATTACCAGGGACCTCGCGGCAAGATCGAAGAGGCGTCTCTCTCAAATATACTTCCATACCATCTCCGGACAGATGGAAACAGGAGCCTGGGAGGATGTAGTGATCCAACAGAATTGGTTGGAGAAAGCGGAAAAGAAGAGCCTAGAAGAGGAGGAAACAAGCCAGGAAGAATGTAAATAAAATGGCTGAAAACAAACTGCTTTCGTTGGAACTTTATACTAACGAAGAGCTTCCTTGTGTTCCCTGTGTCTCTGACCTTGAGCATTGCTTTATGTGTGCGATAAGTATTAGTGTTGAAGGCATATCTAAACTTATACACGATCTAAAAGTGTCTACATTTTGTGGAATTGACAATATTCATTCTGAGATACTAAAAAACACGTTCCCTATGTCCAGTCAGACTTTATACTTCATTTTTCAGCGTTCATTCACTACTGGTCTATTCCCTCTGAGTGGAAGGTAGCCAAGGTAATTCCGGTATTTATAGATGGTAACCGACACTCCCGCGGTAATTACCGCCCCATTTCGCTAACATGCATCTGTTGCAAGCTTCTCGAGCACATCATTGCCTCCCAGATATACAACCATCTTGAGTCAAATAAGTTTTCGAAATAAACATCGTTTCCGGAAAGCGTTATCTTGTGATACATTGGAATTTACGTCTGCTTTACATAAGGGCATGAATAATAACAAAATCATTGACTGCATCTTTCTCGACTACGCGTAAGCCTTTGACCGAGTTGCTCACTTTCGCCTAATAGCTAAACTAAGTGCACTCAGGATTGACTCCTTGGCTTTTTAATTTCTGATCTTATCGGAAGCATTCTACATTTGTGAATAACTTTAGCTCCTCCACGTCATTTGTTACGTCAGGTGTACCTCCGAGTAGTGTATCAGGCCATCTTCTTTTCCTGGTTTACAAAGTCCAGTCACATTAATGTGACCACCACGTACTTTCGACGACGTTAAAGGGGACCCTAAACAACCAGTGAAAGTATTCTTTCCCGGCGTTTCTCGTACAATTCATGACGTCAGCAGTTTGTTCACGTGACGTCAGGATGAAATAAGCTCTCGATTGGTTGATATACGAGAGATATCTGTTGTGAATTGTAATAATAATATCTGGCGTTTATCGCTCCAAAACGACGATATGATTATGAGAGAAGCCGTAATGGAGGGCTCCGGAGATTTCAACCACCTGAGGTTCTTTAACATGCACCTAAATCTAAGCACACGGGCCTCAAGCATTTTCGCTCCCATCGAAAATGCGGCCGCCGCGGCCGGGAGTCGGTCCCGCGACCTGCAGGTCAGCAGTCGAGCTGGTCGAGCACCATAACCACAAGACCACTGTGGCGGGTTGTTGTGAATTGTCGCCTACACTGATTTGCCATGCACTCGTCACGTACACGTTCTCCTTTGTCTCGCATGTCTATCGTGCGCGATAAACTGATTTCACTTCGTTTTCTGCGTTGGCGACTGCGCAAGCGGATATGGCAGCGTGTAGTAGAAAAGCGCGAAATCCTGTTAATACTTAGTGCTGACATTCCACGAGTTTTATAAGTGGCGAGGACGAAATAGCGCTTGTAGGAAGGGTAGTGAAGGCGAGAAAAAAACTGGTGTCTCGCCTTTCAACCCGGTCTGGTTTAGGGGCCCTTTAAATAACCACTCACAGAAGGCAGGTGGCAGCACAGTGCAGTTGAGTCTATAAAAATGGCTCCGAAAAACATTGCAATTGTTGGCGTAATGCAGGAACGGAGCGTTTTATCCAACGTCCAAAGGGGGGCACGGTCATTGGCTTTCGGGCGAAGGGTGGGGGGCATTTCCCAAACGGCGAAGTTTGTGAACTGATCGCGTGCCGCTGTGGTAAAAGTGTACCGTGCATGGCAAAATGGGACTATCCAAAATGAGCGACGTGGCAAATGTGGTGCAGCACGGGCCATAGATGACGGAGGTCAAAGACAGCTGCAGAGATGCGTTCGGGCGAATAGACGTGCTACCGTTGAGAAACTGACGGCCCAGATGAACCAAGGGGCTACCAACAGTGTTTCCCAAAATACTGTTCAGCGAACGTTGCTGCGTCTGGGCCTCCGGAACAGACCCTGGTTCATGCACCTATGCTGTCTGCTGTTCATCGGCAACAAAGGCTGGAATTACACGCCAGTAGCGCAACTGGACGTCCACTGAGTGGCGACAGGTGGCGTTTCTCGATGAATCACACGTTTTATGCTCCACCGGACAGGTGGACGTTGGCGTATACGGCGTGAAACCTCTGAAAGCAAACACCCTGCAATCACTGTCCGAAGGGTCCAGGCGGGCGCGCTGGAGCGCACTCTAGCGCAGCTGGCCACGGCACTGGATTCGGCATGGCTGGACATCCCAGTGAACACCTTCAGGAACCTAACTGACTCTCTTCCTGCACGTCTCGCAGCAGTCGGCACTGCGAAAGGGGGCTATTCGCAACTTTCACGGCCTATAGACCAGAGCACGCCTATCTCGCACCCAGGCGCCTAGGCTCTCGGCGGCATACTCTCACACCCAGACGCCATGTTTGTTTTTAACTGCCAAGGCGTGTATCTCTTACATGCAAGCGGCGTGTCTGGGACCTTAAAATGCGAGAAAGAGCGTATTCACGCCGCTCCCGCTACAAGAAGTCGTCTTGGCACCACTGCGCCGTCTTTGGATGCGAAAGGAATCAGCGCAAGAGAAAGATATTAGTCAGCACTGTCTGTGCGGATTGCAACACGACGCCAGAATCATGCCGGTGCAGTGTTTTCAGATTGCACAGATTTTCATCCGCAACAAAAAACGCCGAGCTCCGCTGCTAGTCGATAACTACAATCAACAGGAAAAGCTATACGAGCCCAGTAAAAGTGTACGAGGAAATACACTTACTGCGTGTATTCAAGGGTGACGCCAGCTATTTCTCTTTACAGCAATAATTTACGTGCAGTATGCCTGTAGCATGCCGCACCAAATCATTGCCGTACTCTTTCGCAGGCCAATAATAGGAGATATTAGGACTCACGCGTGCACATAACTGTGCACGTTTAGTACAAATGTAACGGCGTACTATCGCGATGCTAAAAAACGTGAACAGCGGGAAACGTGGCTTTAGACTCAGTCGAACTGCGACATGCATTGACTGTCGCTAGGCCCATCTGTGATTTCAGGCGGCGTCACCGCAGCACTATAAAAACTTGCTCTGGCTGGCACTTTCGCACGGCGCGTGTGTTCCGGGTGCCAGCAGTGACTCGCAAATGATAAACACATGCGGTGCATGAGCGGAAGCCGGAGCGGGATTATAGCGCTACGGTGACGCCGGCTAAAAGCACAAGTTTTGCCTACCGATAGTCAAGGCATGTCGCAGTTCGACTGAGTCGAAGAAGGCCACGCTTTCCGCTGTTCAAGTTTCTTTCCATCGCGATAATACGTACCTGATAAAGTTGCTTCCGCAGTCTGCAATGCACGTGCTCTAGACATTCCGCACTGTCTAGGAAGGTATTCTCGACGTTAAACAAGAAAACAGCATACATTTCCAGGAGAAGAAAAGCGCGGAACATGCTTACAGCCGGACTCGGGTTGGGAAGTTTTGCGTTTGAATTGCGGAGCGTCTGCTAGCCGGCAGTTCAGGGTGTTGCTTCGCCGCGCTTGCGACAGATGGCGCGATGTGCTGCATAAATATGACGGCACACAATGAACTCGCTGTGTTCTGGTGTATAGGCGGCGCAACTGTACATCGAACATGGCGGTCGTTGAGATTATCAAGCCGCGACAGACGGTTTAGGAACGTACAGGTTTTGCGCAGGGTGCGGTTCTTTGCGCTTCGGTTTCCTTCCGATTTATGTTTTTTTTTTAAACAGCGGCTCGGGAACATATTTTAATGAGTAAAGAAATGTCTGGTACGTGATCGCAACCACATTAGGAAGATAAATATGCGCAGAATTGCAAATAAGGCAAACACCTTTGTCGTGTTGCTAGCAGCGCTTAATCGTGTTTTGCAACGCTTGCTCTGCAATTAGTACAACATTATAATGGGGGGTCTCAGTCGATATTTCTCAGTATCATAAGAGACTTTATCGGAAAGGTGCTTTCCCTTGTTTTTGCTTGTATTGCATTTTGCCGCTTGGCTTGTTCAGCTCACTTAAAAGCATGAAGTGGAGTAAGGAGGCGAAAAAAAAAAAAAAAAATGTGTTGCCCTTCGTAACCGACGCACAAGAATCACCTGAGACATATGTCCGATCACCGGCAATGTCGATTTTCTTTTTGTGCTTTCTTGATTAAACAAAACAACAAACAGCGGAATACCACAAGAATTCGGCAAGCAGCGAATAAGTTCAGCGGCAAGACGCAATTTTTACGTTTAAGAAGTGACTTTCCTGTCATCATTCTACGTTTTCGGTGTTTGAGAAGTGCAAGAATCTACATGGTAGGGGACAGGGACAACAAAAACAGCGCCATCAGCAAGTAATACTCAACAAATTGTGCTGGAGATGTGAAGGTCACGGAGGCTCTTCACAGACGCTTCAGACGTGGAATGATGTAATGATGTGATCGACGTTTTGAAACTAGATTTTTCATTCTATCCTAGAGGTGGAACACATTCCTAATAAGTTCTGGTACTGCTTCAACAGCGAACGTATCAAGCGGAGGAACGGAGCGTGAGAATTGGGATACTAGGTGCAACCCTGAAAGTAGCTATACTCGGCCACAAAACGGGTGTTGCATACATTCATGGACCTCGGTTGCTTGCTATCTAAGTTTAAGCCGCTTAACCGCTGACGGCTTTTTAAGGCGCTAATCTGAAGGGGAGTCTTACGTTGCCTTCCGATGTTCGCTGTGGGCATCGAGGCCCACAATAAAAGCAGTTGCTTTTCCTTTTGCTTTATTACGCTCCGTTCAACTTGAGGAACCCAATCTGTCACGCTAATATCGCGACCGCAAACGATACAAAACAAGCGGAACCATTTGCTGTCTCAAGCAAGTCGAACATTTCAATAATCTCGAGAGAGCTTCCGACAGCCACCGCTCGGCGGCGCCACGGTACGTGAAAGTTGCGAATTCTGGCTCTTGACAGGTGGTCACATTAATGTGACTTAACTGTGGATATTATGATTTGCCGAGTAACATTTCTTCCCAGTATGACTAATATGACCGTTCACAGATGACTGCTTAGTCTATTGAACAATTAACTGTGAAGAAGAATACCTTCGCTTAATAAATCAGTGGTGCGACCATTGGCAAATGAGTGCATCTAAGTGCGGCGTCGTCTTCATCACCAGTAGGAAATCAGTTTTTAACTTTCCTTACGCAATCTGTTGTGCTGAAATTCCTCGTGCATCTACTTATTATTGCCTTGCTGCTTATCTTTGTTCTAATCTTGCCTGGTCTACTCACGTCAAAAAGGTATGTGCGAAAGCTAAAACAACTATGGGATTATTGCGCTCGCATCTGTATCATTCCCCATCTACCATTCAACAACAGGCTTATCAAACGTTTGTACGCCGAAAGCTGGAATACGTTTTCGTCGACCTATGGTCTCCTGATCACCTAATAGATAAACTGGAATCTGTCAAAAATCGTGCAGCCCGTTTCATAACTTCTAATTGTAATCGCGATTCTAGCACTATCCAAATTAAACGCGATATTTCAATTGCTAGCTTGGATTCCCGCAGCTCTGTTACCCTGCGCTGCATCTTTCATAAATACTACTATAATTCATGGATCAGTCCTCTCTCTAGAAGTTCCTTCACGTACATCCAGTCGACTTCATAATCATCTCAGTTTCAGGCGTATTTTCGGCCGCACACAGTCATTCAACAATTCTGCATTAAAGCGCGCCATCGCACTATGGAATAACCTTCCAGACGATATTGTTTCCCTAAAAGATCCTGCCAAATTTCGTGAGCAATTGCAAGTTTATATGTTCTCTTGACTTTGCGCAAGCATGTTTTTCCTTTTTTAACAGCGAACCTATTCTAGCTCCGCGTAAAATGTATGACCGTGCCCGAAAACCATTATTATCATGAACGGTGTTACAAAGCGTTTGCAAGGCTTTGTGTCAACCGTCCACAGAGGAGTCTTTCAGGCTTCTTGGACAATGGGGGAGCCCCCTCTCGCTGCGGAGAACGTGTTTGTCGCCTACACCTGCCGTCTTCCTACGAACCAGGCGCTCCAACCGGCATGTGCGGCAAACATGCAGCTATGTCCGCAAAGCCTCGCCTTTCAAGTACGTGAGTTGGTGGTAGAATGCGTGCGCGAAAAGATGCATCTTCTTCCGTTATCTCTTTCGGGATACCTGTGTTTGCGACGAACGGTCTGCATGTGTGGATTACTGTCATAGTTCGTCAACACTTGCCAGTTTTCAAGAATGGACTACTCCCCCCCTACCTTTCTCTCTTCTCTCGCAGCGGTTATTGAGAGAAGGTTAAGTGGACGCCCTATTGGAGGCGGTGACAATGTGCTTCAGAAGCCCCTTCAATTGGTCACTCGTACAGTGATTGGACATTTTCTGATGAAGGCATTTCCCTAACAAGGATATTAACTGCATATAACGAATTGGTCGGAGACGAATCTGTCGTCAGACGATTCTGTCCTCTTTCAAGATGTACATAAACTTCTGTCAAGTTTCTTCCTCAAGAGTAGCTTACTGCCTCGGCTCTCTGCTCCTGAGGGCCTGCGGTTCGACACTTCCACTCAGCACCACGCTACCCACTGGTCGGCTCCTGCAGCAGGTCAGTCGTAACAACGGGTATGTGCCACAGGATTCGGGCAAATCGCACTACTCATCGCTACGGCGTGGCCTGCAATAACACTGAGAACGAGTACAGAGCCAGAGAGACAAAGATAGGGGAAAGAAATTCCAAACAAAAAAACCGGCAGATGCCAACAAACTGTTGGAATCGATGCAATGCGAAGCAGCCAGCAAGGAGCAAATTCTGCTGTAAATAACATCCATGTCATGATGTATATGTTAGGGCCTGTTATGTTCGTCATACAGACACGTCGCGCAATACCCATTTTGGTGTATATCAAGCTAGCGAACTGGATTCAAACGCACCATGAGCGTTGCATGTAAGTGGCGTTGTAGATGACATGTGTGCCATGATTTTCATGTTACCACCTGCCACTTACTTTCGTCATGCAATCACGTCACGCAATACTAAATTTGGTGTATATCAAGCTAACGAAACGCCGCGAGCGTGCCATAAGCGTGGCATGCAAATCATGCTGCACATGACATGTCATGCTTTCCAGATAACCACCTGCCACTTATGTTCGGTATACAGTCACGTCACGCAATACCAAATTTGGTGCGCATCGAGCTAGCGAAACGGCCGCGAGCGTGCCACGAGCGTGGCATGCAAGTCATGTCGTTCATGACATGTCATGATTTCCATATGACTAGTTGTCATTTATGTTCGTCATATAGTCACGTCACGCAAATCCCAACTTGGTGTATATCAAGCTAGCGAAACGGCCGCGAGCGTGCCATGAGCGTGGCATGCAAGTCATGTTGCACATGACATGATTTCCATATTACCACTTGTCATTTATGCTTGTAATAGAATTGCGTCTCTCATAATCGTATTGTGGTTTTGGGACGTTAAACACCAGATATTATTATATTGTCACAGAGTTGCGTCACGCAATACCAAGCTAGCGAAACGGCCGTCAACACACCATGAGTATGGCATGTAAATGATGGTGTACATGAGATGCAAGTCGTCACTTTCATATTACCACTTGTTATTTATGTTGGTCATGCAGAAATCTCTCATCATACCAATTTTTGGATATATAAAGTTAAGGAAACAGCCGCAGGAGCACTGTGGCCATGGCGTGTAAATGATACTTTTCATGACAAGTTAGTCATGATTTTCATGATATGACCAGTCATTCATGTTTGTCATACAGTCATCTTATGCCAAACCAATTTTGCTACAAATCCCATTAACGATACCGCCAGGAGAGCACAAAGTAGTAGGCGGCTAGATAGATAGATAGATAGATAGATAGATAGATAGATAGATAGATAGATAGATAGATAGATACGCTCAAAGTCGCCGAAGTTCGCCAAGAAATGCTTCGGATTGTAAACAAATCCTTCGCGAGGCGGGATTCGAACCCCCCGTACCTCCGATCCGAAGGTGAGTGTCCTAACCACTCGGCTACCCGGGAACTTTTTTTTCTTTCACGGTACTTATTCAACTTATATATGGCAGCAATTGAATACGCACAGAGAACTAATACGTTCCTTCTTCTGCTATCGCGACACAATGACGAGTACACAACACTAAAGAATTTACCATCTCTAGAACGGATACATGAAGTAACGGCCTTTTTCGAAATATACTCTAGAATGGCGGTAAGGATAAACACCTCACTAACACAATACACAATTTTGGCTGAAACTCCATTTGCTCGTACACATCGCGTAATTGAGTTACCAGTCGAATGAACTGGGCTGTTCAGAAATTACAAGCTCGGCGTTTCTCTGCTACATGCGCATCTTCCACAGGCTATGCATTCCAATGAGGAGAAACATGTCGAATGGTACATCGTTGTAACTCGCTGGCAGCAGATATCGCACGGAATGTGAATTTAGCACAAAGTCTTTTTTAAGAGTTCGGTGGAGCACATCCCGAAATAAGATTGCATGTCTGCAGCTTATAAAACGATGTTAAATTGTTTCGGGCACATCACAAAGCGGACAATCAACAGACGACAGGAAAACAGAGGACAGGAACAGTGCCGTGTTTGTGTCTTCTCGTCTCCGTCCTGTTCCAGCGCTGTTTCTTCATTCAAAATCACTATGAACCAAGCAGCCCAATTCAAGAGGAAAATGTCTCTTGAACGGAGCCAAGTCTTCACAGGCAAGGTTTCAGAGTGCACTTTAAAAATGAACGTTTTTGTCGATGGTGCAGAGGCATTTTACGCACTCGATCTAGGGCACCGTGCCCTAGCAGACTAAAGTATTTCGTACAATAGAGTGGTGGCGGAAACAGCCTCGCTAATAAATCTCTGTAAAGATGTTTGCGTGACATATAGGGCAAATATTCATTTGAAAACCTAGCTGTTAAGAAACGAACAGAGAAATACACTTCACGCATAAATCGCCACAGACAAGGTCGTTGAGAAAAATCAGATGAAACTACTAGGTCAGGTAGCACATTTACGAGGTTTACCTTTAAGAAGGCTCGAACAATACGGTGTGTACTGTCGCGAAAAAAGAAGTAGCGAGATACAATTTGCCACACGTACAGATCTTTTAGACCTAGCCCACTGCACTAACTGGCCTGAGCAGATTGTCTCGTCTCATGGATTCATAGGTTGATGACCATATAAATGTTGCAAATTTGTGGTGAAAGCTCTGTATGCACGACCTTGCACAGTGCAGCACTTTTAATACATAGAAAAGTTTTGTAGCCAAAAACCTGTTGCAGGTTTCCGCTTTACCGAAAATTGAAAAGTTAGGTGGTCTAAAGGATTTAGCATAGCGCTCAAGACCAGCCACCCTCTAGTTCCAGAAGTGTGCACTTGACTTGTGTGCACTGAGTGGAACACCAAGATATTTTGTGCCACCATAGACTACTCAATACCGGTAAATTGATCAGGTGTAGATGCCCATGATCCAAACCACAGACCTGAACTCTTGGAATAGTTGATCTGTGCACCTGAGACGCTACAAAATTGCTCTACTATCTCGACAATTCTTTCTATGCTAAGTTTGTCAGTGCAGCAAAAGGCAATGTCATCTGCATACGCTAAAATTTTCACTTGAGTTTCTAGGAGTCTAAAGTCATGAATATTATGAGATTGAATAATATGCAAGCATATTGGTTCTAAGTAGAGAGAAAACAGGAGCGGCGACATAGGGCATCCCTGCTTTACAGAAGAGTGGATAGGTATAGGCTGAGAGAGATGACCGTTCACTATTAGGCGGGTAGAACAGTTAGTATAACAAAGTATCACTCCTTTTATCAAAGTTGAGCCTACATTAGCTCTCTCTAAAAGAGAAAACAGGAACGAGTGAGAAAGACGGTCAAATGCTTTTGCGAGGTCAACTTGAAGTAATGCAAGCTGGTCAAAAGAATTTGAGCAAAAATCGAGAATAGTACGATCGATGTGGATGTTTATAGAACGACCAGGAACGTTAGCAGAACATTGAATAAGCTTGTATAGTATAGTGTAGCAAATAAGGGTAGTGAGCGTGAGGAGAAGAGATGTGGAGGTGAGGAAGAGAGGAGCACAGAAAGAATGAGAAACAGAGGAGCACAGAATTAAAGAAAGAGCAAAAGGGGGAAGGAAACCCAGAAAGAAAGAGCGCGAGAGTCGAAAGAGGGAGAACGAAGTAGAGAGAAAGAAAAAAAAATGCCCCCCACCTCCCCGAAGGGAATCGTGAGGAAATGCGAATGCATTTCGCGCGCGCATTATATATACGTGCGAGCGAGCGGACGGGAGAGTGGGGCGCAGGGAGGAGAGAGAGCGAACGGCGAGAGAAGGAGCGGCGAAGCACTGCACCTACCCTCTGCTACACTCTCTCCACGCACGCGGAAGCTCCGCCGAGCTTCCGCGATGCGAGCGCCCTCACACACCAGAGCGCGCTCCTCCTCTCCACTCACTACCCGCTACTCCGCCCGCACCACCTACTCCGGTTGCTAGGGGCAAGGATAAGCGCGCGCGCCCGCAGCTGTTGCTATGGGAGAGGGAGTGAGAGCGGAGAGATAACACCTGCCGGCGCGCACACCTCCTCAACCTATCATCCTCCTCCTCCTCCGCGGACAACGCCGGACAACGGATGCCTGACATAGCCCGACTAAGAAATGCATTCGCATTTAAAAAATTGCTGCAGATCTACGAAGTGAATGCTGATGATGGGGCGAGGCAGTGTGCATCGGATATCGTGGCCTTCTATTTTGTTCTGGTTAGCAGCCTTTTATTTTGGTCTTGTTGATCTTTTGTTCTGTCATATGCTTTAATTGATGGGTTGTCAAATGATGATGTCTTTATGGTGTTGTGGCCTTTTATTTTGTTTGTTTTTTAAACCATATGCGCGCCATGTACGCTCAGTAGACGGTATTGCGCACAGATGTTACGCACCTGCGCTTCGACTAGGGACTACTGTGAGCCTCGACGACAACGGTTTTCGTGAGCGCCTAAGGAGCTTCGCCCCTAAAAGAATGAAAGAGCAAGCAATCATCGCGTCGTCTAGCGACCAGATACCACACCAACCGGCCAAGCCGCGCATGCACAGTAGCTGAGCCACGCCCACTGACGGAGACATCGCGCTTAACCTCCGCTCTATAGTGCATAGCGTGGCTGCGCCCGATCATGTGCAGAGAGTCATAGGGGCGTCCTGAAAAAGTGCGTGCTCCCGAGGAGAAAGCCACGCACCTCGAAGATCGACGTGTCCGTCGACGGGGAGTATGAGCGGCCACGGGCCCGTGCTTCGCTGTGCGAAGCTCTGCGCGACCTAGTAAAAGCTGCCCACATCTTTTCACGTTTTCTTTTACTACGTTGCTTATAGCTTTTGTTTTTCCCTTCCAGTGTACAAATATCGTTGTCTGTCCTTCGATGTAGTTCCTTTTATGCTTTATTTATTGTTATTTACATTAACAAAGAGCACAGCTAGTTGGTAAGTATTTGTAAGTAATTGTAAGTAAGTAAGTTTGTTGGCAAGTATTTGGTAAGTATAAGTTGTTGGTAAGCGTTTGTGGTGTCTTGACTTCTTTCTTGAGTCCATGCTAATACGCCCTCTCTTTTAGAATGAATTTATTGTCATTTTTCTGTAACACCCTACTCGATGGCCTTCTTGGGTCTGCAGGGTAAAGTGAATGAATGAATAAACAAAACAAATAGATAAACACCGAATGTTTCAATAAATAAAGCTTCAACGTTTCAAGAACATTGGTGCATACTAAAGAGTCGCGTATGCCTTACATGATCATATTGGGGGGCATATTGTACTTCTCTTTCCAAATAGTGAAAATGCTTACGTGTGGGTCACCAGAGCAGGCACAGCAGACACGGCAAGAGTGATGTTGCCGACGGCATACACGATGGATATGTAGAAGATTGTTCTGCAAGGGCAAGTTTACAAGCTGAGACGTCAACAAGCGCGCACTGTGCACCGTCTTACCTGAATTTTCCGAGATAAGAGTCAGCAATCATTGCCCCGAGCACCGGAGAAAAATAGCAGGCCATGACAAAGCCGTGGTACACAGACTTCGCAGTGTGCTCTTCGAACATCAACACGTTAATCAAGAATAGAGTAAGTATGGCTGAAAAGAAAGAAAAAGTCTAATTTACACAGCACATTTATACTTTTGAAATATTCGGCGGCGCAAACAGACTGCACATAATAGGACGAGCTACAACCTAGCCCTGACTGAAATTTCAGTTTATTAATGCGATGAAGAGCTCGTTTCGAAGAAATTCCTGTGTCAGCGAAGGCGGTTGCGAACAAAAAATCAACTTTGTCTATGATCGAACATTTTAGAAAGATGTTATTAAATAAATATTTATCTTCAGTACCAGTGGGAGTCGAACCAAGATCTTCAGCATGGCAAGCATCTGTCCTACCACAAAGCTATTTGAGTGCTTGAAGCTATTTCGATTAAAAAAAGTCACTGATTCGCCCCAAGGGCGAAGCAATGAATGCGATAGCAAGAAATTAGTTTGCCACACGAAGAACGACAAGCAGCTCGATACTTGCAGAGCGTTGCCGCAGCACAAAGGACGCTCGAAAAGGACGCATAGGTATACACAGGACAAGCGTGAACTAACAACTGTCGCAGTTGTTACGTATTTGTATTTGAGCAACGCGCTGCGAGTGTCCGCAGTGCAGAAGCCGACGCTGTTGTTGTTGTTGCCTCTGACATGGCTCATACCCACTCAGGGGGGATTGGCCAAGGATTGATTATATGATATGAATTTTCCACGCTGTTTGATACTTCATAGTGAACAGCGCAAAAAAACACGACACAAAGAAGAGACTGCACAACACGAGCGCTCGTGTTGTGCAGCGCTCGTGTTGTGCAGTCTCTTCTTTGTGTCGTGTTTTTTTGCGCTGTTCACTATGAACCCCAACCAACTAGCCCAACTCTCCCTTTTGCTGCTGTTTGATACTTCTTTTTCTTTTAAACTGTGGCACGTGGAATGACCCCTCTGCGTCTCCTGCCACGTGGTGGCGTCTGACGCCAGGTGTGCCCGGTGTTCTTTTCTTTCCTTCTACATCATGAGTGGTACAGAAGGGAGCCACTTTTTCGTGCGCATCTCAAGGGCAGTTTTCAATTAGAAAGAAACTGTAAAAGCTTTGCGTGATAGAAAACACGCTCAAGCTGTTCCGAGATCTGCGTACCGCGAGTGGCAAATGGTGCATATGAATAGGTCGCCGTTACACCGTTGGCACGAGCATGGCGTGTGGCTGTGTTGGCTAGCGCAGCAGTCTGCGGAGCGAGGGGTCGCTGGTTCGAATCCCCGGTCAGGTGGTCTGGAAATTTTTCTACTGATTTATTTTTCTTTATGCCTTTTTTATATATACACATACATATACATATCCGGGACATGACGGCGTCGACAGACGGCGAAAATCAGCCGAGAGTGTCCATATAATTGCTATCGCAATAAAACTATACGAGTGTCACGTAATGTAAAGAGTCCTTAACCCATGTAATATTTCGTGGCACAAGCGTATGATAGCACCAGTCGTCCAAACATGTGAATTGTGCGACGAGTGGGTGGTTTAAAGGCCCACCCATTACAAAGCGCTTAGGCATAATCTTCATCACCATTAGCAACAGCATCACCAAAGTGCGCAGCTGCGCGTATAGCCTTACGGACGTGCTGTGGCTACTTGACCTATTCGCAAAAGGATGAATTGTGGCGCTATGGGCAATCGTAACTGCACTTGCAATAGGCATTCCAGGATAGTTTCAAACGTCCAATGTTACGCGCACAGATGTTCCTTTCCTTGCGGCACGATTGAGGTGTGCAACAAGAACCGAACCCAGGATCGCCATTGCGAAGGCGATGGGGCCAGATTATGCTATCGCGTTGTACTCTTGAAGACGAAGCTAAAGCGTCCTCCAAGTTTTTAACTGAATAAATTATGGCAGCTTGGTACTACAGCGGTGCCAAGCCTGAAGGAAGCAGGGCGGCCTTCCTTGTTTCCCTCTCTCTTTCTCGCTCTTTGTTGTCTCTTTTTCTGTATGTTTCTCTTTCTTCCCTTTCTCCCTCTATTTCTATTTATTGCTTCCTTTTTCTCTCTCTCTGCTTATTTCTCTGTATTCAACCCTTCTTTTTCTGTCTTGCTCTCTGATTTTTCTACTCTTTTCTGTGTCTGTTTCTTTCTATCTCTTTGACTATACCATTCTATGTCTTTATTTCTTGCTAATTTTCTCTGTGTCTTCCTCTTTATTGCTATCTTTCTCTATCTCTCTACCAGGCACGGTGGTCTAGCGGTTTAGGTGCTCGACTGCTGACCCCCAGGCTGTGGGATGGAATCCCCGCCGCGGCGGCCGCATTTTCGATGGAGGCGAAAATATTAGAGGCCCGTGTACTCAGATTTAGGTGCACGTTGAAGGGCCCCAGGTGGTCAAAATTTGCGGAGCCATCCACTACGGCCTCTCATAATCATATCGCGGGTTTGGGACGTTAAACCCCAACAATTATTATTCTATCGCTCTTCCACGTGCTCTACTTCGCCTAGCAGAGCTTTCGTTTGAGGTTTTGAATTTGAATTTGAACTTTATTCAGACAGTCATTGTCTGGGATTGAGGGGGCTAAAGGCAGATGCGACTGCCTGACAAAGGCCCCCCCACCCATACATACATTGCTCAGGGTTCAAAGCCGCGGAACATGCACAAATACAGGTAACAAATAACGTCAAAACACAGGCTTACAGGCGATCATAACACACTAAGCAAAATAGTTATTCGGTACATACTAATAGTAATGCGTGACATGGAAATATTATGACAGCCCTGGTGATGATTAATGTTACAAAACAGTATAACAGTATAAACAAAATAAGAGGTATAACAAAACAGTATAAAACAAAATAAGGGGAAAAAAATCAAGAGACGGGAAATGCACAATATAAAGGGTGGATCAGGAGCTAGACAAAAGGTAATCTTTAATTTGTTTCCGGAGGCTGTATGTCGAACAGTTGTCCTGAATCATATTGGCTATTTCTCGATTATTATTTAGAAAATGTGGCATTAAATAGGCGAGTGTTTGCGTACCATATTTAGTTCGGAACATAGGCGTTCTGAGTCGATTTTGTCTTAGGTGATATTGTGAATGATCAGATAGCGATGATGAGGACAGGAATTGGGGGTCATGCAAACTTTGCCTATGTGTATGCATGGCAAGACTTAGTTTGAATAACTGATCTATTCTGAGTATATTAAGCTTGGAGAAGGATGGCGCTGTGTGGTCATTGCGCTTAAGATTTTCAATGCAGCGCACAGCTCTTTTTTGTAAAATTAATAATCTATCAAAATTTGTTTGAGTAGTGGTACCCCAGATTAGCAGACAGTATTGCAAATGAGAGTGAACGAGGGCGTAATATAGCTGCAGTTTCAACCATTTAGGCACCAATGAGTTAACATGATACAGTATTGAGATTGACCTGCACATATTTGCATGGATCTTGTTTACGTGAGGTGTCCAGCTCATATTCTCTTCAAAAATAACACCTAGAAATTTATAACTAGAGATCCGTTCGATAGCGCAGTTTTGAAATCTTATATCGGTATTATGATCGTCAGGCTTATTACGGCTTTTGAAAATGATATATTTAGTTTTTTTTAACATTAAGTTGAAGTTGGTTAAGATGCAACCAGTGGGACATTTCAGTTAGCCATCTATTAGCTACGTTTTGTAGTTCAAATAGATGTTTACCAGAAAAAAAAGTACTCGTGTCGTCTGCATAGAGAATTATGTCGGGAGTTCGCGGTATGTTCACAATATCGTTTATGTAAAGAATAAAGAATAAAGGTCCCAAAATAGAACCTTGCGGAACACCATATTTTATTGGTTGAGGTTGAGAACAGTAGCCATTTAGACTGGTGAATTGTGCCCTGTCAGATAAATAACTGCGTATCAAACTTAATACGACACCTCTAATACCGTAATAAGGGAGTTTGTGAAACAAAATGAAATGCTTTATGGAATCAAAAGCCTTTTTGAAGTCTAAAAATATTGGAAGAGTATATTGCTTATTATCAATGTTACTAAGTAATTTTTCTTTAATATCCAAGAGTGCCATTTCGGTTGATTTCTTTTCTCGGAAAGCAAATTGTTGCTTTGCAAGCATTTGATGGTCACCGAGAAACTTCATTAGTCGTGATTTTAATGTGTATTCTAAAACTTTGGAAAATAAAGGTAGCACAGAAATAGGCCGGTAGTTATTCAAGTCGTCGTGAGAGCCACCTTTGTGGATGACTACCACCCTAGCCATCTTCATGCCATCAGGAAACTGCCGCAGTGGGGCTTGCCTATGGAGGATACCCGCCTGAGAGTTTTTGTTCGAGTTGGACACCGGCTTAAACATGTCCACTGTTAGAAATATAACTGGGCACTGCATGATGCACTTCAGCAAGAATACAATGCCCTAAAGCATGGGCTGTCAAGCATGTTGGTCCCAGGGAACCCTGCTACGCTCCATGAAGTGCCAAGGACTTTCGTGCGAGCATTTTTCATTTGGTTCGCGCTACATTCACGGGAAATACATTCAAAAGCAAGAGTATATAAAAAGTTTATTCACTAACATGCACCTGAACGCACTTTCCTTGCACCAACAAATCGATGCGAGGCTGAGTAACACTCAGTCAGGGCCAGCCGCAAATTGGCCGCCGCTGGATTGAGCCGATTCCTGGGCTTAATTTTCAGATAGGCTAGTATCGAGAATGCCTGCTCCCAAGCATACGTTGTTGCAACTGAGCATGTCCACTGCCTTACATTCGCCCCCCCCCCCCCCCAAGAGCAAGCACAGTCAAAACACAACGCACATGTTCCCAGCCTCCCTGCCCCCCCTAAAGGAATTCACTTGTCCTGGGTGAAATGTGGACTCAGTCCACATTTCAACAGTGCAGCGACGTCAGCGTGATTGTCGCGCTATCTTTTTGCCAACTCAGCATTGCGCCTCCCACACGCGTGTTCGTGGGCGTTCTTCCACTTTCGGGCATGTTCTTTTGTTCCACCCGCAGCATGGAAATTTCCACTCTCGAAGGCAACAAGGGTGCACACGCTACACTCTCGTGCAGCACGTTTCGCTTCTATCAAATATTGCGGATAAATAAGAAAGGGAAAATAGACAACCACCCGTTTGTAGCACGAAGCCACAAGGAAATCCATACGGATTTCTCAGAAAGAAAGCTTAGTTGCCGAAAAATTCGTCCTGGTCCGGGGTTCGAACCCGGGACCAACGCCTTTCTTTCCGGGGCGTTCTGCTCTGCCAATTGAGCTAACTAGGAAGCTAGCAATTGGCAGCGCGAGGGCGAATTCATCGACAACTCGAAGCACATGGACACAAGTATTGCAAATGAGTTCTGCGGAATTCCGCAAGGTGGCGGAAGGGTTAAGAAAGGGAAAATAGACAACCACCCGTTTGTAGCACGAAGCCGGACCAGGACGAATTTTTCGGCAACTAAGAAGCTTTCTTTCTGAGAAATCCGTATGGATTTCCTTGTGGCTTCGTGCTACAAACGGGTGGTTGTCTATTTTCCCTTTCTTAACCCTTCCGCCACCTTGCGGAATTCCGCAGAACTCATTTGCATTGCGGATAAATATACGGACAGGTTGTCACCAGGGGCGCTCGCATCATTGCGGCAACGCGGCTGTGAGTGGTACGTCGTGAGCGCGGTGAAATTGAATGCGAGACATCGCAGCCACGTGATGATATAACTTTTATTTCTTCGTGCGTGCATGCACAGCTTGCGCGATAAAGCTGATAGATAAATCATGCCGCTCGCTGGCGTTGCGGCCTGAACACTGCTCCTTGGAAAGCGCAAACGCGGTGGGTGTACCCGATCTTCGCCGCGGGCGTCTGTCAATCAAACTGATTGACGCGTGAACTCGGGTACAAACTCGTTGATTCTGAGAAGGCCCCAGTTCAACTCGTGACTGTCACGGTGCCGGTGTGACTGTCAAAGGCTCCATGCGGTGGACGCTACGCAGCAGCTTCTTTCCATATAAAATAACTTGGTCAGCCTACTTGTGCAAGGGTGGAGCCATAGAGGAGCTTGTGATCACCTAGCTTCTTCCAGCGTTTTAAGTCGGTCGTCTGCTCGGTATACGCTTCGAAGTAAAGAACGCATCAGCTCCGTCTTAATATTGATTATACTAATTAGGCAGGACTTAATTACCGAAATATTGAACAGTTTTGTCTTGACTGGTAAGGTTTTAATTAAAATGACAATAATTACCTCGGGTGCAATTAGCATGATCTTGATTAGTATGCAGCTAATTAACATAAACCTAATTCGCATGATCTTGATTAGCATCATATTATTAAGGTCTAATTAGGATGACTTGACTTAGCATGCTTATAATTAACGTCGCGTTAATTAGCCCCGTATTGTTAGCACGGTCATAGCTTTACATGGCTTCATTAGCATAGTCTTAGTAAGGTATGGCTTCATTAGCTCTATCTTAGCATGCCTTGGCTTAATTAGCTTGTTCATAGCATCTCTTGACTTATTTAGCTAGGTGTACCGCCCAGCCACTTAGCTAATCAGCGGGGCGCGCACGTCCTCGGGCAGCGAGCACACCATGAAGGGATGAAGAGGGCGCGCGCCAGTCGACCAACCCGCAAGAATGCGCAGGCTGACCATGATGATTGTACACGTGGCCTCGGGTTTAGCTACGGTCGCGATATTGTAAGGTGCTCGGCCGGAACTAATCTCAGAGGCCACCGTGCCAATTATTCTAAAGAATACTTAGTACAGACATTAAAAGCTTCAAAACGAATTTAAACAGCCCCTGCCTTCAAAAAATATCATCAGTAAACCTTTCTGGCACTTTTATTGCATGGGTGCACTTCTGCACTCAGTGGAACGACAAACAAATGAAAGAAGGTGCCCCTGGTTTGAAAACACCGCCCAATTTTGTCGACCGTCCTTGACGTGACGCCGCGTTCCATCGTAACCAATGGAACGCAGCGCGCGCTGGAGGGTGGATCTGACCTTTTCGTACTGTGCTCGTTCAAAACAGGGTGTCGCCAGAGCTCGGAAAGATCCCGAGTTTCGCCAAGCTCGGGCCATCCTGCATAGCGCCCCTGTGTGCTAGCTCCGGTTCCGTACGATAGGCCAAAGAGCGGTGCCTAGTGCTCGTGCGTGGTCGTACTACGCTGAGCCGCACTTGCCGGAGGCCCACACGTACGAGATTTGCCCTAACTCTTGTGACCAGGCCCAGTAGTCATCGCGAGAGTGCGCAGCATAGCAGCGAGGGACCAGTTCCCGAGTGGCGTGTCAACGCTCGCCATTGCCAGCAGCGACGTGCTCGCGGTCCCCCCCTTTTGGTGTACCGTCCGCGTGCGGGAGCCCTTTGCTCCCCGCGTACCGGGAGCGGACGTTGTACTGTGTTTTGGGGAGCCGCCAAAGGCGGCTCCCCAAAACACTGTATTTTTGCCGCGTCGAACATCGAACACTGTATTTATACACATATACACATCGAACACTGTATTTACACATCGAACACAGTATTACACAGTATATACACATCGAACACTGTATTTTTGCCGCGCGGCGCTAAGCGCTTCGCTAGTTGAGCGCGCGCGGAGCGGGGCGCTATACGTGAGCAGGCGACGGTATACGCGGCTCTGTGGCTCGCTAAGCCCGAATCCGCGGTAGTCTCGACTACGGTGAGTAGCGAGGTTACCAGAAAGTTGAGTCTTCATCCCCTTTAATTGCTTTTAATTTAAGTCTCAAATGCAATATCACAGCTGAAACATACTTGTTCCCTATGCCTTCCTTAGCTTCAATATCTGTTGGTCTTATTAGGCTGTGTCTCACAAGAGAAACGAGCCCGCAGTCAACGCCCTTCATTCGCTCTGTCATTTTAAAGGTTCCGCAACCACGAAGTGGATTTATAATGCAGCTTATAAAAGCGCTGCAACCCTTCTGTTAGGGGTACGCATCGAAGCTATTTTTACCAGAAGCAAGTGCGTGCTCAGAAAGGGTACCCTGGGCAGCTGGAATCCGCACAGTAAACAGGACTGAAAATGGCGAGACGGCTCAGCGCTCCCGCCGGAGGAAACAATGGGGCGGGGGGCCTCGGCGTCGAGTGGTTACGCTGCTGTAGTACAACGCAGAAATTTGTGAGAAATCGGTGGAGGCGAGACAGTGCAGCGTGCTCCCTGAAAAATCTAAAGTAGCGCCAACTTCGTCTCTTTGCCTCCTCTCCCAGCAGCTACAGCAGCGCCTCTAGCGTGTCCTGCAGGAAAGTACGGATTTTAGCCGCCGTAGTAAAAACAGCGTCTTCCTCATGTTGCACCTGTGTTTGCTACCACTAACACAGCAGGTCGGTATACCGAAGCATCCAGAACCACCGTACGAACAGACTCGGGCGTGGTCGTCCACGCACCGCACACCGATCAGGTCAACGTTTATAGATACTTTTTCAGTTTCCGAACTCCCCGCTTCGCGTACGGGGAGCGGGCGCCCGGCTGCAGTTCCCGCCATTGCGGCGCTGCAGTCCAACTTTGCGCCAGGCAAACGACAGTCGTCTGCTACAGCTAGGCGCGGTGTGCAGCGTTTACACGACTATTTCAGGTTAGGAAAGAGCCCTGCAACGCAACTTCTTGTTTTAGGCATGCCGAGTTTAACTTTGGGCCTAGATACGTGAGCTACGTCTTTCAGGGACCTCGGTAAAAACAATAGCTCGTGTAAGCGAGGAGCTAAGTGTGCACTTGTCGTACAAATAGCCGTTTCGCCGCCCTGTAATTTCTTGTTTCAGATACTAGAAGCAAAATTTGGAGCTCATTTGTATGAGCTACGTCTCAACGAAGCCTCCATAAAAGTTGCGACTCATTAGTTTTATGCTGTTATTAATTAACAGCATAAGGCTTAGCAGGGAGCAGCGTGAGGCTTAGCAGGGATCATCGACACTCTGCACATTAACTTTGCGGAGCGATAAGCACCTCAGTGCGCCGTGCCCTATAGAAAGTTGAAACTGAGTCTTTGCTGAAAGGTACGACCCTCGTTGAAAATCTGACTGAAACGACGTTATTTCTTTGTTCAGGTGACATAAACCAGCATAGGCGTGCGCACGATAGGGGCACAGGGGGGCGGCCGACTCCCCCCTAGTCACCTAAGAAGGGGGGGGACGCAAATTGTGCCCCATACATTGACTTAATAGGGAAGGGGGCGCTGCGACGAACCTTCGCCCCCCCCCCCCTCGCCCCGAAGGGGAACCCTGCGCACGCCTATGTAAACCAGTGCACTTTCTTCTGTTCAAGTATTCAGATTTCTCGTTGTTTGTCAGTGGATAAAAATTAGGATCATTCAAACAAAAAAATGCAAATTTTGTGAAAAGAAATAAGAAAACATCGATATATTGACACGAGAACTTTGCCACGATCACACACTAGTTCACAACTATATTTCGTTTAACTTATGAAAAGAAAAAACGTATCTTTACTACAGCACACTTGCCACGAGCATTCGAATTTCACACAAGTATGGCCTTTTTTCTTTCTCTCTGTGCTTTGATGGCACTGTCATTGTATTGGCACGTTTGTCTTGCAAAGAAATGCAGGCTTCATTTCTTTGCAACATGCACGACAGCCTTTACGTCATTGAGTCACCGCAGTGGTGTATCAAAAGGTAACTTTTTCAGCAATTTTTCGTTCGCCGAAACCACGTAAATCTTCGCGGATGACAGTGCTCTTGAGGATGCAGTAGATATCTTCTTTGAAGTTTGTCGTATAGAAGGCGATTACCAGAGGTTTTCCCGGCCGGCTCTTCAGGAACCACCGAACTCCAGTAGCGGAGAAGCTGAAGTGAAGCACTTTTTTCCACTTGCTCAGAAAAACTGAAGTCCTCCAAAAGAGCGGGTACCTGTTCCGGGGATTCTTCTGGCAGATCGCACAGTATGTTGAGGTACATGTACCCTTTTCTTTGGCGACCTTCGTCTAATGCGGCTGCACTGGGAGGTTCGGGAATAAACAAGGAACTGCATCGCTCCTCAATGCACCTCGGCAGATTTCGACGACTTCTCTATTTATGACATGCTTATATGCCTTCAGAAAGTCGTTTTCTTGAAAGTGAACATCGTACACCTTGCACGTCTTTCGCAAAGTTTTGTCCGCGAGTGGAATGGATATTTCCCACCTCTCCAGTAACAGCGGATAGGACGGCGGAGAGAAGAAGTGGCGTTTCCCTGCGTTTTTTCTATAACCACTGGTGCGCGCGGGCACAAAACATGTCGGCATGATGTCCCGAAGGCCTAAGGCATGACCCACAGGATAGAAGCAGCAGTAGAATTTACTTTGGGAGACGTCCACACGTAAACACGTGCTCGGCGCGTCCACACGTGCACTGCTTAGATCGTGCCCGCGTTGTCAACAATCAGAGAGTCCTACGTAGTAGACGTCGGATTATCTTCAGAAGACCGTGGAAGCATACCACGTGCACAGAGAGCGAAGAGGCATACACACATAAAAAAAAGAACGGTGCTGCCGAACACCAACAAGGAAAGCACACACCTACGGCGGCAGTGAAGCCAGCGGAGAGACCGTTTACTTGGCGCAAAGTTAGACTGCAGCGCCCTCCCACTCCCTAGGAGCAAAGCGCGCCCGCCTCGAAAGGAGGAGTTCGGAAACCGAAAAAGTATCTGTAAACGTTGGATCAGGTTAGCCACTCTAATAAGGTAAACAAACCAGGCGCGGACGAACAAAATGGCGCTCGCACGATTTTCTAAAAAGTCAGTGTGGCGCTATTAAAGGAGTACTGACACGAATTTTAAGAATTTTCGGATTGTTGCTCTAAATGAAAGTACTGGTGTCGAGAAACCTATAAAGAGTGTCGTAGTGCATGGGAATGCATTGGATATATTTTAATACCGGTACCATCAAACAGCAATTTCGGTATCGAGGGGGCGGCTTCTCAGTGACGTATCAGCGCAGTGTGACGTCACGGGAAAACAGCAACTGGCGTCGTACTAACGGAAAATCTGTCATCTGCTCGTTGTGCACATAAACAACGATGAATTAATTGCCGTCCAGTGATTCTGACAGTGATTTCTGCGATTTAGGCTGCATGACGGACGCAGAGCTCACGAACTCAGAACTGACTTGACTCGTCGGGATAATGTCCATTGCAGTGGAGCTGGCTTGCAGATGCTCAGCGACGAAAACTTTAAAATCAAAATAAAATATTTTGTACGTGTTGTCCGACTCCGCTGTGTGGAGAGGGTTGACACTGCATAGCAAGGAAAGGAAAAATGTCCCTTTTGCAATGTTCCAAAATCGTGTCAGTACTCCTTTAAAAAAAAATGGCGATTTCATAGGGTCGCCGAGTTTGCAGTGGCGCTGCTATCAGGAGTGAGCTTTGTACCGTACATTTTTACACTGTCGGACACCATGAACATACGCCGCTTGCTTCTGTAAGCGTTACATTGTCGTATTTTTTGCTATTTTTCATACTATTTATTTCGCAGACTTTTCCTACTGCATCATTCAGAACTGCAGCGCCCTGGGGTGCTCTAGCAGAAGAATTGCACAAGCCCCTCTTTCCTGCCAATAGCCATGTTCCGCGAGCTTCGCAGCTCAACTAACTTCATTTCTAATCTACAGTGCGCACGGGAGAGGAGCTGCCTGTACACTGGCACGAATAGCGCTACTTTAGTTATTTTTTGGGACTTTAGCGTGCTCAAGCAGGAGGGAGGTGATGACAACAGCAGCGTGAACAGAGACAACGAAATGCAAGAGAATCGACATTTGGGCTAGTTGGTTGATATGCATGGTATAGCTGTTATTAAGTTATTATATAGCTGTTATTATAAAACACAGCAAAAGGTTTGTGGACTGCGCCATGGGCATCGTTTACATGCTCCCGTTTAGCTGTGGTAAAGTATACATTGGCCAGTCGGGACGCTGCATCAATGTTCGTCTTAGAGAGCACGATTCATCTTTGAAATCTTCAGGAGCATCGCATCTCGCGGCGCATTGCAGGGAGTGCGGCTGCTATCCTGTTTTTCATGACACTGAAATTGTTTTTCGTAGTCACAATCAACTAACTCGTGAGATGACTGAAGCATTTCATATAAGAAAAAGAGGCGATCAGTGCGTGAGCCAACCTTCGGTGTTCTTACATGAAAAGGAGTTTGCCTTTCTCGATAATGTTTCGTGATAGTCTATCTGCCTTAGTTAACTGACCCTTCACGTTTTGCCATGGCTGTCCTTTTGCCTTGACACGCATGCGTTGATCTCTTGTTTGGTGTATTTATATTCTTCCCTGTTCAATAAATCTTTCAGTTGCGAGTAAGCGCTTGTCTTGTGTTCCTTTCTCGTTTGTCTTCGTTGGAGTGCGCTTAATAACAGCTATACCATGCATAGAGACAACGAAAGCATGCTGACTAAACAACTGCTGCCAAAGACGACGAGCTCGAGGAAGAACGTCACCGTCTGCAGTCGCTGGAGGAACGAGCGGAGAGGCGTATACAGCAGAAATGCGAATACACATTCGCTGCCAAAAAATGACAACTTTTCATCGTTACGTCATTTCACGATCCAGATACATGGTGTTCCCGACATGTACGATCAGGGACAGAGCCAGTTTGAACTACATAAGGTCTTACTCGCACTCTGGTGTTACTAAATGTTATAAGCAAGCTAAGCACTTGCACAAGGCACGGTTGAGTTTGACTTCAGCAACTGAACAGAGTACTTTCCATGCGATGAACGCGCCTTGAAAGCCCGAAAGCATAACGTTACGCGCACTTGATTTTCTTTCGATTGTGAACGGACTTCAATGACTAAACTACTTACACATTTAAAAAAGTCACAGGTTCGCCACTAGCGCGAAGCAATGAATGCGATTGCAAGAAATTAGAATGTCACAAGAACGACAAGTAGCTCGATACTTGCAGAACGCCGCCGCAGCACAAAGGACGCTCGAAAAGGACGCACAGGTATACACAGGACAAGCGTCAACTAACAAATGTCATAGTTGTTACGTGTTTTATTTGAGCAACGCGCTGCGAGTGTCCACAACGAAGAGGCCGACGCCTCTGACATGGCTCACACCCACTCAGGGGGGATTGGCCAAGAATTGATTAAATGATACTGTTAGAGTTTGATATTTCTTTTTCTTTTAAACTGCGGAGAGTGGAATGACCCCTATGCGTCTGCTGCCACGCGGTGGCGTCTTACGCCAAGTGTGTCCGGTGTTCTTTTTAAATGCGAATGCATTTCTTAGTCGGGCTATGTCAGGCGGCGTTGTCCCGCGTTGTCCGGCGTTGTCCGCGGAGGAGGAGGATAGGTTGAGGAGGTGTCCGCGCGCCTGCAGGTGTTATCTCTCCGCTCTCACTCCCTCTCCCATAGGCAACAGCTGCGGGAGCGCGCGCTTATCCTCGCCCCTAGCAAACGGAGCATGTGGTGCGAGAGTGTGTAGGAGAGGGTAGGTGCAGTGCTTCGCCGCTCCTCTCGCCGTTCGCTCTCTCTCCTCCCTGCGCCCCACTCTGTTCGCTGGCTGGGCGCCTCTCAAGGCGATGAAGTCGGTGTCGGCGCATTCGCATTTCCTCACGATTCCCTTCGGGGAGGTGGGGGGCATTTTTTTTCCTTCTACATCATGAGTGGTACAGAAGGGGCCACTTTTTTGTGCGTGTCTCAAGGGCAGTTTTCAATTTGAAAGAAACTGTAAAAGCGTTGCGGGATAGAAAACACGCTCAAGCTATTTCGAGATCTGCCTACCGCGAGCGGCAAATGGTGCATATGAATAGATCGCCGTTATATCACTGGCACAAGCATGGCGAGTGGCTGTGTTGGCTAGCGCAGCAGGCTGCGGAGCGAGGGGTCGCTAGTTCGAATCCCCGATCAGGTGCTTTGGAATTTTTTTCTACTGGTTTATTTTTCTTTATGCCTCTTAAATATATATAAGTACATATACATATCCGGGACATGACGGCGACGGCAAAAATCAGCCGAGAGTGTTCGTATATTTCATAAAAGACAGAGAGAGAGAGAGAGAGAGAGAGAGATAGAGAGAGAGCGGCAAAGGAAATGCATATCGGAATAAAAATTAGGCAGATCCCAAGTACCATGGGAATCGGTGTTATGCGAAGCATGCGGAGGTAAGGTGACTGGGTTGTAATTTTTTTTTTATTGAGCGAAACGTTACGAAATGACGCTAAAGATATGTAGAAGTGCTGTACGCGCAGCACACTTGACGTTTCACTAATATTACGCCTGCATAAGGTCTTTTTCCAAAGCAGTTTCGAGGCCTGACGTGGCTCTGAGGTAGAATACCTGATTTACACGCAGAATGCTTTGGTTTGATTCCTGCTGGGACCCTGATATTTAATCATTGCATTCGTCGCGTCAACGCCGCCGATGTCAGTTGTTCTTGACGCTCTCGAATTTAAATTACCAATGTCTGTCCTCGCCATTCCTGGGTAGATATAAATTGTCAAACACCTGTGGCGCATACCCGCATACCGCGGCCCGTGGTATACGAGTATGAGCCACACGTGTCTGGATGAATGAGTTTGACGACGTGCACGACGGGATTTTCATGTTATTCAAGTCACGACCAAATCCTCTTACCCGCCCACACTAAGTTTGGTCGACCTCAAGTAATGTAGGCGATCACGAGAGCACCCAGACGTAGGCGGCTAGATAGATAGATAGATAGATAGATAGATAGATAGATAGATAGATAGACAGATAGACAGATAGATAGATAGATAGATAGATAGATAGATAGATAGATAGATAGATAGATAGATAGATAGATAGATAGATAGATAGATAGATAGATAGAAACGCAAAAGTGCTTACAGTACGCAAAGGAATGTTTCGCATTTAATAACTGCCAGTCGGGCATGTTGGTATACGTTGTGCGGTTTCGGGCTGCGACTGGCCCAGAAACCTCTCCGGGACGAGACCAAGACAGACCAGGAACCATCTTTACTATCCCGAGCCTCGGCCGCAACATCCCGCTGCCGCTAACCGCGTGCCGCGAGCGCGCCCGTGGTCATCGTCGTTCTCTTCTATGAGCGCTCGAAGCCGCCGAGCGCCCCCCATACTGCCCCCTTCCCTCGGGAAAAGTGGGGAAGGAAGACGTGGGCTACTTCGCACCGGTAGCTCGCGCAACTGTCCTGGCTACCCTTGGCCACGGCAGACTGCACGTGGCATACGCGACCACACGACGGCACAGTCTGTCCACCACTCTTCGACTCGACAGCCGGTGCAGCAGGCGTAGCGCGGCTGCCCCGCATGCTCTGGCCGCTGCGCTCGGAGTGCTCCTCGGCGGCGGGCGCTTTGCAGGGTGCTCAATAAATTCTTAGCGCACAAACAGACGAGGACAAAAAACACGCATGACACGTCTGTTTGTGCGCTCAGAATTTATTGATCATGTCATACCAACACGCCCAAACCGCCACAATTGTGAATTGCAGGGTGCGGCTGTCGGCTTGGGGCCTCTCCCCCTGGGGGGTCGTCACTTCGTCCTTGGCAGGCCGCCGGTTCGTGCCGCCCGTAGTAGCCGCCACCTGTCCCCGTGCCGACTGCTCCGCACCACGTCCTCCTGCGGCCAGCAGCGCCGCGCTGCTTGCGTGTGCTCGTTCTCGCTTTCCCCCTCGGCACGGTGCTCCTGCACTTGATGTATCCCGTCCTCGGCACCTTCGCCATTGTCCACCTCTGCATCGTCAGCGTTCACGCACTCTATCTCCTCGTCGTCTTGGGGATTTCCGTCGGCCACATCGTAATACTCGACTGCTTCCACGTGGTACTCTCCCTCTTCCTCCTGATTTTCAACACCACCCATCTTCTTGCAGTTGACCGATCCCGTCGTCCGGCGGGCGCTCTTAACGCGTGTGTCCAACGACTCGACCGGCGTGCTGTTGTGGCCTGCAGCCGTACACACTGGCGTCTGCACAGCCGTGGAGCTCTGGTGCTTGCGACCTCCCGTAGCAGCATAGCCAGCTGCTTGTTTGGCTGCCACACGACGGGTAGACAGCCTCAGGGACCCTTCCGTAGCAGTGGATATCTCGTCCGCCTTGCTGTCACTGACTTCTGCAACCTCCGCGTCCTCTTGGACGTTTTATTGTGATAGCAATTATATGGACACTCTCGGCTGATTTTCGCCGTCGCCGTCTATCGACGCCGTCATGTCCCGGATATGTATATGTATGTGTATATATAAAAAAGGCATAAAGAAAAATAAATCAGAAAAAAATCCGAATCACCTGACCGTGGATTCGAACCAGCGACCCCTCGCTCCGCAGCCTGCTGCGTTAGCCAACACAGCCACACGCCATTCTCGCGCCAGCGATATAACGGCGAGCTATTCATATGCACCACTTGCCGCTCGCGGTACGCAGATCTCGTAACAGCTTGAGCGTGTTTTCTATCACGCAACGCCTTTACAGTTTCTTTCAAATTGTAAACTGACCTTGAGATGCGCACGAAAGAGTGGCTCCTTTCTTTACCACTCATGATGTAGAAGGAAAAAAAAAAGAACACCGGGCACACTTGGCGTCAGACGCCACCGCGTGGCAGGAGACGCAGAGGGGTCATTCCACGTGCCGCAGTTTAAAAGAAAAAGAAGTATCAAACAGCGTCGAAAAGTCTAACAGTATCATATAATCAATCTTTGGCCCATCCCCCCTGAGTGGGTATGAGCCATGTCAGAGGCAACAACATCAACAGCGTCGGCTTCTGCATTGTGGACACTCGCAGCGCGTTGCTCAATTACAAACACATAACAACTGCGACAGTTGTTAGTTCACGCTTGTCCTGTATATACATATGCGTTCTTTTCGAGCGTCCTTCTTTGTGCTGCGGCGGCGCGCTGCAAGTATCGAGCTGCTTGTCGTTCTTCGTGTGACAAACTAATTTCTTGCTATCGCATTCATTGCTTCGCCCTAGTGGCGAAACTGTGACTTTTTTCCTCTGCGTCGTCTGCTCCTTCCCAGTTTACAATGTCGCCTCTCTTGGCGCCATTTTCGCCTGCTGCGTTGGCCTTCTCTCCATTCTCCTCAATGACACCGGCGACATCCCGCTCGCCCATCGGACACCCATCGGCCTCTTCCTCGCCGCCCTGGAACTCCTCGGCCTCCTGAGCACCGCGGATTCCCACGGGCACATCAACAGACAGCTCAGCACCCCCGTTTTCGAGGGCCCGCTCGTACCCGCACATGTCGTCGGCTTCCTGCGTCGCCGCGTCGCACGGGCCCGCTGCGTCTTCTGGGCTTTCCGCGCTCTCCGCGACTGTAGCCGCGGCACGCTCTTTGGGCGCTCCAGGTCGATACTCATTTGCGGCAGCGTCGTCGAGGCCCATGGCGTGCACGGACGGGATGATGATGGTGGTGAAGTAGTCGACGAGGTGGTCGTGGAACCGTGAAGCCGAGGTTGAGGCACAAGCGGGCTCGAGAGGAACGTCGGAAGGTGGTGGCGGATCGTAGTGGTGCTCCCGAAAGACTGGCTGAGAAACTTCCCGAGCAAAGCGAGCAAGCTCCTCGACGGAAGGAAAGGAGCGGCCAAACAGTATGGCTGGTAACTAGGGTGGCGTCGCCGCAGAACATGGCAAACTTTCACGGTTTCAGGGGCGCGAGGATCAGCTCCTGCATTGCCCGAACATATGTACTGAGGCCCTCGTCTGGATGTTGTGTCCGGGCGTCGAGGTCGCAGCGGACACGGTATTCATAGTCCACCGGCAAAAACTCCGCTTGAAGCGCTGCCACGAATGTGTCCTAGCACAGGAAGGGAGGCTGGAAGCGCAGCCACTGGCGGCGGCACCTCGAAGGGCAACGGGCCGGAGCCGCTGGAGCACGTCGAGCTCCGATAAGCCGCAAACAGTCCTCATAGTAGACAGGTCATCAATGAAATCGACGACCGATTCCTTCGCGTCCTGGTCGGTAAAGGTTGGAACGGTCGGCGGCGTCGTCAGGGCCACGGGCTGCATGCGCGCGTGGCCTTCGTGCGTGGCGTAAGTGAGAAAAGGACCGCGATTTCTTCCAGAGGCCATCTCAAAACCGCTCACCACCGGTCGCACACTTCCGGGTCGCCTTGATGTCTGTGGCCCAGGGGCTTCCCGTTGGGCGCCAGTTGTGGCGTTTCGGGCTTCGACTGGCCCACTATTGACGTTTCAGGGACGAGACCAAGACATCCCGAGCCTCGGCCGCAACTTCCCGCTGCCAGCGGCCGCTAACCGCGTGTCATCGTCGTCCTCTTCTACGAGCGCTCGAAGCCGCCGAGCATAACGTTCATGGTACCAACACGCCCACTTACACAACCAATGAAACCAGCACCTAACAAAGCGAAGTAAGGCATAGGACACATTATTTGTTGTTGTTTTGTTCCTTAAGTGTAATCTAATTTAATGAATATGAAGTAAACTCAGGGCTTCGCATTTTGTGTGTTCTGCCCTCTACTTAAGCCCATCTTACTGTCAGACACGTCTACAACAATGGTGAAATCATTAGGCGGCATAGAAATACATGTATGTGTGTTATTGTCCTTCAATAGGACTCAGGTAAATTTGTTATCTTGAAACAAATCCACAAGCAAACTGGAGCGATAGGACGTGCTCTCCATGTAGAGAAAGTTTCTGCGGAAAACGTAGAGAAACAGCCCGTGGCGTCTGAATACATACAAACTGTCAGGGAAACCTGCAGGCGTAGGCACCAGCCGAAGACCAACGTCTTTTATTACAAGTGCACCACGGCCTCAAAGAAGCCACGATCAGAGGCGAGCTCCATACGGGAAAGTGTTCAACATGATGACTTTAGCACGACGCCGTTCTTGTGTGGATCAAGCGTTGTCAGTGTGACAGAGAGTCCATGGTTGGGAGCAGAGCAAGGGAGAGTGACAAGGTAAACCGGATCTCGTTCTCTTTGCGCTCATCGAAACCGCGAATCTCTTGCCTAATTCGATGCTCTTCTAAACATGGACCGGTACAGTTACATCAGTTGAGAGGTGAACATTATTTTGCAAATAAAAGGAAAAGATTATGCGGAAACCATCTCTAAGAAGCTTGCGCGCTGCGATTTCAAAAAGGGGGGTTCTTTTACAAAATGTTGGAAAGGAAAAAAAAACACAGAAATCGGCACCTATTTTTTTTCTGGGGTTGTCTAAATAATGCGTAAGCGTACAGTTTCATTGTAATAATAATATCAGGGTTTTTACGTCCCAAAACCACGATATGATTATGAGAGACGCCGTAGTGGAGGGCTCCGGAAATTTTCGACCATCTCGTGTTCTTTAACGTGCACTGACATCGCACAGTACACGGGCCTCTACCATTTCGCCTCCACCGAAATGCGACCGCCGCGGCCGGGATCGAACCCGCGAATTTCAGGGTCAGCAGCCGAGCACCTTAGCCACTGATCCACCGTGCCGGACGACAGTTTCATTGTAGACTACGGCCTCCCCTTAGAAAGCTGTTTTCGGGCGGCATCGATATGGCGTCTTTCTTTCCAGCATCCGTCAGTGTCCGAAACGGCTCCAAAAAAAACGCGCATCCCCCGGACCACTGAAACGCGAGTATGGCATTAAGTTTTCACAACACTTAAATTATCGTGTTGTCGCAGGAGAACAAAACTTTTATTTTGGAAACCAATGAAAATGGTTTCCTCGATTGCGTGAAGCGACGACGGTTAGTCGGCCAGGAGCCCCTGCTCCTTGGCGGCTGCCTCTGCCCGCCCCGTGGTCCAGACCTGCTCGTCAGGGTCGGAGCTGAGCAGTGTGGCCTCACACTGCTGCGTCGTGGCAATTTGCAAGTCCTGTGGACTATCTTGCATACGTGTACTGGGACAGCCCCAAAGTATGGGGCATAGTGAAGTCTGGCCAATATATAATGCTGCGTTATTTCGTGACCACAAGGTCGCGTGTCGTGGCCATTACGTCACGACACGCGATGTCATTACGTGACCATTACGTCACCATACGGTCGCGTGTCCACCATCTAATTTCCGTTAACTCATACCCCTTTCCGACCTCGGTTGGGCCGTGGCCTCGGGAGACGAAAGCTCGAGCCTGATGGTGGGCGGCCTCACTACCAGGGTGTGAGGATCAGGCACAAAGAATTTCGTCAGTGCGATGGTTGTTCTGATTCAATATTTTATTAGCTATTGCAGAGATGTGCCAATTAATATAATTGTGAACAGCGTATTTATGATCACTGATTATGCATGTTTCAGCACTGTTGGCTATGGCCAAGGCAGCCTCCTCTGGATTAGTTGTTTTGATTGATCCTTCCGATATGACTTGCCCTGCATAGTTCACCCCGGCGACCGAAAAACCCAGGCGTCCCTGGATCTCGGCCGTGTCAACATACGCCGTTTTTTGACGGCTTTACTTCCTGTCCTGCACAGGGCTTTTTCTTTCACTACCAAGAAACTCTACGATGCCTTCATAGAAAGTGTTGTTTTATATTTGGTTTTCACCGCGCGTACAACGCATTCACAAGGTTCAAACATATTCACACTGCAATCGAGCACCTGTAGGCCAGTGGTTAAGACACCCGCCTTTAAAGAATATGGGCCTGGATTCAAACACAGCTTACCAAGAAAATTTTCTTTGTTTGATTAACTTATTTATATATAGCGATAATCGTCCTACGTGACAGAATGACGGACGGACCGTTTCCTCTTTGAGTAGGCACAGAAATGCTTACGAATTTAAAAGTGTGAGGCAGCGCAACTACTAGTCTGCGCGTATTTTACACAAGTAACGAACTGTGGGCCAGTTGTATTGTGATAAGAAGCACGAACGTTACGCGGAGGCTGTCTTCAATCATTTGAGGCTGCTGGCTGTGTGTTATCTGCGGTTGGAATGATTGCTCAAAACAACAAACACCCCTACAGCAGCATTTCATGGAAAAAGAGAAAAAAGCTCAGTACTCACTTCGCATGCCATAGTAGGAGAAACGTTCACAGAACTCGTTGCCGATTATGAAGAAGACAGCTTTAGGGTACGGCTTCGGCTCCGGCTCCTACAAAAGAAAAGCGTGAGGATTCTTTTCAGCAAAGAATAGGTAGTGTGATAATCACAGGAGTAGACAACAGATGGACACAGGGTGCGCTTGCACTGTACACTTCCGTCAGGCCGGCTATCCATAACAAAGATAGACGTCTTTGAGCTAGGGTAAGCAAAACTCTGAACGATTTATCATATGCACAGATTAGCCCATGTGGTAAAGCGCCCAACGCCTCTGACTGCAGAATCGCGGAGTGTCGGCCTTTGCCGACGAACGTTCCTGTCTCTCCCGGCAGGTGCGGCATCCCTAATTTTTTGTGGGTGGCCAGCCAAGCCGCGAGTTCCCGAGTCTTGCATTGAAGCTGAACCGACGCAGGCTGCGCACCGACATTGGAGCGATCTTTGCCCAGCGTCGGCAAATGTCAGCAGCAACATTGGCCCGACTTCAGCCAATGTTGCTGCCGCACACCTCCTCTCCTACGCTCCCCCCTACGCTCTCCTCTAGCCATCTCTCCCCACGGCGTCCACACCCGCACTGCGCATGCGCCTCCCCTCCCCCCTCTCTCTCCTCTAGGCATCCCTCCCCGCGGCGTCCACACCCGCACTGCGCATGCGCGTCCCCTCCCCCCTCTCTCTCCTCTCCTACGCTCTCCTCTCTCGCCTCGCAACGCCGACGCAGGCAGCGTCTGCTAGCGAGTTTCTTGATTGAAAAAACCGACTGCTCGCGCTGCACAACCGTTCACTGGCCACCCCGTATATATGGCAATGGATCTTGACCTCCAAGGTGGTGCCGGTGGGAGATTTCTCCTGTGCGTTGTTGAACAATAAAAATTCGCAGCGTGCGCGTTAACTAAAAGCGGAGTGCGGGTCTCTGTGTCCAGTCGGAGTTTTCTGTCTCTCATTGCCCATTAGCAGCGATTGGCATGTTCCAGTAGGAAACACCGATCCATAACTGCGTTCTTTGCGCCTCCCCAGGTTTCTCTCCTGCGCAACGCCGCCATGAGTGCCAGCGTCAACGCCGCCGCCAGTGTATGCGTTAGCGCCCGCTGCTTCGCATCTACACATGGTTCCCTTTAGCGGGAGAAGGTGCTATTTTTTAGACAAGTCTTGATAACTGAAGGTAATATGTCATTCTGTAACGATGATTACCAATGTGACTCGCGCATGCGCTTGAAGTTACCTAGGATGCAAACTTATTTCCAATAAATCAGTTGTCAGTTGGGCACCAGTCCTCTCGTTTCTTGTCCTCGTTTCTTTTGTGCCTCCAATATTTATTAGATAGTGCACTTATGCATGCCAAAAATCGTTCGCCCCCCAAACACGTGTTCAAGTATAATTAACAAGGCAATTCTGTATCAGAACAAAGAGGTTTCTCACTGATGAAAAAGAGCACTGTGTGATAAATAATAATAATAATAATAATAATAATAATAATAATAATAATAATAATAATAATAATATTTGTTGGGGTTTAACGCCCCAAAACCACGATACGGTTATGAGAGACGCCGTAGCGGAGGGCTGCCGAAATTTCGACCACCTGGGAATTCGTTAACGTGCACCCAAATATAAGCACACGGGCCTCAAAGACAGCACTGTGTGATATCAGTATGTATCAGTCATTGGCAAGTGAAGTGGCTTAACGGGATACATAAGCACATAGCGGCAACAATAGGAATAGAATAAGCGTTTTCTCGCAGAAACAATAATAGCAGTCGGTTCGTGAAAAACACGCATTCAAGATGCCAAAAGCAATAATAACGAAAGTAATAACAGTGAAATCGCTGAAGCAGTGAAAGTTTGTATATATATATACAAAATTCATTTAGAAATAACATGTGGTAATGAACAATCGCAACAAAAATTGAAGGACACTTTGTACATTCCAAAGTGTGTTCGGCGAAAGCGTGTGGCCATTCCACTGACTATGCCACGTCTTTTATCTTTTACACTCTCAGTGGGATAACACACAAACCGAATGTGTGCGTGTTTTCTTTATTAATTTTTACCGCGAATCGCAGCGAGACGCGAGACAGACGGACGGACGGACGGACGGACGGGCGGGCGGACGGACGGACGGACAGACAGACGGACGGACAGACGGACGGACAGACGGACGGACGTACACCAGACGGATGTACGGACACAGGACGGACGGACAGATGGGCGGACGGATGGACGGACGGACGGACGGATGGATGGATGGACGGACGGACGGATGGATGGATGGACGGACAGACGGACACCGGACGGATGGACGGACATACGGACGGACGGACGGACGGATGGACGGACACCGGACGGACGGACGGACGGACGGACGGACGGACACCGTACGGACAGACGGACACCGGACGGACGGACGGACGGACGAACGGACACCGGACGGACGGACGCCGGACGGCACCGGACAGATGGACGGACGGACGGACACCGGACAGATGGACGGACGGACGGACACCGGACAGATGGACGGACGGACGGACACCGGACGAACGGATGGACACCGGACGGACGGACGCCAGACGGACACCGGACGGACGTGAGCATGAGACATTAAAGGCTTCCGCTTTAATAAGAGAAAGAAACGCAATGACCACATCAGACTTTTTAAACTCTAACAGGTAATAAACGCATATGTACAATGTCGTCCTTTATGAAAGGGAACACGCGACCGCGTGGCTGGCGCTCTGCGGCGGCTGCCGAGAACACCATCAACCGATAGCTAAGGCAAACACGTGCGCTTTCGGCGTCATCTGTTGGCAAACAAGATAACGAGTCATGGCGGGTAGACAAGCGCTGCTAGATAACGCTTCCTCTCCGCTTGCGCAACGGGCGACGTCTGCAGCTCGTCGTCTACTGCCAATAAATCGAGCGTGGTGTGCCATCACGGCGCAAGCTGCAGGCATCGGCCATTGCGCGGGCGAAGAGGGAGCGTAATCTAGCAGGGCTTGTTTACCGGCCATGACTCGTTATCTTGTTTGCCAACAGATGACGCCGAAAGCGCACGTGTTTTTCTTAGCTGTCGGTTGATGACGCTGTAGACAGCCGCCGCCGAGTGCAGGCCAAGCGCTCGCGTGTTCCCTTTCATAAAGGACGACCGTACATTTATATATACACACATACTCATGCTCTGCTGGAATTACACAGCGGGATCTAGAGAAATGAAATGAGTGAAAAAGGAGCGGGGAGACATGCTATCCGGGTTTAATCCATGTGTAGTTAAGGTGTTCAAAAGTTCAGGAATACGATAGGATACCAATTGCTGCCCATAGTTACTACAACAAAAACGTGCTAACCAAAGATCTGCATGTCTTGTGCTATATGGAATTTCGCGACGATGCAGGGTAAACAAATTCATATAACATGTCCCTTTCGCAAGGCAGTTCTGTACATGCAAGCCAGAGGGAATGAGTGAATGAACTCAACTGCCATTATTTTGTATTCGTAAAAATATTTAGACGTGTGTTCTTTGGAAGCAAGATTTCCTACAGCACGAATGGCTCGTTTTTGACATAATTTTAACGTAGTAATATTTTGCTTTGATGTTGTAGCCCAGACTAGGTGGCAGTAATTTACTGTAGAAAGAAATGGAGAGTTATACACAGTGCGTTTCACAATGGTGGGCAAGACATGTAGGCGTCTATGTAATAGTCCCGTTATAGCTTTTCGCAAAGAGAGTCGACATGTTTGTTCCAAAGTAAATTTTCGGAAGCATCTTTGACGAGGATCTTGCTCGAAGCCAATGCCGGCGCGAAATCTGAGAATGTGTCTATTTCGGCTGGTTCGCCATAAATGACGGCGTCGTGGCGGGAGAGAAAGTCCCATGCCAGGGTGACGTCGTACAGAGCGCCCTGAATGACGACGGGAGCTTTGTACACCGCTGTAGGAGGAATGCCGTAGGGTCTAGTTGAACGGAGTCACATCCGAGAAAGTGGCGTCGTCACTTTTCGTAGTAAGCGGCTAGGTTTTGCGTCGGATACGGCGGCTCCACTGTCTGCAAGGGCAGACACGCCGTCCACAAACAGGTCTATCACGTTCGATGGGCTTTGCTGAGGGCTTTTGCAGACCGATAACGTCGCAGTCATTGCCTCGTGGACTGCGACGATTCGTCTTCCTGGTCTCGTGCGACCGGAGGTGGCCGCATCGCTGACAGTGAGCGACGTCGGGGAGACGGAGAGCACCGAGTAGATGGCGTGACGTCGGTGACAGAGGCGTAGGTGGGTAGTCGTATATGTGGCTTGACTGGCCGGTGACGGGTGACGCGACTCCAGGTCGCTACACGCGATTGCAATAACTCGCCACGTGTCCAGCGCAACCGCATGCAAGGCATATGGGGCGGCAGTCAGATGTACGCCATCGGTTCACTGTGTCAGGGCCCACCCATGTGGCAGGAGGCGATTGACGGCAGCTGATAGGACTGCATTGTGGGCTGCAGTCGGGGCCTAGGGATGACGTCGGCGTACGTAGCCGGCACACCCGCTTCGAAAGACGGAGGTCTAGCGGCGGCTTCCGCGTAACTGAGCGGGGCAGCCGCATGGATTACTGGGGGGCGTCCTTGCGACAACCTTTAGCGTACCTCAGTGTTGCAGGAGCCGGAGGGTTCTGGTGGTACTGAGGCATGACCTCCGCGATTTCCTGCACAATCGCTCGGTGGAGGGGAGGAACAAATGTGGTTCACGGTTGCTGCGCGTGCTGCGAGAGAGCAAGATACAGAAGAAAACTGGTGTGCGATTTCCTCGTGCGCGAATCACTTCCCCTCAGCGAGCAACGCGGGCTGCTCAGATATGGTGGACAAGCCAGCAAGCTCGGCGTCGCGTGATGGAGAGCGACGGGTCATCGACCTCTGCCGTAGCAGCTCCTCGTAGCTTTGCCACAGTGAATGACCTTTGCCACTGCGCTGGGGTTTTTGGCTAGCAGCATGGGGAAGGCATGCCTTTCATAATATGCCTGATCTTGTCAGATTCCGACATGGTTGCACAAGTCGAGGACGTACTTTATATAACTTGTGTCACCGGCCTGTCACCGGCCTGCTAAGCTCATTCGCGTAAGCTCAGTTCTGCTTGCAGCTTACGAACGGTAGGTCGACGATGGCGGTTTTGAACTCGGACCAAGTCGGAAAATGGGTAGCGTGGTTGTACCACAAGCCCGCCACACCCGCCACGTAGAATACCAAGTTGCTGAACTTGCCTGCCTCGTCCCATTCATTAGGAACGCTCACGCACTCGTAAATTGCGAGCCAGTCCTCCACGTCCGTGCCATCGGCGCCAGTGAAGGTTGGTGCATCGCGTATACGAGGAACACCGGGACACGTGGTCGTTGCGGGAGGAGGCGTTTGCTGGGCGCCATCCTGGGGCATGGCACGCTACGGGATCGAAGCTCCAAGGGAATCGGATGGGCACCGACTCTCCACCGATTTTTAAAGGCTCGGCGGCAGTCACGGCAGAGCACGGACTCCAAGCTCGAGTGGCGTTCCCGTATAAATGAGCCGAAGGGGACGACCCACTAAAGGCGCTAGAGAGGGCGACCAATTACCCAGTTGTAAGTCTTCACTACAATATGGTTACGGGAGAGATACAGACTCGAGGGAGTAGGTACAGATGTATTTACAACTGGTTAAGCGAGCAGCGCTGCTGATGCGATTAGCTCGCGCCAGTCTATCCTCTTTGTCGTCCTTCTCTTGGTCGTCTTCATCCGGATTCCACTGGTACGTAGCAGTACCCCCAGCGGCGGAAGCACGGTCCCGGAGACTTAAAGGTCGTTGTCAGACGCACTGTTGTAGGGCTTGAGCCGTGATACGTGAACAACATCACTTGACCCAACAACAGATGATGATGGACAGGTGGGGCCGATCTCATAGGTAACAGGTGTTTCTTGACGCAATACACGGTAAGGTCGCGTCTAACGAGATAAAAGCTTTTCTGATAGGCCCACGCGACGATGAAGGCACCAGACTAGCACAAGGGTATCAGGAGCGAAAAAATTGGCCACGTATCTGCGTGCTTCGCTGCAAATGTCGTCGAAAGACGATAGTCTTGTGCCGACCGTACTGCATGAGTACCACAATTTAATAGCTGGGCTAGCCGCTGGGCTCGTTTTTCGGACGTTTCCCGGGCACGCTTAGACGGACGCCGGCGTTTCTCCGCTGAAATTTGGTCGTAGGTCTTTTCTCTGCGTTCTCTGATCATGTCTTGTAGAGTGGGTCGTATTTCATCAAGTGGACATATATGTTTTGCCTTGCCTGCGACAGCGCTCTTCTACCGTTGAATCAGCCGCATCCGGCTGGCATTGATAACACAGAAGGGGACGCCACCTGCAGCGCTACCGGGGAACATCGGCTTGTGTTGAACTATGCTGCTGCCAGGTGGCAGCACCACAGCGTCGAAGTTAAATCACTGGGCGGAGACTTATTTTATACACAGCGGTGCATTTTCAGCGCCGCGTAATAAACACTAGGTTCTTTATAATTACGTATCTATAGATTTTGTTTTAAAGGAACACTGTGAATAGTACTAAGGTATTGAAGTTGTGCCTCAGATATGCGTAATATTTGATTTGTAATTGCCCACGCTCACCCGTATGAACACATGCTCAACGGTCAAGATTGGAGGTCGTAAGACAGGGGGTTAAACTTTGGCCAGCTAGTTGAATCGTGCGACGTGCCGACAAACAGAGAAACAGACAGACAGACAGACAGACCAAAATATCTCCGTTTAGGTATCCCAAGAAAGACTATCGTCTCTAATAAGCGTTTCGATGTACCGACGTCGTTGGTTGCTCTGCGACACCGTCTGCCGAGCGCGAGCGAGCTGACGGGCAGTATTGGCTGAAGTGATGGTATCCAGCGGTAAAGTCGGCTCTCTTCCGTACAACAGGTAGAAAGGTCTGCTGTGTCGCGACGCGGTGAATTCTACGCGAAAGTTTCGAAGGGTAGGGCAAGATTCCAGTCTCGGTGGTCCGGCGAGGCATACATAGCGTGCATCTTCGGAAGAGTGCGATTAAAGCGTTCCGTGAGGCCGTTGGTTTGAGGGTGGTAAGCAGTAGTCAGTTTGTGCTGCGCGGAACAGCAACGCAGGATGTCGGCGATGACTTGAGACATAAATGTACGGCCACGGTCTTTGAGCAGCTTTCTTGGGGCTCCGTGAACCAATATAACGTCCCGTAACAGGAAGTCAGCCATGTCGGCTGCACAACTTGTCGGTAAAGCTCGCGTGATAGCGTAGCATGTTGCGTAATCGGTAGCGACGGCTATCCACCTTGTTTCCCAATTTTGAAACGGGAAAAGGCCCAAGCAGGTCTAACCCAACGCGATAAAATGGCTCCGTGGGTATGTCGATTGGTTGAAGATGGCCAGCGGGTTGCAGCGACGGTGTTTTGCAACGTTGGCATAACTCACACGTGGCGACGTATCGGCGTAGCGAGCGAGCAAGGCCTGGCCAGAAGAAACAGCGCCGTACGCGCTCGTACGTACGAGATACGCCAAGGTGTCCAGCTGTGGGCGCGTCGAGAAGTTCACTGAGCACACAGCGCCGTAAATACTTAGGCACGACAATAAGAAGGTCAGGCCCCTCAGGTCGGAAATTGCGACGGTATAGGACGCTCTCTTGAAGCACAATGTGACGGACGGAGGCGTCATTTGGAGAAGATTCCATACGGCTGATAATGTCAAGGAGCAGTGGATCCCGTTTCCGTTTCTAAGACGGCTGACAGATTTCTGAAGATTTCTAAGGCGGCTGACAAGCGCTCTATATGTGTTTCAAATGTTCGGGAAAAACAACGACGTTGTCCAAGTAGCACAAACAGGTGGACCATTTTAAAGCCTCTGGGCAGGGAGTCCATCACTCGTTCAAAGGTGGCTGGAGCGTTACAAAGGCAGAAGGGCATGACCTTGAATAGATATAGACCATCGGGGCTGATGAATGCCGTCTTTTCACGATCCAGTTCATCTACCTCAATCTGCCAGTACCATGAACGGATGTCTATGGAGGAAAAAATAGCGGGCGCCACAGAGGCAATCAAGGGGTTCATCTATTAGTGGCAGAGGGTACACGTCTTTTTTGGTAATTTTGTTTAGGTGCCGATAATCGACACAGAAACGCCATATGTGCCATCTTTCTTGCGGACTAGCACGACAGGGGATGCCCAAGTACTGCAGGACGGCTCAATGATATGCTTGGCGAGCATTTTGTCGACCTCACTTTGAACAATATGACGCTCAGCCACCGACACGCGATATGGACGGCTATGAACAGGAGGCGCATGACTAGTGTTTATGCGGTGGGTCACACCAGTAGCTTTCCCCAATGGACGGCCGCTGAAGTCGAAAACGTCAATGTAGGACAGCAGAACCGGTGGAGCTCGTCAATCTGCTGCGGTGTTAAATTGGAAGCAATCATCGAGCTAATAGGGCTGTCGGAGCAAGTGTTGGATTGGTGCTGAGCATGGGGATCGGAAGGAGCGGCCACCTTGAAAACATCCACTGCGTGTCTTCTAAGGTGGAAAGCAATGCCAAAGAGATGCCTTGCGGCAGCACTTCAGGTGTCACACTGAAGTTGACAACTGGAAGGCATGTGGAGTTCCATGCGACAGACAGAACGGTGTGCGGTAATGTAATGCCGCGGCTGATGAGGACATCGGTGATAGGTGTCAGTACATATTCGCCGTCGGAAACTGCTGGTCTTGAGACGAGGTCGACGTAGGTCAGTGTTTGGGGAGGAAGGCGAGCATATCCCGCTGTGCAGAGGCGACTCGGCCGTTGTACAGAAGGGTCTGTTGTGGGCAAGTGGAAACGGAGTGTACTGGCCAAAGAGTCAATGAGGGCAGAAGGCGCAGACAGGAAGTCAAGGCCTAGGATTACGTCATGGGGAATTTTTCAATGACAACTGTGTGGCTATCCGCGACGCTTACATGAGCGGAGCACATTTCAACGACCGATGCTGTTCCGCAACACTGACGAACTGAGTAATCGCAGGCGTTCTTGAGCTTGCGGCGAAGCTCACTGGTCACAACGGAAAGTTGAGCGCAAATGTCGAGAAGAGCGGTCACATGCACACCGTCGACTTGAACGTCAATAAGGTTCCATTTCGTCTCTATGGTCAATGCCTCTGGTACGTAGCAATATATATATATATATATATATATATATATATATATATATATATATATATATATATGGTCGGAATAAGTATTGTCGCTCAACCCGAAGAATTCTTTGCAAATGAAGATACACACGCTTAACTTGCGTTGCCGCCGGTGGACCGGCCTTCGTTTAAGTGATTATAAAATAAACTAAAAGTAAGGCCATATATTATTAATTGCGCCTGTCCTCCTCTCCTGCGTTTTCCCTCGATGCCCCCCATTGGCCGAACGCCGTCAGGTGCCCCTCGCGCGCATTTTCTCTTGCTTGTATTTTGTTTCGCTGTGGCTCGACCTTCACAGCGGTGCGAAACACGGTGAGATGCGCACGTATGCACTTTTATGGCGTGGTGTCAGTAGTTTTGTGTTTGCGATGGCCCCTTGCTGCGCTTTAGGGTGCAGTACACGTGAAACTGACGGCAAGCGACGTTTTCGGAATCCATCTGAGAAGGGAGATGCGGCACGGTGGACGATCTGGCTTTATAGAATCAGCCTTTAAACCGACGCAATGGCCTCGGCTCTGCGACGCAAGCGAGCGTCTCTTCGCACATCGCTAACTTCGTTCTGCTTTCCTCCTTCGAAGTGCCGCATACTCAATTTCCGTTCATTTGTAGCGCCCGACTTCCGCGACCACGTCTTCAAACGTGTCGCCCACGGTGCGAGACTCTTCAGGCTCTCGGCAAGCGTGCACTGCTCATCCGACGGCAATGCCGGCCGCACGTCCGTTTTCGGCTCGCGGCATGCGTTCCCACCTGCTGGCGTGCGATAGCCGCCAGTAACTAAAGGTGCCGCGTTCGCTGACTAAAAAAAGTCAGATTTTCCGCGAAGCGCCCGGGGAACCGGCTTTTGTCTTCGCGTCATCCCACCGATAGGTATCCGCTTTCAGCGGTCCGCCGTCACGCGCGCACACATGATTGTCTCGCCACCTACAACAAAACCACCTACGACATTGCGATGTCCTGCCGTTATGTTTCGGCAGCCAGAAAATGACGTAAGCATGAACAAATCTTATCGAAGCATCTACCAGCTGACGAGCAGGAGCGATGTGCGGCAACAGCGTCTGATGCGGAGAGCGTCTGCTAGCTACGCACCGCGAAGGGTTAGCCACGGTCACGGAGGAAGAAATATTTAGGAGGTGAAACTCCCGTTAAAACGGGCGTCCAGATAACGTCGCATAAAATACAAAAATAACAAGCTCCGACGGAGGCATTGCAGTTGGCGCAACTGCAAAGAAAACGCCACCGGCCGAGCGAGCGCCCGCGTTCTCTTTAGCAGCTTTTGTGAGCAGAGTTTCCGAAAATTAACTAGAGGGGACTCTGGCACTGCGATCGTTCAGCCACCATGGGAATGATGGGTAGTACACGGAGTTACCTAGTCTTCGTGCTTCCGACTTGGACTGCACTTGTAGCTTTGTTTATTGTTGCGTTTTCGTTCTGTTTCGGATAAAAGAATGGATCGTTGTCAACTTCGTGAGCCTATTTGAATTCGTGAGCCTAAAAAGGTCAAGGTGGTGAAGCGTAACTGCTAAACCTTTGCTGAACTTCGTATAACGGCAAAGCGGATTCAGGCCACACGCAGCCAAAAGAACGAAGACTAGGCAAGACTAGGCAAATTTGTGTACAACCCATGATTCCCATGCTGGCTGAAGCGCCGGGTGTCGCAGCTCCCATAGACACTAGCGCCAGAGCTCCCTCTAGTGTATTTATAGGAAACTCTATGGAGCAGACGACAGCGGCGTTTGCTTCAGAGGGCACGTTAATTTTTGTGTGTTTGTGGATTGCCTTCTCAGAAACAGCCCGAGGTAACAGCTGAGGTAAGCATCTACTGGAGCGCAGTAATAGCACTTCTGCGCAGAGTACACTCTTCCTAGGCATTTCGTAGCCTAAGATGGGACGCAGGTGTGGAAAGATTCAAGTGTTCGGAGATAAAATGTGGAGCACGAAACGAACGCGCTCCGAGTCCACTCTCCGTGACTGCGGCGGAACGCGCGCGACCGGTTCCCTCGGAAACCGAAACAATTCTCTTTTCTGCCGCCAGACGCCGCCAACATGAAGTGGCTCTCCGGCAATGTTATCTGGTCACCTCAAGGAGCGGAGTTGCACCTTATAAGTGTTCTTGCTCCGTGGCCACGGTCGACAGAAGAGAGAGCGAACGCCGGTGAAGGAGGAGAGATGAGTTGAGCACTGCACGGGCTCGGCCCTACCCGAAAACCCGGGCCCGGTGTGTAAAGTAGGTTTGACGGCGGGCCCGGGCCGGGCTCGGGCCTGAAGCTCTGGGCCGGGCCCGTGTTTTAGGTGGCGGGCTCGGGTCGGGCCGGGCTTGGACTTTCCTCAGTTCTTAAAGGGACAGTAAAGTGAAACATTAGGCGCTTTTAGCTGACCGTATTTCGCCTCCCGCTCCGCTCAGCCAGCCGGTGGTAGGGCCACTGCGCATGCGCCAGACGGTCAGCGCTGAGCGTGTGACCGGACCGTCGCCGCCGGCGGCCTGTAGCGAGCGAGATGTCACGTGACACGAGGAGAAACAACCAAAATGGCAGCCTCTTGTGCTGCGAGTCCGCGTTGCTCGGAAAACGTAGCGGTTGTTCGGCCAACACGCAAGCCCCGACGGCACTTCAGGACACACGAGGATTTGTGCCTTCTCAGAGAAGTCGTCGCAGCCAATCCTTTTGAAAATCCGCGCATGTGGGATGACGTTTTACGAAACGTCATTGCAGCGATACACCGGGAGCTGACACTTCGGGCAACAAAGGAGCGTCTCGAGCTGCTTCTTTGGTACTTCCGACAACAGGACTCTGCAAACCTTCGCAAGTAAGTGATTTTATGTGCAATAGCCACAATTTCGTTTTTAACAGCAGCCACTCTCCCACCTATTCAGAAAGGCTCCTTAACTTGACTTTCAACAAAGCAACGCGCTGAACGCGCTGCCTCAACGCCGCGCGTTTGAAACGCGATTGTGCTACCTCGAGGGCGGCGGCTAGTCAAGTTCAAGCGTTTGTGATAGGTGGGACAGTGGCAGATGTTAAAAACGAAATTGTGGCTATTGCACATGAAATCACTTACTTGCGATGGTTTGCGAATTCCTGTGACAAAAACAAATTAAGAAAAGCCAAGGTGCAAAAACAAATTAAGAAAAGGCTCACGCGTCGAGCAGTCGCAAGCATAACGCCAAAATAAATAAATTCATGCTGTTTAAAAACATAATTTCCTTTCTTGCTGTAAGATAAGTACAACTTTTTATTTTCCTTTTCAACATACTCATGACTTTCATGCACTGATGGCGTCGAGCTTGACTTGACCGAAAGACGCTTGGCTAACACCAACAACGCGCGTTGCGCTCCGGTATCGTTGACCGTTTGAGCGGAACGGGAACGGACCGCAGAATCGGTCAGCTCAAAGCGCCTACTGACTCGGTTTAGACTGACAAAGTGTTCTCTGAGAACTTGAATGTCATTCATTTCACAATCATAAATTTACTGATAGAGGAGAAAATCACGGTCACAGTTCTGTTTTAGAATTTCGCCCTGAAATCTCCACGCTTGCGTCACGGATTTCAAACTGTATTCGTCGTATTTTGGGGGGCACTGGCTCTTCAAAATTCCCTGAAAATTTGGTATGTTAAGTCTATCGGCTACTCAGAGGTCAATTTATTTCATTTTTACCGATTAGGACCTACGTAGGCCCCAGTAGACACCGTCAGAATCAATGACGTGTCGCCTTCTGCTGCACGAATTTCAAGGTGGCGTCGCCACCCGCATTTTCTTTTTGCGCATTTTCGCGCTTACCAAGTCTTGTCAAGGCGGGCGTGGTTATTTTGGAATTGTTATAGAGTAATTTACTCAGATTAGAAAAAACTATTCTTCTGTTTCGTGTCCCTTTAAGTTTGTTCCAAAAACGTTGCGCATACATACATGTTTCACATTTTATCTCGAAAAAGTGCTTATTTTATCTGGGGCAAGCTATTTGGAGTTCTATGAAGGACAAGTACTGAACTTGTTTTGGCTTCTTTCATATGGGGATTTTTGATTTATCTGAAACGGACGAGCTAAAAGTAAATAGACCAGACACTTATATAGTTAACATCTGGCTATTCTGGACTTTATTCGCATTCTTTATTCATTTATATCCGAAATGTTATTCTGTAATCAGAGTAACGGAAATAATAAAATGAATTTATAACTTAGCATCGCAAGAGCTCCAAAGCTGGCAAACGTTCTTGAATCTTTCAGCCGTTTTCTAAAACGAAAGGACTGCACGTAGTCTCGTTACATAGAATCTCTATAAAGACATTTGTTTTCCGGGGCTCCGTCACGGCTCCCAGTGGTCATGTCACGCGATATGGACATGCACAGCCTGCTTTGTGCGCCCACATTGTTAGCGTCTCAGTTTTCGTGTTGTTCCGCTATAGCACGGGTCTGAAGCTCGCATCAGCTAACGGCTTGCATTCACAAATATTTACTCCCGCAAGGGCCAGGACAGTGGGTAGGAGGGGGTGGGGTGGGGAATTGCTAGTGCCAAATGTCACCTAATTTTGCCATTTGAAAGGTCTTTCCCATATCTTGTATAGTGGTCATTTCTGAAGGGTATTTGGTGGCGAGGTTCCAACAACACATCCATACCTATCTCCAAAATGACTAAAATCTGGACGCCGATTCTGAAATATAGACTTTTCTTTCACGGTTATGTATCAACGCATGGTGGACGCATGGTGTGCCTCACATGAAAATGCTTTAGACCTGTCATGCCTACGTAGCTTAAGGACGTACTTATCAAGAAAATAAAAAAAAATGGGACGAAGGCAGTCGTGTGCGGGCCGCGAGCCGCGTGTTTGAGACCCCTGCGCTATTTAGTGCGAGAGATACATGATACTGCCACAACAGCGTTGGAATGTGCAGGAATAGCATAGGTCCATTAAACAAGGCGTCGGGCAAAGTATATTCGCTTACGAAATATCTGGCTTAAAAAAAGACAATTACGAATTCCATGGCGGACAATGTCTCTATTTGCATTCAATGACTAAGCGTCGAAAAGCTTAGTCGAGTCTTTATTAACAAACTGGAACAAATCCGAAAAAATCTCTTCGTCCACCTCCTGTCAGTGGTATGCCCGCATAGTGCAATGACCACCTTTTATCAGAACAACATCGTTAGGAAGGCGTACACCATTATAATATGAAAAAACAAAGAGAGAGCGCGGTGCAAGGCATGCATGACATACACTGCTGAAAACTTCAAGGAGAAGCCCTCAAAGAGGAGTTTTATAGATGACATTGAAGAGTGGCACGACGTTCGGGAACGAGAGTAATGAAGTGATGAGCTGGGCAACTATGTTCATTGTGCATAAGTCCGCAAAGACATCCCAAATTTGCTCCAGGGGTGGAAATTAAAAATAACGACTGGCGACGCCTTCACAATTCGCAAGGCAGATGTACGCCCCTGCGGCTAGCGCAAGCAGTGCGAGAAACTTTAGCGCGGCAGACTATGTGATGCAACAGCGCATGGCGTGCTTGAAGCCGGTATCTTTTCATTATTTGATTTTTTGCAAAATGACATGTGAAGAAACAAGCTGTCAAATATGCCGCAAAAAACGATAGAGTGTATATGATAGATGAAAAAATGCTACGACAAATAATGTTTTTTCTTCTTTTTGACTGCTTATACGTATTTTTAAAAGTACACGTGGTGCGCGCGGTTCATTAAATTTTGTCTAGGCTAGTGTAGTTACAACAACGTAATGAATTTGGCTTTCCTTGTCTATTTGTCTTGCTGTGGCAAAGTGTTGCTATGCTAAAGACGGGCCTTTACATATCCAGAAGGGTGCACGATTGGCTTTGGGGTCATTCCACGCCAAACGTCCCAGCCATTTTGGCGACCATCTCAAATGTACTCGAAAAAAATCGTGCTTATTTGCTGCATTGAAAGCAATGAATTGCTAGAATATTACTGAGAGAAAAAATTTTTTGGCCACGTGGGTGCCTTCTGAATTTCCCGGAATGTCGTCTGGGTGTTGTTTGTGAGAATATTTATTCCAAGAGTATCGTTTGTTGTTTCTACACCAAATCTGGTTTACATATTAACCAAAGGTGTTTGTGTAAGGCGCTTTAAGCCGAATAATATTCGTGCCAGTTTTCTGCCATGTAAGCCTCCAAGAATTTAGCCGAAATGTTCTATGTTTGTATTTTTTCCATTGCAACATTTTGCATTGCATGAATATCTGAGCAATGAATACTTAGTCCACACAACATGTAGTTTGCGAAAAAAACATTCAGACCCCTCAAGTTTTTAACTTTACGGGAAAAATCACGAATTTCAGAAAATCGTCATTTTTGTCCCTATTGTGACGCAATTTGCACCACGTTGTGGTCCAATTAAAAATCAGCTTTATACCTCAATCGAAAGCAAATGAACAGTTCTTCTTATATGGCAAGTTTTATCATTACAATTTTTGTTTTAAGGAAGAAAATAATTTTCGAAGTTTCCCATTGACGGCTATATGCCCATTCGGTCATAGGACAGCTTCCTGGTTGAAGTTCCCCATTGTCATCAATGGGAAACTTCAAATATTATTTTCTTCTTTATAACAAAAATTGTAATGATAAAACTTACCATATAAGAAGAACTGTTCATTTGCTTTCGATTGAGGTATAAAGCTGATTTTTAATTGGACCACCACGTGGTGCAAATTGCGTCACAATGGGGACAAAAATGACGATTTTCTGAAATTCGTGATTTTTTTCCCGTAAAGTTTAGAAACTTGAGGGGGTCTGAAAATATTTTTTTTCGCAAACTACATGTTGTGTGGACTAAGTATTCATTGCTCAGATATTCATGCAATGAAAAATATTGCAATGGAAAAAATGCAAACATAGACATTTTGGCTAAATTCTTGGAGGCTTACATGGCAGAAAACTGGCACGAATATTATTCGGCTTAAAGCGCCTTACACAAACACCTCTGCTTAATATGTAAACCAGATTTGGTGTAGAAACAACAAACGATACTCTTGGAATAAATATTCTCACAAACAACACCCAGACGACATTCCGGGAAATTCAGAAGGCACCCACGTGGCCAAAAAATGTTTTCTCTCAGTAATATTCTAGCAATTCATTGCTTTCAACGCAGCAAATAAGCACGATTTTTTTCGAGTACATTTGAGATGGTCGCCAAAATGGCTGGGACGTTTAGCGTGGAATGACCCTTTGTCGTTAGAGCATGCTTTAAATTTTAATGGACCGCAATGTAAACAAGGGGAAGAGAGCGCTCTGTTCCTTGTGTCCTCTGTTTTTATTGCACTCTGTACTGAAACTGAACTGCTGCTGGAAATCACTTCCCTTGCTACAATATCTGCTGCGAAATGCTCTTGATGATCCCCAGGGAGCCTTGTTCACAAACGTTGTGAACAAGGCTCTCATTCTGGGTCCCGCCACGTCAACGCATTTTTATTTGCTTGTGGCCGCTGTCCTCGTCTTTTTATTGAATGATTCTTCCCGACCAAACGGGTGTCCGTCGAAGTCTTGATTGCATCCCCATAGTATTTGCAGAAAAAGTAGGTGCAGTGTAACCCTGCCAAGCAAACATTCATTGCATCCTGTATATCAGCTCAGCTGTTTCCACCGTGGTCACTTTTTACAAGAAATTACCGTAAATTAAAGTATAATTGTTACCGAAGCATGCGCCACCACCGCGTGGATATTTGCTACTTAAAACACCTTGTTGTCGATTCCGTGTTCGGGCAACACCACCTAGATTACTGGATCGGGCCCCTGTCGGGTCCGATCTGCGGCCCGGCTCGGGCGGGTAAGTTTAAACAAGTTCCGGGTTTGGGCCGGGCCCAGGCCGAAAATCCCGGCCCGTGAAGTGCTCTAGAGATGCGTTGGCGTCACTTCACGGACATTAGTGAATATGGTTACAGGGCGCCGTCGTTTTTAAGCTGTCCAACGGTGCAACAGTTCTCTTCTTGTCAAGGGGCACGAAGACAGACAAGGGGCAGGTGGCAAGCGCCACGACGGAGCGCGTGAAAGGATCACGTTTCGGTAGCTGTGAGTTGCGAAATAATGGCGCAACTTTTTGCGGAAGAGTAGTCAGGCGCAGTTGGACACGCGCGTGTACAACGGAGACATAATCCACCGCGATAAGTCTTGGCACTCCCAAGGTCTATCCAAATAGGTCGCGAAGCTTCGGGCGAAAAGCGGTTCAGAACCTATTGCCAGCGCATCAGCATGGCGAGCCATGGGTGCTGCGATTGAAGCACGACTAGGTGTGAAAGGAACCACTAACAGTGAGAAACCAAGTTCTATTCAAAGGGGAAGGAATTGTTATGTCTTAAAAATTACATTTATTTCCCCAATAATATCATGTCGGTGCAATGAGCAAAGAATTTATGACAGTGTTTTATTATTGAGCAAAACTTTTTTCTTAGTGGGCACGCCATTATTACTCAGTGCAGCCCTTGCGGTGCATGGAAGGGCTCGATCGTAAGATCCGTCTGCCACGACCCGCCCCCCTCGCAGGTTTGGGCTTCCGCACTTGCATGCCTTCCCTCAAGTTTTGCGGTGAACATTTCCTTTGCGCGACGTTGTGAGGTGCGTTTCATCGTTGGTGAACGTCTCGAGTACAGTGTCCAACAGGCAATGGGACGATGCGGACAACATTTAACGCCTAGCGCTTGCTTCGGTACCTGCGGAAACGACGTGCTGTGCAAGGATGCAACAACAACACACGTACGCCTGGCGACTCATGTCACTCAGTCAGCGCCGCAAGTTGTCATGACGGCGAGTATGGAACACTCTTTTTCTGCCTGTTGGCGCCACGTAGCATGTGATCTTATTACGAGCTGGCAGCTCACCAATAATCTCTCGTATACATACAGTGAACTCTCACTTGAGTGAACTTCAAGGGACCCACGGAAATAGTTCACTTAACTGAAAGTTCACTCAACTGAATATTCACTGAAATACGAAACAGCATTGGGCACAGCAGAAATCAAGTGAAACGTGCGAAACAATATATTTTGAAAATAATTTTGTATTTTTGTTTTGGACTGTGAACAGAGTCTACGTTTCTGTGCACTGCCTCTGGCACAGCTTATTGCTGTGACACGAAGTCTCACAGCTTTCTAATATCCTACAGCTTCGGCTAGAGATCCAGGATTTGAACCAGCCTCAGCCATTACAACCTTTTAGTCGCACTCTTCTTTCAGTTTCCGATGAACACTGGAAACAATTTCCAAATCTGATAGCTCTGCGCAGGTACTGAAGCACACGTGGCTCATTTTCGTCTCCCGCACGACCACTTCGCCTCGGCGACGCTGCATGCACAAGAAGTAGGAGGTTTTAGCTTCTACGTATACTTCTTTACGTTACCGTGTTACCGGATACCGGATGGAATCTGCGCATGCGCGGGCCTTTTCGGACCGTAGACATTTACAGAACGTAAACTACCCGCCGGATAGATCCATCGTGGCTAACAGCGCAATAAACACAGACGAAGACGACAAGTGGAGACGACACAGCGCTGACTTTCAACTAAAGTTTTATTAGCTGAAAGTCAGCGCTGTGTCCCGCCGTCAGCACCGCCGGATAGGCTTTAGGCCCTATCTCGCAAATCCACCTTCGTTCGTGGGGACTCGCGATGTCAGCATTGCGGAGAGTCCAGTCGTCGAGTCAAAATAAGCCGAAGTGCGAGCGCCAATAGCGATCACATTGTTTCAGCCGGATTACCAAAGATACAGGGGCCTAGAACACCGAAGCCGTAAATGTGTGAGCCCTTAAGTGCCTAAAGCCCCCCGACAGGCTGGATAGGTGGCGCCATCTAGCGGGGCTAAGATCAACAAGGCAACCACAAAATTGTTATTGCAGAAACATTGTGCATGCTACTTCTGGTGGAAATGCCTCGCAGCGGCATTATTACGTATGAGTTACCTTTTTAATCATTTTTTCCCTCAAAAACATGAGGCGAAAGCAAACGTGTTCATGACTGTGGTTGCACGAAGTGTCACAAGATGTCGACACCATCGTCCGGTAACCTTGTATTTCTTCACAGCTTTGCGCACACGAGGATACTGTACACGATAAAAAAACCTCTCGTGATTTTGCCGCAGTGGTTATTCAATCTTATCTAAGTTAAATGTCGTTTAAATGCAGTTATCACCATTTATGGCTTGCGCAAACGTAAAGGTATACGTTACGTGCTTACGTAAAGTTTTACGTATGAGGAGCTGAAACTGAAAAACAAGCGTTCGGTAACACGGTAAACGCAACCTCCATGGTATTCCGGTAACACGGTAACGTTAAAAAGTATACGTACAAGCTAAAAGTCCCTAAGCAATGTTGAGCCGCCGCCGATGTACGGCTGATTTGGGGGGCGACACGTATCGGCTACGCGAGTGCCACAGAGCGCAAAACCTCACTGAATTGATCACAAAAAAGAGCCCGGGTCTACAGATAAAGTTCGTTCAAGTGAAATATTCCCTATTCAGAGTTCGTTTAACTGAAAGATCTCTGCACAGAATGCTTACGAAAACCGCCGGGAATTTTGTAAAGGTTCGTGATTCTGAAATATTCGTTAAACCGACGTTCGTACAAGTGAGAGTTCATTGTACTCTGAAGGCATCAAGTCTGCCAGAACGAGACCCTCGCTATGAATGAAGGAATGAATTGTAAATTTAAGGGCTCGTTTTTTCTTTGTAGACACAATATTAATAAGCGCTCATTAATATTGTGTAAAATCTGTGCGAACTGTGATTATAATGAGAACTCATTAACACTCATCAATATTAATTAGAACTCAGTTCTCATCAATTATGTGTCTAAGAAAGAAAAACGAGTCCTTATATTTCCACTTCTTTCCTTCATTCATAGGGAGTGTCTGGTTCTGGCGGACTTGATGCCTTCAGGTAGTATGCGAGGGACTATTGGTCAGCTGCCAGCTCGTAATAAGATCACGTGCTGCGTCACCCCAACAGGCAAAAAAAGTGTTCCAAACTCACCGTAATGGCTACTGGCGGCGCTGACTGGCACTCCCACATTTAAATGCAGATATATCATATAAAGTGGACGGAGGGATGACCGCCGCCGTGACTCAGTTGGTAGAGCATCGGACGCGTTATTCGAAGGTCGCAGGTTCGGTCCCTGCCGGTGGCACGTTATCTTTTCATCCACTTTTCTTTCTTCACATTTACATTAAAATTACTACTGATACTTTCCTTGGCTTAATTGTCTGTTAGTTCTCAGTAATATTGTGTCTAAGAAAGAAAAATGAGCCCTTACATTTTCAGTTCTTTCCTTCCGTCTGTAACGCAGTACGGACGATCGGAAAAAGAAGAACAAGACAGCACGCCAAGCGCAGAGTGTGCTTTGCATGCTGTCTCGATCTTCTTTTCGTAAAATCGTTTCTGCTGCGTTATACCACAAGAATGTGATAGAACCAAATGTTTTTTTTTCCCTCAATTTATATCGTAATTCAGTTAAAGTCCTTTCCTCGGCCTAACTCTCTCGCTGAGCGAAGCTCTTCCAGCTCGAGGTAAGAAAGAGGTCGGGTGTCCGCAAAAACGCCTCCGCGCCGTTGCTTATCAGCCGCGCCCAGCGACGGATTTGGATTGGATTGGATAAAACTTTATTTGTGCCTGCAGTTGGGCGCTCGCGCGTCCCGACGGGGCCTAGGTCGTCTTCGGGGTTGCCGTTACTCGGCGCGGGTCTCCGCTCGCCGTTGCCGGCTCGCTAGGTCCCTGCCTTTCGAGGAGACAGTCCGCGCATGCGCCGCGCCGCGTTTGCCCTCCGTGCGAGCCGAGTACGAGCGAAGAAAGGCCCGCGCTTCTGCCAGGCGTGCCGCAGGCAGCTTTGCACGTTTGTTCTGGCGCTGGAGTTTGTACATTCTTGCATGGTGTGTGACAGGCTGTGGTTTGACCCTACTTTGTCTTCGCCAAAGAAAGACCTAGCATCAGCCAGGAAGGTCACGTCAAGCCCCTAAGATCAACCAGCTTCGCTGTTTTTTTTTAAGCTTTGCATGGCTAGTGTAAACGGTTATGTGTAACAAGGAAACCAGATTTCCCCTTCAGAATGAAATGTAAGCACATAAACACGGCGGCCACATTGAGCCGCTGTCATGGGCTTCTCCCGGGAAGTGTAAATCTGCAGCTAGCCCTTGTGATTGTTGTGAAAGATGTGCATTTGATTATCTGTTTCGGAAGGGCGTTTACGGGACTGGCCGACCGGCACAGAAGCGGACGCCTGATCGACCAGGGACGACGTGAAATGAAATGACGCGCCGACACAAACAGAGGCACGATGAACACACTCAAATCACACTTTGAGGCGGCAAGAAATGAGCACAACATCGGAATGGGGGGGTGCCTCCACTAGACGTTGGAGACGCAACTTTTGCGGAAGCCATCTTGGCTGGCACAACCACGCATCCAGGGACGGAGGCTCCTCACGGTAGGGCTGACACATACATTCTTAGAAACCAATATTTTATTTTAAAATGCTAAGCAATTCTTGGCGAACCAAACACATTTTGTGCGTATCTATATGACCGCCAACGTTTTCGGGCACTCGCGACCGTTTCATTAACTTCACGTACACCGAAATCGGCGTGGTATGACAAGAACGTGAGATGAGCGTAAATCCGGTTTGAGACCGTGCTTCGCCAGCACTGGTTCGGCTTGGGTTTCGGCAAAGCAAGCGAACACTGTATTATCCGTCTTCGGCATTCCAATTTGCGTCATACATTGAAACAAAGGGCCATGCGGTGCACTATCATAGGCTGTGCATTTAAACCTGGAAATCTTAATCAGCGTAGTGTATACGTAAAACAGTGCAAGCGAAACAATGGGACAGAGTGCTGACTTCAAGAACTGTTTATTCTTCGATTAGCTTGCTTATTTAATGGAAAACCATCAATATCAGACAAGATATCGCTCCCGCTCCCCAAGTAAAAAAAAAACGCCGTTCACAGTCATAACGCTGAGTTAGAACACCTTTTTTTTCTGCCTACTGGCGTCACGTAGCACGTGGTTTTTTGCTTACGAGCACACATACACCTGATGAAGTAGACGGTAGGAGGATGATCGCCCCCTAACTCCATTGGTACGGCATCGAACGCGTTATTCGAAGGTTGCAGGTTCGGTCCCTGCCGGCGGCAAGTTACCTTTTCGTCCACATAATTTCTCCTAATTTATATCACAATTACTAAAGATATCATCCCCTATACTTTCTTTGACGTGATGGTCTGTTACTTCCCATTAATGTGGTGTTTAACTGCGGAAATATAAAAATCAGGAGCAGGCCACACACAGATATTGAAGCAGATTTGTGCATATCAGTTATTCTCAAAATTTGTGCAATATTTCTGAAAATCGCTCATTGCAGATACCACCACTCTAAATTTCGAGCATATCACCTTACCGGACAGCATTGCCTTTACGCTGCAGCTGGGAGCAAAGCACCAGATACTACAATGGGACAACTGTGAGATGTGCAGCGCCCGCTGAATGGCTCCACTGCTAGACCACACGTAAACAGCGAACGCCAAAGGTCGGCCACTTGGAACTTGACAGGCGTGTGCGAATACAGCAGCGGCAGCGTCACAAGCATCTCAGCAATGCGTGGTCGCTTGACATCCACGTGATGGCCGGTGGAGGCCGCCATAGAGTTGATATGTGGAGGTCGCGTGTGGATAACAGACACGCAACTCCTCAGGTAGCAGATGCAGTAACTCTACATGGCTCCATGCCAGTTTCTTTGCCCTTGCAAGCACTGCTACCAGTTTTAAGGCGCACCTTTTGCCGTAACGAACGAAAAGCAGTGGGTGCTTAATAAGGACACTGACAGCAACATTGTGTTAACGCCGTGAATATCATGTTCATAAACAATCTAAGTTGGCTGCGCTTTTTCTTACCAATAGCATCTCTGCGACACTGCCATTGGCAGTATAATCGACTTGCGCTTAGACAGCTCGAGAAGCCGCTCCCACGTTATGCAAAAGTATATAGAAAATCAGGCAGCCGGTGAAAATTTCCTCTTATGTGACACAGTTTGCTTGCCAGTCGAGCGCATTGTTTCAGAGAATGTGTGTTTCGAATGAAACGCAACTGCTCAAGTCATCTCTTTTCTAAGGCGTGCAAGCAGCGGCGCCTACAAGGACGCCGTCTTGCCAAAGAGTTGGCAAAAGCGCCGAAGCTGGACTCGTGACTTTTCCCAGCGGCATTCAGTCAGCATTCGAAGCACGATTTCGCCGTGGCTGCGCATTTCCACCAAAACAATGGTGCCGGATGGAAGCCTACCAACACTGGATATGCGGGAGCTTTGCCAGGAATCAATTAGCGAACTCGCATAGAATGAAGAAAGAATGTGGCCCGGAAGGCCAGCCGTGTGGGAACACAAGACAACGGTCGCACACAGTACAGAAAGATCCAACTGTAATCACTAGAAAATCGGGAAATTTGTACTGCCTGGGGCTTTTTAGCGTGCACTGCCATCGCACAATACAAGAAACCTCCATCGAAATGCTGCCGAGATTGAACCCGCGTCTTGCGGGTCACCAGTCGAGCACCTAAGTGTACGAAACTGCAGAGACGGCAAGTGGTGTATGTGGCGTATTCCGAACGCGCTTTTATTCGGTGCTAAGCTCACTGTATCAGCGATCACCCCGGCTGGAAAGAAAATCGACCACAGCGCTGCTAAGGAACATAATATGCGGCTTTGGCCGGCGTAATAAGCACACTCTCGGTTGACTTCATGTCAGTGCGTGACAGGGAGTATGAAATTGTTAATTATAGACAGTATTGTTGAGTGTCTGTGTTCCACGTACCATGATCGCAAATAATGTTCATCGACGTTCCACGTGACCTTTGTATACAGCGTAAAGAAAACTTGAGCCACTTGGTGTTCATGAACTACAACCAGTGTATCGGTCTGGGTCATCTTGCGTTATTAAATGCGAAGCATTTCTTAGCGAACTTCGGCGACTTTGAGCGTATCTAGCTATCTATGTATCTATCTATCTAAGCCGCCTACGACTTTGTGCTCTCCTGGCCGTATCGTTAATGGGATTTATACCAAATTTGGTATGGCATAACATGACTGTAAGACGAACATAAATGGCTGGTCATATCATGAAAATCATGAATAACTTGTCATGAAAAGTATGATTTACATGCCACGCTCATGGCGCGCTCGCGGCCGTTTCGTTAGCTTGATATACACCAAATTTGGGATTGAGTGACATGACTGTATGACGAACATAAATGACAAGTCGTAATATGGAAATTATGACTTGTCATGTGCGACATGACTTGCACTCCACGCTTATGGCGCGCTCGCGGCCGTTTCGTTAGCTTGATATACACAAAATTTGGTATTGAGTGACATGACTGTATAACGAACATAAGTGGCAGGTGGTAACATGAAAATCTTGGCATGCATGTCATCTACAATGCCATTTACATGCCACGCTCATGGTGCGCTTGCGTCCAGTTCGCTAGCTTGACATACACCAAAATTGGTATATCGCGACGTGACTGTATGACGAACACAAATGACAGGTCGTAACATGTAAAACATGAGAAGCAAATTGTGTAAAGCATGATTTGCTCCTTCCTGGCTACTTCGCATTACATCGATTCCCACAGTGCGTGGGATCTGCCGGCTTTTTTCGCTTGGTAAGAAGCTACGATCGCTAAGCAGTGGAGATCTGCTTCGTATTCAGTGCCGCGTGGACACTGTCTGTGCAAGCGCATTATTTTCAAATGACGTAGCTTTTTGGGCGTGTTGGTGTGTCATACTGAGGTCCTTGTTTTTTCGTGCGCTAAAAAAAACCTGGCAAATGCTCGCCACAGTTCGTAGCGGTTAGGCGTATCCTGGTGCACCGCAAAACTTAAAAAGTAGACGCTGGGATAGCGTGTTCAGGTACTTGCTTAAGCAATCACCGAAGGCTAATATGCAAAGGAAGCATTCTGGGAACTGCCTCTTATCCATTCGTTCGCTTTGTAGGCCACGCTTTTTTGAATACGTAACCGCCACTTGTACTGGTTATCACCGTCGCCACAGTCTCATACGCATGAACAATGCAAAGTGAAAGCATTTCCTTAAAACCGAATACTGGCTTCAAACGAGCACAGTCCTATGATCTCGCGTCGTCCTTGTTCCGTTACGTTCTTTTTTTCGAAAGTCACAACAAGAAACACAAGACAACTCGCTACTGTTATTCATATTGAATGACTTCCCTACATAAATACACAGCACAGCAAATACGCGCAAGCCCAGTGCACAAACGTGTCGTGTCGCCTAGCTTGCAGATAACGACATCCTTTACAGCTGTGCAACACAGCAGACGGATAACAAATATCAGCGCTTTCTTTCTAATAATATATCATGCTTCCACGATTTCTCTGGCCAGTGCATTGCCAGTACTGCACACAATCCTAATACCACTCAGCATTGGCTTATAGGCACAAGACCTACATCGCATAGCTAAACGAAATGAAGCGTTTAGAAAACACGCGTGCTCTTTCACCAGCTTTCCCAATATGTACTTTTCTACGAGCGAGCAGAATTTCGCGCGCTACTCCTTCATTGCATGTGGCTTGATTCTTTTCGCTAATCGGTTTCTTCGTGACCACTAAAAGTGCGTGGACATGAACCAGCCAGTTCCGATGTGCCCAGATACAATGCTGCAATAGACTTACTCCATGTTAGTAAACAACGGTAGGCACCATCGATATATTTAGGTACTTGCGGCGAGGCCGACGCGCGTGGGCCAGCGCCCGCCACCGTCCCTACAGGCGGCAGCACCCGCGCCGGTCGGCGGCGCGTACACAAATCTACACAGCGGCGCTTCATTGGCTTGAGTCGATTAAAGCGCGAATGTCGGCGAATAAAGCTCGTTGACTGCAGCCTACCGGTGATATGTACGCTCTCGATTATCAATACACGAAGACCGCCGAACATTGCTATTACTTGACAGATAAGCACAATCTGTCACTGAATTGAATGCTAGCCCTCGGAGACTGCGTTTTCACACTATACTTGACGTTTTTAGTTGTTTTATTTTTGCTTCTTTAGCTTGTCTGCCTACTACGTTAGCAATGCTGTTGCGCGACTGAACTAAACAAGTATTTACTTGAAATCTGCACGGATTTCCTTGTGGCTTCGTGCTACAGATAGGTGGTTTCCCTATCATAAGTATTTGCTTGCTGCTCGTCTGGCTACCAAAAAGACAAAAAGTCACTTTTACCACAAGGACGAAGCAATTAATGCGTAAGCAACAAAATAGAATGTCATACGAAGAAAGGCTAGTAGCGCACTCTTTTAGCAAACGCGGCCGCTGTAGGAGCGAAGTGACCTTCGTGCGGTCGGTGGCTTCAGTGCGAACTTTCGGATGCGAGCACAACACGTAAGAACACTTTTATGTCGACGTATGGAGCTATGAGCCATCTTAGACCTCGTGAATCTGTTGGCCCCACCTGTTGAATTCCATGAAATTCCAGAAGGATCCAGGAAGGCGTGCACCGACCAAGCCTGAGATATTTCCTCGGTGCGGGATTGTTTCTTGCTTATTGGCGTTAAATTGCTGCCTCAGTTCTTTCCAATATTCTTTGTTCCATCTTTCACACCAATCATTCAGTCTCATTTGTTTACTTGTACAGCTTTTAAATGCAAAGCATTTCTTAGCGAACTTCGGCGACTTTGAGCGTATCTATCTAGCTATCTATCTAGCCGCCTACGACTTTGTGCTCTTCTGGCCGTATTGTTAATGCGATTTATACCAAATTTGGTATGGCAAAACATGACTGTATGACGAACATAAATGGCTGGTCATATGAAAATCATGACTAACTTGTCATGAAAAGTATGATTTACATACCACACTCATGGCACGCTCGCGGCCTTTTCGTTAGCTTGATATACACCAAATTTGGGATTGAGTGACGTGACTGTATGGCGAAAATAAATGACAAGTGGTAATATAGTGTCACGTGGTCGTGACGTTGACGAAGGCAGTAGGCAGTAGTACAAGATGAAACACTTTATTTGGGCCGAACTTGTGGCCGGTAAACTGGAGGTGAGATTACAGCAATAAACGCTGGTACTGATAGCGGCGAACAGAGCGTCGGCCGTCGATGAACTGAACATCGTTGGAGCGCGCCGGCTTTTATGCATCACGCGTCGAACATTCTAGCCTTATCGCTGGTCGTCGCGCAAGCTCAGGAATAATCTCGAGTGGTCGCGTCTTGCGCGCAATCTTAACAAAACGATCTACAATAATCGCGAAGGTTCTAGAACAATAAGGCGCGGTTTGAGCTGAGCTTTGCTGACGGTCTTTGTGGGCGAAAACCGCATACAACAAAAGTGAAAATAAGAATAGCGCGTGGCAATGCCCCCCCTCTGAAAAGGCATCGTCCCGATGCTTAAAGCAGAACACGGGGGGAAAATGCATGCAACAATAAAGAAAGTTCAATAATTAAGCAATAAGTGCAGTCCTCTGGTTTGCTAACGCGCGTAATACGGCTTGAGGCGCACGACATGGACGACTTCAGGTCGCGCACGGCGCCGTTGAGAGTTCCTTATGCCGTCCGGGACGACCTCGTAGTCCAGAGCACCGAGACGTCGAAGCACCTTGTACGGCCCGAAGTATCGCCGAAGGAAGTTTTTCACTAAGTCCACGTCGGCGTATCGGTGTCCACACCCAAACGCGGTCGCCGGGCCTGGTATTCCACGAAGCGTCGTCGAAGGTTGTAACGGCGGCTGTCGGTCGTCTGCTGATTCTTGATGCGCAGACGGGCGAGTTGTCGGGCTTCCTCAGCGCGCTGAAGGTAGACGGTGACGTCGAGGTTTTCCTCATCGGTGACGTTCGGTAACATGGCGTCGAGCGTCGTTGCCGGGCTCCGTCCGTAGACCAACTTGTATGGCGTCATCTGCGTCGTTTCTTGCACGGCCGTGTTGTATGCGAAGGTCACGTACGGAAGGATGGCGTCCCACGTCTTGTGTTCGACGTCGACGTACATGGCCAGCATGTCGGCGATGGTCTTATTTAGACGCTCGGTGAGGCCGTTGGTCTGTGGGTGGTAGGCGGTGGTCCGGCGGTGACTTGTTTGGCTGTAATTTAGGATCGCCTGAGTTAGGTCCGCGGTAAAGGCCGTACCTCTGTCGGTAATGAGGACCTCTGGGGCGCCATGACGCAGTACGATGTTCTCGACGAAGAACTTTGCTACCTCGGCGGCACTGCCCTTGGGCAGGGCCCTTGTCTCGGCGTAGCGGGTGAGGTAGTCAGTAGCTACGACGATCCACTTGTTTCCGGAATTCGACGTCGGGAACGGCCCCAGTAAGTCCATGCCGATTTGCTGGAACGGCCGGCGAGGTGGCTCGATGGGTTGCAGAAGTCCGGCTGGCCTAGTCGGTGGTGTCTTCCGTCGCTGACAATCTCGGCAAGTCCTCACGTAGTGGGTGACGTCGGCAGCGAGGCGAGGCCAGTAGTACTTTTCTTGTATCCTTGCCAGCGTACGGGAAAATCCAAAGTGTCCAGCCGTCGGGTAGTCATGCAAAGCATGCAGAACTTCTGGTCGTAATGCCGAAGGTACTACGAGGAGGGAGTCGGCCCGAAGTGGCGAGAAGTTTTTCTTTAGCAGAACGCCGTTGCGCATGAAAAACGACTCCAGTCCTCGTCTGAATACCTTTGGAGCCACGGTGGCTTTGCCCTCGAGGTATTCCATAAGGCCCTTGAGTTCCGGATCGGCGCGCTGTCGTTCGGCGAAGTCGTCGGCACTTATGGTTCCCAAGAAGAAGTCATCCTCCTGGTCATCCAGCGGTGGCGGGTCGACGGTGGCGCGAGACAAGCAGTCGGCGTCAGAGTGTTTTCGTCCGGACTTGTAAACGACGGTAACGTCGAATTCTTGAAGTCTCAGACTCCATCTTGCGAGACGGCCGGAAGGGTCCTTCAGGTTAGCTAGCCAACACAAGGCGTGGTGGTCGCTCACAACTTTGAAGGGCCTGCCGTAGAGGTAGGGGCGAAACATTGACGTTGCCCAGATGATGGCAAGGCACACCTTTTCTGTTGTGGAATAGTTGGCTTCCGCCTTGGATAGCGACCGGCTAGCATAACTGATAACCCTTTCCACGCCGGCAGTTCTCTGGACAAGAACAGCGCCGAGTCCTACGCTGCTTGCGTCGGTGTGTATTTCTGTGTCGGCGTGTTCGTCGAAATGCGCAAGTATTGGAGGCGTCTGCAGGCGTCGTTTCAATTCTTGAAATGCTTCGACTTGCGCCGCTCCCCACGTGAATTCCACGTCGTTTTTCGTGAGCTGAGTTAGTGGCTCGGCGATGCGTGAAAATTCCTTGACGAAGCGTCTATAATAGGCGCACAAGCCGAGAAATCGGCGAACGGCCTTCTTGTCGGTGGGCAGCGGGAAGGCAGCGATTGCAGCTGTTTTTCGTGGGTCGGGGCAAACTCCAGACTTGCTGATGACGCGACCCAAGAACAGAAGTTCCTCGTATGCAAAGCGGCACTTTTCTGGCTTCAGGGTGAGTCCGGAGGCCTTTGATTGCCTGAAGTACAGCTTCTAGGCGTCGGAGATGTTCGTCGAAGTTTGAAGAAAACACAACGACGTCATCCAAGTACACAAGGCAGGTCTGCCACTTCAAGCCGGCCAGTACAGTGTGCATAACACGCTGGAACGTCGCAGGTGCCGAGCAAAGACCGAAGGGCATGACTTTGAACTCGAAGAGGCCATCTGGTGTGATAAAGGCAGTCTTCTCTCGGTCTCTCTCGTCGACCTCGATTTGCCAATAGCCGGTCTTGAGGTCCATCGACGAAAAATACTTCGCGTTGTTGAGTCGGTCCAGGGCGTCGTCGATACGTGGGAGAGGATACACGTCCTTCTTCGTGGTTTTGTTCAGGCGGCGATAATCGACGCAGAAACGGAGGGAACCGTCCTTCTTCTTCACTAACACCACGGGTGACGCCCAAGGACTCTTTGAAGGCTGGATGATGTCGTCGCGTAGCATTTCGTCGACTTGCTGCTTTACGGCCTCGCGTTCTCGCGTTGAAACTCGGTACGGGCTCTGGCGGAGTGGTCTCGCATTTTCCTCTGTTATGATGCGATGTTTTGCGACTGGGGTCTGTCGAATTCTTGACGACGACGAGAAGCAGTCCTTGAATTGCAAGAGCAGACTTTTGAGCTGGTCTTGATTGTGCTTCGGGAGGTCTCGGGTGGACGTCGAAATCTGGTTCGGGACCTCGATTCGTCGAAACAGGTTCGGCAGCATCGAAGAGGGCGAAAGCATCGCTGGCGGCCACGCATTCTTCGATGTAGGCGACCGTCGTACCAATGTTGAGGTGCCTATATTCGTGGCTGAAGTTTGTCAGCACTACCTTTGCTTTACCGTCACGCAGCTCGGCTATACCTCTTGCGACGCAAATTTGACGGTTCAGGAGTAGGTGCTGATCGCCCTCGATGACGCCTTCAAGGTTCGCAGAGTTTTCGGTGCCGACGGAAATAATGACGCTGGAGAGTGGCGGAACGGTCACCTGCTCTTCTATCACATTCAATGCATAGTTCCCTGGCGTCGCGAGGGGTGGGAGCGCTTTGTCTGAGGTTAGTGTTATCGACTCAGACCTTAGGTCGAAGACGGCGCCGTGGTCACTTAGGAAGTCCATTCCAAGTATCACATCCCTGCAGCAGTTTTGTAAGATTACAAAGCTCGCAGGATAAGTCCGGTTACTGACGGTGACTCTTGCCGTGCAGACTCCAATAGGCGTTATCAGGTGGCCTCCAGCTGTCCGGATTTCGGGTCCACTCCAAGCGGTCTTTACTTTCTTCAGCTTGGCGGCGAATGACCCACTGACGACGGAATAGTCGGCCCCAGTGTCGAGGAGAGCGGTCACTCCGTGGCCGTCGATAAGAACGTTGAGGTCGGTAGTTCGTCGTCTCGCGTTGCGGTTAGGTCGCGGCGTCGGGTCACGGCTGCGTCGGTTTGTTCCAGCGGTTCCACGTTGCGTAGTGATGTCTTCTTCGGGCTGCGGAGTTTCCACGCCAGGGCCTCGTTCGTCTTGTGACGGGTTCTTTAGATTACCTTGCGGCGTCGTCGTCGGCGGCGGCGGAGGATCTTCGGTAGTTCGTCGTACAGCAACCGCACCTCTATCGGTTGCTGCCCTTAGTTTCCCGGATACGGGCTAGGCGACCGGCCCCGGTTTGGGCCAGTGTACTGCCGGCGGTGCGGTGACATGTAGCGGCCGGGCGACGGCGAGCGGGAAGGTCGTCGGGGCGTCCACTGCCCTCCTGCGAGGTAGTCGGGGATATCGCGTGGTTTTTCACCCCGCTGTGGACGCGGAGCGTCGATGGCGAAACCACGCAGTCCCATCCAGCAGCTCCACCAGATGTCACGTGGTCGTGACGTTGACGAAGGAAGCAGGCAGTAGTCCAAGATGAAACACTTTATTTGGGCCAAACTTGTGGCCGGTAAACTGAAGGTGAGATTACAGCAATAAACGCTGGTACTGATAGCGGCGAACAGAGCGTCGGCCGTCGATGAACTGAAACATCGTTGGAGCGCGCCGGCTTTTATGCATCACGCGTCGAACATTCTAGCCTTATCGCTGGTCGTCGCGCAAGCTCAGGAATAATCTCGAGTGGTCGCGTCTTGCGCGCAATCTTAACAAAACGATCTACAATAATCGCAAAGGTTCTAGAACAATAAGGCGCGGTTTGAGCTGAGCTTTGCTGACGGTCTTTGTGGGCGAAAATCGCATACAACAAAAGTGAAAATAAGAATAGCGCGTGGCAATAGAAATCATGACATGTCATGTGCGACATCACTTGCATGCCACGCTCAAGGCGCGCTCGCGGCCATTTCGTTAGCTTGATTTACACCAAATTTGGTATTGTGTGACGTGACTGTATTGCGAACATAAATGACAAGGGATAATATGGAAATCATGACATGTCATGAGCGACATGACTTGCATTCCACGCTCATGGCGCGCTCGCCGCCGTTTCGTTAGCTTGATATACACCAAATTTGGTATTGAATGACATGACTGTATAACGAACATAAGTGGCAGGTGGTAACATGAAAATTTTGGCATGCATGTCATCTACAACGTCATTTACTTGCCAGGCTCATGGTGCGCTTGCGTCCACTTCGCTAGGTTGATATACACCAAAACTGGTATTGCGCAACGTGACTGTGTCACGAGCATAAATGACAGGTCCTAACATGTAAAACATGACATGCAAATTATGCAAAGCATGATCTGCTCCTTCCTGGCTGCTTCGCATTACATCGATTGCCACAGTGCGTGGGATCTGCCTGCTTTTTTTTCTATGCTGACATTCGGTAGTACATTGAGGCCTCTATTTTGCACCTGTTATGTGAGCCGGCACAATAGGCTTATTTGGTTTGCTATGCGCATATGTCGACGGCCTGCTCATAAGCACGTCCTCATCTGGGATGAGGCTCTGTTTCCGATAACTTTCCTCGTTGCATCTTGTCTGTCGCTCACCGTCGATCTACATAGAAGCACGCTGTCTTCGTATCCTATCAAACCTCGTCCGTCTTCCAATACTTGTGTATCATGAAGGAGCATCCGCGCTGTCTTCACATGAATGATCTTGCTCTGCACATTGTCACGACCGAAAGCCGGCAGGATGACAGACAACGAACTGTCGAGCACGAGCAGCAACCTCCGTTCCTCGGAGGAAGACGACGTCGAGGCGTCTGCTCTTTTGATCTCTCAATGCAGACCTTGTTTTTCCTTGTCGCAGCGCGGTCCTGCGTCCTGTTCTTTCTTGCCGCCAATTCTGTGCTTATTGATTGCTCCGCCGGTGTGCTCTGCCTTCAACTGCCACAACTCAGTGACCCCCGTACGAACCTTAGTAAACTGCAGCGACTTCATCTCGCCCTATGCTCACCAGCTGTGCCAGACGGCGAAAACTACACTCTTCCCGACTTGCTGCTCACGCATTGTGCTGCGGTTCCCCATACGGTTCTCAGCCTCACGGCTAATAGAACCTGGCTACCCGTTGTAAATTTCTGCTTCACAAGTCAAGTGCTCCCACAAGGCGTTTCCGTAGCCCACCTTTGTTCGCTGCTAGATTCACAGGTCGAAGCTTTCGCTCTAGATGCCGTTGTTCCTTCGAAGCACACACCACCGAAAACAAATGGTGGCAGCCGCCAAATTTTTAAATTTTAAACTTGATCGCCACGGACCTTCCACCTGAACATGCTGTAGCCCTTCAGTGTGTTCTCGGGTCCTACCAGGACATTTTCGATTACGGTGACCGACCTTTAGGGCAGACGTCCGTTGTCCAGCATCGCATACACACAGGTGATGCCAACCCTGTTCACCGCCGCCCCTACAGAATCCCGGCGTCTAAGCGGAGCGTCATCCAACAGGGGGTAAACAAGATGCTAGCGAAGGACATTATGGAGCCGTCCTCCAGTCCCTGGGCGTCTCCGGTAGTGTTAGTTTAAAAAAAAAGCAAAACTGCAATTCGGCCTAGTTGGAATAAATTCATCGTTCACTGACTCGCGCAAGCACACAGGGACAAGAAGAGACTTACAAGGACAGGCGCGATCGAACAACTGGTTTATTATTCGGAATACACACATATTTAACAACCCAATGATCTGCTCGATCAGGTTAAACAAACCAAAAACAAGAAAAGTGCTCAATGCATCACACGAACACACGTCTTAACGTATTACATAAGCGACAACTCTTTTTCAAGCAGAGCAACCGAGGGGTTGCTCTGCTTGTCAAGTCAAATAATTCTAAGCTAGTTAAGAATGGCATAGTCACCAATTGTTTTCGGTCTGCATTGTCAAAGTCTTGTTCTGACAGAGCTCATGATGCGTTTCATGAACAGGTTGCTCGACTGCAGGATGCAGGATACCCTTTGTCGGTGTTGCAAGCTACTGGCAGCAGACTCTTAAGAAAGCTTAAACAGAAAAAAGAACCGTCGTTGGAAAAGGGTAGGCACACTGAATCTAGCCCCAACATAGTAGTGATTCCTTTGTGCACGGGCTGTCTCACAGAATAAAAAAGGTAGCAGGAAAGTACGATGTCAAGGTGGTGTTCTCGGCAAAGGAACAAGATCGGAGGTGTATGTTCTTTGGTTAATCAGAAATGTGACAAACGGAATAGTGCACGAGAAATATGTAGCATCAAACACAAGCACCAGTTTGTCGACTGTGCCATAAACATAGTATACAATATTCCGTTGTCATGTGGTCATGTGTACATAGGGCAGACTGGTAGATGTATTAACACTAGACTAAGGGAACATATGTCCAGTCTGAAAGGTCGCCCTAGTACACATTTAGCGATGCATTGTAGCGAGTGTGCATGCGCACCTTGTTTCAATAACACTTCCATTGAATACAGGCATCAAAATAAAACGTGTAGGGAGATAGCGGAGGCTTATCACATCGAAAAACACAAAGATAAGTGTGTTAGTCACCCCTCAGTTGCTCTGCTTGAAAAAGAGTTGTCGCTTATATCAGTACGTTAAGACGTGTGTTCGTGTGATGCATTGAGCACTTTTCTTGTTTTTGGTTTGTTTAACCTGATCGAGCAGATCATTGGGTTGTTAAATATGTGTGTATTCCGAATAATAAACCAGTTAGATCGCGCCTGTCCTTGTAAGTCTCTTCTTGTCCCTGTGTGCTTGCGCGAGTCAGTGAACGATGAGTTAAAAAAAGACGGATCGTGGCGCTTTTGTGTGGACTATCGCTGCCTCAACATCATCACAAGGACAGACGCCTACCCTCTACCGCGAATTGACGACGCCCTTGATTATCTGCATGGTGCCGCATACTTATCTTCCATCGACCTTCGTTCTAGATATTGGCAGATCGCTGTGGACCCCGTGGACCGAGACAAGACGGCCTTTGTAACGCCTGATGGCCTCTACAACTTCAAGGTCATGCCTTTCGGCCTATGTAATGCTCCACCCACATTCGAACGAATGATAGACTCCCTGCTTCATGGATTCAAGTGGTCTACGCATGTTATTTAGACGACGTCATTGTGTTTTCACCCATGTTCGAAACTCCCCTTGAGAAACTATCAACTACTCTTGAAGTGTACCGTCTCGCCGGGCTTGAGCTGAATTCGTCCAAGTGCCGGTGCGGCCACCGCCGCATCACGATCCTTGGGCATATTGTTGATGCTTCCGGCGTACAGCCTGATCCGGAAAAGATTCGAGCCGTGAAGGACTGCCCCTGTGCCGACAACCACCAAAGACGTTCGTCCTATTTTCGGCGGTTTGTCAAAGACTTCGCCGAAATTGCTAGACCTGTCACGGACCTGCTCAAACAAGACGCGCCCTTGAACTGGGGTCGCTCCCAAGCAGCAGCTTTCTCCAAGCCCGTCACTCTGCTAACATCTTCTCCTGTTCTGGCCCACTTCGACCCTTCAGCACCGACGGAAGTCCACACTGACGCCAGTGGTTACGGAATCGGCGCTGCGCTGGCCCACCGACAATGTGGGCAGAATCGCGTAATAGCTTATGCCAGCAGGCTGCTGTCCACCTCAGAGCGAAAATATCCAATGATGGAGAGCGAGTTTAGTTTCTCGCTCTCGTGTGGGCAGTTGCCAAATTTCACCCTTACTTATACGGCCGACCTTTTACAGTGCCCACCGACCATCATGCCCTTTGTTGGCTCCCCTCTTTGAAAGATTCCACAGGTCGTCTCGCTCGCTGTATGCTCCGCCTGCAAGAGTATACCTACACGCTAGTGTACAAGAGTGGAAGACTGCACCAAGACGCTGATTGCTTATCACGCTACCCTGAGGCTGACTGGGACTCTACGGGCATTGACTGCATCGACTGCATATTTTCCCTCTCCCGGCTACTTCACCTCAGCGACGTGCAGCGTCGGGATCCGAACATAAGTCGAATAATACAACGGATGCAATCCTCCCCGCCCGACGCCCTGTACGCATATTTGCCTTCAGAGATAACACCTTATATCGGCGTAATTTGTCACCTGCCGGTCCCGATCTACTGCTGGTCGTACCAAAGCACCTGCGCTCCACAGTCCTCCACGAGCTTCATGACGCCCCAACCGCTGGTCACCTTGGCGTTTCTTACACGTATGACCCTGTGCGCCGCCGCTTCTGCTGGCCTGGCCTTGCACGCTCTGTGCAGCGTTACGTCAACACCTGCGAAATTTGTCAGCGCCACAAGAAGCAATCGGAACGTGCTGCCAGCTATCTTCAGCCTATCAACATCCCACCGGAGCCCTTCTTCGGGGTTGGTTTCGACCTTCTCGGTCCCTTTCCAACATGCACTTCAGGCAACAAGTGGGTTGCCATGGCAACCGAATACGCGACCCGCTACGCTATCACACGAGCCCTGCCAACCAGCTACGCTACAGACGTCGCTGATTTTTTGCTTCGAGATCTTATTCTAGTGCACGGTGCCACACGACAAGTGCTGACAGACCGAGGCCGTACCTTCCTTGCTCAAGTGATTGACGATATCCTGCGTTCCTGCTCCACCCAGCATAAGCTCACGACCTCGCACCACCCCCCAACCGGACCCTGACAGACATTTATTTATTTATTTCAACATACTGTAGCCCTGACGGGCTATCGCAGGTGTGGGCAAATACATTACGTAAAACAGCATCACAGGAGTGAGCAAATACAGTACATAAAAGAGCATTCCACAATTCTACAGAATGAACAAAAAAAACTATATTTAAACGCCCCCGTACGATGGAAAAATGGAGACATGTTGAACTCATGGTAATTTCGGGTGGTTGTCGGTCTAGCGGGTGCGATTTATGTGCTGAGTAGGGGGGAATCGTGGGGAGTTAATTAAAGTATATAGAAACTTCAAACATTCAATGTGACGACAAGAAGAGAGACTGGTAAACTGAAGAATAGGAAGATGGGAACTAGGTGAAAAATACCTGTTAAAGCGACGATAAATGAAGCGTACAGCTTTCTTCTGAACAGGTTCTATGCTTTCAAAATACCTGTCGACCGACCCTCGTGACTGCGACCTTGCACTGCCATACGTGACGTTCGCGTACAACTCCTCCCGGCACGACACTGCTGGATACTCACCTTTTATTTAGACGCGAACTGACGATGCCATTGGATACGTTCCTTCCGGCTTCTGCATAGTCGACTACCCAATACGCTCGCGATGCCATTGCCCGCGCTGGCCACGCCCATCAACTTGCCCGCAACAGATTGTTGACTTCTCAACAAACACAGAAGCACGGTTCTCAACAAACACAGAATCACGAGCGACATCGTGACGAACGACTTCCACTGGGTTCCCTCGTTTTTCTTTGTTCCCCAACGCGACGTGCCGACCTTTTTGAGAAGCTACTTTCTCGTTTCACAGGCCCATACCGCGAGCTTCGACAAGTGGCAGACGTTACGTACGAAATTGTCCTGGATGATCCCACAACCTCGTCGCCTCTGTTATCCCGTGACGTCGTCCACGTATGAAGGCTCAAGCGGATGAAGCGTATCAGACTCCAGATCGGATGATGATGCAAGTCTACCGGAAAGATCGCCTGTCGATATGCCGGACCTAGTTCAGCTTTTGCGGTTCTGTTTGTCGAATACGCATTTTACTTTTGAAAAGAAGTTATACAAACAGGTCCACCGAACGGCTATGGGTGCTTCCATATAGGTGACCGCGGCTAATTTGACGATGGAACCGATTGAAAGTGAAGCCCTCTCCTCGTTCAGCCCTACTCCTAAGGTGTTCTTCCGCTATGTGGACGACATTTTTTGCATTATTCACAGAGAAGCAGTTCAGGCGTTCATTTCACACCTGAACCGCATGGAATTAGCAGTTCAATTCACTGTGGAGGAAGAAGTCGAAGGTGAGCTCCCATTCCTTGATATGCTCATTGAAAGGAAATGGCCTGCCTTGTCATTTGGCGTGTTCAAGAAGCTGACGCACATAGGGCTTTACTTGCATTTTCACTCCATGCAACCTGCTTCTCACAAAAGGGCAGTGGTTTCTACGATGTGCGCAGAAAGTCTGCACTAGACAAGACGACTACGTAGGCGACGTTCGCTTGGTGCGCCGGGAATTGTCAGCAGTGTGGCTGTCCCAATTCCTTCTTGAACGCTGTCGAACGACAAATGGCACGTCCTCAATTAGCCTGTGCTGCCACTGGTCAAAAGCGCGTGGGGATACCGTATATCCGTTACATAAGTGAAGCCCGAAGCCGTGTACTGCGTACCTACAACATCCAAGTGGCGCATGTTCCCGAAAAGAACCTGCGACAATCACTCGTCAACGTGAAGGAAAGATTACCCAATCAGAAGTTCCCTGGTGTGGTCTACGTTGTCCCATGTGCGGATTGTGACCACGTATATATTGGCAAAACTGGGGACTTTCGAAGGCGTCTCAAGCAGCACAATCTTGTCCTCTTTGTCCCAATCCAAAGTGTGCTACTTATGTACAATGAGCACAATTATGACGTAAAGAAAGGAAACGTGAAATTTAGCGCTTTCGCTGAGCACGCGTCGGGGGGACATGCAATCGACTGGGGGAAAGCACATGTTCTTGCAAGAGAAGAAGGAACTGTCACGACGACTTTACCTTCAGTCGCTCGTGGTACAGACCACTCCGCGCACTCTCAACAGAAGCGATGGCAATCTGCCGTCAGTGAATTGCGCGCTGCCTGCGTGATGTATTCAGGCGTACTTAAGGCGAACTGCTGGACACATATTTTCGTTTTACTCGTGAGCAAGGCTCCCGTGTGGGAGCTGAAACGTCTTTTTGTGTGCGTGTATTATAAATTTTCATTTTGGTCGGCGCAGTCAGGGCTGGGCAAAAATACTTTGAAATTGTCTCGCGATACGATAAAATATAGTTGGGCATGAAATATTTGAGATACAGCTACAATATACTACCGAAATAATTGTATCCGATACGATACTTCTCAATAGTATCTTAAGGTACTTCGATACATTTGAGAACTAACAGACAACGACGCCAAGGAAAGTATAGGGGATGTTATTAGTAGTAATTCGAATGTAAATGTGAAGAAAGAAACGTGGAGGAAAAGATAACCTGCCGCCGGCAGGGACCGAACCTGCGACCTTCGAATGACACGTCGGATGCTCTACCAACCGAGCTACGGCGGCGGTGATTCATCCGTCCACTTTATGAAGTCTGTTAGAAAAGCATCCGACCTTTTTTTTTCTTTATTTGCGAACACCTGCTGGATATGAAACAAGCGCGCTTGCCTCAGCCGACCTTGAACCTTAATGTGCGTGCGCGAATTTTTTCCCCCGCCTGCTGATAGCGTCAGTCGCTGGGACGCAGCGTTTGAGTGAGGTAGTGCGCAGTGCTCTCGTCCGTTTTTTTTTTATTGCAAGGAAAATGACGCAGCCCATCCATCAGGACATTGCTCACGCACATTTCTCGCACTTGATTCTTTTGTGGAAACCAAGACTCCTCTAGTTCAACAGGCTCCTTACTCTCCTGATATGGCCCCCAGCGACTTCTGGCTGTTTCCCAAAATCAAGAGGCCATTGAAAGGATCATGATGAGTTGTTTTCAGCGCAAAACGACGAAGACACAGGAAAAGGAGGGACTCATCATGATTAACGCAATCCAACTCGCCCAAATGTCAGTTCTTCTGCATTGAAAGGAGCGCGATTTCAGACAAGACAGGACATTATGGCTCCAACTACAGCTGAGCTAAACTCCATTCCGAAAGAGGCCTTCTGGGAATGCTGCCAACAATGGCAGCACCGATGGCAGAAGTCCCAAGGAGACTACTTTGCGGGTGATTAGGTTTTCAGTTATACCAGTTTTTAAATGCGAGGCTAATCTTAGCGAACTTCGGCGACTTTGAGCGTATCTATCTATCTAGCCGCCTACGACTTTGTGCTCTCCTGGCCGTATCGTTAATGAGATTTATACCAAAATTTTTATGGCATAACATGACTATTATGGCGAACATGAATGTCTGGTCATATCATGAAAATCATGACTAACTTGTCATGAAAAGTATGATTTACAGGCGATGGCCATAGTGCTCCTGAGGCCGTTTTCTTAACTTGCAACATCCAAAAATTGGTACCATGTCTGCATGACCAACATAAATGACAGGTGGTAATATGAAAATCATGACGTGCACGTCATGTACAACATGATTCACATGCCACGCTCATGGTGCGCTGATGGCCGTTTCGCTAGCTTGATATTGTGGCGGTCTCATGGTCGCGCAGCAGCAGACAGACACCATTTCCCATCTTTGCGGTGAAATGTTATTACGTTGCGTGCGGGAAAGGGTAGTGGTGTGAGGATGCGTGACCGAGCCGTAGTGGCTGCATCAGTCGCTGAAATAAAGTTAATTGTTGTTTGTCCTTCTGGGACGCACTACTCGCTTCTCTGTGCTGATTTCCAGCCGCGCTCGCGTCCCGCACAACATTGGTGACCCAGACGAGCAGCAAAGGCTACGAACACCCCTCAAGGCACTGACACTCTCCAGCGTCGACGTCAAACTGCCTCCCTTTTGGACTGCGGATCCTGCACTGTGGTTCATTCAGGTAGAGTCACTATTTGCTGCACGTCGCATCATGGCAGATTCCACGAAATACCATTACGTGGTGAGCAGTCTGCCGCCATCAACCGCTACCGAAATTCGAGATCTTCTGCTTTCCCCACCAGAAGACAACGTCTACGAGGCGTTGAAGGCAACACTCATTCGCAGGGTCACGCCCCCCGAAAACCAACGGCTACAACAGCTTCTCCATGAATCAAACCTTGGTGACAGAACACCAAGCCAGCTGCTGCGTCATAGGCAGCAATTATTGGGCAACAAAGCGGATGGTCTTGACAGCCTGCTGCTCCGAGAAATATTTCTACAGAAAATTCCCCCAAAAGTCAGAATGGTCCTCAGTGCCTCAAACGAGAACGATCTACCTAAACTGGCCGAGTTAGCCGATAAGCTCATGGCGGTAGCTCCCACATCTGTCGCGGGCGTCACGAGTGAACCGCCTCTACATGAGCAGCTTCACGAGATGAAGAGCGAAATCTCGTGGACTCCGTGGCCGCCCTCCATGCGTCACGGTCAACCGGTCCAAGTTATTCGCAGTCGCCCATGAAACGTCGAAAGCCATGTTGGTACCACCGCAAGTTCGGCAACGCTGCGCGCAAATGCGTACCACCCTGCGAGCTCTCGGGAAACACCATGGGCAGGCGACCAGCGTTGCTGCCATGGAAGAACGTCGCTCATCAGTCTTCTTCCTGACTGACAGCGGCTTCCGGTTCCTCGTCGACACAGGCGCCGAAGTGAGTGTACTCCCAGCATCGCCCGCCGACGGCAAGCGCCCGAACACATCGCCTCTCCAAGCAGTCAATAACAGCATTGCCACGTACGTTATAAGAGGGAAAAAACAGCGCAAAATTCTGACAGGACACACAAGGTGAAGAAGGCACGACAACAGCGCTGGCTTACAAATGATTTATTTTTCGACATGTGGGCACATATATGCCTTGACAGTCAAAAAATAGAAAGAAAAATAACACGATTTTTGTGCCCCTATCTCTCGTCGAAATGCGTCATCACTGAGCGCCACAAACACGCGCTAACATATCACCTGCGGTTCAAAAAATTTATTTCTTTTTGCGAAAGGGTTAGAGATGGCATGCTCACACAGTTAGTCTTGAAACGTTCTATTTCTGCTGCTTCAATTATTTCTCTGGTCCTATCATCTTTGTGTCTTGCTATTACTGTTGTTTGGGAAAAGATTGGCTTGCAGCCGCAGTCCCTCCAATGGAGGCCTAGATGACCACTAATTGCTCTATTTACGTTGCAGTGATGCTCTTTCAATCGCTCATTAAGGCATCTTCCTGTTTGCCCTATATATTTTCTTCCACAGGAGAATGGGATTGAATACACGACACCTTCAATGCAGTTCACAAACCGGTTTACATGCATAATGGGAGACGACTGTGGCTGCCTTCCTGTTTCGTTTACTTTGGAACACATTGCGGATAATTTTTTAGGCGCGGAAAATACGGCTTTGACATTGGCGTCTTTTCCTATCTTTTTTAAGTTATGTGCTAAGCAGTGAATGTAAGGTATCGCAGTTGTTTTTCTCTTCTGTTTGGTTCAATTTTCTCTTGGCCATCCCTTCCGTTAGCCTTTATCTTTTTAAGTACCGATTCCGCTACGGATACTAGCACATGCTTCGGATACCCTGCTGCATGAAGACGTTCTATATGTTTGTTAAAGCTCTCGGTCATGGAGTGAAAACATGACTTGGTTAAGACGCTCGTGAAGCACGCCATTGCAATGGATCTTTTAACGAGCTTGGAATGAGCCGAGTCAAATTAAAGAAGCGGCTTACTAGCGCGTGGATCGTACACCCAGCAAATGTGATCTTTATAAAAACTAAGTTTCAGGTCTAAAAACTTGATGGCTCTTTTCACCGGAAATTCAAAGGTTAATACAAGTGGTTTAAAGCATTCTCGAAATTTTTCCAGAACTTGAAACATTAAAGGTTCTAGGCCCGTTTCGTCCGTGTCAAAAATTATTAAAAAGTCGTCTACGTAACGGAATATTTTTGTCAATTTTGACATTTTCAATTGCTCATGCACTCGACCGTCAAGTTGTGCTAAGAATAGGTCGCTTAAAATGGGAGCTATGCACGATCCAATGCCTATTCCATTGGTTTGGATGTACGGCTTATCTTCCCACGTTGTAAATGTAGACTTGAGGTACATTTTTAAAAGCTCTAAAAAACCTGCTACTGAAAGCCCCGTGTCATTTTGATATGCAACAGCACCGTATTTTTCGATACAACATTCAACACACAGTTCACGATGCGGCAAAGAATAATAGAGGTCTTTTATGTCAAAAGAGCACGCCATGTAGGCTTTTGTCATTGCATTTTTCTAAAAACGCGACAACTTCATCAGATTTTCGCACAAGAAAAGGATCAACTACATTTAACAGGTTCAATTTCTTCTGCAAGAACAATGATACGCTTTTTTGCCAGGTGTCGCTTTCTGAAACAATGACCCTTAGCGGTGTATCTAGCTTATGGGTTTTTGCGCTAAAAACATATGCAGGCTCAACTGTTTGCTTTTGTCTATGGATTTAACCAAATCGTGCAGAGACAATTTCTTACATAACTTCTTGGCATCTTTTTTTTTACTTCCTTTAGAAAGTAAATAAAGATGCCAAGAAGTTACGGTTAGGGAGCGGTTGCCACGTACGGCAACCCCTTCCGTAACCGTCAGTTTGGGCCTGCAGAAAACGCTTCGATGGATCTTCATAGTAGCCGACGTGAAGTTCGCAATTCTTGGGTCGGATTTCCTGCGCCACTTCGGGCTGTTAGTCGACGTGCGTAACCGGAGCCTATAGGACCCGGTGTCACAAAGCGATGTAAAAGGCCAGCCTTCAAGACATACTGCAGAAGAACTGACATTTGGGCGAGTTGGATTGCGTTAATCATGATGAGTGGTTTTCAGTGCAAAACGACGAAGACAGGAAAAGGAGGGACACGAACACCAGCGCTGTCTCACAACTGATTTTATTAACAATGGAAACACAGACTTTATAGCACAACCTAACCCACGTGGGCACACGTCGATGACATCAAACAGAAGATAAAAGAAGAGATTAAATGACTAACTGAGCAGAATATGTATCAGGTCACAGAACTGTTCAAAAAGGAAATTTTCCCTGTCATGCAGGGTGATAGAGGGCACACTTACACAACTAAGGCCCTTTTTGTGGATATAAAAAGCCTCCATAATTTCCCTGGTGGCCTGATCGGAATGAGTGAAAATACATATAGTCTTTTCGAACATTACTGTGCAGCCGTGTTCTGTACGATGCCTAGCGAAATGGGAATATGGATTGCCGTCGAGTGAGCGCTTATGTTCCATTAGTCTGATATTCAGACACCGGCCCGTTTGGGCCTATGTATACGTGTCCACACGAGAAAGGGACCTGGTAAACGACGCCCACTCTGCATGGCAACTACCGGGGACGTGTGTTTTACTTTGCAACAATTTTTATCTGAACCTGTTCTTTTTCCGAGCAACTTCCGATTCCGCAAATGTTTTTCATTTTGTTAGGGGCCGATAAGAGAACTTTAACGTTGAATCTGCTAGCAACGTTTTTTAACCCATGCGACAGTTTATGAGCATAAGGTATGACGGCACATTTATCTTTGTTCGTTAACATTGGATTAGTCTCTGTGGTGCGTGTTGACTTCATTCGCTTGATGAGCTTCTGCACGCTCATTCTAAGAACATCATTTGAAAAACCCGAACACCTGAGACGTTCAATTTGTCTTAAGAACCCAGGCCGACTCGTACGCAGGTCGCAGTACAACGCAACGTACTAGCGCCACCGACTGAGGGAGCAATCCTCAGGGCCGCGTTAGGTGCTCAACCCTACCCTCTGCCTAAACATAGATAGTGCGGACGAGAACCTTAGTATCTCGCAATAGAACTGTGGCGGGTTTACTAACAAAAAGCCGCTTCTACAGCAATATTTAAGAACCCTCTGTTAAGCGCCAAATCATCGCTATTCAGGAAGTTGCGCCTAGAACCCCCCATCAAACTCGCGGGTTATCTGGTAGTGTCGTCGCATTCAAGAAGGTAGGGGAGTTGCTACACTCGTCAGCCAAAGGTACAATTATCTCTCGCGTGACCTCGGAGCAGTTGCCGACGGCATCGAGTACGTCTTGACCGAAATTCTCATGAACTCACCCAGAAAGGGCCTCAGAAGAAACAGCCTTTTTATCCTCAACGTATACTGCAGTCCCAGCTATCGCAGGGCGAGAGCGGACTCTCTCCTCAAGAGGGCCGTCAGCATGGTCGGTGGTTACCCCCTTATCGTAGTCGGGGATTTCAACGCCCCACACAGCGTGTGGGGATACACCCATGATACTCCCAAGGGACGCGATTATGGCAGACTGCGACAGATGCGGACTTGACGCTTATCACCGACAAGGATTTCCCCACTAGGAGAGGTAACTCCACATGCCGGGACACTACCCCGGACCTCACTTTTGTCAAGAATGTCGGTGAGGTCAAGTGGGTCAACACGGCTCTAGAACTAGGAAGTGAACCACTACGTCATCGAGGTATCCTTCGCGATTGCCCGCTTTAGGACGAGGAAATTCAAGGTGGTCAGCTGGGACGTTTTCCGCAAAGTCAGAGCCGAGCGCGCACCGACGGCCTGGACAGATTTTGAAGGTTGGTGCAAAGGCATCAGAGATGACGCCGCGGCAGCGACCAAGGAGGTCGTCACTGACCTCGACGTTGAAAACATGGACAGCAGGTTGGCCCACCTGCTAGAAGCCAAGCAAGCCCTACTCACGAGATGGAAGGGGCATAACAGGAGGCTCCGCAAGAAGGTTTCTGACATCGAGGAGCACTGCAAAACCCTCTGTAAACCACAATGGCATGAGCTCTGCGAAAGCGTCGAGGACCAGCTCAGATCCGGGAAGAGCTGGGATCTTCTGAAACACCTTCTCGATCAGGGCAGCACCAGGTCCAGCCAAAGACGATCCCTCGCGCGAGCCATTCATCTTGCTACCGACTCTACCCCGGACGAGTTGGTTGTCAACAAGCTCATAGACAAAAATCTGCGAGTCGCGGAGAGCTCTGCCCCAACCTAGTTTCCGGACTACGCGGGGTGTGACCTGCCGGAGTTGGACCAGGACTTTAGTGTGGCCGAGATCCGACAGGTCCTTTTCTCCCTAAACGGCAAATTCGCCCCTGGCCCGGATGGCGTGAATAATAAGATGCTCAAAAAATTGGGGGGACCCTTAAGCTTCGCCTTTAAGAGTTGAACGCGATAGCGATATCCTGTCTCTAGTTCGTACTTCAATCCCTTAGTGCACACTATGTAATGCGTGGCATGCTTTAAACCACGAGCAATTATGCGCGGTAAATGCGGGAAATGTTTTCGAAACGCGCAGTAACGTGCGTGCGTTTTGTAATGGGTACACGGCTTTGAACAACAATGTCGTTATGATATTCACATCTTCTGACGCCCGATGGCTACGCACGCTTGTACCACGCAATATTACTGCGATATTACATGTTATATTGTGACGCCTATACAGGACGGGGTGTTTGCAAAGCATGAAAGTTATTTTCACTGCAATACCAAGCAGAGGAAGTTATTTTATATGTAATCACAAGCAGAAGCGTGGCTGCGTGGTAGAACACCTGCTTGCCACGCAGACGACCCGGGTTCGATCCTCATTCGGACCCGGAATTTTTTATTATTTATTTTATTTGCATCTTTCTCGATTTTTCGGTCACGGACAAGATGATGATTTTTCGCTCACAACCAACGACGACGCCGCCTCCGACGCCGGAATTTCTAAGAAACGAGCTCTTTAACGCTATCGCGTTAAAAACCTTCATGATGAGTCCATCTACTTCCTCACCGAAAAAATTAATGAAGTCTGGCGCCGTGGGCAGGTCCCCGCGCAGTGGAAGACAGCCTACACGGTACTCATCCCGAAACCCGGTAAAGCACCAGGAATTTATAATCTAAGACCAATTTCCTTAGCTTCCTCTGTCGCTAAGTTCGCAGAGCATGCCCTGCTTGAACCACCTCAAGGTGCACCTCGAGACCAATGACATGTACACCCACAATATGATTGGTTTCAGAGCTTGCATCATCGACCGGAGCACGGGAGATACCAGAGCCATCCTTGGATTAGACCTGGAGAAGGCTTTCGACAATATTTCCCACTAATTCATTCTCCAGTCTATCGCCAGCCTCGGACTTGGGAAGAGGGCCTACGGCTTCGTGCAGTCCTTTCTAAGCCAGAAAACTGCCAACCTCAAGATCGAAGGGTACATCTCACAAGAGCTCAACCTCGGTTCACGCGGCACGCCTCAGTTATTTCGACAACGTTATTTAACATCGCAGTGATCGTGCTCTCCAAGGAGCTCGCCAAGATTGAAAGATGATATCACCATCGCCAAGATACGCAGATGGTATCACCATCTGGTGCGCCGGCGGGAGCGATGTCCAAGTTGAGGAAGCCATGCAGAGCGCCATCGATGTGACGGAGCGTTTCCTCCGTCCAACCAGGCTCAGGTGTTCTACATCGAAGTCTGATCTACTGCTCTACAAGAAAAGACCCAGAGGCGGCGGCCACCGTGACTGGAAACCGGCGTCCGAAAGCCAAATACGGCTTTTCACTGGTGACGGGTCCCCAGTGGACTCGCTCTGAATATTGCGGATGTGTATCGAGTCTAACAGTGCCAACGGAACCGCTACCAAGACAGAGTGCTCTCGGCCTCATCCGGAGGATCGCCAACAGACACCGAGGAATCAAGGAAGACAATCACATCCGCATTATACATGCTTCTGTGCTCTGCCACCTTTTGCACTCGGCGGCCATGTATAATTGACATGTTGCAGAGAGGAGCAAGCTCAATGCCCTCATGAGAAAGGTCTTCAAGCTCGCCCTCGGCTTGCCTGTAAGCACTCGCACCGAAAACCTGTTAAAGCTTGGAGTTCACAACACACTCGAAGAGATAATCGAGGCGCAAGAGCACTCACAGCTGCTCAGGCTTTCCCGAACCAAATCGGGCAGCAAGATACTCGACGAGATGGGCCTCAACTCTGTTGACCAGTGCCCCGACGCCGTGCGGATTCCCAGAGACATCAGGTCTCAACTGCACATCGCACCCATTCCCCGCGATATGCACCACGCACACGACATCGGTTGACGTCGGGCCAGAGGTAGAGCTCTGCTCGAGCATGTCCGTAGCAAGCACATTGAGGCAAGCTTCGTAGATGCTGCGGCATATGTCCTACAAGAGGCATTCGCTGTCTCCATCGTCGACTCAAATTCCAGGCTCACTTGCTCCGCTACGGTACGCACATCGAAGCCCGTGGTAGCCGAACAGGTTGCAATCGCGCTGGCTATGCTAGATAGCCACAGAGAGTCAATATACAGCGATTCCAAGGCTGCTATCAAGGCCTACGAAACCGGGATGGTCGCCCCTCAGGCCCTCCGCATTCTCCAAAGCGTAAAAAGCATCACTCCCCATTCTATCACTTGGTTTCCCGCTCACCTGGGATCGACTGAGGGCTCTACCTCTAACCCTAACGAGGGCGCGCACGACGCCTCGCGAGGACTCACTGACCGCGCCGCCTCCGCAGTGCCCCTGCCTCGCCGGGAACCCTTGCTCACGTCCAACGAGATAACAAAACACTTCTATCTGTCAAGACGGGTATTCCCCCCTCCCACACCCTGCCTTGTGTAGGGCGCGGGCAGTTACCCTTAGACTATTACAAGCCCGTGCGTATCCTAACCCTGCGGTTCTTCATGTCATATACCCTGAACGGTATCTCAGTGCGGACTGCCCTGCCTGTGGACTACTAGCAACATTGAACCATGTGTTATGGGAATGTGAAGCCATCGGCTCCGCCTTCAGCGAGGACTGGTGGGCAGCGCTCTTGCGCAGCGCCGAACTGAATGACCAAACCCTGGTCGTCCAGAGTGCCCGCGAACGGGCCACCAAGCTCGGCTTGGCGGTCCCTACGCGGTACTAGCCGGGTGGCGTCTCCCCTGCGTCTTCTCTGGACCCAAAGAAAGTTTGCATCATCATCATCATCAGTTGTAAATGAACTTTAGTGTGAAGTGAGCGCTCGTCCTGTCTCGTGTATTTTATGTGCATTGTGCTTCCAAGTACCTCACTGAAAGCACCCGTGCTAACAATCAAACTATAACTAAAAGAACTCTTTGAATGATGTAGCAGGAAGAAAAAAGATACAATACTCCAAGATAACGTCTGTTAGGTAAGTGCTTGTTCTACAGTGAAACCTCGGTGATTCGATCACAGCTCATACGAATTTCGGGGTGATACGAATTTTTCTTTGGTCCCGGTCAAGGCCCATGGGCCTGCAATGTAATGGAGTACGGTTGTTGCGAACCGATTTCCACCCCACGAGGTTTGATACGAACGTACGCTACCGCCCAGGTACGAAGAGGTGCTGTTCGCGCTGTCGCGGAAGACGCGCCAAATCGTCAGAATCACGGTGTAAGAAAAATAAAAATACTTTTCTTGCGGTCAGAATAAACCTTCAGACACACGTCACTGCCTCCGAGATTGTGTGCGCGAATCTTTGAGGCTCTAATGTGCGTCCCTGCGCCTTCGCGTTTATATTACAGAGGGCATTGGCGCCGTGCTTTTATTTTTCTAACGCGTCGACACGGGCTGCTGTCGTACTGTGTTTACACGTGCCTGCCTCGTGCATCAGACATCCTATGAAAGGTGGACGAGGACCGAAAGAAGGCGAGGACGCTTTTGGCGAAGGAGTCAGGCCTCACAACGTCAACAAGAGTTGCGAAGTGGGCTTGTTGGTAAGTCATGAGGAATTGGTTGCAGCGCGACCTTGAAACGAGGACACAAGAAGAAGGACGAACACACGCAGCGCTACACTAGCAACAACAATGTTTATTTTTCGAGCGCTGCGTGTGTTCGTCCTTCTTCTTGAGCGCTGCGTGTGTTCGTCCTTCTTCTTGTGTCCTCGTTTCAAGGTCGCGCTGCAACCAATTCCTCACAACGTCAACACTCGCGACTGTCGCACTTATGCGGGCGCGGCCGTAAATCTCCCAAAAACATCCGCCACACCTCCGCGATAACAAACTCGTAACATAACTATACCTCGCGACAACTTTCTGTGGCAGCACAGCCAAAGCTACGTGGGCGGAGCTTCTGCACATGTGTTACTACGCCAAGTAGTCCGTTTGCGGGCCATTTAGGTTTCGGTTTCGCAAGCGCATCCAACATGTACGTTTTCGCATGAACATCCAAGGTTTATGATGTTAATTTTGAAATAGTGTAATAAAAGATAGGTTATATGTAGCTGTAATCGAAAGCTATGACAAGCCTTGAGATACCTCATGAACGCAGCAGTGAAGGAAACGTACGTGGAATTATTGCTGTGTTCTTCTACGAATTTGAACATAGCTAATCTACCAACGGTTCAAGCCCGCATGTAAAGTGAGCACCATACAGTAATGCTTGCATTTGCTTGTTCACATTTTTTTTTCAATGCAATAATATATTCTTTATTGCTAAGGAACACAGGAAGCAGCTTTATTGAAGCGGTCAGATTTATTTTTGAACAAAAAAAAAAGAGGGGGGGGGGGGGGGAGGCGCACGGCCGAGCAGGAACTGTGTGATAGGAAATTCAACGCAATGGCAAGAAACCATGTCCTAAATTTCGGTGAATACAGGGTTGGTATCGTCGTTTTCCTTCTTTTGGAGACGCAACAACTTTCTGGAGACGCTCACGTTAATTTGTTTGTGGACGCGAAGTCATCGATGGGTCGCAGATATCTTGGCCACGACTGGTCACAGGCGGGCGTCTCACGTTCGTAAATCCACGGCCGTGGTAAATCCAAGCGGGTGAAACACACTCCTTACTCAGCCAAGAACGCTGTTTTGGCAGTTAGCCGCATAATAGACATGAACGCGCCTGTTGCCCAGGCGAAACTTTTCACTGGTGATTTTATCCTCCATTATTGCTGTAATGGCAAAGCGTCAACAACCGCTCCCGCCGTAGACGCCGACGGGTGCAGTGTTAACGTACGCGATCTTTAGCGTTATTGAATCAGCAATATCAGGCAACCGAAATAACGACCACGTATGGAACGCCATTTATAAAAAGGGTCATTGTTTTTACGTACAGTTTCCAATCGCAATATTGCTTTCAAGCAGCTGGTCTTGCTGAAGATTGACAGGTCGCCGGTGTCACTTTCGAGGCGGCTATCGCGATGAGAGACCCACTTGCGCTGACGGTATCACTCCCACACAACTTCTTTCTCCGTGATAGCATATGCGGGGAACTAAATATTTGACGACGCACAGCGGTCTTCTTTTCCTTCTGCTCGATCAACACAGATCGCCTAGCGAACGCGCAGTCATCCTCGCTCACAAGCCACGATGTGTACTTGCTGCAACCGAACGACGCCATCGTTGTTTACTGGGGCAGGAAAAGGTGAAATGACACTAGAAAACCAGAAAACTTGAAACAGCAAAAAACGAAACTCCCGCACGGAATAAGTCTTCTTGATAACAATGCGAAGGATCTTAAGCATAATAACTGCATCTTTTGTTTTTATGTTTCCTTTTATGCCACGTAGTATATAAAAGTTAGCGTTCGCGAACTACATGCAGACGCGTAGTAAAAAAGTGCGTGATTCGGCTTCGTAGCTTTCGCTGTGCTGCCACAGAAAGTTGTCGCGAGGTATAGGACCATGGTTCTGAAATTTTGTGGCCTTGATCTATTGCGTCAAACCGTTCCTTCAGGTACTTTCGCCGCAGTACTCTGGTGTCACGCAAAAAAACCGCCAGGCCTGCGCGGAACGCGCAGCACAGCCACACCGAAAGCTGGGAGAGCGGCCTTTTTAGATCCTTTTTTAAACACTCTTGGGGCAACTACTACAAGCCCACTGGCATGGTACCCACTACGCCATAAATCATCATAATTTTTTTGTGTAGTGGGGAAGCGTCTACTATGCCATTATTCATCATTCTTCAGAAAAGCGCGGTACCCGCTACACTTTTGTAACGCATTATGTGCACTTTGTTGGTGCTGTGGCTGACGACGATGAAGAATTTTGCCTGAGGCTTTTGCAATGGGTTGGAGCATTGAACGCCCCACTCGTTACGCAATTCGCATTGTGTGACGCCTGGTTCTTACTTTACTGTTCTAAAACGCTTTACAACACAGGTTAACGCGATTCCTTACCCGACATGAAGCCTGCATCGGGTCAGTTTGCACCGCACTTTCAAGCAGCGGCGTCGCTCAGTGATAGAGTGCTGGGCTGCCACGCAGAAGACCCGGGTTCGATTCCCATTCTGCCATAGGTGTTTTTTATTTATTTAGTTTTTACAGCGAAAGCTGTTATGAGATCAGAACAAGGGTGCCGTAGTTGTCCGCCGCCGCCGCCGGTGTCCGTAACCGCTATCGCACGAAATAAGAAAAAAAACTTTAAGAAAAAATGTTCAGGATGGAACGGGGTTCGAACCTGGGTCCGCTCCGTGCCAGCCCAGTGTTCTACCACTGAGCCATGCCTGTGCTCGAAAACCCGGCGCACAAAAACCCTATACAAGCATTATGTCGGGAAGGAACCGCGTTAACATGCGCAATATAAAGTGGCAGAAGAGTGAAACGACAGCCAGGCGTCACAGAATGCCATTTGTGTAACGAGGAGTCACACAATATGAATTGCATTACGAGAGGGTCGTTGAATGCTTCCAACCCATTACAAAGGGCTCGGCCATAATTCTTCGTCGTCATCAGCCACCGAATCAATTAATGGAGTAGTGGGTACCTTGCAAGCGTACCTGTATTAGTAGCCCCAAGATAGATTGCAACGGGTTTTAGAAATGGTGCTCTCCCAGCTTTCGCTGTGACTGTGCTGCGCGTTCCGCGCAGGCCTGGCGGTTTTTAGATGTGAAGCATCTTATGGCGAAGCTTAATCCGGTGATGGTGGTGGTGGTGGTGTGCCGCGTGCCCACCCTTACTGCGCATGCGCAAACCCTTTAAAAAAAATAAAAATAAAAAACCTCCTCTCCCCCTCTCTCTCCTCTAGGCATTCCTCCCCGCGGCAACCACACCCTCACTGCGCATGCGCCTCCCCTCCCCTCCTCTCTCCCCTCTTACACTCCCCCCCTCTCTCCTCTAGGCATCCCTGCCCGCGGCGTCTACACTCCCACTGCGCATGCGCGTCCCCCCCTCTGTCTCCTCTCCTACGATCCCCCCCTCTCTCCTCCACGCATCCCTGCCCACGGCGTTCACACTCCCACTGCGCATGCGTGTCACCCCCCTCTCTCTCCTCTCCTACGCTCCCCCCCTCTCTCGCCTCGTGACGCCGACGCAGGCAGCGTCTGCTAGCGAGTTTCCTGGTTGAAAAAACCGACTGTTCGCGCTGCACGACCGTTCACTGGCCACCCCGTATATATGGCAATGGATCTTGACCTCCAAGGTGGTGCCGGTGGGAAATTTCTCCTGTGCGTTGTTGAACAATAAAAATTCGCAGCGTGCGCGTTAACTAAAAGCGGAGTGCGCGTCTCTGTGTCCAGTCGGAGTCTTCTGTCTCTCATTGCCCATTAGCAGCGATTGGCATGTTCCAGTAGGAAACACTGCTCCATCACTGCCTGCTTTGCGCCTCCCCAGTTTTCTCTCCTGCGCAACGCTGCGATGAGCGCCAGCGTCAACGCCGCCGCCAGTGTAAGCGTTAGCGCCCGCTGCTTCACATCTACACATGGTTCCCTTTAGCGGGAGATGGTGTAATTTTTTTTCTTATTTCGTGCCATATTGGTTACGGACACCGGCGGCAGCGGCGGCGGCGGACAACTACGGCGCAGGAACGATCCTTGTTGTGATCTCATAACAGCTTTCGCTGTAAGAAGCATACTAAAATTTGGAAGGGGCTACTGCTGTCGCGGGTCACAACGCGCCTGGTTCATTAATTAGTACAGGCCGTATATTTACGATTGCTGGTATGATTGCCGACATCTAAAACTTAACTGACAATCATTTTTAGTTCTTCCTGACGTTGCTGCGGCCCTGAAAAACAATGAATGAAAATGTACGCCAGCTTTATTTTGTTGCATGCTGATTTTCCATGCTTTCTGTTGATACGAATTTCGGATGATACGAATATTTTTTGTGATCCCGTGAGATTCGTATCACCGAGGTTTCACTGTATTTTATCTAGCATTGGCACCGGTTGGGCGATAGTTGCTAGGGTCTCATTTGCGTATAATTCAATCCTATCCTATATAAGTGCATTCACGATATCTTTCAAATCGCTGATGTGCGAAAGCCGTCAGACGCAAAGCAATCCCATTCGTGTATTCATCGGACTTCCTAGCGAAGCATCACGCAAGAGACACTTCGATAACGACAATACATCAGAAGCATCAGAATTTGCGCGAAAGGCGCAGCACGCATTGGAGTATGCAGAACAGTACAGTGGCTACGAGCAAGTGTTATGGCACCGATACAACTATAAAAAAAAGAAAATACCGAGAAAATCAAAGGTTGGATACGCACAGACGTTCGCGCAGTTGTTTTTGTAGAGCTTGCGCGAGCGCCACCACGTGACTCTTCTCCATCAATAGCGACGCGCACACCTCAACGCCTGCCCTCGCTGGAGGACTCCGCTGGAAAGATAAAAGAATCTCGCTGTATCCAGGTGCCTTAGTGGCAGCAGTATCAGCGGAGTTCAGCCGGAGTTCATCCAACATTTATTGTTTCGCTCGGGGGTGCTGCTATGAAAGTATCTTGTATCTTAAGATACCCGATACATTATATATGCATCGTAAATACAGATGCAGATACTCGTCTTTCGAGACGTATAGTGATTCAGATACAAGGTACCCAAAGAGTATCTAAGATACATGTATCTTCGATACTGCCCAGCCCTGGGCGCAGTGCTTCGGGTTTTCTACCTTCGTCATGCATCATTAGTGGCTACCTTCGTCAGCTCCTAACTTGAACCCTTCGGATCTCAGGTGGCCGATTTCAATAGTGGCTTTACGGTTCCTTAAGAAAGTGCTGACGTACGCATGGAAGCATTTTGCTAAGTATTGGTCCGAGATGGATTCCAGAATGAATCTGCGTGTGATGCTGTCGAAGGCTTTGGCGAGATCTAACGCCAAAATACCTCTGACATCCCTGGTGTTCCCGTCGATGGTCCGCCGTTTGATCAGCAGCATGGTGTCTTGCGTGGATAGAGCGGGCCTGAAATCTACCATGTTATTCGGGAGCGTTCCTCGGTGCATCTCGTTACTCTGTCGTGGAGTACGTGCTCGTACACCTTGCCCACGCAGGACGTGAGCGAGATTGGTCTGAGGTTCTCGGCCGTGAGTGCTTTACCTTGGTTCCGGATAAGTACTAAAGAAGCCGTGAAACACCATTACTTCGGACGTGTGCATTGCTGGTGAGCAGGGGCGTAACTAGGGGGTGGCACACCGGGCCCGTGCGCCGCCCGAATTTTTTTTTCTGCCATGGGATACAACGCCCAAAATGACACTCGACCACACTCGTCTGTCCGGCCCTCATTTCGGATCAAGGACGTACCCCCACCGAAATATATTTCTGCGTACGCCACAGCTGGTGAGCATATGCAAACCTTACCTTGTACTTCTTGGAAGGGTAGCGCTAGAGCACACGGACTAAAGGAAGGCACAGAGACACACAGACTGAAGCGCTTCCGTCTGTGTGTCCGTGTGCCTTCCTTTAGTCCGTGTTCACTAGCACTACCCTTCCAAGAATGAATTTCCAACTAGCCCAAGAAACAGCATTCTTAATTGTACGGCCCCCCATTCGAATACGATTTCCGCTGTGGTCAACCTCTTATTCTAAAGAAACAGGGCACGGACACAAGGGAAAAGTCAAGATTACTCAGACACTTGATTTCTGCCTTATGCAAGTTAATCGATGGTCGGCTCGCGCATGCGCCACCACTATCATCGATATTCAAAGCGTCTCTCCGTTCCTGTGCCGGTAAAAAATCGCGCACTCATTGAATTTGGCCGTGCACTTACACTTTGTAAAGATATTAGATGGTAAGCCTCCGGTGTCCGTGTTTGCACGACCTTTGACCTTCGAACCAGCTCAGCTTATTGTCATTCTAAGGTGAATCGTTATTCTAGCGTTCGGAGACCACCCCTTACCACTTGCCAACACTGGTATGATCGAATAATTATGCCAATTTCTGTGGAGTCTCTGCTTCTGCATAATACATACGCCAGCTAGAATCCGTCCTCTTCATATTTAATTGCGGTGAAATGGGCAGGGGTGGTATTCTTTCTTTTGAAATGATGTCTACGTCAAGTGCTTCCAATAACATTTCTTGACTATTGTAGCAGCTTTTCTGTTTACCTCCAACCGACTTCATGACTCTCAGTTCCACTTCCTTCACGCGAGCCTTTACAGTGAACTCACTTGAGTGAACTTCAATGGACCCAAGGAAATAGTTCGTTTAAGTGAAAGTTCACTAAACTGAATATTCACTGAAATACGGAACAACATTGGGCGCAGCAGATATCATGTAAAAAGTGTGAAATTCAATTTATTTTAAAAATAATTCTGTAATTATCATTTAGACTAGCGTCCTTAGTGCGCAAGAAGCGACAAGGCTGTCCTGAGAGTCTATCTTTCTGTCCACTGCATGTGGCACAGCTTGTTGCTGTGACACAAAGTCTTGCAACTTTCTAAGATATCCTACAGCCTCGGCTAGAGATACAGGATTTGAACCTGCCTCAGCCATTACAACTTTTTCGTCGCCCACTTCTTTCGGTTTCGGACAAACCCTGGAAACACTTTCCAAAGCTGATAGCTCGCGCACGTATTGAAGCGCACGTGGCTCGTTTTCGCCTCACGCACGGCCGCTTTGCCTCGGCGGCGCAGCATTTACAAGCGATGTTGCACCTACTACGCCTGTGCTCATTGATGAGCACAACGCTTCATTGAATTGATCTCAAAAATGAGCCGGGGTACGCAGATCAAGTTCGTTCAACTGAAATATCCACTATAAGGAAGTCCGTTCAAGTGAAATATTTTTGCGTAGAATACGTGAAAAAAACGCCGAGGATTTTCTAAAAGTTCGTTATTCTGAAATATTCGTTAAACCGACGTTCCTACAAGTGAGAGTTCACTATATTGAGTCTTTTTTTAACACGAAAGTGTTTTATGCTGGGGTGCACCAAGACTTCATTGACGTATTTCCGTCACGGATATGGCGTTGTTAAAAGGTACGCGAATACAATACAAAGAAAGAAACCAGAAGGAAAAGTTACGCAAATTTGGAAGACCCGGGAATCAAACCCACGAACTCTCGGTCCGCGTCGATACAAAGCGGGCGCTTAACCGACTGCTCCATCGGCGCATTTCAGAAAAGTCCTTCAGACGCGCCTTATATATTTCATACTTCTTTGCTCTGTAGCTGCGTTCTTCGTTTCTCGGCGCGGTGCCGCCGCCTAGGAGCAAAGAAAAGTACTGCATTATGACACTAACAATAGTCTCAGCACTACGGCGCTTCGATGCCAGTATTCGAACGGACGCTGGCATCAAAGCACCCTACCAACAACGCCTAGGTGGCGTTGGCCCTACTTGAAACACAGTGTGGCATAGCCGCCGCATTCAGCTCCGAGAATGTTTCCAGAGCTAATTTCGGAGGCCACAAAAGGAGGCGGTAATTGCGACGCGCTCTACGCGCTGATTTGACTCGGTTACGTGCTTTGTCTTCCGCGTTGTATTGGTGGGAGTAACGTGCTTCGTCGTTCGTGTTGTGCTAGCGTGTGCACGCTGCACACGCTAGCACAACACGAACGACGAAGCACGTTACTCCCACCAATACAACGCGGAAGACAAAGCACGTAACCGAGTCAAATCAGCGTAGAGCGCGTCGCAATTACTTCGCAATTACGAAGCTGCACTACGCTAGTGCAGCTTCCACATTCACCAATGGTGTATCTCCGCCGTCTACTGATACGAGCAATACGAGTGCGATGGCACCGACTACGAGAACTGCTGCATTAAGCGCCACCGAAAGACAGCGGCGTCGACGAGCGAATGTCGCGCAAGTGAATTTGGTGCAGTGATGGACACGCCAGGGAGGAGCGGAAGGCCTTCGCACGTTCACGGCTCAAGCTGAGAACTCTGCCTCTCGCGTTTTCGAAATTGAGCGCATCGCGACCCAACTGGCTGCCATAGAGACATCGATGCAGAACCGAAATGATCGTATCTTTGCCTAAGTGACATACCAGCAAGACGCTGCTCGCCAACACGACGCTGCTCGCCAACACGACGCTGCATGCCAAGCACATCGACAGGACGGCCGCCGACCCGCAAATCACGCACCCTTTGCTGCAGCGGAGCGTGAGTTGAACAACTTCCCCATCTCTCGCTAAAGGGAACCATGTGTGGATGCGAAGCAGCGGGGAGATGGCTGGGTTGAGCGGGAGAAACGTCGCCGCTCCCGATTCGCGGCCGCTGCCCGGGCGCTCATCGCGGCGCTGCACAGGAGAAAGAATGAGGCGCGCGCGCTCCGTCATTTTCATACCGCGGAACTACCGTGGCGCCCCCCAGCGGAGTATGCAGCTATCGCACCACCTGTCGTGCGCGCCGCTCCGCAGGGTAGAGGATTCCTAGAGGAGAGGACGGGAGGACCGTACGAGAGGAAGAGGGGACGCACATGCGCTGCGGCGGTGTGGGACGCGGGCGCCACTCCGTGGTGTAGAGAATTCCTAGAGGAGAGAAAGGGGGTGAGAGTAGGAGAGGAGAGAGAGAGAGAGGAGGTGACGCGCATGCGCTGTGTGGGTGTGGGACGCGGGAAGGAGGGACGGACAAAGCCCTCGTAAGCACATGCAAGCAAGATCAAGGAATGGCGTCAACGGGACGCGGGCGCCGCTCAGTAGAGTAGAGGATTCCTAGAGGAGAGAAAGGGGGGAGCGTAGGAGAGAAGAGGGGTGTGGGACGTGGGACGCGGGAAGGAGGGAAGGACAAAGCCCCCCGCAAGCACATGCAAGCAAGATCAAGGAATGGAGTCAACGTGGGCGACAGACATTACCGGTAGTGCGCGTTATTCTTTGCTTGCACCCACCACCTGCCTAGCCATTGCTAAGCAGCCATTCTGTGCTCTCGGCCATGACTCTTGTGACTGTGGTGTTGGTTGACGGCCTTATTGTACTACAGTGTTCTGGTTCGCATAGTGGCTGCGTTCCTACTTCATGAAAGTGACCGGACGCGGGACGCGGGAGGGACGGACACAGCCCCGAGCATAAGATGCTTCGCATCTAAAAATGATTGAGCGGAAAACCTTCGGTTTCGGTTGCACAGTTTGCGAACGCCTGTGAAGTGTGATTTGTGCGATGCTCTGGTGCGTCCAATGCAGTGTCTCTGGAAAGTATATCCCGGTCGCGAGTCGTTGGTTGTCGCGATGGAGAAGATGTGCCACCAGGTGTCAACATGGGTGCATCAACATCTAAGGGTGCATTAGCCACTAAACTCCAATAGGCATTATATATCAATGTGCAATAAACATTGAGCTACTTCTGTAAAGACACGTTTCACTTTCGTGTGTTATAGCGATTCTTATATCAGTGGGATCAAGCCCATTTTTTTTTCCTTTCACCCGACAGCCAAGTTCATCAGACGACCTTTTGAAAGTGCATCTTCTTCGTATGTAATATATGAGAAAGATATCGAATCAGTTACATTTTCAAATACTTGAGCATCACTATATCTGGCGAGATCACCCCATGACCATGTCCCCATACCTTACATCATCATGTCAGAGGAAAGAAGGCGGGCCATTTTAGGGGCTCGTTTTTCTTTGTTAGACACCATATTAATGAGAACTAACAGTTCACGGCTACGTGACGTCCGCAGGCGGAGAAAAGAGTTCCACACTCGCCGCCATGGCTGCGATCGGACACTCCCAGGTTTAAATGCACATATTTACCCATAATGTGGAGGGGGGGGATGACCGTCGATGTAGCTCAGTTGGTAGAGCATCGGACGCGGTATTCGAATGTCGCAGGTTCGTCCCCGCCAGCGGCAAGTAATCTTTGCGTCCACTTTACTTTCTACACATTTTTATTGTAACTACTACAAATATTATCCCCTATACTTTCCTTGGCATTATTTTCTGTTAGTTCTCATTAATATCATCAAGTAAAAAGATCTTATAGCCAACAAAAAGCTGCACCCCACGTAGAACTGCTAGAATATAAACCTTTTATCGGGCCTCAACTCGAAGGCGCTTCTTCCATGTGCCGCCTGCATGAATAATAATTATATCTGCGGTTTAACGTCCCAAAACCACGATATGATTTCATGATGAGCTCCGGCAATTTCGACCATCTGGTGTTCTTTAACGTGCACTGACATCGCACAGTACACGGGCCTCCATCGAACTGCGACCGCCGCGGCCGGGATTGAACCCGCGACCTTCGGGTCAGCAGTCGAGCAACCTAACCGCTACACCACCGCGGCGGACTGTGCCTGCATCAAGTTTACCTCGCTAACGCCCTTGAATATATCCAAAATCGTGGTACACGGCTCGTTTACTCAACATACTCACGCGAAATCAGTGTATTATTTGTAAAAGCACACTTGGATTTATAATCTATTCCGTGAGCACCTTGCATTTCCAGCTTATTGCAGTTTCGCAGATTCCTTCACGGTCTGCTCGCTCTCGCGCCGAACATCCCACCTGCGTCTCCACATCACACAGGTCATTTTTCACGTGTTGCCCGCCACAAAGTGTGAACTCTCACATTTTCATCATCTTTTTTCTCTGGTGTTATTGTAGACTGAAATAGCTTTCCTTACGACATCGCTGCCATCACCTGCTCATCTGTTTCCACAAAAGAAATATCTGCGTTTTTTCACCTTAATAATGTTTTAACTATGGTAATCCCACCCCTTGTGCAATAACCATGTGTGCAGTCATTAAATAATAATGAATGAATGAATACTTTAAATGTATAAGTGAGCTGTAAAACGCGGACGTCAGTTAATAGAGAAGAAAGTAGACGTACAAGACGAATTCTAAAGCTTATACACCGAGTGTTATACAAATCATTCAAAAAAGATAATCCGCAATCGATAACACCATGCGATCAGCCAAGTAGAACCGAAATCTGCCGAGTACAATATGGCTTTCATATTCACAGACTGCGTAAAGGCATTTGACTGAGCAGACATACGAGCGGTTTTGGAGGCATCAAGGAGCTCTTTCGATGCACCTGAATACAAAGCCAATGTCATCAAAGGTTCTCCTCAACGAAAGACCAGAAAGCGACGGGGAAAGGAAGCACAAGATATCCAATGTTGTTCAACGCATGCCTAGATGAGGTGACTGGATTTGGAAGAAATGCGAATAAATATCAACGCAGAATATCTCAGCAACTTACTGTTCGCATCGTGATGTTCAGCAATGATGTCGACGAACTGCAAGAAGTGATTTCAGACCTCAAATGAGAAAGTGTTAAGCTTGAAGGAAAAATAAAAGGCAAGATAATGTTCGGTAGCTCAGGGAGGGAACAATAGTCATCAAGGTCATAGCATTTCAGAAGAATATTAATATTTAGGCTGGTTAATAAGAAAAGAGCCTTCTCAAGCAAATTAAATTCACTGAAGACTACGCATGGTTGGCCGGGAGCGCATATTGCAGATATTCTCAAATTATAGCCGGAAACTTACCGCTGCTCCTAAGGTGGAAACTGAACAGCCATTTCATTTTACCAGCTATAACACCTGGGTCAAGAACTTGAAGGATAAGAACCTCAAGAAATTGGCGACCATGTAGCTTGCGATGGAATGAAAAGTGATGGGGGAAACACTAAGAGCTTCAGCCACTCGGGAGAGATCATAGCCGGTATGGCACTAAGGAGTCCAACTCCTGTTGTGAGGCCACCTCCCAAATGAAGCCGACAATCCAAATCTGGTTCTCAGATTCTAGAAGCTACAAAACGTCTGACCACGGCGGCAGTCGTACTGGTGATTGATTGATTGAAAACATTTATTTAAAAAAAAAGACAGGTGCAGCCCTTAAGAGGCTCCGCAATGGGTGGAGTCCCTATTCCGGGACCCCACTGGTAACAGCCGCCAGCTTAGCCCTCCGGACAAAAGCCCTTTGGGCCTGAAGGTCCGAGAAACTCAGCAGGGCCGGCTCCCATGCCTCTCAGGTTGGGTTAGGGTTGGGGGGAAGAGCTGAGTTGTGCTGGCAAGCCCAAACGATGTGGTAGGTGTCAGCCACCTCCCCACAGTATTGGCACTTGCCAGTGAAGGAAGAATAAAAATATTTCAAGATTGCCGGGCACAATAAAGTATTAGTGAAAAGTCGCAGCAAGATGCGTTCATTAGCCTTTCCCAGCCCCTTTGCAGGAGGTGGGTATTGACGATGCTTATCCCTGTAATAGGTCGTAATGTCTTTGAATGTGAGGAGATATCCGCCTTCGGGTTTCAGGTACTCAGGATCAAACGGGTGAACGAGTGCTCGGGCCGCCGTATTCGCGGCTTCATTCCCCATTAGCCCTGGAGTCCAGACTAGGCAAGGGGGGAGTAGGGACGATTCCCCGGTTGCTATAGTTCTTCAATATTCTTTCCGCTAGCGGTGTGACCCAACCAGCTTCATAATTTCTACATGCCCCCCCCCCCCGCGAATCTGTTATGACATACTGAGATCGGGGATCAGAGGCAGCTTTGCTACTTCTTCCGCTTGTACTGTGCCAGGGGCTTTAAAAGTGAGCCCATCTACTTGCTTTTCCTGGTGAATGAGCGCTGCCGTACACCACCCCCCGCGGTCAGGACCAGCCACATCCACGTCGTGTTTATTGCCATAGTGACATTCCAAGGCGTCTGCCCTCGCCTGGCGACGACCACTGTGGTCTTCCCTATCCATCTTTGTGGGGAGGGGTCCAACTCTCCAGAGCTCGGGCACTCGGACCCGCTCTTGAGTGTAAAAGTCGTGTTTCAAGTGAAGCCGGTCCAGCAAATGCCGTCCCGACTTTGTCTGTGTTAGCCGTGTGTATTGGTTCGTGAGGTGTGCTTCCTTGAGCTCCTGAAAGGTGTTCACCACTGCCAGCGCGAGAAGTCTCACGTTAGAAGTTGCGACAGGGAGTACTGGTGAAGCAGCAAAGGGTGCAAATAATATCTGTACCCCGACGGGCCGTCAGTGCAGATTGAACCTCGGTACTTTCAGCGCAAAAACTCTGTCAAGCGAAGCTAATTGGCTGGAGGAGACGGAAGACGCAAAATGGGATATCATTGGCTTTAGTGAGGTTAGAACTGGGGAAGCTAAACAGGCACTGAACAACGGGCACGTTCTCTGTTATAGAGGGCTCCTTGAAAAGAAATAATGTGGTCCGGGATTTCTAGTCCACAAAGACATTGCGCAGTACATCGAAGGATTTTTTTAAATATCAATGGAAGGGTACCAAGTGTCGGGACAAAATTAAATATGAGATAGAAAATAAAGTTACGCAACACCATCCAGTCATGACAGCGAGGTATAACGATTCTGCGAAGATGTTGCAGTAGCACTGCGCAAGGTACGTACCATGGTCATGAATTGCAAGGTTTGACAGCAGTCCGTGTGGCAGAGGAAGAACTTATTGAAGAATCGCGAAACTGTACAGCGACCAGAAGAACGAATGAAATTTTAGTTACCTTTCGGATTGTGAGCAAGGCTCCCATATGGGGGGGGCCGAAACGTTATTAACATTTCATTTGTACTTTTGGTGGGTCTACAGTTTCGCGAATATTCAGCACTATAGTCACAGAAGATGTCAATGAAGAATTATAAAGGAAACCGCAATCGGTAACTACGGTATCGGAGCAACAGAGAAGAAATGCTACGAAATCAACTCGGCATAAGAAACACCTTCTTTGGAAATCGAAACAAAAGCTACCACACAAGGAAAAGAAACAAACAAAGTTGATTTTATATTGCGTATTGATAAAGGCATAGCAGACGGCGTGGCCATGATAAGCAAAGCAACTGGGCTTGTCAAAACAACGATATGGTCATGCTCCGGAAATGTCGACCATCTTATACGTGCACTGACATCGCACAGTACACAAGGGTTCTAGTGTGGCGCCTCCACCTACATGCGACCGGCCGAGACCGAAATTTCGGAGCGTAACCACTATGGCCTAAAATAGGACAAGTGTAATGAGTACGTGAGGGCACGCATAGCTTGCGAAGAGCCAAAACTAAAAAAGGCCAACCTAGAAGAATAAAAAGATGTAGAACCCAGAACAAATGCGGAGCTTTAAAAGAACCAAGTACCGGGGATGCACGAAGCCGTAACTAGGCAATAAGCAATTCAACTCGGAGTTAAAACGCCAAGCGAACGCTTAATAAAGAAACACATTTACATTTATTACTGTGGTTTCAAAATAACGTTGGGGATATAAAATAATAACGAAAACTGAGAATGGTGAGATGTGTGATGCCCTCGTCTATTTAGTTTTAGCTCACACCCTCTTCGCATAAATCAAACAGCCCCATATGCCGCGAGCAAATTAATTTCAGTACTTGTCCCTCGCAAAACGTCTCCAAATAGTTTGCCCCACACGAAAATCAGTGGTTTTTAGATATGTATGCACAATGTATGTGTAGAAATCTGTTCAGGCTGGGGGGACACCACTTGCAAGTGTCCCTCCTTGAGATTCATCTTCCAAACGTCATATTTGAATTTCTTGACAGTTTACGATAGCGCACTCTCCCTAAAAAGCACCGATGAAATTTGAAAATCCAGGTAGTTTCAAGCGTTTGTTTCTTCTGTGTCCGCATCGTGTTGTCCAACTTTCGATTCTTCCTCTAAAACCAACTTTAAAGTCATTCAACAGCTGTAGAGTACGAGCTTTTCGAAATATTAAGGGGCACTTCTGACGTCCCACAAATTTTGATTATGCTGGGCTCTGAAACAGTGGCGTAGCCCGGGGATGGCACACCGGGCACTGCCCTTCCAAAATTTCGGAATACTTATTGCCATGGGATGCAGAGCTAAAAATCACACTCGACCACACTTGCCTCTCTGGCTCCCACTTCGGATCAAGGACGTTCCCCCCACCGAAATAAATTCCTACCTACGCCATTACTTCAAAATGGGAAGTAAATGAAGAATCCCTGATCATCCACCGTTATTTATGTCGACGATTTGTTGGAAGCCATTCAAATGAAGTCTAAATGCAATAGATCTACAATAATTCGATTATTTTAAGAAAACCACCGGTAAACACGAAAATGCTTTGCAAGCTAAAGAAAACTATCTTTTGCGCGTTGACAAACATACAAAAATCTAGCATCTTTATTACATGGTGAAATCCGAATGATAGCTAAAAGTATGCTAGAACCCTACGAGCTTTGCTTAGAAACCAACTTCTCCATGCAACGTACGTACTATTGGTTGCACGTGCGCGTGTTTTTTTTAATCTCATTTCAAAGCGTGATTTTTGAATTTTATCTAATTAAAAATAATGTATATTTACAAAAACAAAATGGCCGCCATTGCAGATGTGTGTCCTCCCCTTGTGATTTTTCTGAATTTGCGCCACTGGAAACAATGAGTGGGTTGAAATTAAATTGTACTCTAAAAATAGTAACGTCGTTAATTTCACCATCGTGCGCATATTATTAGAACAGAAAATCAAGGTAAAAAACTTTGCATTTCTAAAATTCGCCGCGAAATTCCCGCGGGTAGCGTCACGCATTTCAAAGTGGTTTTTTTTTTTATTTTGGAGAAAATGACTCAACGAAAGTCGTTGAAATTTGGTGCATTCATCTCTAGCCCACTCAGAGGACAGTGCAGAAATTTTTGTCGATTAGGAACTACGTAGGCCCTAGTAGACGCCGCAAAAGTCTGTGACGTCACGGCAGTTGGCGTGGGAATTTCAAGGTGGCTTCGCCAGCCACATCGTTTTTCTGCGTTTTCTCGCTTGCCTTCTTGCGGTGATTATTCTCGAATTAGGAAAGCCTAATTTACGAATACGAGAAAGCTCGCTTTCTCTGTTAAGTGTCTCTTTAAGAAATGTAATAATAATTATTGGGCTTTTACGTCCCAAAACAACGATTTGATTATGAGGAACGCCGTCCACCGGGAATTTCGACCACCCAGGGTTCCCTAATGTGCACTAGGCAAATCTAAGAAAATAAACCCTTCCTTTTCTGGAATAATGAATAATTTTAAAACTCTCACGAATTGAGAGTGCACCTGTCAAAAAAAATACGTAGGCATACAGCTCTACAGGCGAGAAGAACGCCATTGTTCCGTGCGCACTCACCGTTATTTGTTCAGAGATGTTGACACGAAATCCTGAAGTAATGCCAACATTCCAAATGGAGACAATGCGTAGGCTAGCCTGATATGCGGATGCTGGGATAAAGATCGGATCCCCCCCAACGGAAAGGGTGATTCCTCGTCCACTTCATTACCGTTCACGTCATGATTACGCTACAATACAGACTACTTTTAATCTCCCTAATTGTCTGAAAACGAGCCTTTCGAGAAACCTCGCCGTAAATATGCGTAATTCCATTTCCCGATGAATAGAATAGAGAGTTTTAGTATAGCGGGACGCTAGCGTGAGTCTCAACGCTAACGCTAAAACGGAACGCGCTGCGTGGCAAACAGTGGCTCGTTTAGTACAGCGCGAGGCATTCCCGCTAACGCTAACGCAAGCGCATACGACGCCATCTAGACAAAAACACTAAATGCACTGTAGAATCCACAAGTGCACCACTAACTCGAGCTTCAGGATCCAAAGTCACACTGCTGCGTCTCCGTGCCGCATGTGGTTCAGTGTTGTGTCTGGCGGCCCGAAACGCATCACTTTCTTTCGACATATACCGCAATGGAGTATTCTTCAAGACCCTGTAACCTGTTTCGGATTGGCATGTGGCCGTCTTTGCCTTGTCTTGGAAACAGGTGAATGAATACAGCGTCGCCATCTCAGCGCGGCTACCAAAAACATGAGCGAACCTCGTAAACAAATTTTTTAAGCCTACTACACCGCTAATCGACAACGTATCTCGAAAACAGAGCTATTTTATCGGCAGTAAACGGCTGGCAAAGCCTCATTACTCAAATCTAAATCAAATACGAGCATTATTTGGGAGTGAATGAGCTTAATAATGCAGGCCGACGACTAGAAAGATTCCAAGTGGACGGCTCTCGCTTCAACAGGCAGCGCCATCTTGCGCTACGTACGTAATCTCTTGCGTGCGTTAGCGTTGAACGCTATATTCCAGAAATAGCGTACGTACGTAAGAGCTCGGGCTACGTTTACGTTCTGCGCATGCTCAATGTGGAGCACGCAACGCTAACGCTAAATCCTTGCGTTTGCTCTTTCCCGCTACACTAAAACTCGCTAATGAAACGAGAGCGAAGCTCAAGACTGTCGCCGTTCACCAGCGAAATGCCCTCGCATCGCGCCTCACAACGTCGCGTGTGGTTTGATGCTATGCAGAAATGATACACTTTACACATCGCATTTTCGTACACATTTACAGCGCCAGGTTAGGTCGTTTATCTGTCTTCCCTTTGTCCTTGTTTCTTTGCGCTGCACATACTTTGACGTCGCTTTGTTGATTCAATAACGATATTGCGTTCCAAAGCAAATTGTAGCCGTTACAAAGTGCCAGCCCACGTCATTGTTGCCGCACTTTTAGTCCCCGTTTATTTTCGCTGCATAAAAATAGCGTTCAACCTTGCGAATACCAATTGCCTTTGTTTAAACAAGACAAGGCCCCTCGCAAACGTTCCTGGGCTGATGGAAGGGGGAGGCGCCGCGACAACCCGTCGGAAAGTGTCGCTCTAGCGGTAGGCCCATGCACTGACGTCACGGCATGCTACACCAATCATGGGGTGCAAGCCGGGTTCCGCTAATAACGCATTTAGGTTTCGCAGTGTCACATCTCGTGTCCACTTTCGTCGTCGGGGTGCTCGAAATTGTAAAAATGTGCTTATACATCAAATGTTTTATATATATATATATCTTTTCGTCCACTTTTCTTTCCTTCACGTTTACATTACAATTACTTCTAATAACGTCCCCTATACTTTCCTTGGCATCACTGTCTGTTCTCATTAATAATGTGTTTAACAAAGATACGAGCCCTTAAGTTCACACTTCTTTCCTTCGTTCAAAGCGAGGGTCTCGTTCTGGCAGACTTGTTGCCTTTAGGTGGTATACGAGGGTTTATTAGTCAGCTGCCAGCTCGTAATAAGATCACGTGCTACGTGACGCCTACAGGCAAAAAGAGTGTTCCACACTCGCCGTAATGGCAATAGGCGGCGCTGACTGACGCTCCCACGTTTAAATGCACATATATACCCTATAAAGTGGACGGAGGGATGACCGCCACCGTAGCTCAGTGGTAGAGCATCGGACGCGTTATTCGAAGGTCGCAGGTTCGGATCCTGCCGGAGGCAAGTTATCTTTTCGTCCACTTTTCTTTCTTCACGTTTACATTACAATTACTTCTAATAACGTCCCCTATACTTTCCTTGGCATCACTGTCTGTTCTCATTAATAATGTGTTTAACAAAGATACGAGCCCTTGAGTTCACACTTCTTTCCTATATATATATATATATATATATATATATATATATATATATAGGCAGGTATTTCGGACATGACATACGTATTAAGGTGATTTATTCCGACGTTTCGGTCGTGGGCCCAGCCTTCGTCTGGGAACCCTAAACGAAGGCCGACCTCGCGGCTGAGACATCGGATCGAATGGTGCTAAAAGTACCTCGTGTCTGAAATACTTGCCTCTCATATAGGGCCGGGGTTCTTTCTGGCCTTGGGGAACCCCAGCGGATTTTCCAGAGTGCCTCGGATCTTTTTCTTGAGCATGAAGACAATCGAAAACGGAGCGGGGCTAGGTGATAACACCGCTCGCCGACACTGCCCACGTTGGCCCATTCTCTTTTCTGTAATATCGAAGGCCGTTGATTTAGATAGAACTCCCGATAATACAGAGCGATTCCATCCGCGCCTCTAGCGAGTTGCCTAAAGCGCCCACCAACCAGCGTGCTTCAGGAACTGCGCAGCTTGAGCAACGTGTTCAAGAAAACGAAGCGCCGGACGTACAGAGTTCTAGCGGCTTTATTTGTTCCAACACACACAAGGGGGGCATGCCAGTCGCAGAGAACAACGGCCATCGACCGATACACCGGTCCTAAAGCTAAGCCTAAATGTATAGTGTAGCCCACAGCCGGCACGAAGCGACGCCTTTTGCTTGTCTCAAAGCGCTCGTTGCGCGTTTTGATGACAAAACCGACATCGTGCAATGGCAAATGACGTACGGTGTATGAAAACTATGCCAGGAGATCGCGGCCGCGTAATGAGCGCCGAGGTGCCTGCTAATGTTGTTTGAAGTGGTTTGAACGCCCACGAGCAGGAATACCTGCAGCACAGCGCTCGTTCTGCCACCACGGGCCGCAAATCCTGCAAGGCACGCACTGGACGACGAGTCTTTAGTGCTGGTAGATCTCTCTACCCGCAGGCTTGCGATAGCTTCGTTATGTGCAGTTCAAATTTACTTGTCTAAATAAGTAAATTAGTTACTAATGAGGGTAAAATGGGAGCGGGTGGAGGGTATACTGGTCTTACAATGTTTAACATGGCTGCTTTTAAAATGAAGATATCGGTGAACGTCAGTTGGCTTCCTGTATACTTTCGTAGCTATTTTTTCGCCACATAGCGACACTGAGACATCGAGGAAACAGATGGATTTTTTCGAGTACGATTGTGAGAATGAAATGGACGGATGAACCTTGTTGAAGTCTGCAATAAAAGTAAGGAGTTCTGCTTCGCCATGGTGCCAGATGAGGAAAATGTCGTCAATAAAACGTTTATAATAGTAGGGCTGTAGTCTACGCGATGAAAGAAACCGAGGTTTCTAGTTGGCCCATAAATATATTCGCGTAATTTGGACCAATTTTGGTCCCATTGAAGTTCCGCTGACTTTTACGTAGTGTACACCGTCGAACTCAAAATTGTTAAGCTCTAGGAGGAGTTTTAGTAATGTGGCTAATGTGGAGCTGTCAACAGATTTGTCAAATGATGAGTCGTCGTAAGCATCAACCACTGCACGAATGCCGTCGTCATGGGGAATATTAGTGTAAAGTGAGGCAACATCTAATGTTACCAGCAATGCGTCACCAGGGACATTTAGGTCAATGATGTCAGCCAGGAAATGGGAAGTATCCTTAAGATAAGATGGAAAAGTGGGAGGAAGCATATTAATAAGGCTATCGACATAGCTTGAAAGCAGTTCAGCGACAGTACCAACGCCTGCCACAATAGGGCGACCGGGGTTATTTGGCTTATGTATTTTTGGCAATAAGTATACAACCTTCCTGGAACAGGGCTGAGAGGGACTAATGAATGATTTGCTTTATCGGGAAGTTTGTCGTTCAATATTAAATGTTTGATTGTGTCCGTAACAACGTTCTTAAACTTGTCGGTCGGGTTGTCACCGAGTCGTTCGTAAAATGTATCATCATTTAGTTGTCTCTGAGCCTCACAAATGTAGTCCGTCGTGTTCATTATCACTACGGCGCCTCCTTTATCGGCGGGTTTAATTATAATGTCTGGGCGTTCTTGCAAGCTTTTAACTGCATTTCGTTCTTTGAGGGTCAGGTTTCCTTTGAATGAAATGCGGTTACCATAAGCCTGTAGTATGTCACGTTGAACTACAGAAATGTACAAATCGAGGAACTTATCGCGCTGTGTTGACGGCGTCCAGTGTTGACGTGAAGACATGTTGCTCTTGGAAGACGAGCGTTCATGGAAAAATTCGCTTAATCTCATATTACGTGCGAATTCATCTAAATCCTTTACTAAGTTAAATTCATTATATCCACCAGTGGCCGGGCAGAAATTTAACCCTCGAGAAAGCACACTCATTTCCGAGTCGGATAAGACCACGTTTGAAATGTTTACTACGTTGGGACTAGGTGATGGGCTATCTTGTCTAGAATGGGATGGTTCGACGGGAACAGAAACATCACTCGTCAGTGGTTGCGGAAGGATGATATGGTCACGTAACAATTTTTTTTGCTTTCTTCTCTTGAATTTCTAATTGTTTCCTTTGTTCGTACTTGACATTTTCCTCATCTGGCACCATGGCGAAGCAGAACTCCTTACTTTTATTGCAGACTTCAACAAGGTTCATCCGTCCATTTCATTCTCACAATCGTACTCGAAAAAATCCATCTGTTTCCTCGATGTCTCAGTGTCGCTATGTGGCGAAAAAATAGCTACGAAAGTATACAGGAAGCCAACTGACGTTCACCGATATCTTCATTTAAAAAGCAGCCATGTTAAACATTGTAAGACCAGTATACCCTACAGTGAAGCACTTCGCTTCAAAAGGCTGTGCTCTGATAATTCAGATTTCACTAAAAACTGTGATAGGCTTCGCGAAGCCCCAACTGAACAAAAATATCCGCCTCAGATAGTGAATGACGCGATCATGCGCGCCGATGCCATTGACCGCAGGACGCTTCTAAAACCGCGTGAACAAACTTTGCAGCGAAGACACACCAATTTAGTTTTGACACATTCTGCGTCCATTCCAAATGTTAACGTCATCCTTAAAAAGCACTATAACATACTAATGCAGAGTAATCGTCTCAAAGACGTCTTTCCAGAGCCCGCACGAGCGGTCTATCGACGCTCGAGAAACCTACGGGATATACTAACGTCATCTAAAATGACAACGCCTGTCCATGTGGGATGTCATCCGTCTAACAAGACACGTTGCAAGGTGTGCCCCCACAAGACGACTTCGCAAATTGTTAAGAGCGCTGCATCGAATTTTACTCTAAGAATAAAAGGCAATTTCGACTGCGACACGAGCAATGTAATTTACTTGCTGGAATGGTCATCATGTAACCTTCAATACATCGGCCAAACGGAGACACCTTTCCGCTTGCGCTTTAATAATCATAGGTCGCATGTCTTGGGCCTGCCTAGCCTTCCCCTGTCCAAACACGTCGCTACCCCTGGCCACTCTTTTGACAATCTAACTGCCACAATACTAGAATCCGGTTTTAAATCGCACTACGAAAGGGAGGTCCGCGAATCTTTTTTGATTCATAAATTTAATGCCATAGCATCTGGCATCAACGAGAATCCTGGCAGGTTAACATTTTTGCCAGTAAAACAGGTAAATGAACAATCGTAGTTCGCATTAGCGGTTGTTTGCTGCCGTGATTTAATCCTTGGTGACATCAGTCAAATCAGTTAGGTGACCAGAATGCGCATGTACACTTGCTTCCATATTGTGACGGCGATATTTTGCTGATGTACATTTCGTTGCAAACAAATTCGACTTATCAACATTGTATAGATTTTCTTCTTTTTTTCTTTTTCATTGTGTCACAAGTGTGTTGATATTCCACTGCCCCACATACTATCTCTATGTTATGTTTGATTATACTTTGCTTTGTCACATTTCTAATATGCACTGCTACTCCGCTATCTGTGCTGTCACCATACAAAATGCTGCGCATGTCTTAATATCTGTCTGTTAACAGTGAATGCCGCTATGTAGGAAATCTTTCAGCAATGAATATGCACAATGAGGGGCCCCCCCATGACATGCCCTTATTTAAGACGTACGCACTGTAGTCATATGCGTGTATGCCCTGACGAAGGCCGGTCCCCGGCCGCAACGTTGGCAATAAAGCATCGTTTTTCGTTCGTTCGTCCTCTTCACTTGTGCACCTATAATACTACCGAATCCAGGAAGACCTTCTAGACACATATATATATATATATATATATATATATATATATATATATATATATATATATATATATATATATATATATATATGAGAATAATAGTTCGATGGGCCAGTTGTCTTGGTTCAGCAATGGGTTGTAACACAACGGAGGCGTTGTCAACAAGGATAAAATATTTATATTTATTTACCATATATATATACATATATATATGTATATGTATATACGTGTGTGTGTGTGATGATATACGCGTCTAAAAACTGCTTAATTTTCAACGTTTCAATCGGAGACCGAGCTCCTGTTGCAGGAAGGTTTTATTTGCTTCCATAGGTACACAAACCAATTAACCCCGATAGTCCAATCGTTTTGGCTGTTGGCATTGCTACTGAACCTGAAGAAAGGCTAAGGACGCAACCCACGTAGACGAAAAAGGGACAGGATAGAGCGTCACTTGCAACTGTCCTGTCCTCTTCTTTTTTCGTCTACATGGGTTGCGTCCTTAACCTTTCTTCAGCATGAACCAACAAGTTCTATTAAGCTACTGAACCTCTTTCTAGCTACTTTCGCTCTCTTATCACAGGTATGCCTGCCTCTTTTGCCTTGTATCTCAGGACCATTTGTTGACCTTCACGTCCGCGAAAAAAGCACTGCTAGTCACTCTAGACCAGGGGCGCAGGGCACCTCCAGGATCTGATGCGGGAGCCGGGCAGGCACAAGTGTCATTTTTAGAGGCTGGATTTTTAGGCACTGAAAAAGCGTGTTTTAGGCGCCCAAAATAGGCTGGTAAAACACCGTGTTAAGCCTCCAAAATTGAAAATATAGGCACAATAAATCTTTACAACCCTTCATATAATTTCACACAAAAACGTGTGTGACACGCACCTACGACAGAAAAGCGTCAAACGTTATTCTTTATGATGGCACAAAGGCGCCGACGATTGAACAGAGCCATGCAATTGTCCTTTTTCCCACAAGGTTCGCAGAACATGGTCTCTCCTTTTATTGCCTAGCATGGTGAGTCAAGTGTCTACCATCGAATCAACACACTCCGGAGTCTTTCTTTGCGGCGTCGCTTAGAAGGGCAACACAGGAGCACATAGCCAAACCACTAAAATACCAAAGGGGAGGGATGTCTCGTATTAGCCGGGTTTAATCGCGTAGAATCAATTTCTCCCCTATCGGTGAACACCATAAAGGGCCCCTCACAAAGACTGAGCATTTCCAGTGGACAAGTGCACTGCGCGCTCACGATCACGTCTGCCAATATTTACAACGCTACGCGGCACGCTAGGACGTGAAACTCATCGCCGCTTGCCCTTCTCGTGGTTGCGCGCCCCAAGATGGAGGGGCCGACGTACAACAAAGAATGGTCCTGCATAGTTATCTGTGTTCTTACGTCGCCCCTCTACGTGACATTGGTTCTCTCACGTCGCTCAAAGTAGCACATGACACTGAGACAAATGTCAGAGGCTTCATGTGTATTTTTATTGCGATAGCAATTATATGGACACTCTCGGCTGATTTTCGCCGTCGGCGTCGCCGCCGCCGTTGGCCGCCGCCGTCATCCCCCGTATATGTATATCTATATAACCGGCCCCGCCCGTCGTTCGTGAGCGTGAAAAGACGCGAGGGGGGGGGGGTTCCCTCGAGCGACCTTCGATTTTACGAGAGCGGTCGTCGCGGGCGCGCGCGTTATCTCCCCTTCTCGGCGGCCGACAGCGGGGGGGCCGGTGTACCCTTCTACGTGCTGCGCTCTCAACGCGAAGAGAATGTGGTGAGCAGAGTGTCCCTGGAGCGGCCGTATGCTCTTAAACCAGCGTTTTCTAGAGGTACGTGAGATCGGATCCAAACGAGTTAGCTGCCAGCCTCACTTCGTATAACATTACAATTTGTTGCTATCGCATTCATTGCTTCACCCTTGCGGCGAAACTGAGACTTTTTTGTGTAATCTGTTGCTTGAATAAATGAATAAAAGCCTAGAGAAATAATGAAACACTTAAACGTGATGTGGGCGAGTTTTTTTTTATTATTATTATTTTTTCCTTCGTATCGCAGCGAGATACTAGACTAATCGGCCTCCATTTCGCATGCTTTCGTCTTCACGCCGTTCCCGCGTCGTACCGGCGCTCTGTATCGTGGTAAGGATACATGATCCGTGCCAGCCTCTCCAAACGTGCGAGCATTGAGGGATCCATCCCACAGAAACAGGCAGCACGCTACAGAAAACGTCGAAATGACACAACACCAATGACGTGCAGGAGCTGGCTCGGGCACGTCATGCGCACGTGACCTTGCGTGTGCTTGACGTGTCTACGTCTGCGGCATGTGATCCTCCGGCTCCGATACCGAAGAGGACTGGGAAGGGATTTGAGGCGTTTTTTTTCTAAAAGAGCCAAATGCCCTCTAACTGAAACTGAGAAAAACGCACTTTTTTGCTAGTGGTGGGGCCTGCTCTAACAATTTTTTGCCAGTGTGTTCTTGTACCCTAAATATCTCAAATCCATATTTTGGGTAAAATCTATACAGCCCACTATCTTCGTTATTCAGGAGTAAGAGAGAGAGAGATGTTTATTGTGGCAGAAAAGCTCAGAGGTCGGCCTGAATCCATTTTCTGGCCTGCTGCTCAGCGTTAGGAAAGGGGAAGGGGCGGTACAGAAAGGAGAAAGAAGGTGATGATGATGAAAAGGAGGGTGGTGATGAAGCAAAACGTTCACAAACAATTCACAGTCTCTTGTCGAGTTCAGTCTCTCGCAAAAACTTGATTAGCGCTTTCAGAACATCGCTCTGATGACGAGGTGGTGGTCCCAACAGAACTTTTTCAGAAACTTGTTGCTCCGTAGATTTCAACAAGGTGGTGGCCATCGAATTTCTTTGCGCGATATATCGCGGGCAGACGCACAAGATATGTTCCGTATTCTCAGGAGTGCCACAGGTCTCGCAATTCGGACTGTCTGCACGGCCGATGAGGTGTAGGTAACGACGAGTGAACGCCACACCTATTCGATTAAGGTGCAGTAAGCTTGTACGTTTAAGGTGCAGTAAGCTTGTACAGCACCTTTTCATGGTTGGCGGTATTCTAAAATGCATATCTGGGTCGAGATCATGAAGACGGCGGTGACGGTGACTTGGCAGTGACCAATATGCTGCAGTAGTTTCTCGGAGGAGTGTATATACAACGGTGTTAGTATCCGGCCGTGAAAATGGTATGGACAAGAATGTGGCGTTATCGTGAGCCATCTTTGCCTCCGCATCGGCTTGCTCGTTTCCATGTATGCCGCAGTGCCCTGGAACCCACTGATACCTTATTTGATGTCCAGTTTTCAGGGCTGCATCGTGTAATTCGGCCACTTCTTGAGCAAGATGATAATATGGCCCCCGTTTAAGCGCCGAATCTATGACCTGAAGTGCTGGTTTAGAATCACAAAATATAGTCCAATTGCGAGGAGGCTGCGTCGATATATAACGAATGACCTCGCGGATGGCCACAATCTCTGCCGCCGTCGATGTTGTTCGGTGGTCTAGACGGAAGCGTTCGCTGGTCTTCAAACTTGGTATGACGAACGCCGCTGTTGAAGCAGTGGGTAACACAGACCCGTCAGTAAAGACATGTATAGAAGAGGCATATTGTGTAGATATGTACGATAACGTTAATTGTTTCAGCCCACATGAGGGTATACGCGATTTTTTACCCAGTCCGGGAATGAATAGGCGCACCTCAGGTCTTTATAAAATCCATGTTGGTACCTCTGCAACTTTCGCTGGAGCAAAGCCTATGGGAATGATGCTCTGATGGCGTGAGATTGATTCTGCGAAAGTGCTGTCCGGTCGGTGGGTGTGGATCGTCGATAACGGATGACGATCATGACGGGTTAACAGTCGGAGATATACCCTTAAAGGTTCGCATGAAAGATAACTATCTATGGGAGTTACGCGTGCTTCCGCAATAACTCCCATCGTTGATGTACAGCGCGGCAGCCCGAGACATGCTCTCAATGCCTGAGCTTGCAAGCTTTGCAATGTACGCAGGCAGGACGGGCGAAGACTGGTCATAATCGGTAAGCTGTATCGCAGGTAGCCTACGAAAAGTGCCTCATACAGTTGGAGCAATGACCTTTCTGATGGGCCCCATTTCGTGCATGCTATATATTTAAGCATGTGTATAAAGGTGGACCTAAGCATGCTTTGACCAGGACAAGTTTCGGTCAATCATCACTCCTAGAAGCACGTACTCTTCTTCTATCCATGTTCAATGCGTCGTGGAGCACAGGGAGTGTGCCGGAAAAATGGAAAACCAGTCGTGTCATCGCGCTTCTGAAGCCTGGAAAACACCTCATGCCTTATCATCCTACAGACCAATTGCCCTGGCAAGTTGCGTAGGCAAGGTCATGGAGAAAATGGTCTTGACGAGGCTGGAATGGTTTCTGAAGAAAAACAACCTCTACCCAGACATGATGACAGGAGTAAAATTTGCATTTGGCTCTTATAGATTGGAACACTTCATTTGTGCTTGATTTAGCTCGTAAAATAGGTCTAAACCCATTCGAATGTACTGTAAAACAATATTTTGCGATAAAATTAACATCATCTGTGTACTTCTCTCGGGCGTAATGGGCGTAATGGCGGTGGCTCGCCTTGAAGAGCGAGAGGTTCTTGGCAAATGGCGCACTACTCTGGAATATCGGCAGCGTTTTCTCGTTCTTTGAATTTATTGAAGACCTTCAAAAGTGCCCCAGCTCTTCCTCTTCTGAGCTCGTTTTATGTCGTGCCGTTTCGGATCACTTCTTCTTCAAGGGATACATCGGTGCCCAATATCATGTGTCTTTTATTTCAAATATACCATCTTGGAGTGAAAGAAGGACTTGTTACTGTAGCACTGAACTCGAAAAGAAACACTAAGAGGCAAAAAGGAGCAGGAAAGTCGGCCTCTTACTCTTTATAATCGAGTTTTGCCCTACAACATCACGTCCTTGAGAAAGTGCCAACTCGCCCTAAAAAAACTAATTGTCGAACGTAAACATCATAGCAAAGTAACAAGGACACAAACGAAACAGATTGGATGCGACCATGTTGGTTGTTTTGGTCACGGTTGTTCACGCAGCGCTGATTAAATAAATGTGGTTCAGTTTTATCGATTAGAAACTGCCTTTTTGAGTTCACTTTACAATCAGGTATCGCCCCATTTCAATTCCAACTGTTTTAGAAATTGAAAATACTTAGGCGCGCTTTACCCTCTAGTGATAGTTTCGGTTTCTGCATTTGGCTCTTTTTGAAAAAAAAAACGCCTCATTTAGCTTGCGAAGGCTACAAGGGGTGAATGGCATGGGTTTCAAGATCGCCGCCTCGCATCATGGCTTCGCGGCTCGTAATGAACCAATTTGAAAAATTGTTGTGGGACAACGCTCTTCACTGGGACGCAAGTGTCTAACTGCAATATCTTATGTGACCTGGTGAGGTGCCCTTTAAGGAGTAAAGTACAAACAAAGCAAAAGCCGCGTGCCAATCACAATTTTCTTTCTGTTGATCTACACTCTCCTTTCCCCTGACGCCACTCCACGGATTTGCAATCACCTACCCGCGGCTGCAAAGAGGGACCTTCTCACTGCCACAGCCAGTTTTTCAGGGCGGTTCTTCAATTCTTTGGAGACTAGCTGCAAAAACCGCCCTTCGCGTCATGGACGACACTCTCCTTCTTATCTCTCCCAATTCTCGGGCAGATGCTCAGCCTAATTAGGGTTGCAGACATAACGTAATTTCCTCTCCACAGCCTCTCTTCTTCCAACTTCTCACGTCATGTCGGTATGGTGGCCGGCGCGTCCCATTTCACTGCTGCTAGCCGCTGCTTTCCGGAAGTTGGTTGAACTAGAACGCCAGGTTGAACTCCATGGAGTTCCTAAAAGTCAATGTGGCCCGGTACCACAAATAACGGTCTCAAACTGCACTGGAATGCGAAATTCGAGCATAAATACGGTTCATGTAGACGCCGATTTTGAAAATAGGCATCTATAGGCACATATGGGCATTTAGGCACGAAAGCCAAAAAGAGGCATTTATAGGCACTATAAAAGCTCTACAAAAGCCCTTCTTAACCTCTAATCCATGCTCATATACAGGAACGCCAGGAACAAAATAGGCATTTGCCTAAAATCCGCTCTCTACTCATTTTGTGCCCTGTATGCCATGGCCAAAAAAAAAAAATTCGAAGGGGGGGGGGCCCGGTGTGCCACCCCCTGGCTACGCCACTGCTCTAGACGTATCTTCCCTCTACGCGAATATTTCGCATGACGACAGCTGAGCCGGTAATAAGCGCGTATGACGAATATTCATTAGAGAAACCGATCGACAGCTTGGCACTGACCTACCTTTTAAAATTTATCCTGTAATTTAAACTTTGAATTTAATAGAACCCACTTTGTACAGACCTCGATGGACACCAAGACAGGACCGAATTACGCTAATACATTGATGGGCATATTGGAAGACAGGTTTCTTGCCCGCGCTAAAACCATTTCACTACAAGCGCTTAAGAGACGTTAACTTTCTCATCACAGGGAAACTGAACTTTTGTCTTTCATGGCCAACTTTAATAATAGTAATAATATCTGGGGTTTTACGTCCCGAAACCACGATATGATTATGACAGACGTCGTAGTGGAAGGGCTCCGGAAATTTTGACCACCTGGTGTTCTTTAACGTGCACTGACATCGCACTGTACACGGGCCTCTACCATTTCGCCTCCGCCGAAATGCGACCGCCGCGGCCGGGATCGAACTGGCGAACTTTAACGACTTTCATCCGCCAGTCTACTTATGGCCTCTCTACTCAGCTTCTAACAAACTTTCTCGACGTCACGGTATGCTTATCAGGTAATAATCTGACGACGAAACTTTACAGAAACCCGCCTGACGAACAACTTTGAAAGTAGCCATGTGAGGCACAACAAGACGAGCATACCACACAGCCAGGCCCTCCGCTTTAAAACTCCGCACATTCTGACTTCCAAGACAATTGTGACAAACTCAGTGATGCGCTAAGAAGACAAAAGTATCGATAACTGACGACGCCGTTAACCCCGTGTACGTTTGCCGATATTTTTGAAACGATGTTACAAAAACCGTCTGCGGAATATACATATAGACCACGAAGAAATAGTATAAAACAAATTTCATCAAAATCAAGCCAGTACTGTGCTGGATAAAAATGGTACACATCCCTTACAAAAACGGATTTACAGTCTACATAGTTTCTGTAGACTTCTTGTAGGCAAATTTGTTTTCATGTAAATTTTGTATTTTGTCTAAACAAGAACTATTGACAATCTACAAATAAAAGTTTAGAAATTGCACGTTATGTTTTCTCTAATTATATTCTATAGATAGTTGACAAAGAAAAGTAAAAAAAACGTATGTTAGGTCTTTGTCTGAATGTATTCATAGAATGTTTATAAACTAAAGTAAAAAAAATGCATACGTTACCTTTTGTCTAACTGTACTCTACAGATTGTCTATACACAAAAGTAGAAAAGCGTATGTTTCTTTTTCCGATTATCAGTTTAAAAACAATCGAATCTTTTAATCCCATTCCCCATCCCTATACAGAGTAGCAACCCAGCGGTATATACACGCCGGCAAAAGTCTCTGTTTTTCTAATAAAGAATATCTCTATCTTTAAAGACAGAAACAATTTGCTGCATTTTTTTGTCGAATCCCAGACTATAGGTTCTCTATTAACAAAAATCAATAAGATGTTTAATTTCATTTGCCCAAGCTTAGTCTGTATAAAAGGACTATAAGCGAAAGTCAATACGTGTTGTTACTTCCAGTTGTGCAATCTCAGGCTGTTATAAATGATACTTGTTTGTTTTGTGTTGAAAGGGAACGAATTTCTCTTGACCCATTTTTTTACGGCGCGACAGAAAGCTCACCCTTCGTAGTGTTTGTAGCGGCAGTAGTTAATCCCAAAAGCACGTAGTTATTTTACAAGCAGCATTTTTCGATCTGAAAGGATCTAAACACACACGTACCTTTCCTCCAGCAATGCCGGGAATTGATAGCGATGCCGCCAGCCCTTCTCGCGATTTGTGAAAGCTGTCGTCGTTCTACTTTCGTAGGAGTTGCTGTAACTATGTTTAACCACCTTTATTTTGAGCTTCTCATCTATTTTTGAAAATAACAAGCTGCTACAATGAGATGATGTGGCATTATACACCATCCCTGTATTTATACCGCGTGTGTGCGCCAGCGCCGTAGGTTGCCTGCGCCTGTGTCATGGGTGGCTTGTCCCGGCGCCGTCACTCTCTCGATGCACGAGCCAAGCCAAGTCACCGAAAACGTCACTACGCATATGCACGGCCGCGCCGAGTAGCAGTGCGCGTCATTTCTGAGACGAAGTATAGGTAGCAAAATTATGTCGCTCAAAAATCTTAGCGACCTGCAAACTGCGTGCACGGTTACATGAGCACGCTGAAAAGTTGCTCAAGACGCACTGACGAGTATGGGATCATTACGTCACGCGAAGGCAGCGCCGCTTTAATGCATACTACTAACGCAGGCCTATGTGTACATTTTCATGGAGTAATATCTTTTACTATAAAGAAACGAACAATATTTCAATACCAACAACAAGATCCTCGACCGCCTACAGGAATCAACAGTCACGTGACACGGTACATGTATTTGTCACCAGAGACGCCAAAGGTCATTTTTCTCGTCTTTCGATGAAGAAATAAAAATATAAATCCACCTCTCACGAGAAAAACAGGCTTAGTTTGAGTCAATGCGACGGCCAATCTTTCCATCAGTGGAGTCATCTCAGTTGATGTTCTGGGCAGTTTTCGGTCCCTTTCATACCTAATGTATGGACTAGCTAAGACACAAGTTAAAGTGGATTTATTTCATTTCCTTGTCATTTAGAAAGTTTTTAATTGAACTTTTACCAGACATGTGTGTATTTTACGCAATCTTGCTACCTTTTCGTTTAATTTCTACTAAGCGCCCCTATCGGGCCCTGTACTTAGATGTCAAACTAAGGGGGGCTAATTTGATTGACCGAACCCCTACACCTCAGGTTGGGCGGGCAGGCGGGGTTTTAAACTAGGTGATAAGTATGTACGGTGTGCGCCACGTTAACTCTTATACAAGCTTCCGAGAACATGCACACGGGAGGCCCCTTCTAATAGGGCCCTGTACTTAGATGTCAAACTAAGGGGGGCTAATTTGATTGACCGAACCCCTACACCTCAGGTTGGGCGGGCAGGTGGGGTTTTAAACTAGGTGATAAGTATGTACGGTGTGCGCCACGTTAACTCTTATACAAGCTTCCGAGAACATGCACACGGGAGGCCCCTTCTAATCACTTGCGAAGTCTGCCGCGCAGTCGTACCAGTTGTTCCGAGGTTAATCATGGCCCCGCAGCTTTCGGACGACAATGGCGGCAAAAGACTCCATGAACTTCCCCTCCCGCCAAGAGCATTTTTTCCTCCTAGTGTTCTGTACCCTGTTCATGTGCGCGGGCTCCTTACTTCTCCCGAGAGCAACGAAAACGCATCGCGAGTTTTGTCTTGCGTGGGACTTTTAACGTAATTCATAAAAGAAACTGAAATCACTGCGAGGACTGTGTAGTTTTTTTACGCCTTCGTTGCAACAATGCAAAGGGCCTCGTATTTCGTGGAAAGCATTAGAGCGGGACAGTGGGCCCACAGAAGGCATACAGCTCTTTTCCAAGACATGCAGCACATCGATTTTACCCTTCAGTATACAGTATTTCGCCATTCCCTTCCTATACGAACCAACTTGCCCGGAAACAAATTTTCTTAAAACTATATTTTGTGTGTCGCCCTTCGCTAGCTCATTAATGTTTGTTCATTTTCACGACGTGTTCAAAACATGATATGTTAAGATGTTCTTCAAAGAATGTGCATTTTTTTCCCTCTTTTTATTACGACGACGAGCAATGTAATTTTAAATCATGTTTGAGTGAGTAATTCAAGATTGATAACGTGTATACGCATTTGCTTACGTGTCCCACTTAGAATATATCAATTTAATGGCATCTTCGCCTGGCGGCACCGGTGGCGTTTTCTGTGTACTCGTGCGGTGCCGTACGTTCGTCTGGGCACCGCGGTGGCCGCACGTTCGGCTGGGCTGGCCACGACACTAGTGCACGCCGCCGCGCCACCGTGGAGATTGACGGAGGAGCGCGGTGCAATCCCATCGGTCCGCGCGCGCTCGCGGACGACGCGGCGACGTTCCATCAGTGCAGGCGCAATTTACAGCTGACGCGGTCGCAGAACACGGCCGGACGGGAGAGAAAACGCGCGTGACATCGTCCGCCCATGCTAGCGCAAGGCTACTTTTGCTGCCGGGATGGACACCGAAGCCGATGCGAAAATTACCGTAACCCTCGTCGAGTTGGTACAAAACTGATGCAGCACAACCAGGGGCGTAGCCAGAAATTTTTTTAAGGAGGGGGGGGGGGGGGGGGGGGCATCTCCTTAATTTCGGAGGGGGCACCTCCTTGACATGGTCATTTTTCGCTCTCTATGCAATGGCGAAAAACAAAATTTCTGGGGGGGGGGGGGGGGGGGGCGGGGGGGGGGGGGGGGGGGGCACGTGCCCGGTGTGCCACCCCCTGGCTACGCCACTGAGCACAACCGCCTGGAGAACAGACGCGCACCCAGTGGACACGTAGCGTCTCTCATGGTTCGGTTTTCTGACGTTTGCGCTCTTATTCCCAGTACAAACAGGTCGCTGGAAATTGTCGTCTGCTAAATGGCGTCTCTCGCAGACGGCGCTGCATGCTGTCGTGTATTCGAGTTTTGTGGTTCACACGTGCGTCTGGCACGTAGCGGGGCGTGAAACACGGGCGGTGTTTGACGTAACCTCCCTGCCACGGTGCCAGTGCGGCTCAGCCGAAGATGCCATAAGTTAACAAGAAACATCAATAAGAAAGAAGGTGCAGCTGACTCACCATAAGGGCGAGGCATTGACGGTGACGCTGACTCGGTGCTCAATACGGGGAGATATTGACTGGTACCGCTAACACTTGCTGTGAAAAGGCGCAAGTTTCCCTCGTGCTTTTGTTTAACGCACACACGGACAGAGCCGTAAAAACCACAGCTGTAGTAGTAAAACACACCGCTCGTGTACAGATGCAAGCGCAGAAAATAGTATAGAAGAATCGAACAGACGCGGTCGACGGCTGTCTGTTGGTGCAAACACGGCCGCGCCATCGCACGTGGGTGCGAAAAAGAGAAAAGCATATGGCCTCCGACATCACGCGCAACGCCATGAAAAGAGGGTGCGGTAAACGCATGGAAGAGGGTATAGTGAACTACTCTAGTGGCGCGACCAGCCGGCTTGCGGCGTCAGCCTTTCACACGGATGCCGCGAGGTGGCGCCGCTGCTACTTTTCCTCAGTAACCGTAACCGTAAAGTGTTCAGGGTGCGGAATGGGATGGAAAATAGAGGTCTGTGCGGATGACAAGACAGAACAAGCTGACGCCAAGTGTAAGCAATGTGAGTTAGAGGCGAAGATGGAAATAATGATGGCTGCCCAGGATGAGCTCAAGGTAAGAATCGCCGAGCTGGAGAATGCGTTGGCGACAGAGCGCGAAAAAATGATGGCTATGGGACAAAGGCTTAAGTCAGCTGAGGAAGGGTTAGCGAAGGCAGTCATGGTGAACAAGGAAGCAAGCGAAGGCGGGAACAGGGGGGGCATCAACCCCCCATAGTGGGAGACGCGAAGGGGGAAACAGGTTTGGGGAAGACATGAGCAGGGGTCACAGGACCCAGTTTCCGCGAGGTGGTTTTGGGGATGGGAGGGAGCAAAACAGCGGCGGTTGCGCGAGCTGGTGACCGAGGCAGTGGCCAGGTGCGGGACAGTCCAGCAGAAAAGTCGCAGCACGTGATAATGGCCGGGGACTCGAATTTAGCTAGATGCGCAGAAGCAGTCAAGGAAAGGGTGAGAGGCGACAAACGAGTTTTAATAGGGACGTTCCCGGGACATAGGCTGCGATCAGTGATGAGACAAGCTAGCGCAAAACTCGCAGCTAAAGCTAATGGACGTAACCTCGTGGTAATTGCGGGAGGTCTAAACGACGTCTTGAATGAAGAATCAGCCGAACTAGCGACCACATTGGCGAAAGGGGTCGATGACATGCGCGCCATTTCCCCTCAGGTGCAGATAGTGGTATGCACAATACCGGAGGTACCGGTGCATGACGGTAACCTGCAAAGAGCGGTTGTCGACGCAAACAAAGAGATATGGCAGATGAGTCGAGAGAAAGGCATCGAGGTAGTGGAAATAAACAGAGAGGTGCACAGGTGGGGTGGTTTTCGAAGAGACGGAATACACTTCAATAGGAGGCTTGGTCATGAGGTGGGTTGGCGACTTGCAGGACGCGCAGTAGCTTTTTTGGGGGGGGCACGCGGGCCCTTCGGTGTCCAGGGTAGCGTGTAATGAGGACAACAACCAGGGGGGACTCTGTGACAGGTAGTATAGCGAAAAACCAGAGAAAATGTAAAAGAAGGGAGAAGGCGCGTGTCGCAATTGGTTACATTAACATGAAGGGTGGCAGAAAATAGGCAAAATGGTTAGAGATTGAGGGACAGTTAAACAAGGAACAGATAGGTGTTTATGCGGTTACAGAAACACACCTTAGAGACTTGGAAGAGCCACCACATATTGACAATTATATTTGGGAAGGATGCAACAGGATCATATCAGAAAGGAGAGGTGGGGGGTGTCGGAATGCTAATTCATAGCAGAGCAAAATGGGATAGAGTGAAGCAAACGTGTTCAGAGCACCTATGGGTTTCGGGCACAGTAGGTGGAAAGAAAACGTGGCTAGGTGTAGCTTACTTGTGGACGGGGAATAACTGCAGAGAAAAGAATCTCGAGATAGTGAAATGCATAAGCACCGATATTAAAGAAGTTGGTCATGATGCCGAAATAATCCTTCTAGGAGACATGAATGCTCACATACATGACCTTGACGGATATTCAGACTCGAATGGCAAGTTATTGCTAGATCTCTGCGAGCAACATAGTCTGGAAATAGTTAACGCGGGGCCTAAGTGTGAGGGACAGATCACGTGGGAAGTCGGAAACAGGCAATCGAGCATTGATTATTGTCTCATGACAGAAGGAATCTATGACAAACTTAGAGAGATGAGAATAGACGAGGAAGGCATTAACAGCTTGGGTAGTGATCATAAACGCATAACATTACAAATGGGATATAAAACTGGAAATAAGAACCTAGAATCAAACATTGGCAGCTCGTATTTAAATGACAAACAAATAACAAATATAGCCGCAAGAGTCGAGGAAGTAGACAAACTGCCAGGCAAAGACTGGAAGTATAGTGAGATGCTACATGTAATCACGAAAGAAATAGAAAAAGAGAAGAAAACTATTTGTTGGAAAGGAAAGGGAAAGCCAAAAAGTTGGTGGAACAAAGAAATCCGGGATGCGATCGAGAAGCGACGTGAGGCATCACGGCAGCACAGACAGGCCAAAAAGGAGAAGCGGCCACAGGATGAAGTCAACCAAGCATGGGAAATATATTTAGAGCAAAAATCCATTGTGCTAAAATTAGTCGAGGCAGAAATTAAAGGCGAAAGTGAACGCTGGATGACAGAGATTCGCGAAAAGAAGAAGGCCGCGCCTAGGATATTTTGGAGCCACCTAAAAGCGCTAGGTAGGAAGTCTGTCACAATGCAACAACATATGGTAGATGAAGGAGGAAATCAATTGGAAGGGTATGAAGCGCTAGGTTACATCCGAAAGGTAACAGCCGATTTGTTTAAAAAGGTCGCCCAGGGGATTCGCCCGGTGAGTAAAAGTATGCAGAAGAGTACAACCGAGGAAGATGTAGTACTTGAGAATTGCAATTGGAAGAAGGCCGAAGGAAAAATTCCTAAGCGCACTACTCCGGGATTAGATGGGGTTCCCGTCAGCCTCATTAATGAACTAGGACATATCACTAAAGAAGCACTGCTGAAAGCAGTAGAAAAGTACTTACAGGAGATGGGAAATACCTAGACAGTTGGCGAAAAAGTAGAATGAACTTAATCTATAAAGGCAGGGGAGAAAAGGATAACATTCGCTCGTATAGACCGCTAACCATTACATCGGTGCTATACCGGTTGGCGATGCAGGCAGTAAAATTAAAAATAGAAACGTGGGTAGAGCAAAACGATATTTTGGGAGAACTCCAGAATGGATTCCGAATCTACAGGCGGTTAGACGATAACCTGTTTGTTCTTACACAGTGTATAGAAATATCAAAAATAGAAAACAGGCCCTTATACGTAGCTTATCTAGACATCAACGGGGCATATGACAACGTTAATCAGGAAATTTTGTGGGATATATTGAAGGAAGTGGGCATAGGTGACGACTGTATACACCTTTTGAGGGAAATATACCGAGAAAATACAGTTTGTGTAGAATGGGAAGGAATAAGCAGCAAGGACAGCGTTGACATTAGCAAGGGGCTGAGACAAGGATGTCCTTTGTCCCCGCTGTTATTCATGCTGTACATGGTGAGGATGGAAAAAGCGCTAGAAGGCAGCAACATTGGATTTAATCTTTCACACAAACAGGCAGGCGCGATGGTTGAGCGGAGGCTTCCAGGTCTATTTTATGCTGACGATATTGTCTTATTTGCGGACAGTCAAGATGATATACAGCGGCTGGCAGATATATGCGGAAGGGAAGGCGAGGCTCTAGGACTAGGTTTTAGTTCAACAAAATGTGGATTGATGGTATTCAATGATCACGAAGACCATGCGGTCTTAATACAGGGACAAGAAATACCGAGGGTTTAGCGAGTACAAGTACCTCGGAGTGTGGGTAAATGAGGGGGGATAGATATATGGAGGTACAAGAGAAAGCATCGGTAACAAAGGGAAAGAGGAATGCTGCAATCATGAAGCACAGAGCGTTATGGGGATACAATAGGTACGAGGTGCTCCGAGGGCTGTGGAAGGGTGTGATGGTTCCGGGGCTTACATTTGGGAACTCAGTGGTGTGCATGAAGTCAGAGGTGCAATCAGGAATGGATGTAAATCAAAGGACTGTGGGACGCCTCGCGTTGGCCGCTCACGGGAAGACGACAAATGAGGCTGTAAAGGGTGATATGGGATGGACAGGTTTTGAAGTGAGGGAAACTCAGAGCAAAATTAGATTTGAAGAGAGGCTGAGGAAAATGAAGGAGAGTAGATGGGCAGGGAAGGTTTTCAGGTATTTGTAAAGAAAAAGCGTCGACACGCAGTGGAGAAAAAGAACTAGGAGGCTCACCAGGAAATATACGGCTAGCAGTGTGGGCGACATGGCAACAAGGAGCATTAAGCGAAAAGTCAGAGAGGCGGAGAGGACTTATTGGATGACAGCGATGGAAAAGAAGCCGGCTCTCAGTGACTACAGAAAGGGAAAAAACGAAATAAGGAGGGAGAGGTTTTATGATAATTCAAGGGGAAGCGCTTTACTGTTTGAAGCAAGGTCGGGTTGCCTTAGAACGCGTAGCTATAAAGCGAGATTCTGTAACGAAGAAGAACAATGTACATGCTGTGGGGGGAACTAAGGAAACGATGGAACATGTACTGATTGAATGTGGCGATATCCACCCAGATATACGTGTGGGCACGAGTCTACATGAAGCCTTGGGTTTTAGGGACAACAATGGAAAGCTGAACACGTCCGCGATAGAAATAAGTAAGAGACGGTTAGAGTATTGGTGGCAGAAAAGTAGAGATTAAGGACAAAAATGAAGAATGGGCAAAATAAGGTCATTCTGCCTTAAGAGGCAGAGAGATGGACCGTGAATTCGTATTTTTCTTTGCTACAATAACATAGATTTTATCAACGTAGATAAGGCATTAGGCCAACATAAAAAGAAAGTTTTTTTCGAGCCTGGTGGCAGACAGGTCACCGCCCCGTTATAAAGGGGACGCTCATAGCATCCATCCATCCATCCATCCATCCATCCTCAGTAACTACCGAAAGGGAAAAAACGAAATAAGGAGGGAAAGGTTTTATGACAATTTAAGGGGAAGCGCTTTACTGGTTGCCTTAGAACGCGTAGCTATAAAGCGAGGTTCAGTAGCGAAGAAGAACAATGTACATGCTGTGGGGCTATAAGGAAACGATGGAACATGTACTGATTGAATGTGGCGATATCCACCCAGGTATACGTGTGGGCACGAGTATACATGAAGCCTTGGGTTTCAAGGACAACAATGGAAAGCTGAAGACGTCCGCGATAGAAAAAAATTCCCCATCTTCCGCTAAAGGGAACCATGTGTGGATGCGAAGCAGCGGGGCGATAATTAGATTAGATAATTAGAGGAACGTCGCCGCTCTCATTTCACGGCAGCGGTCCGGGCGCTCATCGCGGCGCTGCACAGGAGAGAGAATGAGGCGCGCGCGCTCCGTCATTTTCATACCGCGGAACTACCGTGGCACCCCAGCGGAGTATGCAGCTGTCACACCACCTGTCGTGCGCGCCGCTCCGTACAGGATTCCTAGAGGAAATGACGGGGGGGGGACCGTAGGAGAGGAGAGAGAGGGGACGTGCATGCACTGTGGGGGGTGTGGGACGCGGGAGCCGCTCCGTAGAGTAGAGGATTCTTAGAGGAGAGAAGGGGGAAAGGACGCGCATGCGCTGTGGGATGCGGGCGCCGCTTCGTAGAGCAGATGATTCCTAGAGGAGAGAAAGGGGGTGAGCGTAGGAGAGGATAGGGGAGGGGACGCGCATGCGCTGTGGGGGGGGTGTGGGACGCGGGGGGCCGCTCTGTAGAGTAGAGGATTCCTAGAGGAGAGAAAGGGGGGTGAGCGTAGGTGAGAGAGGGGGAGGGGACGCGCATGCGCTGTGGGACGCGGGAAGGTGGGACGGACTAAGCCCCCTCCAAACACATGCAAGCAAGATCAAGGGATGGGGTCAACCTGGGCGACAGACACCACCTGCCTAGCCATTGCTAAGCAGCCTCTCTGTGCTCTCGGCCATGACTCAAGGAATGGGGTCAACCTGGGCTACAGACACCACCTGCCTAGCCATTACTAAGCAGCCTCTCTGTGCTCTCGGCCATGACTCTGATGATTGTACTAGGGTTGACGGCTTTCATATTACTACAGTGTTCTGGTTCGCATAATGGGTGCTTCTCTACTTCATGAAAGTGGCCGGACGCGGGACGCGGGACACGGGACGCGGGACGGGGGGACGCGGGAGGGACGGACAGAACCCCGAGCATAAGATGCTTCGCATCTAATAAGTGAGAGACGGTTAGAGTATTGGTGGCCGAAAAGTAGAGATAAAGGACAAAAATAAATACTGGGGAAAAATAAGGTCATTCTGCCTTAAGAGGCAGAGAGGTGGACCGTGAATTTATATTTTTCTTAGGCATGATAACATAGATTTAATCAATGTAGATAGGGCATTAGGCCAACACAAAAAGAAAGTTTTCTTTCCCGTTTTTTTTCGAGCCTGGTGGCAGACATGTCACCACCCCATTATAAAGGGGACGCTTATAGCATCCATCCATCCATCCTAGGAGCTTCGGCTCCGTTGTCGGGCCGTCTCGGACTCCTGCAGAGCTGCAGCTGCGGTTACTTCTAACGCGCGTGGTTGCTCCCAGGTGCATGTAAACCTAAAATTACCAGGTTAGTTACTGCGTGGCTCAGCGGTTTGCAGATACATATTTCGGGCAAGAGAATATATATATATATATATAGTCAAGAAATGAACGAGCACACTTACGATAATTGAATATTTTGTCAAAAATATTCAATTTTCGTAAGTGTGCTCCTTCATTTCTTGACTATATGTGCACCGGACCCACAGAACTTTCTTTTGAATCATATATATATATATATATATATATATATATATATATATATATATATATATATATATATATATATATATATATATATATATATATATACATATTGTAGGGAACAATACAAGAAGACGACCAAGCAGCCAAGAAAGCCAGCCTATGGGAGCGAGCTCTGCGCGGCAGCTACATTGTCACTGTCCAAAAACTTTTCCATTAAATGAGTGCTCACACGAATTTATAAAATTTTCGGATTGTTGCTCTAAATAAAAGCACTGGTGCCGAGAAACCTTCAAATCGTGTCAGTACTACTTTAAAGGGACTGTCTACCGTCCTTCATCGCTTTTCTGTTTTGTGCCGCAATCGAAAGCATACCGTCTGCAGTGTCCAACCCTGCAGCGGTTTCTCTGCAAAGTGAGCAGAAATTTTTAAAACAGAATTTTTCGAACTGCGTTCGGTCTTCTTCCAGTGGTGGGATGAATGCTTACAACACTGGTTGGTGGAGGCGATGACGATTGCAGGGCTGGAAAAAATTAAAACCGAAAGCACATGCAGTTTCTGTAGGATTCCTTCATTTTCTCCGAACACTAGTACAATGAATGTAACAGTCGTTTCCAACGCGCTATCGGTTAAATGAGGCCTTATTATACGACTACAGAACACTTGTTTTGCTGCAATCCCAGTCTATGCACTTATTTTAGCTGTGCCCTTGAGCCGCTTTCGACACCTTGTCTTGTTTCCGTAAGGCGCCTGGTGGTCCGAAGCGAGAAAGTGCTTGGAACACACTCGGCTGTAATAGGGCAAACTGTATCCGAGGGCATCTTCCCATACACGTTTCTGTGACGGTCTTGCAGGCACACGATGATATGAAACGTCTGTACTGATGTAGCGACGATGAATGCACGCCTTCACAGCGCAGCACGTGTGAGACATCCCGACAACAATACAGCGTCACGATACCACGATACGACCAGCGCGAAGGGCCGCACGGCATAGGGCATGGGTTGAAACAGACGGAATCGAAGGCGGCGCCGCCGGCAGCGCCACCGGGTGCCTTTTTGGACACGTGAGGAAAAAAAAAAGCAAAAAATTACTCTCCGACGCAACCGACAGCTACCTCAAGTGTGCAAAATACACTTTCAAGTTATACATGTTTGGTTTTCAGCAAAATGAGTCTACCTGCGAGGATATCTTGTCCTTCCAATAGATTGAACCACATCGCTGTTTGGTGACGCTAGCGGTCATTCTTTCACGATTTTCAGCATAAAATTAAAAATATAATTCCTTTTTTATGGGACAAAAGCATGCTCGCTACCGTCGATGTGACGAACGATCTTTTCATTTTCACCACAATCGGTAAAATTTTTCCGAGCGGTAGACAGTCCCTTTAAGCGCTGCTTACCAGTGAGAATCCGTTCTCCACTTCGAGATGTCGCTAGCTATGTGTTTATTGGTACGGGATATCTGACAAAGTACAGACGGCGGCTCGACCACGGTCCTTGCGAGAGAATGCAGCAGAGTTCACCGGTACACGTGCAGTAGAGTAGCTACAGACTAAGACAAAGCGGCATGCGGGATTCAGGCAGCCGTGACGTGTCGAACTAACGCGCTGAGTGATTCCCGTCGCTCGCTCCACTCGCGCCTAGGAAAAGGCGCAGTAGCGCCACGAGAAACCCTAGCGGCGGTCCGTGGTGTTTCCGACCGCCAAGAGAGGCGGCGCGGCGTGCCACTAGAGTGTTCTAGTGAGGGCGTGCAGCCGCAACCCAGTTCAAATCGCCCGCCCATCGAGAGCCAGTCACTTGAATCCGACGTGCGCGCAGGCGCAGATGGTTGAAGAAAACATATCATGATGATTTTTTGTTCGCGTCGACAATCATGCTTGACGAGGCGTCTATGTCCTTCGCCTGAATGACCGAAGCCGGCCACCGCCGCAAAAGCCCCGCCACGCAACCAACGAATGGAAGATGACAGAAATGCTAGCTTGTGACGTATTATCTTTCGTCTGCACCATGTTCTGGTGACATGTGAATTGCGAAATTGCGAAATACTTTTCCATATCGTTTTTCTTGTTTGGCTGTGACTGTATCCTACACCAACCCCAAACAATTCTTGTTCACTCTGTATCAATCATGTCCTATTGAAACTTCCCACCTGCTTAGACCTAAGGGTCTGCAGTATGTAATAAATAAATAAAAAATAAAATAAAAGACAATTCAAAGGTTATTCAAAGAAATACTTAGTTTTCGGATATCTTCACGAATTTAACCCTCGGATACTTCGCGCTCATCTTTTTTTTTCATTTTTCACTGATCAGTGACTAGCAAAATGTTGAAATTACCCTACGTCTTGTAAGAAAATCCTATTACCGTCCTACTACCCTACGCTGGCCGAAAAATACCGAAAATACCCTACAAGTAGGGTAATTACCCTACGGTTGGCAACCCTGGTGTGGAGCACTTTTTTTTTTTTGTCAAAGAGCGTCACGTGGCAAGTGATTGTTCAACAAGGCGCCAGCTGACCAATAAACCGTCGCATGCGAACTTGAGGCTGCCGGGGCGAGGCCCGCGCTATGAATGAACGAAAGTAGGAGAATTTTCGAGGGCTTCGTTTCTTTGTTAGACACAACCAAATAATCAAAAAGATCCCCTTCTTTTGTAGATTCAGCGAGGGCCTCAACGCGGCAGACTTAAAGGAGTACTGACACGAATTTTAAATATTTTGAGGTTGTTGCTCTAAATAAAAACGCGGGTGTCGAGAACCCTAAAAAGTGTGTCGCGGCGCTTGGGAATGCATCGAATATATTTTTAATCATCATCATCATCAGCCTGTCTACGCCCACTGCAGGGCAAAGGCCTCTCCCATATTTCGCCAATCAACCCGGTCCTGTGCTTTCTGCTGCCACGTTATACCTGCAAATTTCTTAATCTCATCTACCCACCTAATTTTCTGTCTCCCCCTCACGCGTTTGCCATCTCTTGGAATCCAGTCAGTTACCCTTAATGACCAGCGGTTATCCTGCCGACGTGCTACGTGCCCGGCCCATATCCATTTCTTCTTCTTGATTTCAACTATGACATCCTTAACCCCCGTTTGTTCCCTGACCCACTCTGCTCTCTTCCTGTCTCTTAAGGTTACACCTATCATTTTCCTTTCCATCGCTCGCTGCCTCGTCCTCAGTTTAAGTTGAACCCTCTTTGTAAGTCTCCAGGTTTCTGCTCCGTAGGTAAGTACCGGTAAGATGCAGCTGTTATATACCTTCCTCTTGAGTGATAGTGGTAGACTACCATATTTTTAATACCGTTACCTTAAAACAGCATTTTCGGTTTCGGTATCGAGAGGGTGGCTTCACAGTGACGTGTCAAGAGAGGTCCGACGTCACAAGGAGACTGCAACTCGCGACATACTAGCAACAGCTGCCTGTTTGCTGTCAGCCGCACGTGGTTCACGTAAACAACGATGAGGGAATTGACGTCCAGAGACTCTGACAGTGATTTCTGCGATTTAGGCTGCGTGCAGGACGCAAATTTCGTAAGCCCAGTGAACTGTGTTGACTTGTCGTAATAATGTCCATTGCGGTGAGGCTGGCTTGCAAATGCTGGGCGAAAAACTTCAAAATCAAAGTAAAATATTTCGTACGTGTTGTCTGCCTCCGAGCGACGACCGTGCACACCATGGAAACGGAAGATGTCCCTTTTGGGGTGCCTCAAAATCGTGTCAGTACTCCTTTAATGCCTCAAGTTAGCACGCGAGGGTTTGTCAGCTGCCACCTGGTGCGAAGATCACGCGCCACGTGATGCCCTCTGGCACGGAGGAAGGAAAAAACCACCGCATCTCCACGAAGTGAATCATGACGAGTGGGCGAAGCTCTGCGTATCGTATGGGTGAGTAACCGTACGTTACCCGAGCGTTGCCCCATATAATGTAAACTGAGTGACATAAAGTGACATAAAGAGTCGACGACAAAGCCAGGTCCTAAGGTCCATAATGTCTACGTTGAAGTCACCGACTAGAATAGAGGGTTTGTGCTTGTAGGTGTTTGACATTGTTTCGCCACAATTATGATTGATATTAGTGTATTGTTAAACATTTTGTCCTGCCATATACTTTGATTGATGGGTGCTTAAATGTCGGTCTTTTTACGCTCTTGTGGCCCTTTATTTTGTTCTGGTTCTCATAGTGGGTGCTTCCCTACATCATGAAAGTTACGGTGGGCGTATAGTGGGTACCTTGCATACGTTGCATGTGCTGTGGACGGACGATGGGCGTATAGAGGGTACCTTGATACCTTGAGGCCCAACGGACAAGCCTCGACCCTAAAACTGAGGAGGGGCCCTGAAGTCACTCTCGGTGAAGCTTCGGTGAAGCCGCAAGTCCGCCATAATGACTGGGCATATTCTTGTTTACATGCGAACAGCGCAGTAAACGGCACGTCGCTATGGTGGCTAGAGGGGGAGGTGTGATCAACGGCGCGCCGAAGAGGCAGTATTTTTTCGTGACGATTCGGTGGCGCGAATGGGCTCGCGGAGCCGACCGCAGCGCCGCCGCATCAGCGCGGTTACTGAACGGCGAAGAGATGCACGTGTGCTCAGACAGCCTTGGAACGCGTTTCTGCAGACGCGCGATGACTGCGCACCCATGCTGCCCGCGCGATCCGGACGCGCGGATGCGTCGTGTCGCGGCGACTAGTCGAACGTGCTAGCAGCCTCTTGCATCCGCCCCAGCACTGATCTTGCAGTTCGGGCAGCACAAAGGCTCTCGCAGACGACCACGCGCCACCTGTCGGCGTCATGAAAAAGTGCCGCACCGACTTGCACGGCGCAGCCCAGTCGATGCTGACACCTCCCTCTCTAGCCACCATAATGTCGCTCTCTCCGGCTCGAAAACCACATGGGCTGCGCGGCGCCCGTGCCGGGGCGATCCGTAACTAACTGAACGGAATTCAACACGCTGGGCCATACCGCTGGCGAAATCATTTCGTGCTAGTATTCTGCTCTTGAGCTGAAAGAAGTTCATGTGAGTATTGTAAATTATACCCTAATACCTCGCGTTTATTTGTGAAAATAAAGAGGCTTTGAAAATAAAGAGGCTTTATCGGACCAGTAAAATCGCTGTTTCGACGACCAAGCGCCAGCAATTCGTTTTTTAAAACGCTTTAGTTATATGCTTCTGCTTTCTTTTCCTCAGCCACAATGCGAGACGAGGCCTTTTCCTCAGCCACAATGCGAGATGAGGCGATAGCATACGAATAAGATCCACGCACATAAGAATGCTCGGCGATGACCGGCAGAAGTCATACTTCACGCACTATGTAGGTACATTGCGGCATATAGCCCCATGGCTAAACCAACGGCAGTTTGCGAACACAAACACGTGTTTTGGTCATGACTTGAGGAATCGATTTAGTTAACTGAACAAGGTGACCACGCACAGAGGAAATGTGGCGAGCAACAGCACAGAGACAAGGATCGAGGCAAGCACAAGATCTAGATACACTGACTACAGCGTGTGGTGGTGTCAGTGTATTTACTATTCACGCACTGTACAGAAAACACAATAAGCCGTGCGCCGCCTTCTATGGTTGCATTACGTCTCTCACGGGGCGCGCGGTCACCGCGCCCGTGTTCTACGTAAAAGCTCACCGGCGTCAGCATTATGCGACCGGTGACCTTGCGCACGGTGCAGGTGTGCGAACGACACTTGAACGCGCTTCCTCTGATACCGAGAGTACACCGCTAGGCATTGCAAGCAAAACAGAAAGGTGTTTTAACAGGCACAAGCAAGTTGTTACTGTAAAACATATCGAACACGAAACTACATATGTGGTGTCTCATTTCGTCTTGCGGGGCACGAATGCTTGGTCCGCTGTCACAAGCAGGAACACTGCACAACCGTCACTGACCTGCGAGGATTTCGTCGTGGTTCCGTTCCATCAGTGGCCCCGGTCTGTCATGATGCCCGATTTCGCTAAGCACCTCAAGTACTTGATCCGCTAGCACGGTACGTGGATTCGCACTCGTTCCGCGCAGTGCTCGTGGCTACCAACAGATTACTTTGCTAGGTACGACCGGTTGAACACTTGGTAGCTCACAACGCGGCACCAAAAATGGATGGTGTCCGCTACGGTTCGGTACGAGTCCTACGGAAGCACACATGCTGCCAGCTACACTGCACAACACGCCGCTAATGTGCCCAGTGGCCGCTCAGACGTCCTTTCTTCCACACTTTTCTCGCAGGCGTGCGGGCTGGGCGGGGCCTCTTTTTCCTTCGTGGCAAAAATGAACGTTCGGCGCTGGCTAAGCACGCATAAGTACCTAACGAAGTCAACGGGCAAGCGCCTTCCGTCCTAGCCCAATCGGTAGAGCATCAGACGCGTAATTTGAAGGTCGCGCATTCAGATACCAACTTACGCCATTAGTACTGCACTACAGTTAAAGACAACATTAATGTCCGCCATGCTTTCCCTGGCCTAATTGTCTCTTCAATTAATTTGGTTGTGTCTAAGAAACGAGGCCATCGAAAAAATTACCCTTGTCTCGTTCATTCGGTTTCTACAGAAGGCTCATTGGAAGGCAACGTGTGAAACACGTTATGTAGTAACAGTAAGTACACGTACAACAACTGCATACTTAATTCATTACGTAGCACGCCACGTACATGTAGATTATCGTTGGCGGATGTGAGCTTCAGTTCAATTAAACGTGTGCTCTGCTTGTTGCTGTGGGATAAAAATTGGGGTAAATGTTGGCTTTGCCGCTGCATATTTGCTTTGATCAACCATACATCTGTCTTTTAACAGCGCCGTTCCATTGTGTGCAAAAATGGCCCGCATTTATATTTCGCGCGTGCTCTGTCTTAAGTTTGTTTGTATGCTTTCCTATCTTTTTCTGATTAAAGCTCAGTTGTAAGTAAGCGCTTGTGCTTGTCATTCTTTTCTGTGTGATATGCCTTGTTTTTTTTTTTCAATGTTTATTGGGATAAAATGTATGCATTAGCTATAGGCTAGTCCACAGAAACTGTAGGCAATCTGTAGACCACAATCTACGCAAAGTGTGAATCTATAAGTCTGTAGACAATCTGTATACTGGGTCATAAAAATAGTCTATAAATCGTCTATAGACTTTTGGCATATGAGAGCGAAGGCTTGGAAGTAAAAAAAGAAAGACCACTAAGAAGGAAAGACGCTCAACAGGGTATTTCAGTTCTGCGTAAAACAGCAGATTTCTTCAGAACGTCCGAACTTGCGCTTATGCAAAGTGACAAAGAAGGCGGCTTTGTTGTCCTTTCTAAGCGCTTGTTCAAAGAAAAGGCTGGAGCAGCCATGGAAAAAAGTTTCAAAGAAGTGGATGCCAATCCTGCTAAGGTAAAAGCCAAGGCGACCGCTCTTCTTCAAGGCATGAAGCTGGACGCACTCTGCAAGGTGGTCAAATCGTGCAAGGGTGAAGGGCTTAAGGCATTTTGCACCGCAAAGACCCACAAAGCACTATTTTGAAGCGTCTATAGACATTTGTCTGGATATTTTGTAGACAAAAGTGAACTAAAGTAGAATTATATAAACCTATACACTTCTGTCTACAGACATTCTGCTCACATTGACCTTCAAAAATAAGTTTTTATTGATCTATAGACCTTCTATAGTCAATATATAGACTTAGGCGTTTATAAAAACCAGTGTAGCCACTTATCTACAGACTCACTATGGACCAGTTTAAAAAACACAGCTATAGAACGTCAATAAATTTTATACAGATGTCTACAAACTTAATATAGACTATCTAAAAAATTTTTCCAAGAGATACGTTCCACTGCCTCCTGAAGGTACCATTATGTGATGACATCACCGGGTATTTGGGATGAAACGTTTGGGATGAAATTACCTGGCATTTTTAATGAGTTTCTCTGTCTGAACGAGAGGAAAACTCCGAAGCTTCCGTAAAAAACGGACCAAATTTCAATGGCATTGTGGCACTACTGTCACCGTTCTAAACTTCGGTAAAATAATTTTTCTTGAGCTTACATATGTTTAGGTAAGATAGTGGCCACGTAGCGCTGGGCTAATTGTGACGGGTGATGTGGAAGAAAAAATTGTCTGCCGAAGGAAAAGTGGTACGTATGTGTACCGCTGACGCACAAAGGGTTACGCGTGCCAGTGCGATAGACAGGAGTCAGCTTCTTCACTCCAACAAGCGACCATCCACTAACCTAATAACGCATTCAGCATCAGTAGCAAACGTTAACCACACCATTAAGAAGGCATCAAAACATTCTTATGCGTCTCAAAAACATATTTCCTGAATCGCCACGCGTAGAATACCATCGGTCCAGAAACTTGCACAATATGCAGACGTCATAACCCCCCTCTGTCCATTCGGGTTGCCACACTTCTGGCAAGCTACGTTGCAGGGTGTGCGTGCACGTGGTTCCCTCCATTTCAGACCAGAGACCGGCGTTTTAAGACAAAAATTAACGGCGATTTTGACTGCGATACAAGCAACTGCGTGCATACCTACTAAAAACCTGCAAGCTTCAGACATAGGCCAGACAGCGACACCATTGAGATTGCGTTTGAATAATCGCAAAGCGCAGGCTTTTACCGATCTGCCCCTATGTAAGCACATGAATGGACACTCACTCGGTTAACGTATTGCAATCTGATTTTAAATATCGCAGTGCGCGAATCATCTACAAGTCATTCGGCATGAATGAAAGCGCGGAAAAGCTCCTGGCCATGCAAGAGTTGAGCAACTAGATCACCATGCCACGGATTCCTTCCATGTGCCACATGTCTGACCCTTTCACCTACGTTTCCTTTTCATTTTCATGAATGCCATGTAACACAGTTTTTTACTTGGCTGTTGGTCTAATGTCATTACCACCATCGGAATTTTCTTTAGATTGTAGCTCTCGTTGACTTACATCTGTTTCCGGTTGGTTCTTTTAGGCCGTTGTTGTTTGCTTTTTACACATGTTTCCGGTTAGTTCTTTCAACGCATTGTTGTTAAATATGTAGGCTGCACATAATTACCCCTGTTATGATTTTGTTTATTTCCATGACTAAGTGTGAAAATTGGCTTTATTGCTGCGCATACTTCGCGATATTATTGTATAGTCATTTTAATATCACATCGCACTAGTGCCCGTGTTCACTTGTATCGTATATGTGTGATATCAGACACTAGTAAGGCGCGTGTTTGTGTGCCTCCTGTCATTTCTATGCATATAAGCCGCACATTTCACATATGCGTTGTATTCCCTGACGAAGGCCGGAGCCCGGGCCGGAACGTTGGAACGAATAACACTTTTCGTGCGTTCGTCAGTTCAATCGTGATATATATATATATATATATATATATATATATATATATATATATATATATATATATATATATATATATATATATATATATATATATATATATATATATATATATATATATATTCGCTAACGTTACACCTATCATTTTCCTTTCCATCGCTCGCTGCGTCGTCCTCAATTTACCTCTTTGTAAGCCTCCAGGTTTCTGCTCCGTAGGTAAGTACCGGCAAGATGCAGCTGTTATATACCTTCCTCTTTAGGGATAATGGTAGACTACCATTCATGATCTGAGAATGCATGCCGAATGTGCTCCACCCCATCCTTATTCATCTAGTTATTTCACTCTCATGGTTCGGCTCCTAATAGACCTTGAACCCACATTCAAAGCAACGTCTAAGCGTTCCAAGTACTGCAGTGAAGTAAATTGTTTCTTCCAAGGAGAAGTATTGAGTTCCACAGAGTTACGCGAAGGCCACGCGAGCTGCGAGGAAGGTCAAGTTAAGAACCGATCCGCAGTCAATGTAGAATTCAAAAGCGTTAGGCAAGTGCGACACACACCCTACTTAGAGGTAGAGCATCAGCCTCGCATGCAAGAGGTCCGTAGTTCGAATCCCGGTGCCGGACCGGATTCCGCGTGATGATGGAATTGCAAGGCCAGGGGTGCGGCCTCTCTGGCGACCACAGCCGGTAATGCACTCGCTCACCAGAGCAGGATTGGCCACCCTGGTGCAGTACTTGTCCACTACCTCCCACATGAATACACCAATTAACCTTCGACCCTATGTCCCCAGCGGCTGCGAAGCAACTGACCAAGGCGGCGGTCAGACCTGCGACGCAGCGGAGGGTGCTAAAAATATCTGGGTCCGGACAGGCCGGCATTGGAATCTGAACTTGGCTACGTTTAACGCTAGAGCGTTATCTAGTGAGGCGAGTCTAGCTGTGCTATTCGAGGAATTGGAGGGTGTTATATGGGATGTAATAGGGCTCAGCGAAGTTAGGAGGACACATGAGGCTTATACACTGCTAAAGAACGGACACGTCCTATGCTATCGGGGCTTAGTTGACAGAAGAGAACTAGGGGTGGGGTTCCTTGTCCATAAAAAATATAGCTGGCAACGTAGAGTAATACTATAGTATTAGTGAGAGGGCGGCAAGTATCGTTATTAACTTTAATAAGAGGTACAAGATGAAGGTAGTACAGGCCTACGCTCCTACATGCAGCCATGATGATCATTTGGTTGAACGCTTCTACGAAGACGGTAGAATCAGCAATGAGTAAAGTAAAGACACAGTATACTGTAGTGATGGGCGACTTTAATGCCAAGATATGCAAGAAGCAGGCTGGAGACCATGCAGTAGGGGAATATGGCATCGGCTCTAGAAATGCCAGAGGAGAGTTACTAGTAGAGTTCGTAGAACGCAATAATTTACGGATCATGAATATCTTCTACAGAAAACGGGCTAACCGTAAGTAGACGTGGAGGAGTCCTAATGGCGAAACTAAAAATGAAATAGACTTCATTCTGTGTGCACACCCGAGCATTGTACAGGATGTGGAAGTAGTTGGCAAGATCCGATGCAGTGATTTCGCCTAGACTTAAGAAAGGAACGGCAGAAACTGATACGCAAAAACACAATTAATGAGCTAGCGCTGAGAGGGTAAGTACCGGATTACAGAGTTTTGCTTCAGAATAGATTCGAGGCTCTAACCGAGGAAACCGACGTTCGCGTTGACGCAATGAACGATAATCTGACGAGTATCATTAAGGAGTGTGCAATGGAAGTTGGGGGGTACAGTGATTTGAGCAACGCTCTGCGAGTGTCCACAATGCAGAAGCCGACGTTGTTGTTGTTGTTGCCTTTGACATGGCTCATACCCACTCAGGGGGGATTGGCCAAGGATTGATTATATCATTATATGACTTTTCGACGCTGTTTGATACTTTTTTTTCTTTTAAACTGCGGCACGTGGAATGACCCTTCTGCGTCTCCTGCCACGCAATGGCGTCTGACGCCAAGTGTGCCCGGGGTTCTTTTTTTCCTTCTACATCACGAGTGGTACAGAAGGGAGCCACTTTTTTCGTGCGCATATCAAGGGCAGTTTTCCATTTGAAAGAAACTGTCAAAGCGTTGCATGATAGTGTTTTGCGTACCGCGAGTGGCAAATGTGGCATATGAATAGCTCGCCGTTTTATCGCTGGCACGAGCATGGCGTGTGGCTGTGTTGGCTAGCGCAGCAGGCTGCGGGGCGAGGGGGTCGCTCGTTCGAATACCCGATCAGGTGATTTGGAATTTTTTTCTACTTATTTATTTTTCTTTATGCCTTTTTATATATACACACACATATACATATCCGGGACATGACGGCGTTGACAGACGGCGACGGCGAAAATCAGCCGAGAGTGTCCATATAATTGCTATCGCAATAAAACTTCATCAAGAGACGTCAAACCATGAAAGCCTCAAATGCAACAGACAAAAGAGAGCTGGCGGAGCTTTCGAAGTTAACCAATAGGCGTAAGGTAGCCGACATAAGAAGGTATAACATGAAAAGAATTGAGCATGCTGTGAAGAGCTGAAGAAGCCTAGAAGCTGTGAAGGCAAAACTGTGCATAGGCAAAAATCAGATGTATGCATTAAGGGACAAGGAAGGCAAAGTCACAACCAATATGAATAGAACAGTTGAGGTAGTAGAGGAGTTCCACAGAGATCTGTACAGCAGCCGAGACAACGAGTATGATATCGTAAGAAGCAGTAATAGCCGAGAGGAATTTGACACCCCACCAGTAACGACAGGGGAAGTAAAGAAAGCTCTAGAGGGAATGCAATGAGGCAAAGCCGCTGGTGAGGATAAGGTAACATCAGACCTGTTGAAAGATGGTGGAGAGATTGTGTTAGAAAAACTGGCCACCCTGTATACGAAGGGTCTCTTGACGTGGAGGGTACCAGAATCTTGGAAGAGTGCAAACATCATCTTAATCCATAAGAAAGGGGACGTCAAGGACTTGAAAAATTACAGGCCAATCAGCTTTCTGTCCGTTGTCTACAAGCTATTAACAAAAACAATAGCTAATAGAATTAAGACATTAGAGTTCAATCAACCAAAGGACCAAGCAGGATTTCGTAGAGGCTTTTCAACAATAGACCATATTCATACTATCAATCAGGTGATAGAGAAATGCGCGGAATACAACCAACCCCTATACATAGCCTTCATAGATTACGAGAAGGCATTTGATTCGGTGGAGACATCAGCAGTCATGCAGGCACTGCGGAATCAGGGCATCGACGAAGCCTATATAAACATACTGGAAGAAATCTACAGCAGATCCACAGGCACCATAGTCCTCCATAAAGAAAGTGACAGAATCTCAATAAAGAAGGGTGTAAGGCAGGGAGACACGAGCTCTCCAATGCTATTCACCGCGTGTTTACAGGAGGTTTTCACGGCCCTAGATTGGGAAGAGTTAGGGATAAGAGTTCATGGATAGTATCTTAGTAACCTGCGATTTGCTGATGACATTGCGTTGATGAATTCAGGGGACGAATTACAGCTCATGATTACTGAACTGGAAACGGAAAGCAGAAGACTAGGTCTGAAAATTAATATGCTTAAAGTAATGTGCAACAGTGAACAGCGCTTTGCGATAGGTGGCGAGACACTGGAAGTTGTAAAGGAATATGTCTACTTAGGACTGGACTCCAAGAGAAGGCAAACGCGTGAGAGGGAGAAAGAAAATTAGGTGGGCAGATGAGATTAAGAAGTTTGCAGGTATAACGTGGCAGCAGAAAGCACAGGGCCGGGTTGATTGGCGGAACATGGGAGAGGCCTTTGCCCTGCAGTGGGCGTCGTTAGGCTGATGATGATGATGATATATATATATATATTCGATAGAACGGAAAAACGCACGACAGCTCTTATTAACGTACTTCCAAAGGTACTTAGGAGGGCAAGGGACACAATTTACCGATTAACATGTGCCAACGGTTTCGACTGGTACACTGGTCGGAACTGTTGGTAAGTAAAATGAAGATAACCGCTCAATTGTGTCTCTTGTTCTCTTACGAAATACGTTTGGCCGATTGAAAAAGTTTGTTCAATATACAGGGTGTTTCAAGAAATGTGTCCACTATTTTTAAAAAATCAGCAAAAGGCGGTATTTGCTCGCTGCCTTCACAATTACTTTTTCTGTAGCGGCATGCATCGTAAGGTAGTTGAAGACTCGATTTGCGACAGTAATTAAGAAAGTTAAATTAATTAACTTTTTAATTAGCGGAGTTAGGTGGTTAAGTCCAATGGGAGAATTGAAGTCCTTCGTGCCAAGAACCCGTTTCAGCTTTGACATTTCAAAAAAGCGGCCTCTAATAATTATTGTGGAGTAACGAAATTCAGGCAAATTTAATGGCGAAACCGAAACCCAAGCCCCGATGAGCGCAACAAGCAGACGACTAGAATGACGTCACTGTTCAAGACAACGGTTACAGAGGTGCAGTTCTTCCCCGTTCGTTAACGTATGTGCGTCATGCGTGCTACTACTGCACGCGCAGCCCACACACTCACACCAAGAAATCGGTTGATGGTTGATATAATGACGTTCACTCATTGTGGACGTCTCAGACGAATATGGCAGTTGCGCTCTTCCGCATTTCGGTTTCGCCGCTGAATTTGGGAGAATTTTATTACTTCGCAATTATTCCTACAGGCCGCATTTTCGAAATCTCAAAGCTGAAATGGGTTCTTCGCATGAAGGACTTCAATTCTCCCATTTGACTTAACCACCTAACTCTGCTAATTAAAAAGTTAATTAATTTAACTTTCTTAATTACTGTCGCAAATCGAGTCTTCAACTACTTTACGATGCATGCCGCTACAGAAAAAGCAATTGTGAAGGCAGCGAGCAAATACCGCCTTTTGCTGATTGTTTAAAAATAGTGGACACATTTCTTGAAACACCCTGTATATACAGTATAGACTCGCGATAATTCAGACTCCGCAATTCGGTTATATCGTACTTTTTGTGTGTCCATACCGGAAAATATCTACTGCTTTCCCGCAGCTTTGTGAAAATTTGCGTGCTTATATAATCATAACAGTCCAAAAATGAAAAATCAGTGTCTAATACGCAAAACGACACGGCGGGTAGCTTTGCGTTGCAGGCACATATAGCAAAGAAGCAGTTGACCACTCACGATTTATTTAAAAGGTCTGGGTCAGCGGTAAATGGCCAACAAACCTATGGACCTTACGCCTCTGCTTTCTGTTAATTTTTGCAGTTAGAGTTTAAAACACTTAAAATTTGAAAACGGGATTAAAATCAATGGGTAATCATAACGTGTGGTGTTACCTTGCCCAGAGTCATATATGTGAAAACTTCTGATAATTCAAACTTCACAATTTAATAAAATCCAGGGGTCCATTCGAGTTCGAATTAACGAGAGTCGACTATGTACACACATATATATATATATATATATATATATATATATATATATATATATATATATATATATATATATATATATATTATGGGTCATTCCATATCAAGTGTACCAGGTCAATTTTCGACCATCTCCGATCAAGCTAAAAAAAAATGTGCAGGTATATGTGAATGTGAGAAGTAGTTATTGAGGCGTTATATTTCGCAAAAAAAAAATTTGTGTTGCCTAGAGGGCGCTTCGAACTATGGGCAACCAAGTGAAACTGTGTCGCGCTAAATAATTTATGTAATATTACTGGTCTGAGCAATTACTACGAAACAATTTTCCCTTAATATTAAGGCGCTGTTCTTTCATGACTATGATAGTTTATTCATTTTTGTCTTACCTTCCTTTATTTTTGGCCTAGGCGAAAAATGGCAATATGCTGCATGTTTAGCGTATTTTATAAAAAGCACACTTTTTTTCCGCGAGTAATATATTCACGTTATGAGTTTTATGGGTTCCTATAATAAATGATGAAAATACTTCGGAAGCGTATGAAGCAAAAATATTGCCACAATATTGTGACAAATTTGGAAAAAATAGCATTTTGACTCATATTGCGGCTTCACTTTCTCAATGTAGCGGTCCAAGTAAAAATATGGCTTATATATCGTTGCATAGTATGCTTTGTTGGAAAGACAGGCAGAAAGTTTGAAAAGAGTAGTTTATGTTTTAATGGAGAAAAAAAATTTTACAACATGAACAACTACAAGTTAGTGGGAAATTTGCCTTTGCCTCACCTTCACTGCATAGCACGTCAGCGCAAGATTCTTATTTTTGCGCTGCTTTTAGAATAAAAATTTTGCCCACGTCACTGTGTGCCTGCTCTGCGTGCGGTGTGTGTGGGCAAACTCTTGCCCAACAAGTGCCGTATGCAAAGTTCAGCGGTGGAAGTCCACGTTTTGCACAGGAAACGGTAAGAGAAGGGCTTACAAGGAGTGAAGCGACCGTAGGAATTCAGAACTGAACAAGCAAAAAGACAAGTGGGGCATCTTCCTTCTTGTGTCCCTCTGTTTGTTCAGTTATGAAGGGCATATCAGCGTAGCAAGTGTTAATCATCATAAAGACGCTTTGCGTACAGCGAAAATTCTTCGGCAAAGGGTTTTGTAGTTACATCTACTTTCCTTGCGTGCTTGACAGACAACGCCCGAAGTTACCGCGCCCAGTGGAAAGCCAGAGTGACGACACTGCGCCTTTGAACGCAGGATCCGCGGCGCCGGACAAGGTGTCGAGCACCAAACAAGTCAGAATTTTGGAATCGACGTGACTGAAAACCATTAAGTAGGATGGAAAACTGGGCGAGTTGGTGTAGATTCATTGGGGCTAACAGGGCGAAATACGTAGACGTCAGCGCTGCGCAGTGTCCACTTCTTGCTTCCTCGTCTACGTGTTTCGCGCTGTTAGCCGCAATGAAAACCGTTATTTCATGCACCCGACACGAGGTTTGCGTTGTTCGCTGCTGCCGGCAGAACGTGGAAAAAAGCACGCGACGCAATTCCCTCCCGCTGAGATCACGCGGCAGCCGCTAGCGGAAATTATGCGCTTGAAGAAAAGAACGCTTTTTTCGCTGCTTGTTTCCAGTGAAATAATCTTGAAAACCGTGCTTCCTTTGGCCCGTCTGTGTTTATTCCTGGCTTTCAGCTGCGCTAGCAAAATACCTGCCACTTTTATGAATGAAGGAAATGATTTTTTCTTTGTTTAACATAACCTTTCAATTCAAAACCAGCAGATGATTAAGCTAAAGAAGGTATAGGGGTCGTTGATTGCACTGTTTTGAGTGTAATTGTGATATAGATGTTAAAAAAGTAAAGTGGGCGACAACTCCTCGCCGGCAGGGTCCGAACCTGCGACCTTCGGATTACGCACCAGATGCTCTTACCAAGTGAGCTACGGCGGCGGTCGTCAGGTATTTGTGTGCATGCAAACCTGGGAGTGTTAGTCATCGCCTCTCGAAGCCATGAGGACGAGTCCTCTATTATACCGCAATTATTACAGTACAATCAAAACGGCCTAGTCAACGTCCCCTATAACTTGTCGGTTGTTTTTTGTCATCATAAGGTCCTCCCACTTTGTCATCTGTATTGCACTCATGAAGCCGTACAGCGGTATTTGCTCGGATGCCGCCTCAGTACTCCGACAAATCGTCCGCACACCACCGGTACAACAAAGCTGGTGTGGCCGCTTTCCTTCGATAATATTTCCTAGTCACGGGGCAGTCTGTTGTAGGTAATTAATCATATTTCACCTGAAAATGCAGCCGAGCAGCGAGCTGTGATTCGAGCGAAACCGTAGCGGATGAGTAAAACCGGTTCACCGACCTGCATCGTTGCTTGGGTCCCGCTCGCACGCTGCCAGCGACAGGTGTGCCGACGACGCGGCTCTGTTTACGAAGCCGTGGGGAAGCCAAGGTTGCCCAACGTTCATGAGCTGGCCGCGCTGTTTTCAGCGTATTTCAAGGGCACGTGCTTGACATTACACAATCATCCATGTGCGCCGTGGCCCCCTTTTTTTCGCAACTTCAAAAAAACAAGCCTCATCTGATACGCGACATTTGTCACGCTTTAGAAATGGCTAGGCTAGGCAGCGTGTGTGTCAGCAAGCCTTCCATTGCTCTATCGCAGAAAGAATTTAATTTCATTCTTCAGCATGTTCGTACGCGTAACGTTAATGGCACGCTGTCATGATGATGATGTATGGCCGTGTTGTTGTTTTTTTTTAAACATTTGTGTAGCTGCTTCTTTTTTGATAAAATCTCGTTTAAGTCAGCGCTGCCGTCTGTGTCCTTTTACTGGTCCTCTACCTTTTTGAGCTGTTTTTATGTGAAGCATCTTTATCTTCAACTGGCTGTCAAAAAAAAGAAAGAGGCAGCAGCAGCAGCAAACATATTTTAGCGCGCTGCAATCTAGGCTTGCCGTGTCGTCTTCTTTTTTTCCACACTATGTCCTCAAAGCAATAAAAAGAAAGAAAACATTCCAGAAGCAAAGTAAGAAGTAATTATTTCCTTCTGAAGATGATCCACAAGCTTTGCAACACGACTGAGCATTAGCAGGCATATCTATTCGTAAATAAGCGAAATTATTAGCTAACGTACTAATGACACGATAGGAAATTAACTCAAAAAGCCGACTTCTAAGAATACGTAACTTGTCTCATTCCTCTGACGTGTTTCAGTGCGGCCTAGTCTAGGTGACGTAACTATATGGCACATATGACAGACACTAAGCTAGGCCACAAAAAAAAAAGGCATACAAATGTTTACGTATTTATGACTTGTTCTACTTTCGGCCAGGGCGGATGCATCGCGATGGAGGATGGAAACACCTGCGTAGTTGTATTGCGATGATTAATCGGGTATCATATCGTTGCTTTTTTACTTTAAGCGTATTTAAGGGCGCTGACGAGTGGCAGGCAGTAGACAAACGCAGCGCTGATTTTCGACGAAATGTGTGTTTTGAATGTGCACAGCTATTAATGCTGAGCCCCTGACAAAAAATCAAGATCACACCTGCCCTACTCATATCGCCCTGGCATGCTTGTCTAGAACGGCCGCATCTTCTTTGCACAAGGCTCCTGATGGGCAGCTAACCCAATTCTGACGCACACGTGGTATGGCGGCTGCCTCGATAATTTGTAAGACTTGACTTACATCGAGATAAAATCTTGCATCTATCGAAACTGGGTTTGCATCCAAAGTCGCGACAGTGCACATCAAGATGACAAGCCTCGCCTTGTGTCCCTTCAAAAAGCCAGTGTTTTTCAGAATCTTTGGAAACTGCCGGTGGTTTTAACAATTGTTGAGCTTCCGTTTGTCCTGTACTTTACTACCTGAGACAAATAAACGTGCCTGCAGAAACAGGGCATACGCAATGGTTTTTCGATTTGGCCAAAAGTGGGATCACGTCACTCATGGCCAGTGGAAAAGAAGAGCTAGTTCGGGTGGCTGGCTGGACGCCACGGCCGCTTCAACCACTCCCCTACGCCTCGATACATTCAACCACCCCCTAGGACTGATACATCCTATTGCGACGACGGCACTTCGCAGCAGGATCTTGTCAGCGCTTGCATGGGTCAAACCTTGTCCAAATTTTTAGATATGTTTCACTTCTTGAGAACATGTGCCTATCATTGCAATGTATACTTGATGTTTTTAAAGCTGTGTTACATCCCTCAACCCTTACGCATGAACTTTCACGAGTAAATGATATTTGGTTTTTAGATATGCGCCTTCAGTTCTTGGGACATCACGTGTGCTGGATCTTCGAACCTAGGGCGAACAATCCAGTACTTCCATTCAATTGGGCACTCTTTAAATTCGTTTAGCCAGGTATACAATAGAGCGAAGTTGGGCATGCTGGTTTCAGCGCTGTGTATGTTCTCTTCCTGTGTCCCCGTCATTATTTGCGCTGTGTGTTTCACTAAGCCAAGTATCGTGGTTTCTTGTATCACCAACTCCTCAAGGAATTAATTCGCCCACAGCACAGCAGAAAGCTTCCACTCTAAGTTCGTCGCTTCACTGTGGCTGCGTTAAGTTTGCAAGTTAGTGCAGTGGACAATGTGCCCAAGCAAGTTAAAGTTCCTCGTCGAGCAAGACTACAAGAACCGGAAGCACGAAGTCGAGAAAATGAGGAAAAAAAGGCAGTAACTCCTTTAAGAAAGTTGGCCAGAGTGCGAATGCTGATGCTGTTTTTTGAGAGCCTAGGAAGCTTGTCTCTCTGCAAGGACACCAACGTTGTCCTCAGTGAAAAAGCCGGGTGCAAAACTGAGCACAGACAGCGCTTCACAGAATGTGCCCAGTGTTTTGTGTACCAGATAGCTATCGCCTATGGTTTCAAAGTTTGTATCGGCCAAAGTGACCGATGTATCAATGATCGCCCAACAGAACACCACCACTACGAGAATGGCGCATTTCATGGTAATCTTGGTCGCTACTTTGGGTGCAAACCTATTTTTCATAGATGCAAGATTACAACCCCATGTAAGTGATCTTTTACGAGAGAAATCATCGATATCGCGTGCGGATAAGAATTGTGTTAGCTGGCCATCAGTAGCTTTATGTGCTGACATCCCTAGATGCCAGGACACATGATCTGTGCGCAGTTGTGATCTTTTGAAGAAAGCCAGCAAAAGCACGGGACACAAGAAAGAGGCAGACGCAAACACTGCTGGAACTAACAACTGTGACTTTATTGAAAAAAGCATTCATCCATGAAACCTCACAACGCATGTGCAGCACAACAGTATCACCTGAAAAACGCACACCTGTTGTGTACAACATTCCGTTGACCTGTGATAAGGTTTACATCGGCCAAACGGGCCGATGTATTAATACTAGGCTGCGTGAACACTACGCTTCTTTGACTTCCAATGATGGGGCTAATCTTGCGCGTCACTGTCGTGAATATGGTTGCCACCCGCTTTTCAGTAACGTCAGTTATTTGGGAAGAGGAAAGGGCAAAGAAGAACGAGAAATTGTGGAGGCATACTTTATCAAGAAAAGCGGGGGAAAATGTATAAGCACACCGTCAATTTGCCTCATTGACAAGGAATTTAGTGTGTTGCGACGTTGGCAAGAAAGATGATTGTGTAATCTGTTTTTCACTGGGTGACGTTTTTAGGTGACACTGTTGTGCTGCACATGCGTTGTGAGGTTTCATGGATGAATGCTTCTTTTCAATAAAGTCACAGTTGTTAGTTCCAGCAGTGTTTGCGTCTGCCTCTTTCTTGTGTCCCGTGCTTTTGCTGGCTTTCTTCAAATATCATGAACCAACTGGCCCAGATTTTAACCCTTTTGCGTTGTGATCTTGTTTCGCAGCTGTTTCAGAATAAATAGCATGGTGATGAAAGTTCTGCTGCGTGCCTGTCCTCGTCCGTAGCTACGCCGTTCCCCATGTTGCACCTCCTTAAGGTTACTTCCGCCTCATATGCAGCCGAAGCCAGAGGCGCATGAGAGGGCACGCGAGCGCTGCCTCCGCAGTGGTTGTGTGTGGGGCAGCCTCGGTGTTCTAGCTTTCTAAACCTCGCAACCGTCGCTTCACTTTCACGTATTTACATTCAGCAGGCATAAATGCCAGCCTGAACGCGTTTTCTGCCTTGAAGTGAGCTTCCGAGAGAGAAAAAAAAACCGCCAGGCCTGCGCGGAACGCGCAGCACAGTCACAGCGAAAGCTGGGAGAGCACCATTTCTAAAACCCATTGCCAATCTATCTTCGGGCTACTAATACAAGTACGCTTGCCAGGTACCCACTACTCCATTAATTTATTCGGTGGCTGATGACGACGAAGAATTATGGCTGAGCGCTTTGTAATCGGTTGGAAGCATTCAACGACCCCCTCGTAATGCAATTCATATTGCGTGACGCCTGGTTACACAAATGGCATTCTGTGACGCCTGGTTGTCGTTTCACTCTTCTGCCACGTTATATTGCGCATGTTAACGCGGTTCCTTCCCGACATAATGCTTGTATAGGGTTTTTGTGCGCCGGGTTTTCGAGCACAGGCATGGCTCAGTGGTAGAACACTGGGCTGGCACGGAGCGGACCCAGGTTCGAACCCCGTTCCATCCTGAACATTTTTTCTTAAAGTTTTTTTTCTTATTTCGTGCGATAGCGGTTACGGACACCGGCGGCGGCAGCGGCGGCGGCGGACAACTACGGCACCCTTGTTGCGATCTCATAACAGCTTTCGCTGTAAAAAACACCAGGAGCGCGGAACGCCCAGCACAATCACAGCGAAAGCTGGAAGAGCGGCCTCTATAGAGCCTTTATTTAAACACTCTTGGGGCAACTACAGGTACACTTGCACGGCACCCACTACGCCATAAATTATGATAATTTTTGTGCAGTGTGGACGCACCCACCACGCCATTATTTGTTTTTCGGAAAAGTGCGGTACCCGCTACACACCTGTACGGCATTATGCACTTTGTTGATGCTGTGGCTGATGACGATGAAGAATTATGGCTGACCCTTTCGTAATAGGTTGTAAGCATTCAACGACCCACTCGCTACGCAATTCGCATTATGTAACGACTGGCTTCACAATTCGCATTGTGTGACGCCTGGTTGTTATTTACTCTTTTACCACGCTATATTACATATACTAACGTGGTTCCTTCCCGACATGAAGCCTGTACAGGGTCTTTTTGCGAAGGAGGTTTTAAGCACCGGCATGGATCTGTGGTAGTATACTGGGCTGAAACGGTGAGGGCCCAGGTTCGAACCCCGTTCGATACTGGATATTTTTTTTCTTTTTTCGTTTTTTTTCTCTCCTTATTTCGTGCGATAGAGCTTGCGGACACCGGCCGCGGACAACTACGGCTCCAGAAACGGCCGTTGTTGTGATGTCATAACAGCTTCCGCCGCGGCGGTAACAGCCGCAAAGATTAAAAAAAAAAAACTCGGGGTTTTACGGGCCACGATATGATAACGAGGAACGTCGTATACTGACACAGCTAAATCGGGGGGTTGTTGCGCCCCCCATCGAAATACGGCTGCCACTACAACATGTCCAGCACATTTGCGTGAAACCAAACAGCATGCACTCGCAGCAACACTTGTAAACAGAGGAGGCTAAAATACGGACGCCCGCAAGTTCTCTCGGTTGCGCATAGCGCTTCGCCCACCACAGCTGTTCAACTTCTGTTAAACTGTATCAGAATTCTACTGGCTCCATTTTACTAGATCAAAACAACCGGAGGTAGGTATTTTTGATTCTTTTAATTTACAAAGCTTTTACTAGAGCATCGTCGCGTTGCAGTAAAGCGGCGTCGCGGTAGATATTAGGGAGTTATAGTTTAGCGTTAGCGTCATAGCGGGGGTTTAGGGAATAGCGCTACCGTGCTGCAAGCGTTCGTTAAGGACCGCGCGTTTTAGTTTAGCGGGATAACGTTTACGTGCGCAAGCTGGGATGGTGACGTCACCTAGCGGAGACTGAATGAGTTAAAAGAGTAGAAAGAAAAAAACTGGTAATTGTCGCCTGTATCTCCGCACGCATCAATATTATACTTTTTTTAGTAACATTAAAAGTAAGTAAATACGAACCACGCACCAAAACCGCAAATTTTTATGTTGCAGATTTGTTTACACCGATCTTCTAGTTAGGCCTAAGGACGCTGAAAATGGGAAGCGATCTAAAAAAAACCGCCAGGCCTGCGCAACGCGCAGCACAGCTACAGCGAAGGCTGGGAGAGCGGCCTTTTTAGAGCGTTTTTAAAACATTCCTGGGGCAAAAACTACAAGCGCACTTGCATGGTACCCACTACGCCATAAATCATCATAATTTTTGTGTAGTGGGGAAGCGTCTACTATGCCATTATTCGTCATTCTTCAGAAAAGCGCGGTACCCGCTACACTGTTGTAACGCATTATGTGCACTTTGTTGATGCTGTGGCTGACGACGATGAAGAATTTCGCCTGAGGCTTTTGTAATGGGTTGGAGCATTGAACGCCCCCCACCCGTTACGCAATTCGCATTGTGTGACGGCTGGTTCTTACTTTACTGTTCTGAAACGCTTTACAACGCACGTTAACGCGATTCCTTACCCGACATGGAGCCTGCATAGGGTCAGTTTGCACCGCAGTTTCAAGCAGCGGCGTAGCTCAGTGGTACAGTGCTGGGCTGCCACGCAGAAGACCCGGGTTCGAATCTTATCCTGTCGTAGGTGTTTTAGATGTGAAGCATCTTATGGCGAAGCTTAATCCGGTGGTGGTGGTGGTGGTGGTGTGCCGCGTGACCACCCTTACTGCGCGCACAAACCCTTTAAAAAAGATAAAAATAAAAAACCTCCTCTAGGCATCCCTCCCCGCGGCAACCACACCCTCACTGCGCATGCGCCTCCCCTCCTCTCTCCCCTCCTACGCTCCCCCCTCTCTCCTCTAGGCATCCCTGCCCGCGGCGTCCACACTCCCACTGCGCATGCACATCCCCCCCCCTCTTCCTACGCTCCCCCCCCTCTCTCGCCTCCCGACGCCGACGCAGGCAGCGTCTGCTAGCGAGTTTCTTGGTTGAAAAAAACCGACTGCTCGCGCTGCACAACCGTTCACTGGCCACCCCGTATATATGGCACTGGATCTTGACCTGCAAGGTGGTGCCGGTGAGAGATTTCTCCTGTGCGTTGTTGAACAATAAAAATTCGCAGCGTGCGCGTTAACTAAAAGCGGACTGCGGGTCTCTGTGTCCAGTGGGAGCCTTCTGTCTCTCATTGCCCAATAGCAGCGATTGGCATGTTCCAGTAGGAAACACCACTCCATCACTGCGTGCTTTGCGCCTCCCCACTTTTCTCTCCTGCGCAACGCTGCGATGAGCGCCAGCGTCAACGCCGCCGCCAGTGTAAGCGTTAGCGCCCGCTGCTTCACATCTACACATGGTTCCCTTTATCGGGAGATGGTGTAATTTTTTATTTATTTATCTTTTTTCTTATTTCGTGCGATATTGGTTACGGACACCGGCGGCGGCGGACAACTACGGTACAGGAACGACCCTTGTTGTGATCTCATAACAGCTTTCGCTGTAAAAACTACGCTATGTTATCCGGAATACTTGGTCGTCGAATCTACCTGAAGGCAAGCGAAGCCATTTTACACAGTCGTTTGCTACGAAAGAATTCGATCCGTCCACATCAACGCGAAATTAAATTCGAAGCGGGCGTCCACATTGAACACCGCCGCCATGTTTTACGTATACTACGTTAACCACGCAAATATAGTAACGTTATACTGAAAAATAACGTGCGTACGGTAAACGATACGGGTCATTTAGCGTATTGCGCATGCGCATTTAGATCCCGCTGTTCCGCTAACCTCACTAAACTATAACTGACTATTAGGGAGTTTTAGAATAGCATACGCAAAGCTTTGCGTTAGCGTTTGTCGCCATTGCGCATGCGTCTATACGCTATGCTCTTGCGGACTCCCGTTAAAGGAGCACTGACATCAAATTTACGCATGTCAAGATTTTTGCATCCACGAGGAGTTTCGACCCCCCCAGTAGCGATTCGCGACGCAGAATGCAACTGACGGACGAATAACTATCACCGGTATCTAGCACGATTCACAACGGCCGGCAAGCCCGCCATTTTTGGCGCTGGCAGCGCTTCCTCGTGGTCACCTCCAGATCACGCCCCACCTGATCACTTCTCCACAGAAAGGAGTGACGACAGGCTCAGCTGCTCTGCTGCATTTCGTCCGCTATACTCGGCGACAGCTTATCTTGACATTGGTCAAAGAATTCTAAATGCTGAATCAGACGAGGACAATAAAACACGTAATACACACAGGCGCTAACTTTCAACACTTTATTGAAGCCAGGGACATAATAAAGTGTTGAAAGTTAGCGCCTCTGTGTATTACGTGTTTTCTTGTCCTTGTCTGATTGTGGGCTTAGAATTCTTTGATCATGTCATACCAACACGCCCAAATCGCCACACTTGACATTGGAGCGAAGGCTACGGAGGCGGAGCTTCCGCAAGTAGTACGGCTGCTTACATCTGAATGGCGGCCATCAGTGGATGAGGGACGGTTTTTTTTTTTTTGTTCCGCTGACCGCTGACGGGCCGGTTTTGTTTTTCTGGGAAAGGTGCCAACCCTAATACGGCGGCAGTAACCCGGAATTACGCTAGCGCAAAGAAGTCTACGGACGCACTAAAATTCCCTATACCTGCGTGTTATCAATGATATTTACTCCACTTTCATAGCCTGTGGTCGTGTTGGCGTGTACAGTACGTGTTACGAAACGACACATTCATTGCGCTTTTTGCGCGCTTCCAACAACACGACTGCAGCTTATACGGTTTCCCGACATGCTGACTGCCGAGCACACATCGAATCATGCTCTTTCGCCTGTCTTTTAATAGTGGCTTCCGTCTTGTCATTTCATGAAATCATTCAAAGCCGTGCGACGAAAATCAGACATGAAGAGTGACAACAAAACGGATAGTGTTTCGTCCTGTATTTCGCGCTGTGCAATTCCTCCAGTATGAATGAAGAGTGAGATGATTTCCAGGCGTCGGCGCCAGTTGGCGCCACGATAAGAACACTCGGATCGTCGATGTCATCGCTACTAGTGTATCGTCACTCAAGACCTGGCCAGATGTACGCGTGGCAGCGTGTCTTCGCGTAGCTTTTTGACGCGGAGCCACGCCCTCTCCCTATAGAGAGAGAAGGCGCGGGGCTACGCGAAGCTGCGCGCCCTCGCTCTCTCCCCATAGGGAGAGGGCCCGGCGCCGCGTCAAAAAGCCGCGCACTGACACGCTGCAACGCGTACGTGTGGTCAGGCCTTCAGGATGGTATGCGCTAAAGTCCCTAGATTTTTGAAAAATCTAGGGACCTTAGTATGCGCCACACCGAACACGTCACAGTACAGTCAATGTCACAGGATGCTGAAAGCCCCCTTTGAGCTTTAGTACGCTCTTTACCCTCGAAATAAAATAACTTCTAGGTGACAGACGTTATTGGAACTTGGTCAAAAATACTTATGCATACCGAGCAATCGAATGACGGACACATCTCGAGCTTGAAATTTTATGTCAGTGCCCCTTTAAGTGACGGAAATCATCGCGTACGCTTTTCTAAAACACCATAATAGAGGTTTCAGTCTGTCCGGTATTCCGGTAACGCAAAGGCATGGCGTCTAACCAGATAACGTGTCCCGTAGCTTCCACCACGTCGAGTGGCGCCATCTATGGAAAATAGAAGACAACTAACAAACACGTAGTCTACGACCTCCGAGATTACGAGAGCGCCACCTACTAAGCCTACAGCATTGATTATTTGAGTAAGTCTCGCGTAAACGGTGCCGAATAGATACAAATACTTTGCTGTTGGAGCTTAAGGACATGAATCTCAAGCAAATAAAATCACCTATTCGAAGCTATCGAGCTACAGAGTGCACGACGGCCACTTGATAGATTCGAGGTGGAAGGCAACTGCTTTCGGCAATGCGGCCACAGTTCACACCCGGTAAACGCAAAGCACTTTTCGTAGACCGGAGTACTGGGTGTGAACACAGCGAGTGCCGGAGAGACTAAAAAAGTGCCCCCCACCTCCCCGAAGGGAATCGTGAGGAAATGCGAATGCATTTCGCGCTCGCTTCACTCCATTTATATATGGTGGTTGTGGTTTGAAGAAGGAAAAGGCGGCTAATTTCTGCAGCCCGGTCGGGAGCACGGCGCAGCGCCTGCTTTTTTTTTCTTTTGTTCTGTTTTTTTCTTCTTTTTTATTTATTTTTTTTATTCTTTTTGTTCTTTTTTCCTTTTTTTCTGTTTTTAATTTTTTTAAAATTTTTTTTCCATATATAGCTCCGCCGAGCTCCCGCGATGCGAGCGCCCTCACGCACTTGAAATGCATTCGCATTTAAAACTGGAGATGCGTAAAGCACGCAGCGATGGAGCGCTGTTTCCTACTGGAACATGCCAATCGCTGCTAATGGGCAATGAGAGACAGAAGACTCCGACTGGACACAGAGACCCGCAGTCGGCTTTTAGTTAACGCGCACGCTGCGAATTTTTATTGTTCAACAACGCACAGGAGAAAAATCTCCCACCGGCACCACCTTGGAGGTCAAGATCCATTGCCATATATACGGGATGGACAGTGAACGGTTGTGCAGCGCGAGCAGTCGGTTTTTTCAACCAAGAAACTCGCTAGCAGACGCTGCCTGCGTCGGCGTCGCGAGGCGAGAGAGGGGGGGTAGCGTAGGAGAGGAGAGAGAGGGGGGAGACGCGCATGCGCAGTGGGGGGTGTGGACGCTGTGGGCAGGGATGCCTAGAGGAGGGAGGGGGGGAGCGTGTTAGAGGAGAGAAAGGGGGGGACGCGCATGCGCAGTGGGAGCGCGGGGAGGGATGCCTAGAGGAGAGAGAGGGGGGAGCGTAGGAGGGGAGAGAGGAGGGGAGGCGCATGCGCAGTGAGGGTGTGGTTGCCGCGGGGAGGGATGCCTAGAGGAGAGAGAGGAGGTTTTTTATTTATATTTTTTAAAGGGCTTGCGCATGCGCAGTATGGGTGGTCACGCCGCCCACCACCACCACCGGATTAAGCTTCGCCATAAGATGCTTCACATCTAACACCTGCCGGCGCTTACCTCCTCAACCTATCCTCCTCCTCCTCCTCCTCCGCGGACAACGCTGGACAACGCCGGACAACGCCGGACAACGCCGGATGCGTGACATAGCCCGACTATGAAATGCATTCGCATTTAAAAAACAAATGCTGGATAGACTGCTACGGGCTGACTGATTCGCATGAACTCGATTCCCACAATGCGTGGGATCTGTCGATCTTTTTTTTTTGTTCGATGTAGCCGTAATATTTCCTCTGCATTAACGTTATAGCATTGTCATGTGCGCAAATAGCTCGATGTAAATGATAAGTCAATTTACCCGAGTTGGGTGTAGTCGGCTTTGTCTGTACAACTGTCACTCATAAGGAACGATGCATTCAAATGGGTTTTTTTCCTTGGCCAGTCAAAGAATGGAAGGAAGCCCAGTCATCCTCCATGAGTGCTTTTTCTACAGTTGCTTTAGAGTCACTTATATTCTCGCATACGTATGTGTCTTAGCCTGTATTAAATGAGAAGCATTGCTTTGCGAACTTCGGCGACTCTCAGCGTATCTATCTATCTATCTATCTATCTATCTATCTATCTATCTATCTATCTATCTATCTATCTATCTATCTATCTATCTATCTATCTATCTATCTGGCCGTCTACGACTTTATGCTCTCCAGACCGTATCGTTAATGGGATTTATACCAAAAATAGTATGACGTAACATGAATAACTGGCCATATCAGGAAAATCATGAATAACTTGCCATGAACGGAATGATTTACACGCCATAGCCGTGTTGCTCCTGTGGTCGTTTCCTTAACTCGATATATCCAAAAATTGGTATGAAAGACATTTCTGCATGACGAACAATAATTACAGGTGGTAATATGAAAATCATGACGTGCATGTCATGAACAACATGATTTACATGCCACGCTCATGATGCGCTGACGCACGTTTCGCTAGCTTGATATACACCAAATTTGGCATTGCGGGACGTGACTGTATGACGAACATAAATGACAAGTGGTAATATGGAAATTATGACATGTCGTGTGCAACATGACTTGCATGCCATGCTCATGGAACGCTCGCGGCCGTTTCGCTAGCTTGATATACACCAAATTTGATATTGCGTGACGTGACTGTATGACGAACATAAATGACAAGTGGTGAAAAATTGGGGGGACCATTAAGCTTCGCCTTCAAGAGTTGAACGCGATAGCGATAACCAGTCCCTAGTGCGTACTTCAATCACTTAGTGCATACTATGTAATGGGTAGAATGCTTTAAACTACGAGCAATTATGAGCGGCAAATGTTTTCGAACTTGCTATGCACCCACTACGTGGTCTTAAAGGGACCGACGACTGATTTTTGTCGACCCATTTTTTTACGATGCGACAGAAAGCTCACCCTTCGTAGTGTTTGTAGCTGCAGTAGTTAATCCCAAAAGCACGCGTAGTTTAATTTACAAGTAGTATGTTTCGATCTGAAAGGCTCTAAACACAGATGTACCTTTCCTCCAACAACGCTGAGAACTGATAGCGATGCCGCCAGCCCTTCTCGCGATGTGTGAAAGCTGTCGTCGTTCTGCTTTCAGAGGAGTTCCTGTAACTGTGCTTAAGCACCTTTATTTTGAGCTTTTCAACTATTTTTGAAAATAACAAGCTCTTACAATGAGATGATGTGGCATTGTACACCTTCCGTGTATTTATACCGCATTGTGTGCGCCTGCGCCCAAGGTTACCCGCGCCTGTGTCTTGTCCTGTGCCTGTGTCTTGGGTGGCTTGTCCAGGCGTCGTTACTCTCTCGATGCACGAGCCAAGCCAAGTCACCGAAAACGTCACTACGCATATACACGGCCACGCCGAGTAACAGTGCGCGTCATTTCTGAGACGAAGTGTAGGTAGCAAAATTATGTCGCTCCAAAATTTTAGCGACCTGGAAACTGCGTGCACGGTTGCATGAGCACGCTGAAAAGTTTCTCAAGACGCGCTGACGAGCATGGGATCATTACGTCACGCGAAGGCAGTGCCACTCTAATGCATACTACTAACGCATGCGTATATGTACATTTTTATGAAGTAATATCTTTTAATATAAAGAAACGAACACTATTTGAATACTAACAAAAAAATCGTCGACCACGTACAGGAATCAATGGTCACATGCCCGGGTGCATCGATTCATTCATGTTTCTGCCGCCAGAGGCGCCATAGGTCATTTTTCGCGACTTTCAATGAAGTAACCATATAAATACACCTCTCACGAAAAAAGCAGGGTCGGTTTGAGTCAATGCGACGGACAATCTTTCCATCAGTGGAGTCATCTCATTTCATGTTCTGGGCAGTTGTCGGTCCCTTTAAGGGAATGCGCGCAGTAACGTGTGCGCCTTTTGTAATGGGTGGCCAGCTTTGAGCCACAATGTCATTATGATATTCACATGTTCTGAGGCCCGGTGGCAATGTACGCTTGTACCACGCAATATTACTGCGATAGCACATGTTGTATTGTGACGCCTGTATACAGGATGCGTGTGTTTGTAAAGCACGAAAGTTATTTTCACTGCATTTCCTGGCAGAAGAACTTATTTTTGCCGCATTTTCAAGCAGACGCGCGGTTGTGCGGTAGAACACCTGCTTGCCACGGAGACGGCCTGGGTTCGAACCTCACTCGAACTCGAAAATTTTTATTATTTATTTTATTTGCATCTTTCTCGATTTTTCGGTCACGGACAAGATGATTTTTCGCTCACAACCAACGACGCTACCGCCGACGCCGACACCGACGCCGACACGGACGCCGGAATTTCTGCGATACGAGCTCTTTAACGCTGTCGCGTTAATATGGAAATCATGACATGTCATGTGTCACATGATTTGCATGCCACGCTCATAGCACGCTCGCGGCCGTTTCGCCAGCTTATATAAACCAAATTTTGTATTTCTTGACGTGACTGTATGACGAACATAAATGACAAGTGGTAATATGGAAATCATGACATATCATGTGCAGCATCACTTACATGCCCGTTCATGGCACGCTCGCGGCCGTTTCGCTAGCTTGATATACACCAAATTTGGTATTGCGCGACGTGACTGTATGGCGAACATAAATGACAGGTCCTAACATGTAAATCATGACATGTATGTTATCTACAGCACGGTTCGCTCCTTGCTGGCTGCTTCGCATTATATCGATTCCCACAATGCGCGGGATCTACCGGGTTTTTTTCTTAATGCGCAGGAAATAAATGTATTTTGTCTTTGTCATCAACTTCCCTTTTCCCATTTTCAATGCCCGCGTTACAAGTGTACTTGCATCTTTTCACATCATGTCACTTTTATAAATGTTGAAAGCAAGGATATGAATTGCAAAGGCTTGTTTTCTTTTTGTTAGACACAACCTTAATAAGAACTAACAGGCAATCAACCCAAGGGAAATTTAGGGGACGTCGATTGTAGTCATTCTGGTAAAATGTCAGGAAATTAAAGTGGAGTTGTGTTTTCGTTCACTTTAACTTCTTCCCATTTTATCACAATTACTACAAACGGTGCCCCCTATGGTTTCCTTGGGTTGACTGTCTGTTAGTTCTCATTAGGTGCTTAGAAATATTGTCTTTTTTTGCTCGAGGTGTAGCAAAACATTGTATGTTTTGTTTTGTACCCACACAAACACACACACACACACACACACACACACACACACACACACACACACACACACACACACATATATATATATATATATATATATGGGTCATTCCATATAAAGTGTACCAGGTCAATTTTCGACCATCTCCGATCCTGCTGAAAAAAAATTGTCCCGGTATATGTGAATGTGATAAGTAGTTATTGAGGCGTTATTTTTCGCGAAAAAAATTTTGTGTTGCCTAGAGGGCGCTTCGAACTTTGGGCACCCAAGTGAAACTGTGTCGCGCTAAATAATTTGTATAAAATTACTGGTCTGAGCAATTACTACGAAACAATTTTTTCCATAATATTAAGGCGCTGATCTTTCATGACTATGATAGTTTATTCATTTTTTTCTTAACTTTCTTTATTTTTGGCCTTGGCAAGAAATTGCAATATGCTGCATGTTTAGCGTATTTTACAAAAAGCACAGATTTTTTTCGCGAGTAATATATTCATATAATGTGTTTCATGGGTTCTTATAATAAATGATGAAAATACCTCGGGAGTGTATGAAGCAAATACATTGCCACAATACTGTGACAAAGTTTGAAAAAAATGGCATTTGGGCTCATATTGAGGCTTCATTTTCTCAATGTAGCGGTCCAAGTAAAAATATGGGTTATATATTGTTGCACAGTATGCTTTGTTGGTAAAACATACAGAATGTTTCAAAAGAGTAGATTTTGTTTTAAGGCAGAAAAAATTTTCCAACTGAACAACTACAAGGTGATAGAAAGTGTGCCGTTGTTCGCCTTCACTGCATAGCACGTCAGCGCAAGATTCTAGCGGGAGCTTTCCGGCGGCGAATAATGCAAGTCATACAACAGCTTGTCACTTGTTTTGGTAATGCTGCTGTATAGAACGTCAAAAAGGGGCAATAGTGCCAATTTTATGAAACGGTATCTTCCCCCTTTGACCATATGGGGCAGGTTATATTCAACCGCTTCATAGTCCTAAGGGGCAGAATTATAATGTAGTCGATGGCCTGCAATACAGTATTGGGGCGTTGTGTTTGCCTTCTGATAATTAATGCACATGGCCTTAATAATAATTAACGGCATAATTAAGGTATAGTTTACTTAAGGTGTTTTTATGATGTATCAAGTGTAGGCCGATGCGCGATCGCTTACCACTGCTTTGCATGATGAAATTCTGTATCCTAGGTGTACACGTTGGAGATGATTCTCAGTCCCGTAAAGGCCCTCTTTAAGGTTGACAGTATCAATATACAAACAAACTTCCCGCTAACATTGAGTAATTTTTTGTGACCTATTGTTGACTTATTGGTGATATTATGTTACCGATTTCCCCACTCCCCTCTGTAATGCCATTGGCCTTGAGGGTGTTTTAAAATAAATCAATATATAAAAAGTTATATCACACAATAACACAAAGGAAAGAAGTGTACATTTAAGGGCTCGTTTTTCTTTGTTAGAAAACGAGCCCTTAAATTTACATTTCTTTCCTTCATTCATAGCGATCGAGGGTCTCGTTCTGGCAGACTTGATGCTTTCAGGTAGAATGCAGGGGATTATTGGTCATCTGCGAGCTCGTAATAAGATCACGTGCCAGGTGACGACAACAGACAGAAAAAGAGTGTTCCACACTCGCCGTAATGGTTACTGGCGGCGCTGACTGACACTCCCACATTTAATGCACATATACAGGGTGTTTCAAGAAATGTGTTCAGTATTTTTAAAAATCAGGAAAGTACGGTATTTGCTCGCTGTCTTCACAATTGCTTTTTCTGTAGCGGCCGGCATCTTAACATGGTTGAAGACGTGATTTGGGACAGTAATTAAGAAAGTGAAATTAATTAGCTTTTTAATTAGCGGAGTTAGGTGGTTAGGTCAAATGAGAGAATTGAAGTCCTTCATACGAAGAACCTATTTCAGCTTTGAGATTTTGAAAAAGCGGTCTCTAGGAATAATTGCGAAGTAATGAAATTCTCCCAAATTCAGCGGCGAAACCGAAACCGAAACACGGAAGAGCGCAAGTGCCATATTCATCTGAGACGTCCAGAATGAGTGAACGTCGTTATAAACCATCAACCGACTTCGTTGTGTAGGTGTGTGGGCTGCGCTTGCAGCAGTACCACGCATGACGCACATGCGTTAACGAACGCGTGGAAGAACTGCAGCTCTGTAACCGTTGTCTTGAACAATGACGTCATTCTAGTCGTCCGCTTGTTGCGCTCATCGGTGCTTGGGTTTCGCCGTTGCATATGTCTGAATTTCATTTCGCCACAATAAATAATAGAGGCCGCCTTTGCTAAATCTCATAGCTGCGATGGGATTCTCGCATGAAGAATTTCAATTCTCCTATTTGACATACCCGCGTAGCTCCACCGATTAAAAAGTTTAGTATTTTAATTTTCTTATTTACTCTCTCAAATGGCGTCCTTAACCATCTTAAGATGCAAGTTGCTACAGAAAAAGCTCCTGTAAAAACAGCGAGCAAACATCACATTTTGCTGTTTTTTGAGGATATTAGAGACATTTCTTGAAACACCCTATATATACCCTATAAAGTGGACGCAGGGATGACCACCGCAGTAGCTCGAATGGTAGAGCATCGCGAACGCGTTATTCGAAGGTCACAGGTTCGGTCCCTGTCAGCGGCAAGTTATTTTTTCATCCACTTTTCTTTATTCACAATTACATTACAATTACTACTAATAACATCCCCTATACTTTCCTTGGCATCATTGTCTGTTAGTTCTCATTAACAATAATACAAAGGTAATACACAGCAGTCTATGTACATATTTAAATCAGAGAAAGGAAAATTTCATTCAAATAGCAAAAGTTTTATTTTCAAGTATGACAAAAAAAATAGCAGAAAGTAGATTCCACTCATACTTGTTTGTGCAAAAGTGTATTGCCTCTCTGCGTGATCTGCTCGTCATCGTCTGTTTTTCTCAGCGATATCTTATTTATGATTTATGTCAGGAATACTACCTACCTGTTTTGTCAGATGTGGGTCAAGGAAACAAATAATGGTACCTTAGCAATAGCTGCGCAAGCCAAGTCAGAATGTTAGAACTTTTTTCCCCTCGGATGATCAGGGCATCAGTGTTGACTGAGAAGAACTTATGCATTCGCGTATACTCACAGACAGAAATTTAAATACTGTGAAAACCGTCAATATGACATTCGAAAACTGTCAATATGACATTCACTCGGAAAAAGAACCCTTTAACTTACTGCTACACCCTGAATAACATTGTAGCTGGTAAAGTAACCGAATTTAAATACTTAGGTGTTTGGTATACCCCTGAATTGTCATGGCAGAAGCAGGTTGACTACGTAACCGGAAAGGCGGGAAAGATGCTGGGCTTCATTCGCAGGAACTCTGGTGCATTCAGTCAGTCCACACGTGAGCTACTCTACAAGACGTACGTGAGGTCGGTCCTCGAGTACGCTTGTGTAGTGTGGGACCCTCCGACGGCACGCGACGTTAATAAACTTGAAAGGGTTCAGAATCTCGGTGCGAGGTACGTGTCCCGTCAATACACCATTAATTTCAGTGCAACAAGAACCAAGGAAGAACTTAAATGGGACACCCTGATAGAAAGACGCAGAAAACTGCGCCTGGAAGATTTTTCATTCCATATACTATGGTATGATTAATATACAGAGAGACATGTATATAATGCCACCTCACTATAGGTCGGAACGCTTGGACCATGAGCGAAAAGTACGAGAGGTTCTATGCCAGGACAGAACTTTTTAAGAAATCTTTCTTTCCAAAAAATATCCAAGACTGCAATAGGTTACCTGCTGACATTGTCAACGTAGTTTCAAATGAAATGTTTTTTGCGCTGCTGAAATGATTGTTTCTTTCATCTTTTTTAGACGTACTGTATCTATTATTGTTGTATCTATCATTATTGTTGATTCTTTTTTTCTTTTTCCTCACACGGTATGCAGAAGAGAACTGTGGCAATACTTCCGGTATCAAACCACTTATTTTAATTCCTGTACAAGTGACTCAACCTTGAAGTGTTTTTTTTTTCACATTTACTGCATACTGCTTTGAATAACGTATGTTGACAATCTGCTGTAGCTATTGTTGTTGTTGTTACCGTTTTCCACGCTTTATGTATGACAAAATATTGAACTGTCCAGACTGACTGTAAACCCCTTCCCCACTGTAATGCCTCTGGCGCTGTGGGTACCGAATAAATAATAATAATAATAATAATGACAACGGACATTTCCAATGTGGATTATTCAAAATACGAAGCTTTGCCAAAACGGTTGCTTGGACGAGTTGGTTCATATATAGGAAAGATAGTTCCAATAAAATAGGTGTGAGTCAGCGCTGCGCATATGCATCTGTCTGTTTTGCGCTGTTTTGTACCCAGCACCTCCACCAAAATATAATGAAAACACTGGGCTGAGAGCGTCCGAACAGTGACAGCAAGAGCGGGAGAAGCACAGACACCGTTGCAGCAACCACAGGCTAGGCAGGTCGTGCCTCGTGGCTGCACCGCTTGGCATTCCTCTTCCCTACATTAAGCGTTGCATAAATGTAATGGCTGCCAATGAAATATTTCGGGCGTACAGAAATAAAATGTATATCGGAGTGCGTAACATCAGGCGAAATGACGGAAGAAAAAAAAGTGAGATAATCAACATTGTTGTTTGAGTATGTTCTCACTGTTTTGACTTGTGTGACTGTTGTGTAACAGTTTGCCGGTTACGCACACATTGGATTCGAATCAACGCCAAAAAAAAAAACGAATCAGGTAATGCGGAATGCACTAGCACTGTCCTTTCGGGCAATTGTAATAGCTGGTTTTATGCGTTTACATTTGCTGACCGTATAGAGCAGCACTTTGACATTATTTTCCGAAGGATGGCTGAACATCTGAAAGCATTTTCATTATCGAAATAACGACTGTGGTTGCTGGACTATGAAAGAAATGTTTGTTAAAAATTCCATCACGTGGTGCAACCAAGCAGCGCAATAAACCGGAGCATGCTATCTTTGGTTTTATGAGCTACAGATAAGACGGCCATGGAATGCGTGGCATACATGCACGAGGAGCCGACGACGCCTAACTTATTGTGAAGCAAGTCGGTAGGTCGCCCCGACGACATTCAAAAGAAGACCTCGCTCGCCTGGCACAAAGTAGGTGAACACCTAGAAAAAACGTAATAAAAATTTCGTGATGTTCGCCGAAGTTTGGACAAGCGGACTTGTTGCAACCTTTAAGTCAGCTTGTCCACACGCCCTGTTTACGAATTTTCGATCGTAAGCTTCCATCTTCCCCTGCCTTTTTTTAGAAACAACGTAGCATCACCTAGCAACAACCAAATTAGACTTCGTCCAGTTTTTGCTGTTTCAAGCCTTGCGCCACTTAGTGCAAGCTTCGTTATTTATTACTATTGCGATAGCAATCATATGGACACTCTCGGCTGATTTTCGCTGTCGCCGTCTGTCGACGCCGCCATGTCCCGGATATGTATATGTGTGTATATATAAAAAAGGCATAAAGAAAAATAAAACAGTCGACAAAAATTCCAAACCACCTGACCGGGGATTCGAACCTGCGACCCATCGCGCCACAACCAGCTGCGCTAGCCAACACAGCCACACGCCATGCTCGTACCAGAGATATAACGGCGAGCTATCGATATGCACCGTTTGCTGCTCGCGGTACGCAGATCTCGGAACAGCTTGAGCGTGTTTTCTATCACGCAACGCTTTTACAGTTTCTTCCAAATTGAAAACTGCCCTTGAGATGCGCACGAAAAAGTGGCTCCCTTCTGTACCACTCATGATGTAGAAGGAAAAAAAAAGAACACCGGGCACACTTGGCGTCAGACGCCACCGCGTGGCAGGACACACAGAGGGGTCATTCCACGTGCCGCAGTTTAAAAGAAAAAGAAGTATCAAACAGCGTCGAAAAGTCATATAATCATATAATCAATCCTTGGCCAATCCCCCCTGAGTGGGTATAAGCCATATCAGAGGTAACAACAACAGCGTCGGCTTCTGCATTGTGGACACTCGCAGCGCGTTGCTCAAATACAAACACGTAACAACTGCGACAGTTGTTAGTTCACGCTTGTCCTGTGTATAACTATGCGTCCTTTTCGAGCGTCCTTCTTTGTGCTGCGGCGTCGCGTTGCAAGTATCGGGCTGCTTGCCGTTCTTCGTGTGACAAACTAATTTCTTGCTATCGCATTCATTGCTTCGCCCTAGTGGCGAAACAGTGACTTTTTATATTTTTTGTTTCTTTCTCAGCTTACTCGAATTGGCATGTTCTTGAATGATTCACGGCTCCTAGCTTATCTCATAGCACTTGGAATCGTGCAAGCAGCTTAACCGCATTAGTCGATCTCCAACCAAATACACAAGACTGCTATATACGACTGCCATATTGCGTTGCTAACAATCGAATTGGAAGATCGTTCCCAATGTTTCTTTTTATTAGTGGCCTGATTAAATTGCGCGCGCAATTGATTCACGCGCGCATGCACGCACGCACACGCACGCATGCATGCGCACACACACACACACAAACGCGCCACGCCCGCCCGCACACACGCACGCACGCACGCACGCACAGACACGAGGAGCCTGGGCCATTGTTAGATAGTTACACCGTGTCACACACTCGTGTCTTGCTCCTCTCCCGCCTCTCGACACGGCGCTTTTCGGAGTGATGATTGGCCCCCCGGGGCATCGCTCGGGAAACGCGTGCCAACCAATACTTTGCTTGTGTTTTCATTTTTTTTTCACCGGAGCTACCGGGCCATCTAGCTATTGGCGGCGAGATCGACCTATACAAGGCAGCACTGTCGTGGCGGTAGTGTAGATAGACGGTCGGCGGCGCGTATACCAATGTACACAGCGACGCTGCGTTATGAGCGGTCAGAGCCAATTGTCGGCAAACAAAGTGCGTTCATGGCAGCCTAATGGTGGTATATATGCTTTCCATTGCCTGATTAATGCGCGAAGCCATCCTAACGTCCCTATTGCGTGTGAGATAAGCGCAGTGTGCCAATGAATGGTGTGCTGGACTTCGGCGACAGTCGAGTGTTTTCGCACTGTGCTTGATGTTTTTTAAATGCGAAACATTTCTTAGCCAACTTCGGCGACTTTGAGCGTATCTATCTATCTATCTATCTATCTATCTATCTATCTATCTATCTATCTATCTATCTATCTATCTATCTATCTATCTATCTATCTATCTATCTATCTATCTATCTATCTATCTATCTATCTAGCCGCCTACGACTTTGTGCTCTCCTGGCCGTATCGTTAATGGGATTTATACCAAAATTGGGATGGCATAACATGACTGTACGACGAACATGAATAACTGGTCATATCATGAAAATCATGACTAACTTGACATGAAAAGTATGATTTACACGACATGGCCATAGTGCTCCTGAGGCCGTTTTCTTGACTTGATATATCCAAACATTGGTACGATGCGACATTTTTTCTTCACCAACATGCATGTCATGTACAACATAACATGCATATCATCTACAACATGATTTACATGCCACGCTCATGGCCCGCTGACGGCCGTTTCTCTAGTTTGATATACACCAAATTTCGTATTGCGTGACGTGACTGTATGACGAACATAAATGCCAAGTGGTCATATGGAAAACACGACATGTCATGTGACCCATGACTTGCATCCCACGCTCATGGCACGCTCGCGGCCGTTTCGCTAGCTTGATATGCACCGAATTTGCTATTAAGTGACGTGACTGTATTACGAGCATAAATGGCAAGTGGTAATATGGAAACCATAACATGTCATGTGCAACATGACTTGCATTCCACGCTCATGACACTCTCGTGGCCGCTTCGCTAGCTTGATATACACCAATTTTGTATTGCGTGACGTGACTGTATGAACATAAATGATAAGTATTAATATAGAAATCATCACATGTCATGTGCAACATGATTTGCATGCCACGCTCACGGCCATTTCGCAAGCTTGATATACACCAAATTTTTTATTGCGGGACGTGACTGTATAGCGAACATAAGTGGCAGGTGGTAACATGAAAATCTTGGCATGCATGTCATCTACAATGTCATTTACATGCTACGCTCATGGTGCGCTTGCATCCAGTTCGCTAGCTTGATATACACCAAAATTGGTATTGCGCGACGTGACTGTATGACGAATATAAAGGGCAGGTCCTAACATGTAAATCATGACATGCATATTATGTGAAGCATGATTTGCTCCTTGCTGGCTGATTCGCATTACATCGATTCCCACAGTGCCTGGGATCTGCCGTTTTTTCCTGTTTCATTTCTACGTGCTTAGTTTGTGTTTTGCCTATACTACAGTAGCATTGTTTTCGCGCGATTGAACCAATAATTTACGTCTTGTTCGAGGCTGCTCCTGAAAAAAAAAACAAGAAAAAGCCTTTATTTCTGCGTAATGAGTCGTAGTAGAACTTTGTGCCCTCTGCTTTTCTGCTTGCACATATACACATCCGCAATTTTTTTTTCCTTTTTCTAATTCTAACCGGCCTTTGCAGACGCTAATTCATGCTTTGCGGTAGCACAACGATTTCGAAATCGCCGACACTTCACGAAATGGGATCGCTAAAATTCTGCATTCCCACCTCGATATTTAGTACTTCTTTTCTTTAAGGCCGCGGGTTCGATCCTGGCCGCGTATCTTGGATTGCTGGTGCAGCAGCGCACGCGAGAGAGAAAAGAAAGAGAGCGAGGAGGCAGCCAGCGGATCCGCCGCGTGCTACGGGTTCTTCTCTTAAGATCACGTGGCTGGGGACGCGCGCGCGCTCACCAAAGCACGCACGCACGGAGGTGTGTTTACAGCTGTTCCCTTGTGCGGAAGCACCCTTGCCCCTTCGCTGCCTTGGATGGATGGATGGATAAGGCTGCACCCTTTAGATCGGGCGGCCGCTCACGCCACCGTGCGGCGAGGGCGCGTGCGAGTCGGGTTTCGATAAAGTGGTGATAGTTCAATGAGCGAAGTGGTCCGACTGTCAACGTGAAGTGCCTCCGCGTCGACATGTGCACGGAGGCGATGCGCACGAGTGAATCGCCAGCAGGCGCGTAGCCTAGGGGGGGGGGGGGGGGGCGGATGTTGAGGGGTTCAACCCTCCCCTCCCCCCCCAAAAAAAAACATTCAGTTTTGCTTTCGTATATATACACGCACACGTACAAACACACGCACGAACATACATAAAGCATGGCTGAACCCCCTCCTCTCCCCCGAAAAGAATTGCTGGCTACGCCCGTGATCGCCAGCTACAGCCAGGCAACAAATACGACGTGGATTGTCGACAGGGAAAACCGAAATCCAAAGCGGTAAGTTTTCATGTTGCCCGTTTCCTTCACAAGTGTCGAAAAGGCAAGTCTAATAACATTTGATGATATCGACGATCATTGCGAAGCCACATTAGTGCTACCAAACGGAGAACGGTCACATTAGCCTCGACGTCGGCCACCTAGTTCATGTTTACGCGGAGCTACTGCGGGTTGTGAAACACATGTGGTGTGAGCGCTAAGCGTGACGGCTGAGGCGTGAAGGCGGAGGCGTCACGAACAAGATAACAAACGACTTTATTAAGGCATCAAGCCGCGCAGAAGAAATGTGACCATCCGTCGCGGCGGCGGTAGCGAGAGTCAGTGTGTTCCGGCCCTCACTTGGGCTTGGTGTTGTATCGGCGTAACAGTGCCGTAGGCGGCGCTAGTGATGAGCTGGGTATTGTGGGCGCTCTCATCCCACCCTAGTCCGAATGACCAAGTCTCGTGGTCAATGGGTTCTGCTCACACGCGCGATAACACACTCACACACACATGCGAAAACACTGAAACTTCACTCGATCACAAAGTCGTCGAGGTGTCTCGGTAAACATCGAGTGCGTTGGGGCCGTTGACGGCTGTTGCTGCTCGGTAGAGGCGACGTTTGCTCCTGAGGCGGACGTGGGCTCTACATGGACGAGGGGCGGTTGCTTGATCACCGGAGGAACTGGTGGCACATAGGGCTTTGGCTGGGACACGTGCACCGTTCGTGGTAGGCATTCTGTCAAGAAGACCTACGTTGCTCGAGGTAGGGCGATTGAACTGTTGACAACACTGACAGGATGACACATAGCTTGCGACCGATCGTTCCATGTCCAGCCACCAATAACGATCCTGAACATTTAGCATCATACGCTTTGTGTCAAAGTGCCCAGCACCATCGTGTAATGCTTGCAGAATGGCAGGACGCAGTTTTGACGGAGCTACTACTGCATATGTTCCCGATGACAGTTGGCGGTATAAGATGTCATCTATCTTGGTGCTGCATACCAGTGAAGTGACCAAGATCATCATTATGGCGAGCAAAAACAGCGTTGTGCTTGGCCATGTACCCTTTATGACTGACCGCTGACTTAGAGTGAGCTGGCTGCCAATGCGGGCCGATGGAATGTCAGGATGAATGTGCTCGAGCACAGTGTCGGAGGCGAGGGTGTTGGACAGTAGAGGGGCACTACTTGAGGGCACCGTTTGTGCTGCTAACGCTTGCCACGGTGGTTGCTCTGGCAATGGCAAAAGGTCACGTTGTAGGCAGTCTTTGGAACTGGGCTTGGCTTCAGGAAAAAGGACGGACCTTGTCGGGATCACTGCATTTGCCATTCTTGGGACTAGTTTTTGGTTTGCGGTAATGGCGATATTCGTGGCTGTATGCTGCAACTGCGTTGGCTTCGGTGGCTCGAAAATAAGACGTGCTTGTGCTGCTGAGAACCAATCCTCACCCAGAATGAGGGGGGAGCACATTATCTTCTAAAACAGCTGCTTCAACAACCCCTGTGGCTGGGCCAATGGATATTTTCAAAAATGCAGCACCAACAGGCAGTACTGTGCTTCCTCCTACCACAGCCAGAGGGGGGCTCGGTCCATGGGATAATCATGCTTGCAGGTACACGGCTTTTAGCGATTAGTGTCACCTTGGATCCAGAGTCAGGAAAGGCTTCGCACTCACCGACTCCACTAAGGATGGCGTTGAAGAAGGGGCCTTGCTGCTGTGAGCCATCCAGTGTAACGGGGGCACTGTGCAATGCAGGAGGCTGCTGTGTCTTGGGTGTGGTTGGAGGCGCTGACTGTAAGCGGCTGGTGCGTGTAGGGCCCTTAGATGCCAGATGCCCCAAGGCATGACATTGGTAGCAGACAGCTTGAGACAGATCTTGGCCGCTACGAAAAGCTGGAGCGCCGTACTGCGCCGAAATAGCTGCATAAGTAGCTTCTTGTTGCTCGGCGGGCAGCTCAGAAATGCATGTTCTTGATGTGGCTCCTCGGGTGGACTGTGGTGGCGCTGGTTCTGAGCGAGGCTGCTGATGCTCTGCAGGCATAGTGGCTCGAAAAGGTTGCGACGGCGGCAACACAGATCCGGGAAATGGCGAAGGGCTTGCTTTGGCGTGCAGATGTTGTGCACTCTTGTCGAGGCTAGTGCAGGTTGAAATGAAATCCGCTACCGTGGGCGGCCGGTTGGCTGCTATGGCAGCGAGGATGTGTTGTTCCCGTATACCACGCAGCAGATAGTCAATCTTTTGTGCATCAGTGAGGTGAACTGGGCAACGCTCAATGATCCTCAACTTGGCAAAGGCATACTGGTGCAAGCTTTCGGATGGGGCCTGGGCTACCCTCATGACCTGCTCTTACCACTCGATGAGGGACAATTCAGTACCAAATGTGTCCTTCAGGGCGGCACTCCACGTGGCCCAGTTGCTGTACTGGTTGCCAAACGCGAGATGCCAGTCTCGCGCCGTGCCTTTGAGCTTGCTAGCCGCGATCAGGCGTGTGGTGGCGTCGTCCCAGGATGCGAGCTGCTGCACTCGTCGCACGTCGTCAAGCCATATGTTGACACTGTGGCTGTGCGAACCGGCAAACTGTGGGATGGACGATGACAGGTCGGGCAGTGTCGTCACCGTGGTTGCAGGGCGAGGTAGCTGCTGGAACAGCAAGGCGAGGCTCTGTAGAGTGGCTGGGTCCAGCGTCAAAGGCGCTGCAGCGGTCGAGGCAGATTCATTCCTTTCAACCGAGGGCGTAGCTTCACGCTGCTCCTGAATGTCGGCTTGCAAACGCTGAACAATCTCGTCTTTCGAACCTGTGGTGTCCAGCTGTCGACGGGCCAATTCTTCGCGTATGAGGTCGACGCCGAGGCGCGACATTGTCACCGGGTCGAGATTCTGCCACACAATTCCCGGCATGACTTTCCGCACGAAACACACTTGCTCAGTGAGTCCACCAGCAAGAGCACGCAGGCGCGCACATGAAAGCGAGCGAACGGCGAGAAATGTTCGGGCGGTGAACAAAGAAAGAACGGCGGACTGTCTGTAGCAGGGCAGAGGTAGGCTTGCTTACCGATGCGCTGGCATTACTGCGTGGCTGCACAGAGGCTCGAGCGTCGACTGCGCCAGATGTGAGGGCTAAGCGTGAGGACTGAGGCGTGAAGCCGGAGGCGTCACGAACAAGATAACAAACGACTTTATTAAGGCATCATGGCGCGCAGAAGAAATGTGACCATCCGTCGCGGCGGCGGTAGCGAGAGTCAGAGTGTGTGCCGGCCCTCACTTGGGCTTCGTGTTGTATCGGCGTAACAGTGCCGTAGGCGGCGCTAGTGATGAGCTGGGTATTGTGGGCGCTCACAGTTGATCATTTACTTACAGGACAGGCATGCTGCTTACTCGCTCATCGTATCGAAAGGCACGACGCTGTGTTTGTGATTTAATGCGGCCATAATATTGTGCACTTAGAAAGGTTAGGTGCAGAAGGTATGCAGCGAGGTCTGGGTGCTTCTGTACGATTTAACAGCCGTAGAGACTCCGTGCATTCCTCCGTGCATGCGTGCGTTTGTAAACGCGCGCGCACGCTCGGCCACGTGACCTCAAGAGAGGAACCAATAGCGCGCGAGCAATCCTGATGGAGCCGTTGGCTCCCTCCTCACTCTCTTTGTTTTCTCTCTCGCGTGCGCTGCGCTACCAGCAATTCAAAATACGCATCCCGGCCGCGGCGGTCGCATTTCGGTGGAGGCGAAATCGTAGAGGCCCGTGTACTGTGCGATGTCAGTGCACGTTAAAGAACAGCAGATGGTCGAAATTTCCGGAGCCCTCCACTACGGCGTCTCTCATAATCATATCGTGGTTTTGGGATGTATAACCCCAGATATTATTATCATTATTATTATTACTTCTGTTTAGGACGACGCCAAATGCACCATATGACGTGTTCGAACGACAAAGCGGCACCCACATCGAAATGATCTTGGCGAATGGACGGTACGACGATCACATCTTGCGCCAAACCAACATGTATGCAGGAAAATTTGCGCTAAAATAGAAAAGGACAACACAAGGAAGGAACACTTAAACAGATCGAGCGCACACTACCAACTGTTTTTATTGAACGTAGAGCGTCGGTTAAATAGGGAAACCGAACTGCGCAGACACTTCCGAGGCTGCGCATAGCTGCACAGACACACCGAGGAATATCACATGCTAACGCATCAAAAAAGACACTTCTGCACCGTAGAGCGATACCGAGGCCTCACTTACACAGCTATCTCTTTTCCTGTTAATGAAGAACGCTTCCAAAACCTCCCGAGTACACGTGTTTTTGCTATGTCCCAATATCATGGTCTGTTGGAATCGTGCTTCGCATCCACAGGCTGCGCTGGCAAATTTGCCATTTCGTTATTTTTGATCGACAGCTGGTGTTCACGTGCGCGGTCATTTACGCAGCGGCTTGTTTGGCCCACATAAGATCTGCCGCAGGAAAGCAGGATCTCGTACACCACTCCTACATCGCATTGCACAACCGGGTTGGCATGCTTTTTGCTACACAGGCTGACGCGTTCTTCGCCGCTCGAAATGCGCGCGCCCAGCTTCGAAAGCTTCATAGGCGCAGAGAACACCATGCCCACTCCGTGGCGATTGGCAACCTTTTTTCAGGTTGTGTGTCACCCGGTGTATATAGGGTAACACAATCGGCTTCTCACGCCCAATGGGACGAGTCCACCAGCCGCGGCTTCCGCGAACACGCTTTGAGCTTTTTTAGGAGGGTTTCCAGCCACCGCCGTCAGCACAGACTGCGGGAACCCAGCTGCCTTCAGTCGTCCAATCTGGGCACGGAAGCTGGCCAGCCTCTCATGCGGGCACGACCTCACCAGTGCAGACTCCTAACACAGTGACGCGATCGCCCGCTTTACTACCTTAGAGTGTGATGATGTATATGGTAAAGGCTTCTTTCTAGCCCGCGGACAGTACGAATAACATGTATGCTCATGCTTGAAAGTGAGCTTAAGATCTAAAAACTGAAGCGTTCCCTCCTGCGGTAGCTCGTACGTAAAACATAGACCCGTCGCATACTTGTTAAACTTCATTAACACGTTGTCCACACTTTCGCTTGTGCTTGCTTGTTTGTCCAAAACTACCTGGAAATCGGCTACGTACCTGAATATCTTTAAAACTCCGTCACTTGTAAACGCTTCAATCAGATCGCGGTCAATGTAGGCTAAAAATATGTTGCACAAAACTGGGGCAACACACGATCTAATACAAATGCCTTCTCTTTGCAGGTACAAACCCTTGTCAAAACCTATGATGGTGTGTTTCAGATAAAACTCTAAGAGCGACATAAATTTATCAACACTCAGCCCGGTTGAATTTTGAAAATCAATAGCTGAATTCTCTAGAATGCAGTCCATAACACACTTAAAAACTTCAACATGGGAGACAGAATAAAACAAATCTTGTACATCCACTGAGAATGTCAACGAAGGCGAAACTTTGCCCTCAGAAAACCGCGAAACTTCGATGGAATTCTTCGTCGCGAACGGGTCATTCACACTCAACAGATTGAGGCATTTTTGCAAAAACATGCTAGCCTGGTGTTGCCATGAGCCTTTTTCACTCACGATATTATATATAGTGCGAAAGGGAATGTTTATTTTATGTGTTTTAGCACTAAAAACACTTGCAAGGTGCTGGATTTACTTCCTTGAATTGCATTCGCAAGTTTTGTTAGGTTGAAGTCCTTACACAATGCCACTGCTTTAGTTTTTACACGTGCCTCACTAGGCTTTACCTTGACAAAGTTCTTTTCGATGGCCTGGCAAGCTTTCTCCTGGTAGATCGCTGACGTCATAACCACGAAGCCACCTTCTTTGTCAGCCGTCATCAAGCTGAGACCTTTATCCTTGAAGTATTTAACAATGCCACCCAGGTTGTCTCCGGTCCTTCTTTTCGCCGGTCGACTAGTGCTCTTTTGAAGGCTTTCCACCCCGTCCAACAAGCACCTTTCGTGATTTTCTTGATCTGCTTTTCCCGCCATTTTTCGGTTATAAGCCAGAAGCTCGAAGGCAGGTACCACAGGTTCTTGCGAGAACTTTGGTCCTTTCTGCAAAACTTTTGAAATACTGTCGGGAAGCTGTATATCTCCAATCACGGTCAGGTCAGAGTCATTCGATTCTTTGGTATTAACAACCGGTCTTAAAGCTGATAGGGCTTGCCTCAAGTAGAAACACCACCACTTCTCTGTCATATCCGCTGCCAATTTCCTTGCTGCCCGCCACTTACCTTCGGCCACACCTTCCGGGAAGTTGCCATAACACACCACACGTAGCCAGTCTTGAAAGAACCGCACTTGTCTCCATAACTCCGCTTTCCAATTCTTGGCGACACGTTTCACGTGTCCATTAGATGGCTTGACACCACCGAACAACATCCAAATATCCTGTGGAATTAGGCCTTTCTTGCGGCAAAAAGCCAAGTACCTTGCCTTGCAAGTTGACACGACGATATGGCTCACCAGTGCATTAATCCTGTCGTCTGGAGGCCACAAGGAAGGAGAGTACAAGAAGAAGCCCGATGTAGAAGAAATATAGTTGATCAGGACGTCTTGAGGGGCTAGTTGGTTCATTCTATGCAGGAAAATTTGCGCTAAAATAGAAAAGGACAACACAAGGAAGGAACACTTAAACAGATCGAGCGCACACTACCAACTGTTTAAAGTGAACGTAGAGCGTCGGTTAAATAGGGAAACCGAACTGCGCAGACACCCCGAGGCTGCGCATAGCTGCACAGACACACCGAGGAATATCACACGCTAACGCACCTTAGTCATCAAAAAAGACACTTCTGCACCGTAGAGCGATACCGAGGCCTCACTTACACAGCTATCTCTTTTCCTGTTAATGAAGAACGCTTCCAAAACCTCCCGAGCCCACGTGTTTTTGCTATGTCCCAATATCATGGTCTGTTGGAATCGTGCTTCGCATCCACAGGCTGCGCAGTGCGCTGGCAAATTTGCCATTTCGTTATTTTTGATCGACAGCTGGTGTTCACGTGCGCGGTCATTTACGCAGCGGCTTGTTTGGCCCACATAAAATATGCCGCAGGAAAGCAGGATCTCGTACACCACTCCTACATCGCATTGCACAACAGGGTTGGCATGCTTTTTTGCTACACAGGCTGATGCGTTCTTCGCCGCTCGAAATGCGCGCGCACAGCTTCGAAAGCTTCTTAGGCGCAGAGAACACCATGCCCACTCCGTGGCGATTGGCAACCTTTTTCAGGTTGTGTGTCACCCGGTGTATATAGGGTAACACAATCGGCTTCTCACGCCCAAGGGACGAGTCCACCAGCCGCGGCTACCGCGCACGCCCTTTTAGCTTTTTTAGGAGGGTTTCCGCCACCGCCGTCAGCACAGACTGCGGGAACCCAGCTGCCTTCAGTCGTCCAATCTGGGCACGGAAGCTGGCCAGCTTCTCATGCGGGCACGACCTCACCAGTGCAGACTTCAAACACAGTGACGCGATCGCCCTCTTTACTACCTTAGAGTTTGATGGAGTATATGGTAAAGGCTTCTTTCTAGCCCGCGGACAGTACGAATAACATGTATGCTCATGCTTCAAAATGAGCTTAAGATCTAAAAACTGAAGCGTTCCCTCCTGCTAGAAAGAAGCCTTTACCATATACATCATTACACTCTAAGGTAGTAAAGAGGGCGATCGCGTCACTGTGTTTGAGTCTGCACTGGTGAGGTCGTGCCCGCATGAGAAGCTGGCCAGCTTCCGTGCCCAGATTGGACGACTGAAGGCAGCTGGGTTCCCGCAGTCTGTGCTGACGGCGGTGGCGGAAACCCTCCTAAAAAAGCTAAAAGCGCGGTTCGCGGAAGCCGCGGCTGGTGGACTCGTCCATTGGGCGTGAGAAGCCGATTGTGTTACCCTATATACACCGGGTAACACACAACCTGAAAAAAGGTTGCCAATCGCCACGGAGTGGGCATGGTGTTCTCTGCGCCTATGAAGCTTTCGAAGCTGTGCGCGCGCATTTCGAGCGGCGAAGAAGGCGTCAGCCTGTGTAGCAAAAAGCATGCCAACCCGGTTGTGCAATGCGATGTAGGAGTGGTGTACGAGATCCTGCTTTCCTGCGGCATATTTTATGTGGGCCAAACAAGCCGCTGCGTAAATGACCGCGCACGTGAACACCAGCTGTCGATCAAAAATAACGAAATGTCAAATTTGCCAGCGCACTGCGCAGCCTGTGGATGCGAAGCACGATTCCAACAGACCATGATATTAGGACATAGCAAAAACACGTGTACTCGGGAGGTTTTGGAAGCGTTCTTCATTAACAGGAAAAGAGATAGCTGTGTAAGTGAGGCCTCGGTATCGCTCTACGGTGCAGAAGTGTCTTTTTTGATGACTAAGGTGCGTTAGCATGTGATATTCCTCGGTGTGTCTGTGCAGCTATGCGCAGCCTCGGAAGTGTCTGCGCAGTTCGGTTTCCCCTATTTAACCGACGCTGTACGTTCAATAAAAACAGTTGGTAGTGTGCGCTCGATCTGTTTAAGTGTTCCTTCCTTGTGTTGTCCTTTTCTATTTTAGCGCAAATTTTCCTGCATAGAATGAACCAACTAGCCCCTCAAGACGTCCTGATGAACCAACACGTGCATGCACTTACTTATCAGAGTGCAGATAAGCCTTGGAAGGCTAAAAGCTTGTGTATATTGTGTAGGCTTCCATACAGGCATTTGATACTGGGTTTACACAACGGACTAAGCCACCCTGTGAGGACGCGCATCACATTCGGACGCATGCAAGCACGTTGTGGCTAGCAGACGACTCAAGGAGCCATCCACTCTACGGGGTTTCGTCCGCTCGCCGCTAGGTGCCGACTCTGTTCGACCTCGAGGCCAATCGCGTATGAAAGGACTCTCAGTGCGCGTGTGCACGAGTGATGCCAACCCTAGAGATTTATCCCTAGATCTGGGAGTGTTCTGTCTATTTCAGGGCTCTTGCTTCTTTTTTTTGTTGAATCGAGAGATTTTTGTAAGGCTCTGGAAGTGTTAGGTCACGCGGCCTCATGAAAGTGCTAACTGAGTAATCACGTGTTTTGAACTAGAACGGCAATAGAAAAAAAAACACGACAATTTTCGCTATTTCCAGCTTTTCATTCGAGACCTTTGGTGTTCTGCTTTGCCGAGTGAAGGTGATAGCAGTTGTGTAACATGAGATTATCATATGGCGCACACTTAAAGCGCCCCTAAACCACCAACAGACGCTCATCTCCGTGCTTTTCCGCTATCCGCAACGGCCGTCGTGGCGTCAATAGGTGACGGGCAACAGACGCTGTCAGTGGGTGGCCACGAACCTGTTTTCTGCTAGCACGTGCGAGCGCTTCTTGCGTCTTCGCCTCAGACGCTGAGTGAGGGCATTTAAAGAGCTGGACACACGAGTCGACGAACTCGTGTAGGAAAGAGGGAAACGAGCAAATGCAAGCAACTCGATCCTCTAGCATTCACAGTAGACCCGTGCACCGCCACAACTAAATTACGACTTCTCGCTGGCTGCTTAGGGGCCCTTGAAGCAAAAAAAGAAAAAGAAAGGGGGCGAATGCAACTTTACAGTCGCGCGTGCCCCATCTTGATGGCTGCTCTGCAAAACAAAGAGCAATGTTGTCTTGCAGTGCACGGTAAAACGTGCCAAACTGACGCTAGCCACGTGCCTTCTTAATTCACCGTGCAATGTTGCTCCATGTCAAAAATTGAGGAGGAAGCACTACACAATGAGAAAGAAAGGGTGTTTCAGCTCCACTAACGTGAAACCTGGGAAGGGGCTAAGCATGTAATGTGCACCGGTGTTTCCCTTAGCAAAATCTTTACTTTCTACTGCTTTACTCCCCACCGGTCCTCTAAGGCACCATCACTTCGCAGATATGTTTCAAGAAGTGGTGTTTCAAATAGATGACTTTGTCGTGGATATGCACGTTTGTATCTCCGGTTTCAGATAAAGGAAATAAGTGGAAATTTTAAGGGCTCGTTTTTCTTTGTTAGACACAATATTAATGAGAACTAGCAGACAATAATGCCAAGGAACGTATGGGCGATGTTATCAGTAGTAAATGTAATGTTAATGTGAAGAAAGAAAAGTGGACGAAAAGATAACTTGGCGCTGGCAGGGACCGAACCTGCGACCTTCGAACTGCGTCCGATGCTCTACCAACCGAGCTACCGCGGCGGCCATCCCCCCGACCACTTTCTGGGGTATATATGTGCATTTTTAAACGTGGGAGCGTCAGTCAGCGCCGCCAGTAGCCATGACGGCGAGTATGGAACAATCTTTTTCTGCCTGTTGGCGTCACGTAGCACGCTATCTTATTACGGACTGGCAGCTGACCAATAATCCCTCGCATACTACCTGAAAGCACCAAGTCTGCCAGAACGAGACCCTCGCTATGAATGAAGGAAATAAGCGGAAATTTTGAGGGCTCGTTTTTATTTGTTAGACACAATATTAATGAGAAGTAAGAGACAATAATGACAAGGAAAGTATAGGGGATATTCATCAAATCTTCTTTTTGTGCGGGTTGGTTCATTGTAGAGCGAGGGAGTAGCAGCGCGAACACACACCCACAAGACAGAAAACACGCACACACAGCGCCTGTGTGTCCGTGTCTTCTCTCTTGTGGGTGTGTGTTCGCGCGGCTACTCCCTCGTTTTATAGGGGATTGTAGTGACACACCCTCACTATCGCTATCAGCGCCACGAACTCCGAGCGGTGCGCTCAGTGCACTCCCGCTTACAGCGCCCGCACCGCGTGGCGCAATACACGCGCAATAAAGACCATGTTCTCTCTCCAGCGTTCACCGTGTGCTGACGTGCATTCCGCGGCTTGCCTACACGCATCGGTCTATAGGTTACGTGCATCGCGTCCCTATAGGGATGTTATCAGTAGTAAATGTAATGTAAATGTGAACAAAGAAAAGTGGACGAAGAGATAACTTGGCGCTGGCAGGGACCGAACCTGCGGCCTAATTCGAAGATAATAATAATAATAATAATAATAATAATAATAATAATAATAATAATAATAATAATAATAATAATAATAATAATACCTGGGGTATTATGTGTCATAACCACGATATGCATTCTGAAAGACAGTGCTTGCAAACACGGACACAATCAGGGAGTCCAGACACCAGAAACGCCGACTGAAGCGACGGGAAAGAAAAGTTACCTGCCCATGCAAACGGGCGAATGCAGTGCTACTCTGGCCTGTTGTGATGCAGGCTAATTCAGACGAACTTTTCTGCGACACACCTGTCGCTGACCAGCCCTTCTGCGGGTGTGGTTTAAGTCGTAAAAGCTGCAGAAAGCTTTTTCCGTGAAAACAGAGGGCCATCAAACCGCACATCCGCAGTTGAAGCAACCTTACTTCAGAGTATTTGCGCGCAAACGTTTTTGCTTCTTGTCATAACATATTGCCAGAAGTCGACAGTACGAATGCAGATTTCAGTTCGAACAGATGCTTCTCAGATCGCATATAACGCGGCTCACTGCGAGTGCGGGTATTGGGATGCACGCCACGGTATCTGGTAGAATATTCCAATCCTTCCTATTGATGCTGATTCGTATGGTTGTAACGCATTGAGTGTCCTCAGCTAGGGATCTGCGAGCTTCTTTTACAACAGCATTTTACATAACACCTTTCGTTTCCCTGTGTCTTCCTTTGTTTTCCCGTATGTTTCTTGTTCAAAGCTTCAGGAGGCACTTGAAATAAAAATTGTCCCTGCGTCTGTCCTGCGCCTCGCTTCCTACAGAGCGGCTCAATATGTCCAAGTGTTGGGAATTTGACTCTTACGTCGAAGGCGGTGACGAAGACTTCATTTCTTATGTTGACCGTTTCGAGCATTACTGGAGGGTAACACAAATCGAAGACAGCAGCTTCGAACGCCCGTACAGGACCCTGAAGGATTTGCCGTGGCCTCGTGAGCCGGATGACAAGTCGTTCGAAGACCTCGTCAGCGTCTTCAAGGAACACGATGCACCGTGATTGCTGACAGGTTCAACCGCCGGCACCAGCTTGAAGGAGAGTCAGTTTCGGTGTACAACGGCGACACATGGCAGCGTGTTCGGAAAGTTCGCGGACCGGTTCTTGGCGGGACTCGGAAACCCGGTCATGCAAGCGGCGCTGCTGAAGAAGAGTCCAACTTTGAAAGACTTGGCAAAGGCAGCGGAACTCGCTGAAAGAGCTTCAGAGGGAAACGCGCAGATGGGTGAAGTCGTCCGCGCTGTCAGCAAGAAAGGCCGTCCACAGTGAAAGCCTACGGGGTCATGTTTTCGGTCATGGTGAACATGGCTATAATAAGCACCAAGCAAGTGACGGTAAATACCGCCGATGTCACTGGTGCAAGAACATAGGTCACTTAGCGAAGGTGTGCATGAAGAAGAATGGCAAAGCTGTTAATACGCTCCAAGTGCACAACGAGACGGACCACTTGCAGCTTTTTCAAGTCGAGTTAAACAAGCAAATACAGCGGCCCTATCTGGCAGAAGTGAAAATTACTCGGCATCCTGTGAGCATGCATATAGATACCGGTGCAGCTACTATTAATGAGCAGGTATACGCTCGACTGCCACAGAAGCCAGCTTTGAGAAGTTATGGTGGCGAAACGACAGGGCAGGCACACGTGTGTGTTGAGTATGACGGTCAAAAGAAAAACCTGCGGTGGCTGGCGAGAACTCAACGATGCCTACTAGGGCGCGACTGGCTTTCGCAGCTCAAGCTGGACTGGGGTCACGTTTTCAACGTGGAAGCAGAGCAAACCGTGAAACTCCTGCTGCAAAAGTATCGTGACGTATTCAGCTCACAAGTTGGTGTGATTAAGGGCTATGAAGCAAGAATAGTCTTGAAAGAAAAGGCTCGTCCAGTCTTCTGTAAGGCTCGACATGTTCTCTATGCGCTGAAAGATGTCATCGAACAGGAAATACTCGCTCTCAAGGAAAGAGGCATCTTGCAGCCTGTCCTGCAGAGCGACTGGGCCACACCGCTTGTCATCGTCCCAAAGACTGACCACAAGGTGAGATTGTGCGGAGTCTACAAGGTAACATTAAACTCTTCCATAAAGACTGATCACTACCCATTGCCACTTGTAGAGGACATTTTCACAGTCCTGGTTGGCGGAAAAGTCTTTACTGTGCTTGATTTAACCACGCCATACCAGCTGCTTCCCGTGCATGAAGATTCTCAGAAGTTGCTTACTATCAATTCGCACCTTGGCTTGTTTAAATATTTGCGCATGCTTTACGGTATTTCAAGCACCCTGGCAATTTTCCAGTCTGTGATGGACGAGATTTATTTATTTTATTTATTTTTTAAATACTACAATCCCTGGTAGGGATTTTGGTAGGGTGGGAAACTGACAATAGATGAAGTGGTTCAACGGAATATTTGGAACAACCAGTAGGCACAACCAGGTCACATGATTTTGCCCGACCGAGAACATAAAGTGGGCTAACAACAAAGGACATGCAGTACACACACGTACATGCGCAAACACTCACTCAAGGCAGTTATGTACATATGGAAACAATACCTAATGTAGGCATGTAAAATAAAAATAACAAAAATAACAAAGCACTATGTACACACACAGGGAGTTCAAAAACAGATGTGCTCTTGCTAAATACACATTAGTACATATACAAATATAGAGATAACGAACCAGTTCATGAGCACAAACTAGAAGTAAACGTTGCCAATGATGGCTGCAGCACTTGCTCATTTGTTAATGAATTCCAATCATTAACCGTTCTTGGAAAAAAAGAATATTTAAATAAATTATTTCGTGTTTGATATGGTGTTAATGTTCTATTATGCCGTTGTCTTGTGTTATACCTCGAGGTGAATGGTGTAACGGAATATGCGTCGACCTTAACATGCCCCATTAATATTTGATAAAGAATCTTCAAACGTGAATGACGGTTTCTCATGGATAGAGGTTGTAGATGAGCTCTTGTTAACAGATCTGTTACTGATGTACGGTCATAGCGATTATATATAAAGCGAACTGCTCTTTTCTGAATCATTTCCAGTTTATCAATATTCGTTTTGATGAATGGGTCCCAGATAACAGAAGCATAGTCTAACTTAGGCAAAATAACGGATTCGGAAGGGACTGGAAGGAGTCGTGTGTCACTTGGACGACGTTCCCATAGCTATCGAGGAGTGCAAGACTTGAGTGGATGCTGTGCTCGCAAGGTTTCAACTTCATGGAATTATAGTTTTTGTAACCTTGTGAAGTATTAATATAATTGTTGGGATTTAACGTCCCAAGACCGCGATATGATTATGAGAGACGCCGTAGTGGAGCGCTCCGGAAATTTCAACCACCTGGGGTGCTTTAGGGTGCACCTAAATCTAAGTAAAAAAGATCACGTGCTAGGTGACGCCAGCAGGCAGATCGCCGTCATGGCTACGAGCGGCGCTCACTAAAACTGGCAGGTTTTAGACGGACGCGGCAAAGCGGACGGCGCTCAACTGGCGGAGCATCGGACGCGTTATTCGAAGGTTCCACTTTAATGTCTTGACATTGATATCATAATCATTACAAATATATACTTTCCTTAGCTTGATTGTTCTCATTAAAGGACCCCTGACAGCGAAAGTTTTGTCTGCGACTTTTTTACAGTAATTTCTAGCTTTGCGTCTGGTAATCCCGAAATTGAATCGTAACCCTCTATTGCATGGCGTCCCATATTTGGCACATACCGATTAGCATTTTTTATAGCGGGCGCAAGAGGACCAGTGGAGAATGTGACACAGAGTAATCCTTACAGTTACGTGCACTAAATATAAAAAAAGCGCTGCCATCCCTAGAGCAGTATGAAATCTAGACATGAAATAGATTTCACTGTGCATGTGCAAGCTCGGATCATGAACAACCGTGACTGCTATATTTTTCTTGCAACCATTTCTTCGTTGCAGAAGCAAGACAAAGTTATTTTGGCATATCTCGTGGATTTGAAAATTCATGCTCATTAAGGCTCTTCTCAATTCCGTTTTCCACTACGGTATATAGTCGGAAATCGATATGTGCCATATTTGGCACAGTATGCATGTGAGTGATGAAATGTGCAATATGATGCCATCTATGTTTTGTTGCACAGTGCAAATACGAACAAAAAGAAATCCTCTGAGGTCATGCAGCACAGCTCGTTTTTGCCAGATTTCAGTTGTGGTGCTGGGTTTTGAGATGCTTCTCGAAAATATCGAGTGTCAGCAGCAGTACCTGGCAATTTTTGTTACATTATTGGTGTGGGTGCACGAAAAAAATTGTGTAAAGTCTAACCAGTGCACGGCGATATTTAGCTTTTACGATTTGTCGGCAACTGACGCTCACAACCACAAGTCAGCGGTTCGAAATTCGGGTAGGAAAGTACATCAAGGCGGCACCAGGCGTAGAGCCAAACGTGTAAGCGGCCATTTTGCACGTAGATGTCGGCAGTCAGATGCGCTAACCAAAATGTTCAATTATGCCTGAACACAGGAAGCGATTGTTTTGCTTTATTCCGCAAATCAAGCTAAAAAGACCGCAATCAGTGAGATTTTATTTTTCAGCCATGGCAGCAATTTTGCTCGCCCACTAGCATAGTGTGCCATATTTGGCACAAACCTTTATCTTCATTAATACAGTCACAATAAATCTGAAAATTTTTGCACATGTTATTCTTCATGTAGTTATGATAAAAATGATCAAATAATTTTTCAATTGATTTTCTCATAATTCATGCAATAGAGGGGTAATAGACATCGTATAATTAATGCTATCGTCGTTTATTCAGAAAGATTTTGCGTCAGATCGAAACGCCCACTAAATACCAAAAGAAAGTAGCGCCCCAAAGCGGGGGAGCGCCTGAGACTCAGTGTTGTACACGTTCCTCTAAAACAGTGACGAAAGCTCGTTCCTCGTTCCTTCCCAATTTGGGAACGAGTTCCCGTTACAAGTTCCTGTAATGCGAAAGGAATTCTTTACTGTTACATTTCGAAAATTGGAACGTGTCGTTACATTAACGTTACATTTGACTTTTCAATCAAAATATATTGTCAGATAATCTTTAGGCGAAATTAAGTGAGCAATTGAAGCTCACATCAAGCTACACATATTATACGAATTTGACGTCGCCGTCAGGAGGTTATATGTAGATAAAAGGAATATAAGTAAACGCTCTTTGACGAATATGTTAAAAACCACCGGTCATACAGGCATGTCTAACTTCAACTTTTGTGCTCGTCGATTACAAGTCTAAAACATGTCGCACTTTCCACGTCGGTCTTCAAATGGGCATTCAGGATACTGCGCTTCAGATATTCAAATAGATATCTCCCCACGTGCACTAATACAATTAAATTTCTGGCAGAGGAAAGCGCATCGAAAGGAACAATACTTAGGCGTTTAATGAGTGCTCATTCAATATTTCAGTATGAGTAGAAAATGATGCCCAGTATACACATTTGCAACTTAGTAAAGTCCCCTGTTCGCAGTCAGCAAACATATTTCCGTTTACTTATTTCTTTGTCTTTCTATCTTTTTCTCTCTTGCTTCCCTTTCTCTATTTCATATACCTTTCCTTCACTATATATCTCTCTCCGTAGTCGTTCTCTCGCCTTCTATCTTTTTCTCTCCTACTTCACTTTTTTTTCTATTTCTCTCTTTCTCTCTCTATACTAGTTCCCCCCCCTCCTCTTTTCTGTCCTCCTAACCCTAACTTCCATTTCACACGCCCTTGCTGTATACTATACTACACGAGGCTATGTTATGCTATACTAGCGTGCGCGCATGTTGAAGAGTGACGCAGATCCACTAGCTCCCTTGACAACCCACTTCATTAGGATGGTCACTCGGCTAACAAATATATACCAGCAAATGGAAAGCAAGCCAGAATGGTATACTGCATTGGCGAGGTTTTTATCTTTACCGCCGTTGTAGTGTATAATTGGAAAAGGCCGTTACCTGATGTATTTGCTATAGAGTTGAAAGCGAATTCTTCAGGGCTCTGTGTTCTTCATGGTCCCGCGATACGAGAAGAATGAACATGTTAGTTCTCTGTCTGTATTGAATTGCTTGCCAAGTGCCATACATATATGTTGAATAAATACCATGAAAAGAAAACACTAGATAGCCGAGTGGTTACGCCGCTCACCTTCGGGTCGTGGGTACGCGGGGCCGAATCTCGCCTCGCCGAGATTTTTTTTGTGCGCCAAGAAATTTTGTCTTTCTATCCCTTTCTCTCTCTCTCTCGCTCTCTTTCTGTGCTAGTTCTCTCGCCCACCAGAGATCCCACGCCGAACATACCACGCCGAACAAATCGGCGCACATGTTCTGGGAGCGAAGCAAAACAGGATGAACAGGACGAAGAGGGCGTGTTCATGATCATCATAACCTTCTTCTATATATATGACACACGGCAAACCTCGAGCATAACCCCTCTGTTGTATAAATATAGCTGTTCCTCTCGCAAGTGGTCGGTCTCGGCGATGCACGCTTCCCTGCGCCCCCGGCTGGCGCCTTGAAGTGAAAACCAGGATGCATCAACGTCACATGACAGGCGAGGGTTACAAGTAAAGCAGCAATGGGGGGCTAGTTGGTGCGAATACATGGCTTGTTCGTGCTGCCAGGAGCTGGTCGAACTACACGAGAGAAGACACACACACAGGGTGAAGCGCGTACTGTTTATTTTTCGTGCCACACACTTCCTAACATTTTCAGATGAGAAACATCAGCGAGCTTGATCCGGTGGCGTCCGCGCGCCACTGCGCATGCGCCATCTCTCCCCCCTCTCGTCTCTTACGCTCCCCTCTCTCTCTCCTCTAGGCGTCCCTGCCCGCGTCGTCCACACCCCCCACTGCGCATGCGCGTCCCCTCCCCCTCTCTCTCTCTTCTCCTACGCTCCCCCCCTCTCCTCTAGGCATCCCTCCCGCGGCGTTTACATCCCCATTGCGAATGCGCGTCCCCTCCCCCCTCTCTCTCCTCTCCTACGCTCCCCCCCCTCTCTCGCCTCGCAACGCCGACGCAGGCAGCGTCTGCTTGATTGAAAAAAAAACGTGGTTGATCCCTCCCTCATAGGAATCGGTATAACACGAAAGTGAAACGTGTCCTTACAGAAGTAGTTGAATGTTTACTGTACGTTGCTATAAGAGAGCTTGCACAATGTCTATTGGTGTTTGGCAGTTATAGCCCCGTTTAACGTGGATTCATCCACGTTGACGCTTGGTGGTACATCTGTATCCCGACGACTAACGTCCATGATCAATGATTAAACAGACCCTTTTGGTCATAGATGCTTGTGGTATAGCTGTACGGTGAGAGCGGAATTAGAGAAGAAGTGCGACAGCCAGAACAGCGTCACTGATTGGACGTCGAACTTGGGCTGAGGTCGCTTATTGAACAACGCTGCCCGTTGAGTTATTGAACAACGCTGCCCGACCAGAGGAAAACGCAACGCGCGTCGAGTCTTCCCCTTTGGCCGGCTGTGGGAACGCGGAGCTACGATCACGCAACGCGCTTGCGCATTGCAGACCAGTTTTTGGTATGGACGGATGCTCTGATCGAGGTCGATGCTAGGGGTAAGGTCGCCACCTGGCAGCGTGTTAATGCGTTGACAAAATTGCACTTTTCCTATTCGAAACGCGCCGAATGGGACGGACGCGTAGAAACGACGCTTTGAAGGAACTAATCGTGCATCTCACGGTTATAACGCATTACTTCACTTGAGCAAGAGCACTGTGAGAGGACAGTGGTAGATATAAAACGTTTTTTTTAACGCCTACAGAGTATGCGACCGTGGATAGCATGCCCGGCATCTATTGTCGCGGACCAAGAGGTCGTAGGTTCGACTCCCGTTGGCGGAACTTTTTTTCTTTGTTTTCTGATCATGCGTATTTTCTCGACGTCATTTCCGTGACGGAAATACGTCACTCAAATCTTGGTGGACCCCGGCATAAAACACTTTCGTGTTAAAAACCGACTGCTCGCGCTCTGCAACCGTTCACTGGCCACCCCGCATACATAGGCACTGGATCTTGACCAGCAAGGTAGTGCCGGTGGTGGTGGTGGTGAAAACTTTTATTTGCCAGACATTTCTGCGGAGAAGCTCCGGGTAGTCGGAGATTCTTGGCTTGCGGTGGGGGGGTGCCCTCAGTCCAGGGCTCCGCTTGCAGCAGCCGCGCTGCGGGCCCGGTCGATCAGATTCAGCTGATCTTCCAGGTTGTCGCTGGCCAGCAGCTCTTCCCATCGCTCCGCTGTGGGATTTTGTATTGGTGATAAGGCTGTAATGGCCTGACATTCCCACGTGACGTGGTACAGGGTAGCTTTATCTGAGCACCATGGGCAGTGTGGGGAGTATGCTGAGGGATGCATTTTACTAAGGATGTGCAAATTTGGAAATGTGCCGGTTTGAATTTGCCTCCAGCTGACCGATTCCTCCCTATTTAGTGTGCGGTGTGGTAGGGAATAAGCTTGCCTTAGTCCTCTATAATGGTTTAGGATGGCTGAGTAGTCGCAAGGGACGGGAACGGGTTCCTCAGGGGCGGAGTTGGAAGGTGCTCGGCTCGCATACCCTCGAGCAACCCTATCCGCTGCCTGGTTTCCCTCCAGTCCCATGTGACCCGGTGTCCATATAATCCGATGCCAGATTCGGGGTGTGTGTGTATTGAGATGCTCGCCAGTGTCTGTAGCGCTCAGAATGATATTGAAGGCGGGTTGGCTGATGCGCCCTTGTAGGTAGTTGCGGCAAGCCGCTTGAGAGTCCGTAAGAACTGTCTGTGACCGTCGCTGTCTGTAGCCGAGGGCGAGAGCGAGCGCGATGGCAGCTTCTTCCGCCTCGGTGATGTTGTGGCACCGCACGGAAGCGCTGGTACGCTCTGTGTGTGTGTGGTCCACAACTGTGGCTACTGCCTTGGTGAGGTCGTAGTTGGCGGCGTCAACATAGTACGTAGTGTTCTTGTGCGCGTGCTCTCGTGTCGGTGGGAGATTTCTCCTGTGCGTTGTTGAACAATACAAATTCGCAGCGTGCGCGTTAACTAAAAGCGGACTGCGGGTCTCTGTGACCAATCGGAGTCTTCTGTCTCTCATTGCCCATTAGCAGCGATTGGTATGTTCCAGTAGGAAACACCGGTCCATCACTGCGTCTTTTGCGCCTCCCCAGGTTTCTGTCCTGCGCAAGGACGCGATGAGCGCCAGCGTCAACGCCGCCGCCAGTGTAAGCGTTAGCGCCCGCTGCTTCGTATCTACACATGGTTCCCTTTAGCGGGAGATGGTGTAATTTTTTTTGCACCTCACACGGTCGCCCATCCGCCCTGTTCTGCATGATGTGCCTCTTGCGTGCGCCTGTTCAATGCCAAGGAACGTTTACAGAAGAAAAACTTGAAAAACTTTGATGAAGCGCGAAACGACACACGGACACGAGAAGGCACATATGGACACCACGCAGCGCTACTAGCAACAACATGCTTATTTTCAAAATCAGACTGCTTTTAAACCCTAATCGCCAGGTAGACAGTTCAGCACGTGAGATCACTCAAATCTATGCGCGACAAGTCACTTTATCAAAAACAGACACTACCGCGTATCACCGCTTACGCAGGAAACCCAACTGCTTGTTTGACAATGCTATTGAAGGCATACTAATGCACAAATCACCGAGTGCATCGATAAGCTCGGCTTCCATGATTAAACGCGTGGTTTTCATCCTTATGTCGACCGAAACAATGACAGTGTTCTCGAACAAAGGCCGACAATCTCATGCATGAACGTGAAGAGCGAGAAATCCCTCAGGCGGAAGTTTATTCGACTTGTAATTGTGCTCTCTAAGCCGCTCATTCACACACCTACTGGTTTGGCCGACATATTGTTTCCCACACGAGAACGGAAGACGATAAATAACAAACATCTGGCAGTCAACAAATTTGTTTCGATGCCTTAAGTACTCTTTTTCTTGCGGAACTTGACAGAACCGTGGCATGTCATCTCGAAGGGACAAAAGCAAAAAAAGTTTTTCGGTACGTTGATGATTTTATTATTTTTATTGACAGCTCGTGGGAGAGTTTCGAAAGGGAGAGTACCAATGTGTTGAATGTGTTTCGGGATGGCCTGAAGCCCCTTGAAGTGACAGTTGAGTTACCGAGTGACGGACGTTTCCGGTTTTTAAATGCGAAGCATTTCTTAGCGAACTTCGGCGACTTTGAGCGTGTCTATCTATCTATCTATCTATCTATCTATCTATCTATCTATCTATCTATCTATCTATCTATCTATCTATCTATCTATCTATCTATCTATCTATCTATCTATCTATCTATCTAGCCGCCTACGACTTTGTGCTCTCCTGGCCGTATCGTTAATGGGATTTATACCAAATTTGGAATGGCATAACATGAGCGTACGACGAACATAAATGGCTGGTCATATCATGAAAATCATGACTAACTTGTCATGAAAAGTATGATTTACATGCTACGCTCATGGCGCGCTCGCGGCCGTTTCGTTAGCTTGATATACAGCAAATTTGGGATTGAGTGACGTGACTGTATGACGAACATAAATGACAGGTGGTAATATGCAAATAATGATGTGCATGTCATGAACAACATGATTTACATGACATGCCACGCTCATGGCGCGCTCGCGGCCGTTTCGTTAGCTTGATATACATCAAATTTGGTATTGTGTGACATGACTGTATGACGAACATAAATGACCAGTGGTAATATGGAAATCATGATATGTCATGAGCGACATGACTTGCATGCCACGCTCATGGCGCGCTCGCGGCCGTTTCGTTAGCTTGATATACATCGAATTTGGTATTGTGTGACATGACTGTATGACGAACATAAATGACCAGTGGTAATATGGAAATCATGATATGTCATGAGCATAGGTCGGCAAACTCACTCATGAGTCGACTCACTCAGACTCAGATTGAGGCGTGACTCTGAGTCTGAGTGAGTCCGGCTGAATTATATTTAGGTGAGTCTGAGTCCGAGTGAGTCCGCTTGAGGAAAATTTTGGCGAGTCTGAGTTCGAGTGAGTCCGGCTGAGTTATACTTTGGTGAGTCTGAGTCCGAGTGAGTCCGGCTGAGTTATACTTAGATGAGTCTGAGTCGGAGTGAGTCTCCTTGAGGAAAATTTTTGTGAGTCAGTCTGAGTGAGTCTGGATGACGAAAACACCGGTGAGTCTGAGTCCGAGTGAGTCTGCTTCAGCAAAAGTTTGGTGAGTCTGAGTCCGAGTGAGTCCGGTTGAAGAAAATATTAATGATTCTGAGTCCGAGTGAGTTCGCTTAAGCAGAATTTTGGTTAGTCTGGGTCCTAGTGAGTGCTAAGCGAAAAACGTTTATTGAGTGAGTCTCCTTGGGCTCCATTTATTTTGCCGACCTATGGTTACAAATATTTGTAGCCTCCTTTTATGGCGTGCCTTGTAATCGTATAGATGTACCGTCTTGTAAAGCCCTAGAAATTATTTTTCAAAATATCAAGCTGTCCATGCCCTCATATACGAGGGCATGTAAGTGGGCTGTGCAGCATGTTCTGACATATGTACAACTCCAGGCCACTTTTATTAAGCGACATCGTGATCCACATTGAGTTTGATCTACAATTGTGTACCTAATCAACGGAGCATGACTGCAATGTTCGAGTTTCATCATTCATGTGGATTCAAATACGACAAAACAGCACGATTCGCGAGCATCGAGCGCCCCTTCGACACAAGCATTGAACCGCGTGTGTCTTTAGATGCCGCTTCGGTTTTTCCATGAATAAATGTGGCAATTGGGAAATTTTGAGCGCCAAACAAGACATTCACAAGTACGAGAGAGACAGGACGGGCGCTTGTGAATGCCTTCTGAATGCATTGTTTCGCGCTGAAAAATTTCCCAGTAGCTATGCACCATCTCGCCGAATTTCAAGCTTTGTTAAAAATGTAGCGACGACACAGATCATCGGCTTTCGTCATGTCATTCGCTACCAATTAAACAGTGGCGGCGTTATTTAAAGTGGCTAGATAAAGCTTGCCCCCGTGGTACCTCGAAAGTTGTAGCGACCGGATTTCAAGGAGGAAGGGGGTAGAAACGCGCCATTCATGCCATATGCGACGCTTCATCACTTGCAAAAACAAATTTCTTCGGGCTGTAATGTGGTAAAAGAATTCTGTTACCTCTCGGCAATTCAAGGGGCTTTTCAACTTTAATGACCTCTTCGAATTCTAGACTCCCTTTCGGAGATATTGCTGCCATATTTTCCCAGCACGCCTGCAGTTCAGTCCTTGCTGACTCCAAGCAAAACCCGTTTTTTTTCGTATTTTTTCTTTTCTTTCCTATTCAAACACCTTTCCATTCATAGTCAGCGTTGACGCGCCGAAGCACTTTCGGTGGTCCCTCAGCCGTCATTGTGTTCGTCCAAGCCACAAGGCAAAAAGCTTCATTTCACGGGCGTTTCCCAGGCTCGTTTCTCGTATCTTGCTTTCGAGCTCCTAATACCCCCCCAAGGAATGCAAGGAAAGTACAAAACGAAGCAACGAGCTCGACACTCTAGGCTTGGGGCCTGCAACACACATATCTATATTCTTTCAAAAGTGAACATTCGGCAGAAGTCTGTCTGGTTGGGATAACAGAAAACTGGAGAAAAGAGAAAACTCCAGCCAAAATTTATTTCAAGAAACCGCGACGTTTCGAAGCATGATCGGCTTCTTGTTCAGGGGTGAGAAGGCCCGAGCTGTGCAACGCCTTCTTGCCAGGCGTGATTGTTTGCCGTGAGTCTTCGCAAGCCCTGGCAGTAGAGGGAGGGCCGTGCCCCCCGTGGTGTGGTTGATGTTTCCCGCTCTCTGCTCAATGTACCAGGATTCGAGGAGGGGCCGCCGGCGAAGGTTCCTTTCTTTTTCCAAAATCACCGCGCCGTCTGGACTGGTATGGTGGTCAAACCGCTAGCAGTGCTCTGTCACTTCGCTCCGTCCGCTGTTCAAGTGACGGAAGTCATTCTTGTGTTGCCGCATTCTTTCATGGAAGTTCTTGGTTTCCTCAATGTAGGAACCGGGGCAGTCGGCGCACGTGATCCGGTACACGACGCCCCTGCGCTTTTTCCGCAGATGCGCAGTCTTTGGGCCGAGGGATGAAACTGCCGATGGTGGTGGATGGCTTGTGGGAAAAGTCGACCCCTGCCTTTCTTCCCGCAATGTAGGGGATCGACACGCGGCGTCGTCGCGGCGCCGTTGGGGTCACGTTTCCCCCCGTCTTTTCTCTTACGGAGGGCTCTGCGAATAAACGCCTTTGTGTAGCCGTTGGTGCAGAGATCACGAATTATTGTCTTCCTTCTATCCGCTGCTGTGGCGACGATTGGTGATTTTGGTTGGAGTTTTATATTTAAACTCGTGACGCAGCGGGTGGATGGTTGTTTACACAATAAACTAAGGCACGTTTCGCTGTAGCAGGGCGATAGGAACTTTAAAAGTCGATTTTAAATATGTCCTAGGCTATATTATCTGTTGATATTTCGTAGATGATGCGCGTGTGTATGCACAAATCTATCCCACATGTTATCTAGGCTTCAAAATTTTTTTTTCAGAACTTCAATGGGAAAGATAAAGGGTGGTGGGGGGGGGGGGGGGAGGAGTATGCGCTGGTATGAAGATAAGGAGCGGTCTCATAAATATACGAGACTCGAGCACTGCTCTCCATCCCTTACCCCCCCTTCCTGCATCTTTCAAGAATGTAGCCGCCTTCATCTCACTCATTTTGTATTCGTTGTAGCACTGGCTTTCGATCATCAGTCGCTGAGCAGGGTCCCCTCATGGGAGACAAATTAGCGTATTTCTCAGATGTTTCATGAATCACTAGATATCATTATGAACCCACACCAATTGCCCATCAGTCTGTTATTCTGCAAAGAAAAACAGTGCGTTATGGCAACCTCCGCTGCCCCATTTACCCGCTGAAAATAGGCTCCTCAATTATTTATTTATTTAACAGTACCCTGAAGGCCCGAAGGAATTACAGAGGGGAGCAGTGCATTTGAGAATGCGTAAGAGATTAGCAGTTACATCGAAGTAAGAACAATACAAATAATAAGTTATTAAGGATAGATATAATAGCGACGCAGTGAGAATAAAAAGAAATAAAATTGCTAATAGCGCAGGGTTGGCTATGTGAATTTATTGCGCCTGGTTTGTAGTAAACCCTCCAGTTGTCAGTTCAGCGCCTTGACCAGTGACTTTTTTCTTAAAAATGAATATTTATGTCCTTTCTGGGGACTAGTACGGTCACTGTGAAGCGGCGCCCGCGTCCCCACCTTTCAATACGGCATTTTTACAATCTGCTTGACTGTCAGCAATTGGGGTTTTTGGAAAGCAAAAATTGCCACCTCGTTTTGCATGGTCTGTACCAGACCATGCAAAAAGCTTCGACCATACCTTTGAACACACTGGCCGGCTCTCATCGGCGCGCCTATGCACGTTCCTTTTTGCCTTGTGTCCGTACCCAGCGTGGTACTGATACGACTCTTTACCATTATCCACGACCACGAGATAGAATAGTCACTGACACTTACAACTGGTTCTTAGCCAGCTCCGAAAAATATCTTGCTAGAAACAAACGTAGTCACAACCCGTGTACTTAGATTAAGATGCACGTTGAAGAACCCTGGGTGGTCGAAATATCTGGAGCCCTCTACTACGGCGTCTCTGACAACCACATCTTGGCTTTGTGACGTAAAATACCAAACTATATTATCCGCAATCACTTTGCGAAAGCATGAGACATCGACTAAAACCGAACTTAGCATTTCTATAATTCGAAACACTAGTAAAATAATTATTGGCGTTTAACGTCCGAGAACCATGATGTGATTATGAGGGGCGCCGTAGTCGACGGCTACAGAAATATTGGCTACCTGGGGCTCATTACGTGCGCCAAAATATAAGCACACATGGCTCAAGCGTTTCGGCATCCATCGAAAATGCAGCCGGGATTCGATGCCGTGATCTTCGGGTCAGCAGTCAAGCGCAACAACCACTAGACTATCGTGGCAGGTGTTCTCGAAACTTTAGAGAGGCATATCTATGCAATTTATAAAGCTACGTTTCCAAAATTTTTTAAGGGTGGGGAGCTCGATTCTGCAAAAGATGGCCGCCTCATATTATCTTCTTTTTTCGTGTCGTCAATGAACGCTAAATCGACTGCAAGACCAATGGCAGTTTCACGAACGTGTTAGAAAAGCGCCATAGCGTAATGTCAAGCTTTCTTCGTTCCCAAGTAGCGTGATTAGGCCTTCGAACGGCAAAGCGTAAGAAAGGACTTCATTTATAATTAGGTCTGCCAAAAACGCACGTACGCGCTCGCCCATTGAAAACAAATGGCGCGTGCGCATTGCGCATTTCAAAGGTGACAGGAATCAAAACCTAGTGTTCCTCGAAGGTCCGTAGTCCCATTCTTATATTTAAAGAAGAGATTCCCAATATTGCAAAAGTCGCGTGTAATGTTGAATTTCTCTTTACGATAGACATTGCGATGCACGGGAAACAACTTCTTTTTGTATGTTGAAAGCTATCATACATATATTTTCAAGGTTTCCTGGCACTTTTGAACCCTTTACATGTGTTATTCTACATAAGCTATATAATGGTGCTCCTTCGGCATTTATTGGATGAGCTGGGCCAAATCGAATATTGCTAATTTTTAGTCCGAGTGAGTCCGCTTCAGGAGAATTTTGGTGAGTCTGAGTCCGAGTGAGTCCGGCTGACAAATATTTTGGTGGGTGAGTCTGGCTGAGTTATATTTTCGTTATATCTTCGTGTGTCTGAGTCTGAGTGAGTCGGGCTGAGTAATATTCTCGTGAGTCTGAGTCCGAGTGAGTCCAGCTGAGTTATATTTTGGTGAGTCTGAGTCCGAGTGAGTCCGCTTAAGGAAACATTCTGTGAGTCTGAGTCCGAGTGAGTCAGGTTGACGAAAATATTCATGAGTCTGAGTCCGAGTGAGTCCGTTTGAGGAAAAGTTTAGTGAGTCTGAGTCCGAGTGAGTCTGGATGACGAAAACACCGGTGAGTCTGAGTCCTAGTGAGTTTGGTTGGAGAGAAATTTCGTGAGTCTGAGTCCGAGTGAGTCTGCTTCAGCAAAATTTTGGTGAGTCTGAGTCCGAGTGAGTCCTAAGCGAAAAATATATTTATTGAGTGAGTCTGAGTGAGCTCCATTTATTTTGCCGACCTATGGTCATGAGCGACATGACTTGCATGCCACGCTCATGGCGCGCTCGCGGCCGTCTCGTTTGTTTGATATACACCAAATTTGTTACTGAGTGACATGACTGTATGACGAACATAATTGACCAGTGGAAATATGAAAATCATGATATGCCATGAGCGACATGACTTGCATGCCATGCTCATGGCGCGCTCGCGGCCGTTTTGTTAGCTTGATATACACCAAATTTGGTACTGAGTGACATGACTGTATGACGAACATAAATGACCAGAGGTAATATGGAAATCATGACTTGTCATGTGCGACATGACTTGCATGCCCCGCTCATGGCGTGCTCGCGGCCGTTTCGTTAGCTTGAGATACACCAAATTTGGTATTGAGTGACATGACTGTATGACGAACATAAATGACAAGTAGTAATATGGAAATCATGACATGTCATGAGCGACATGACTTGTATTCTACGGTCATGGCGCGCTCGCGGCCGTTTCGTTAGCTTGAGATACACCAAATTTGGTATTGAGTGTCATTACTGCATGAAGAACATAAATGACTAGTGGTAATATGGAAATCATGATATGTCATGAGCGACATGACTTGAATGCCACGCTCATGGCGTGCTCGCGGCCGTTTCGTTGGCTTGAGATCCACCAAATTTGGTATTGAGTGACATGACTGTATGAAGAACATAAATGACAAGTGGTAATATGGAAATCATGACTTGTCATGTGCGACATGACTTGCATGCCACGCTCATGGCGCGCTCGCGGCCGTTTCATTAGCTTTATATACACCAAATTTGGTATTGAGTGACATGACTGTATAACGAACATAAGGGGCAGGTGGTAACATGAAAATCTTGGCATGGATGTCATCTACAACGCAATTTACATGCCACGCTCATGATGCGCTTGCGTCCAGTTCGCTAGCTTGATATACACCAAAATTGGTATTGCGCGACGTGACTGTATGACGAACATAAATGGCAGGTCCTAACATGTAAAACGTGACATGCAAATTATGTAAAGCATCATTTGCTCCTTCCTGGCTGCTTCGCATTACATCGATTCCCACAGTGCGTGGGATCTGCCGGCTTTTAGATTTAGGACTTGTGTGTTCTGACAACCGGCTATGCTGGTGCTATGAGCCACGTGCTCAAAAAGCTTTACTCCCATTTGATTCAAATCATTCCAAACTAACCAAGAGAGCTATCGCGACGACGTGCCTCAGCAACGCTTTGAAGAAGTCATGCGCCCATCTAACGAAGCAAAGCTTCCATAATCAGATCTCATGATTGCCAGAATCTGGTTATCCGGATGATGTTTTAGTGTCTGTTGCAGAAAAAGAGTTAAAAAGAATTCGTGGAACGGCAAGGCAGCAAAACGCGCATGACCATTTAACGGCAGAAACGAGATGCACGGCCGTAATTCCATATGTTCATCAGCTGTCACATAATCTCAAGAAGGTGGCGATCCGCGACAATATTAGGGTGGTATATTCAGTGCCTAATAAACTCGGGAAATTGTGTGCTATGACAAATCCATCTCGAAGGGAACATGTGCACAAAAAAGCATGGAAACAAATTTGTTGACTGCCAGATGTTTGTTATTTATCGTCTTTCGTTCTCGTGTGGGAAACAATATGTCGGCCAAACCAGTAGGTGTGTGAATGAGCGGCTTAGAGAGCACAATTACAAGTCGAATAAACTTCCGCCTGAGGGATTTCTCGCTCTTCACGTTCATGCATGTAGTTGTCGGCCTTTGTTCGAGAACACTGTCATTGTTGGTCGACATAAGGATGAAACCACGCGTTTAATCATGGAAGCCGAGCTTATCGATGCACTCGGCGATTTGTGCATTAGTATGCCTTCAATAGCATTGTCAAACAAGCAGTTGGGTTTCCTGTGTAAGCGGTGATGCACGGTAGTATCTGTTTTTTGATAGTGACTTGTCGCGCATAGATTTGAGTGATCTCACGTGCTGAACTGTCTGCCTGGCGATTAGGGTTTAAAATCAGTCTGATTTTGAAAATAATCATGTTGCTAGTAGCGCTGCGTGGTGTCCATATGTGCCTTCTCCTGTCCGTGTGTCGTTTCGTGCTTCATCAAAGTTTTTCAAATGATTGCAGCAACAAGCCCACATTTCAACTCTCGTTTACAGAAGGAACACCGTTCCCTCTGCCGTTCCTTCGTAAAAGTTCGAGCTACCTTTACAGTTCCACCGATTCTGAATGGAACGGTGGCGTTCCTCCGTTCCTCACAAAGGAACTAGTTCCTGGAACGTCGTTCCTTGGAACGCCGTTCCGTACAACACTGCTGAGACTACGTGCGCTCAAGCTTCAGTGACGCCGAACGCGCCGTTTTCAAATCGTGGGACCCGCGCGCGGTGAAGAATGAAACGATGTGGGCGCTTTGAGCGCGTCCCCCCTCACGAAAAAGAAAAGCATTCCTGGCGTAAGCAGCCAAAACCACCTTGAGAGCAGCCCGACAACAGAGCAAGAGGGGTGACGAACAATAGTCCTCGCCGGGTGCCAGTCGGGGTATTGCGCGCGCCCCGCAAATGCTCTCTGACGTCGACAATACTCTCCTTACTCGCGGAACGTCACGCGGGGCCTCTGTCTACGTCAAACCAAAGATGTCGATTGGTGCTGATAACTCAGATGAACACTTGCCCTTACTTGAAAACCAAATTAAAATATCTTATAGGCAACGCGCGTCACTAATAATCGGTCAGAAGTGCCCCCCGCATGCACGACTCTCAAACAACACGAGGATCCCGAGTGTCCAAATTTGGTGTCAGGGGTCCTTCAAGGTTGTGTTTAACAAAAAAAAGCGATCCGTTAAATTCCCGTTCTTCCGTTCTAGCTAACTGGTACACGTAAAGAGCACTGAACATTAGAGACACGCATTTTCTGAAACAGCTGTGCTATATATCACTGCAATTTTGATTTCTTATATTGAATTTGCTTGAGCTGTTCCATTGACTGCTAGATACCCTCTCCCATGCTCCGTAATCGTAACTGGAAACGCAAAAGTAATACTTCATTAAATTTACTCGATTTGCTTCGGCACCTGCCATGGCCTGCCTTAGCGTGGTCGCCGTTTACTGCAGGAGCGAGGATATAGTTTGCTCGACCAGACATGCAAAAAGACTCGTTGAATGCGCGCAGAACGTCGTGTACAGGATCCCACTGTCATGCGAAGTTCAATACATAGTGTTCATGTCACGTGACTTCCGCTGTTGTCGCACTCTCCCGCCATCCCTGGGTACCTACAGCAGTTCACGTGCTGCAGCACGGGGTGTTGTGGGCTCGTCGTCTGTTGCTGTGCGCGATGTTGAAAATGACGCAGTGCTTTTTTTTTGTTGCCGTACTTCGACGAGCTCATTGGATCAGGAAGACCTCCATTGTTCGCTCGATACGAGACTAGAAGATCAAGATGGGTGACCCGTCGACCCATACCGGATTTCAATCAGCAGTGATGCCACAGCGAACTCCACCTGCCCGCCACGACCTACGTGGGTACATTACCTCACTTTCACTACAAATTACGTGGCCCAAGAACAAGTGAAAGCCCAAAGTCCCTCGAGCCGCACAATATTTTACGAGTGGATGAGCGAAGCGAAGCAGCTCCCATCGAAAACGAGTCATCGTGCAGAGCTAGGCAAGTTTACAAGAGATATATATTGATGCGGCCCACACCACCAAAATAGTTCATGCAGCTCAACTCCCCGTGTTTTGAACAGTGCGATGCTGAGGCTCTTTGATCGGCCTTCGTGGACACAGCCGAGGGAAAAAAATTGTGCGAGTGCGAGGTAGAGACTCCGCGTGGTGCGTACCGGTGATGCCTGCCACTTTTTTGTCGCTCATATTTTTGGCACTTTTTTTTTACCTTGTATTTTACTTCCGTTGTTGTGCACTAATTTACAGTGGAGCCCCTGAAAATGATGGAGACTGTTTTAGGGAATCAGCCAACGGTTAAAAAGAACGGAGTGTTTACCTAACCCCCAGTTCGAACCGATCGGAATGTTAAACCTACAGGGGACTTGTTTGCGCTATACTTGAAACCGCCAGTGAATGCAGGTTGTTTGTTTCACATCCGTTTTCACAGTCTGTTTCAATGCAATGCCAAAACCCCGCGATCATCATCACGATTTCAACCACCTCCCTTACGTGCCGATTGTGCACGCTATGTGTAGGTATGTACAGGTGCACACTATGTATACGTTGGACAGACAGGAAGGTGCGTCAACAAGATGGCTGCGGGAGCACCGACACACCTGTGGCTTCCTACAAAGGCATCTGGCGACACACTGGCAGCAGCATCCATTCAGGGCCCGCTCCTGAAGATTCCAAGACCCTGTTCTCTAATACTATCGCGCGATTTCGAAATTTTTGTATACGACAGGAACATACCAACTGTTCTCTTCTAAATGATGCAGATTTTCAGCACCTCAAGTTCCAGTGGTATAGCTCATGCTGTGGAACACGACAATTTCAAGTGACATTAACTAAATTGCGATGCAGAATTCCACCTCTAAATTTTTATTTGTACAAACCTGGTTTTATTCCTTCTCCTCAATGCTACTATTGTAAACAAGCAGAAACCATATAGCACTTTTTCACAGAATGTCGCCGGTATCAAAATTTAAGGCAAAGATTTCTGACAGCACCTTTCCGAAAACATGGGCTTGAGCTTTCTGGAACGGTACTACTCTCCCTAGGGGCGTGGGTACTGGGTCACTGCAACAGGGACATATATGAGGCGGTATTTAATTATATAAAAGAATCAAAGCGACTGCCATACTAATATCACTAGTATATGCTGATTACTTAATTTCTTCAGTAACTTATCTCAGGCATTTTTACTCAATTATATATATATATATATATATATATATATATATATATATATATATATATATATATATATATATATATATATATATATATATATATATATATTGTCATGGATCTCCGGACATCGGTCGGCCAGAAGGAACGGACGAGGCGAGATCGTTAAACCACATTTTTAATTGCACGCAAAAGGAAAACACACATTAGCCCTAGAAAAGCTACAAACGCGAAAAAGGAACACACAAAGATAGAACAAGCTCTAAACAAAATTATCATACGAACAAATAAACGAAAGAAGCCGCTAGAAAGTACGAAGCGTTCGTCGCTTAAATAACTCACGCCGTTGTGTTTCGACGCATGATGATGCGAGGCGTTGCGTGGGGCACTGGCGTTGACGTCGGCGTCCATGTTGGTGACGCCGTCCTTCACTGGTGAGGAACACGAACTTGCGTTGTTGTTGAGGCTTCAAGGCTCGAGGATTGTTGACCTGGGCGTCGCAGGTCCTTCAGATGGCCAGCGTCTCACGGGAAGAGGAACTGGCTCAGGCGAGGCCTAGGGAGCGGTGCCGTAGGTCGGTGCGCACGGTGCAAGGGCCGCTGGCGCTCCCTAGGCGCTGCTGGTCGTTTCACCCGGTCCCTAGACGTGTCCTCGCACAGGCAGTGGCTATGGTGCGTTGCCGTAGAACGTAGTAGCTCCAGCGCCCGGAACACAAGCCGGCAACGCTCGTACCCAGCACACGCGCTGACGATCGAACACCCCAGCCTATGACCACGTCATCTTCTCATATATACCTTCCGCTTCGTTTTCCTTGTCTTCTAGTTTTGTTGCCATGCTTGACATCTTCTACTTCTTTTACCGAATTTGCCTTGTCACCTGCTATATATATATATATATATATATATATATATATATATATATATATATTGTTTTTTTTAACAATCCGTAAAATACCGTAAACAAAACTAATCTCCTCACTTCCCTGAAAAAAAAGAATGTGTTTTTAGGCCACCTTTTTTTTTAGTCCAAAATCCCACTGCCGCACGATTCATGGCCGATCCTCCGTGGTGGGTTGAGCCACTCCTCTAGGACCCAACCAACAAACTTTCCTGTATTTGAAAATACTGAAAATGTGCACAGCTCGAACAAGCAGACGAAAAAGGTGGTCGTCAAAGCCTACACTATAAAAACGGTAGCAGGGGTGCGTGTGTAAGCGCTAGTGATGCAGAACTATCGGTAAATGGACTATCGATAGTATCTATAGTATTTTTGAAACTATCGATAGTGTAAAGACACTATCGATAGTACTACTATCAATAAAGAAGCGATATTATCGACAGTGCAGTCAATACAACCATCAGGAGTATTGATGCCGATAGTATAATCAATAGTGCTGTGAATAATTATGCTGCTTTTGGGCGGCGATATTGCCATATTATTTGCGATAGCCTACAGTCAGCAGTACTCAGTTCATTTAATTTATAAGCAATCTTTTGGCGAAAAAAATAAATTATTGCCGGAATCAAAATGCCGGAATATCACCATAAATAAATTCATATTCAAAAGTAACCAATTACACCACATAATTAAAACTTACCTTTGATAGTTTGATTTTGAAATCACAAAATGCAATGTAAGTTTCAAGCCGCAGTTCCGCCAGATGCAATGGCTTCCTTTCTGCTAAAGCTGAAAAGTTCAGCTTATCATGTGTCCGCCAATCATTCTGCTGAAGGAACGCAAGCATGTCAACTTTCTTGCCTATCAGTCTGCTTCTCCTGCCCCACCATATTGTCACGTGGTCGTGAAGTCAACGAAGGCAACAGTCGGCGTGAAAAAGAAGGAACTCTTTATTGGACCGAACTTGTGGCCGGGAAACTGAAAGTTAGACTACAGTAATGCACACTGGCACTGAAAGCGGCGAACAGATCGTCGGCCGTCGATAATCTGATCATCGTTGGAACGCGCCGGCTTTTATAGATCACGCGTCGAACATTCTAGCCTTATCTCTGGTCGTCGCGCAAGCTCTGGAATAATCTTGAGTGTTCGCGTCTTGCGCGCAATCTTAACAAAATGATCTACTACAATCGTGAACCTTCTTGAACACTGCAGGCGCGGATTTCTCACAGTGTTTGTGGGCGTAAACCGAATATAGTAAAAGTGAAATTAGTAACGCGCGTGACAATATAGTACCACACACTCGGGGAATCAAGTGCATGATGCAATGAGTTCGCGTGGTGGATTTTATACTATCGATAGCACTATGAAAGTGACTATCGATAGCGCTATCAAAGTTTCTTCTGCCATCGATAGTGACTCAACTATCGATAGTATCGATAGCACCATCGATAGTTCTGCATGACTAGTAAGCGCTCCGTCGATAGCGCTCAGCCAAATGGAAATTGAGATAATACACGAGGAGAGGTAGCGTCGGTAGCTAGGGCAGCTCTGCGAACTCGTGTGGCCACTGTATATGTGTCATGTTCATCTACGTATTAAACAGTTAGTTTGCGCTGATGTGTTTTGTAAGTCTTTCTTCGCTGCCTTCCGTTTCTTCGTCTTTGTAAAGTTTGCGCAAGAAACATTGATCAGGAATACCTACGACATGTTTTTTTTCCATTGCGATATATATATATATATATATATATATATATATATATATATATATATATATATATATATATATATATATATATCCCTTTCCAACTCGAATTTTCGCTAGGGTAAAACAAAATTTTTTAATGTTCTTTTCTATCTAAGAGGCCATTGAAAAACATGCAAAAAATAAAGGAGTCTGTAAGTACAATGGTTTTCACAGGAGAACCATGTCCAGTATACTTGACACTGGGATTCATTTGTTGCACATATGGGCACGCATATTCTGCTGTCTTCCTTGAAAGAGTGTTGATTTTAGCCTTGTCAGAAATTTAATCGTCTTATAAAACACAAAAGCGGTTCGTTTTGACACAAGAAAAAGTTTCTCATGGTTAGCTGTCGCACATAGCGTTCAGCACAACGAAAGGGAAAAAACTAGGAGGGAGCGCACCTAGCGTCCACAAGTCAACCTCATGAGACGCTTCTCCCTCCTCGTGCCCCATGCTCTTGTTAGATTCCCAGCATGCCCCAGTTTCATTTTCTGTGGCTGTGCTTCAATATTGTCATGTGACGCTGCCTCTTGTTTTTTCCCCCCTCCATGTATAGCACGATGTGCACCAATTGCATCCTGGTGTCCAGTGTACTGGACATAAATACATTCTGGCATTGCCAGCAAACTTCTGATTACAAAAGCCACCTTTTTGCAACAATGTTTCAAGAAGACATAAGACAACTTGCACGATTTAAACTATTTGAATTGTGCGAATATAGCTCCTAAAATAATTTTGTACACTTCACCACATCGTGCGCGCGTGTTTCCGCGTGGATGACGCCATTACTCTGAGGCGCCCTCATAAGAAAATGGGGCTGAAGGAGGAACCACCTTTACAAACATATTGCTCAACTGTTACAGAAGCTACCAAAGTGGTTTCGGTTCAGATTGTAGCTCTGCTTGCTTTTCTGCACCGCTTTTTTCGTCATGTCCAGTACACTGGTCGCGGGGTCGGAAAGAGATATATATAGCGAACTGTCACACCATAATTTTCTGTTCCTTTTCAATATTCAACGATAGTGGCCATTGCAACGCAAGGAAAAGCTACAGCTAAAAGACGCGTAACCTGTGCGTTAAAGCTGGCACTCATTTTGTGCTCGCGCGACTTCGTTAGAGAAGACTTAACGCATGACATGGATATACCGTTTTTACAACCTTCGAGTACTTCGACGAAAAGGTTAACAGCAGTTTGGAGACCTAGGAGAATACAGCCAGCATCCGTGGTTCTTCTGAAACGTTAAGGAAATGTCTAGAAATTGCATTACACTGTTCGGAGGTATATCTTTAGTGAAGTTCAGCCCTGCTATATTTAATTCAAAATTTTCGCTTACTGAAGTTACCTCGGTTTCAAATTGCTCACCACTACAAAAAAATCAAGTAATCGTCCACATAACGAAAAACCTTAAAGGGACCATGACACCCAATTTTCGCTCATAATCTGTTATGTGGGTTAATCATTGAGCATTCACAAATAAGCTGGCGATATTTTAGCGCATTCGGTCGAGCCCCTAATTTTTATAATTGAATATTTTTTCAAACACGCGAGCGGCCTGAGAGTCGGGCAACACTGGCGCACTCGAGCCTTGACGTAACAAGCAGCTGGCTGTGCGAGCGTCTGCATTCCGGCGAATGATATTTTGCCGTGGTCAGCAGCGCGTGAAATTGAAACATTTGAGGTCTCTTCTGCTTGGCGCTGAAATTGAACGGTTTGCAGCGGCTGAAACTGTGGTAGAAGACGACGGCACCGCTCCTTGCTGCACGTGACGTCACAGGCACCATGGCAAAATGGCGGTCACCGGCGGTGGGCGGGATTTGCAGCGGGTGACTTCTAGGGCCTGTTTTGCACTGAAATATTCTTTTACGGCGCACTTTTTATATCTGTGTAGGCATAATCTCTGCTTGTAGTTTTCGCTGACAACCACAAATTGTTGGATATCTTGGTCCTTTTAAAAATATAATTACTTGAGGCGCCTTCTAAACGTTTTATCAATATGCTAAGCTATAAATCACTGGGAATGGGAGCTACCTTAGAATCAATATATATCCCTGATTTCAGCACATGATAACAAGTCTAAACAATTGTCCACATTGATTGACGATGCATATTGAAAGCGAAGGACCCCATGAGAGTCAATGTAGCATGTACAGCTAGAAACAACTTTTCATGCCGCACAGAATAGTTAATGGAGGCACCATAGTTTACTCCAGTTCATGCACGACACAACTCTTTTTAGCTTGAAGTTCTGACAAGCTGCAAAAAATGTCAGTCTGCGAACAGCGATTTTCTGTGACGGAATGGACACGAATCTGGCGAAAAATAACTCCGGGACAGTTCCTTTAGCAGGATTTTGATGTTTTGCTGAGAGCTACCAAGTTCATGATAGCGAAGAGGGCCACTGTGCTGCAGGATGGCCCCAGCTTCTGGGGAACACGAGTTTGCTCACTGCGGTGGTCAAGACAAATCGGAGCGCGCGACAGCAGCGTCGAGAAAAACGGCCACAAGAGCACGCATGCCGTCAGAAACGTCTGCAGCGGTCTTCAAGGAAACACCGCGTCAGCGCCGTCATTCAGTCAACATTTCAACAGTGCCAACTGAACATCGCGCCTCCCACAGGCGTCTTCGCGGGGGTTTGTCCTCATTCGGGCAAGTTCCTTCCTTGGAAATTTCCACACTCGAAGGCAACAATTAAGGACGCAGTTTCGCTTCTTTCGAATATCACAGATAAATAAATTGGCAGGTTTCTGTTACTTATAATAATCGTCTGAAGATTTTTCTGCAGTAAAGAATCGTTAGAAACAATGTCTCCACAAACAAGTAAATAATAACATTTCTCGCGAAAATGTCACCAGGGGTGCTTGGTTCATGGCGGCAACGCGGCTGTGAGTGGTACGTCGTGAGCGCGGTGAAACTGAATGCCAGGCATCGTAGCCACGTGAAGAAATTACCTTCAGTTCGTGCGTGCGTGCAGTCTGTGCGATTCCGCTCGTAGGTGAATCGGGCCGCTCACTGGCGTTGCGGCGTGAGCACTGCCCTCGGCAAGAGCAAACTCGGTGGACGGACCCAATCTGCGCAGTGGGCGTCTGTCAATAATTGACACGCGAACTCAGGTACAAGCTCGTTGATCCTCAGAAGGCCCCCCGTTCAACTCATGACTGTCATAGTACCGGTGTGACTGTCAAGCGTTTTATGATGTGGACGCTAAGCAGCAGCTTCTTCGCATATAACATAATTTGGTCAGCTTGCACTACTTGTGCAAGGCTGGATCCACAAAGGAGCCTGTGACCACCTAGCTTATTCTAGCTTTTTGCGTGGTTCAACGTGTACTCAGTCTGCTCGGTCTGCTTCGGAGTGAGGACCACGTCAGCTCGGTCTCGACTTTGATGGTATTAGGTAGGTTTCAAGTAGCACACTCTTACTAACGTGATATTGAATAGTTTTCTCCTTGTTGTATTTTGTAATTAACACGACATGTATTAGGCATGGTTTAATTAGCTAGGTCTTAATTAGTGTGGAGCTAACTAGCATAATCCTAATGAGCATGATCCCAATTAGCATGGCCTTAATGAACAATGTCATATTTACAGTAGTTTTAATTAGCGCGCTACTAATTAGCATCGTCTTAACTAGCGCGACCTCAATTAGCTCGCTCTTTGCTTGACAACGGCTTCATTAGCATGATCTTAGTAAGATGAGACCAAATTAGCTCGGCCTTAGCATGACTTGCCTTAATGAGCTTGGTCATAACATGTCCTGACTTAATTAGTTATGCATACCGCTTAGCTGATTAGCTAATCAGCCGGGCGCACTTGTTTAGGGAGCGAGCAGGCGATGAAGAAGAGGGCGCGCGCCGGCACGCGCTGGGATGTAGGGGCCGACGCTGATTATTACACACGCGGCCTCGGCGATTAGATCAGGCCGCGCGCTGTTGTAAGGTGCTTGGCCGTAACTAATTTCCGAGGCCATGGTACTGATTATTCTAAAGGATACTCAGTGCAGCCATTAAACGCTTGCAAATGAACTTAAACAGCCCGTACATCTGAAAAATGTTGTTAGTAAATGTTTCTGACACGTTCCTTGCATGAGTGAACTTTTGCACTCAGTGGAACGACAAACAAATGAAAGGAGATGCCTCTGGTTTGAAGACACCACCCAACTTTGTCGACCGGCCCTGACGTTCCATCGTAACCTGAGGGCTAGGTTTGACCTTTTCGTACTCTTAGGTCGTTTAAAATTGGGTGTCGCCAGAGCTCGGCCATCCTGCGTAGCTTTTACCTTAGAAAGTGCCACGTCTACCAGCTTGAAACTCTTCGTCATGGTGGAACTTGCTTTTTCTTTGAACAGTGACGTTGAAAGTACAGTATATCTTTGTCAAATTGCCGCAGTTCTGGGCCTGAATCATTGAAGTAGTCCACTACTTTGCGAAGGACTCATTCGACCTTCAGTGGGCATGGGAAAGCCGGCGCATATTTATGATATCACTCTGCATCTCACGCCGAATAGCCTAGGTCGCTTTTGCACCACTAAACTGAATTTATCTATCACCTTTATAATCTTCCTCGGCGATGTTGCACTTCTAAAGGCACGAGTGCCCGAATATCGCCCACGGCGGTCGCACTTTGACCGGTGCACGACAATGGGTGGTAAAAATTACACTGGAGACGACCACTATACTGCGTGCTTCGCAACCATATAGAGGTTCATTAGGGTGGCTTGTTGGGAGAGTTGTTACATAAGTAGATTAAGGGAAATGAATAGACAAATTAACGAGGGATGCGATGCGGACCTAACACACGTTCAGTTGGTTTCCTAGCCGCGCACATGAAGGACAGGACAAATGTGGGCGCACAGGGCGCTAAATTACAAACCAGGGTACATTTATGCACACGTGAGATCACGTGGCTGTGACTCGTGAGGCGAGTGCAAAAGTGTATCCTGGTCTCTGGAAATAAGCCATTGTTGGAAGTTAGTGCCCTGTGTGTTCATGGGTGCCTAGATTTGTCATGTATGTGCACTACAAGGAAACCTACCGAAGCTCTAGCGCATTAAGCCTTAACACATAATTTAACGCATCCAACAACTGGAACAAAGTCTGTAGGAAAGACTCCTACTGTATTTTACCCATATACACTTCATTAGTGAAACTGTTGGTAATAGGTCACAAAACATTTTCCATTGAACCCATCTTATACCATTCTGCTGTTCAGTGACTACATGAAAAACTGAAATGCGGGGCATGGTGAAAGCCTCGTAATAGTCATCAGAGAGACACAAAGGGCGTTTTTGTGTCTTCGTCTATTTTCAGAGATTCTGCGTTAAAAGAGTTTTGGTATGCCGGGTGTTTCAAGAAATGTGTCCAAAATCCTCAAAATTCAGGTAAGTGTGATATTTGCTCGCTGCCTTTACATTTTCTTTTTCTGTGGCGGCAGGAATCTTAAGATGGTTTAAAACATCGTTTGCAACGGTAATTAAGAAAGCTAAATTAATTAACTTTTCCGTTAAAGAAGTTTCGTGGTCATGTCGAATGAGGGAATTGAAGTTCTTTATGCGAAAAACTCATCGCAGCTTTGAGATATAAAAAAAACCGCCAGGCCTGCGCGGAACGCGCAGCACAGTCACAGCGAAAGCTGGGAGAGTGGCCTTTCTGAACCTTTTTTTAAACACTCTTGGGGCAACTACTACAAGGCCACTTGCATGGTACCCACTACGTCATAAATCATCATAATTTTTGTGTAGTGGGGAAGCGTCTACTATGCCATTATTCGTCATTCTGCGGAAGAGGGTGGTACCCGCTGCACTCTTGTGACGCATTATGTGCACTTTGTTGATGCTGTGGCTGACGACGATGAAGAATTATGCCCCAGGCTTTTGTAATGGGTTGGAGCATTGAACAGCCCACTGGTTACGCAATTCGCATTGCGTGACGCCTGGTTCTTACTTTAGGGCTCTAAAACGCTTTATAACACACATTAACGCGATTCGTTACCCGACATGAAGCTTGCATAGGGTCAGTTTGCACCGCAGTTTCAAGCAGCGGGGTAGCTTAGTGGTAGAGTGCTGGGCTGCCACGCAGAGGATCCGGGATCGATTCCCGTTCTGTCATAGGTGTTTTTTATTTAGTTTTTTTCTTATTTCGTGCGATATTGGTTACGGACACCGGCGGCGGCGGCGGACAACTACGGCGCAGAAACGACCCTTGTTGTGATCCCATAACAGCTTTCGCTGTAAAATTGCTGCAGATCCACGAAGTGAATGCTGATGACGGGGCGAAGCAGTGTGCATCGGATCGTGAATCGTGGTCTTCTATTTCGCTCTGGTTAACAGCCTTTTATTTTGTTCTAGTTAACCTTTTGCTCTGTCGTGTGCGTTGATTGATGGGTTGTTAAATGTCGGTGTTTTTACGGTGTTGTGGCCTTTTATTTTGGTTGTTCTGGTTAACAGCCTTTTGATAACATTTTTGTTGTTCACAGTTGTTTCGGTTTGTTCACATGTTGGGGTTACCGCTTTTATGGTGTTGTCGCCTTCTATATTGTTCTGGTTAACAGCCTTTTATTTTGTTCTTGTTAACATTTTGCTCTGTCATATGGTTTGGTTGATGGGTGGTTAAATGTCGGTGTCTTTACGGTGTTGTGGTCTTTTATTTTTTAAACCATACGCGCACTATGTACGGTCTGTAGACGGTATTGAACACAGATGTTTCGCACCTGCGCTTCGACTAAGGACCAAGCCGAGGCGAGCCTCGACGACAACGGCCGGACATTGTGCGACCCTAAGGTGCTTCGCCCCTAAAAGCGGCACCCAGTAATTACTGTGGCGTAATGAAATTCAACCGTAATCAACGCTGAAACCGAAGCACCGATGAGCGCTACAAGCAGATGACAAGGAATGATGTCACTGTTCACGGAAACGATTACAGATGCGTAGTTCTTCCATGCGTTCTACAATTTTGGCTTGGCGACGCACTTGCGCCAGGTAGACGATACGAAGGACAGACTACAGAGGACAGAGAACGCAGTTTTACAGAATGAGCGGTTTCATTATTCATGCCGTAAGCCGTCCCTAACGTAAGCACATCTCCAAGCCAACAACGAGCCGGTTTCGTCACATTAATGCGTTCTGCAGAAGCGGCACACCGAAGTAGGTTGATGGCTGATATAACACTTATTCTGAATGTCGCAAAAGAATATGGCAGTTGCGCATTTCGGTTTCGCCGCTGAATTTGTTTGAATTTCATTACTTTGCCATGGAGGCCGCTTTTCCGAAATCACAAAGCTGCAATGGGTTCTTCGCATGAAGGACTTGAATTCTCCCATTTGACATACTGCGTTAAAAGCGAATTAGAATAAAATCCTCAATTACTGCCCTAAAATATCATGAATGTCATGCAGGGCATGACATTCATGAGATGAGTCATTTCATGGGCTGCCACTCATGTTCATTACACGCTCACGCTAGGCTATGGCAATTTAGGCATATATAATATTAATAAAATAATCACGAGAGCCCCATGGCCTTCCGATGCCGTACATGACATGCATGGTGTAATACTCATGTCATTTCACGTGTTATTTAAACCTCTCATTAACTCATGTCATGCTATGCCACTTTTGGTATATGTCAAGGTAATGAAACGACCGCGGGAGTACCAAGACCACGTGATGTGTGATGGCGTACGCGACATCTGTGACACAATTTTGATGCTACGACCTGTCATTTATATTGATCATATATGCTCTTCTCATGCCATGCCTATTTGTTTTTACATATATCTCGTTATTGAATAGGCAACAAGAGCTGTAAGATGTAGGCGGATAGATAGATAGATAGATAGATAGATAGATAGATAGATAGATAGATAGATAGATAGATAGATAGATAGATAGATAGATAGATAGATAGATAGATAGATAGATAGATAGATAGATAGATAGATGCTCTAAGTGTTTTTGGCTCGCCAAGAAAAAGTAACAGTACTGACGATCAACCAGCCCGAGCGAACGCTTCGATCTCTATAAGCTAGAAATAGGACAGTACAGGTGCAAAGAGGGTCTACCTTGTGCCCAGATATCTCTAATTCAAGCATTCAAGAACAAGTGTGAAAACGGCGAGAGTTAGATGCCTATCGTGCTCAGCGAGCAGTCGATAGGCTCCATAACAAAAGCACCCATCATTACCAACGTTCTCGCAACATTTAAGACATGCCACAGAAGAGATTTTCTACCGATGCTGACTAATGTCCATATTATAGCGAAAAACCATTTAACAGGGGTGGACATACTCCGTGACTCATATGTTGTGGCTGTGCCCCAACCAAAGTGCTTTGTATATCAACCGTGACTGTGATAGGCGCGTATGTCATCCAAGGTCGGGAGAGCCCACCGGTGCCTACGTGTCATGTCGCTGGAGCCAGCGTCTGGACTCGCAGCTCGAGGAAGACGACTGGTCGGAGCGATGGCTCCAGCGACGCTCCACGTTCGCCCAAGCCTTGTTTGCATGTCACAGAGGTACACAAAAACCGACAGATCCGATACTCCTTTGCGCTACATTAATGCCATAGAGGTATCTCGCGATGATGCGCAATAAGGTTTCAAGGGAAAAGCACCCACCTTTGCGGCGTGGCACTCCATGGCTGGTGCTTGGCCGAGGTCGCCAAGCATGTGCCCTATATAGCGGCGCCGCGAAAGGAGGCCGCTATCCTCCTCCCCCCTCTTTCCGCTGTCCTCAATAAGGGCGGAAGATAAGATTCCTCCCTTTCCGCCTCTTGAACCATTCTTTCCCCGCCGCTGCGAAAACGGGGTCACACCCCCTTGTTGCTTTCATTGTCAAAGAGTTTGTGGTGAAATTCCCTCCAATGCGATGCTTTACGCGTTCGTATGCACACATTGCACGTTCGGAGGATACTTCGTCCATCAAATGCCTAGTAAAATGCGCTCGCGGAAGAAGGCAAGCTTGACGACAGAAACAACAGGAGTTTGTGTGGTCTCCTGAATTGTGTCAGCACACCTTACTTTCTTCCTAGACTGCAAGCAAACTCAACTTTTAGGATATTCCGCTCGCTGTTGTTTCGCTTCTATGAGAACAGGTATCTGCCTTAAAGAATTGAGCAATAAAAGAGCATGTGTTTTGTCATGTGTGGAGGCGAAACGCTAGACGGAGCTCTTCACTACGGGACCCTCATAATCACATCACGGTTTCGCCACATAAAACCCAACAATTACAATTCATATTATAATTTCTCATATTGACGCGAAGTAGGCTGGCAACTGTGGTGGCCAGCCTCTTCTAGGAGGACAACGAAGTTAATCGCTGTGCGCGCGCTTTGGTGTGTTAGCCATTCTCCTAAAGTAAACGCCCCGTTTGGTGTCTTCGCCCCTGTGTCTCCTATCACCTATTTGCTAGCTTGGTGACATTTTCTGGTGGAGGTGCTGGGTACGGTAGATGATACGGTCTCCAGAGCGTACCCCGGAAGCCAGCCCACCGAGTGGTTCGACCGAGATCACCCCTGTGCACATACGCACCAGTCGTTGTCTCCAGGGCCTGCAGCCGCAGCACGGTTTGCTGCCTGAGCGCACAAGAACCATGAATCCAACACCTCTTAACACTACCACGCAAGCGACGGCGCAGCTTGTTGTCAACCAAACCCGGACACCGAAGACATTTCACGGAGCCGCTTTCGAAGATGCTGACGACTGGCTTGAGCACTTCGACAGGGTTGCCATCATGAACGACTGGACTCAAGAGCGTAAGCTACGCTACGTGTACTGCGCTCTCGAAGATTCCGCGAAAACGTGGTTTGAGAACCATGAGGCAACGCTAAGGTTGTGGGATGAATTTGGTCGGCAGTTCCTCAACGCCTTTGCCGGAGCGGACAGGAAGGAGAGAGCCGAGTGTGCAATAGAGGCCAGAGTTCAGGGCCGTACTAAAGGGTGACAACATACATAGAGGACATGGATTGCATGGCTTGTTCGCGCTGCCAGGAACTGGACGAACTACACGAGAGAAGACACACACACAGGGTGAAGCGCGTTGGATCGGCTTTTCAGGCGTGCGGACCCCTCTGTGACTGAGACCAAGAAAGTTCGCCACCTAATGCGAGGCGTCAAAGAAGAAATTTTCGCAGGCCTCATTCGAAACCCGCTTGCGACACTTGCGGAGTTCCACGATGAAGCCCCTGTCATGGCGAGGGCCATTCGACAGCGTGCCAGGCAGTATAACCGCGATGTCGGGAACTCAAGCGAGGTCACCTCGGTCACTCTCGGCAATGACATCAGCGCCTTGCGCGAGCTCATCAGGACTGTTATGAAGGAGGAGCTACAAAAGATGCAGATTACCGCTCCACCTGTAGGACAGCTCTCTATTGCGGAGATGGTGCGCGCCGAGGTACGTCAGGCCGTCCACGTTCCCCAACACTACGAGGTGCCACAACAGCGGCAGTGTGTCGAAAAGAGCTAAGCAGAAGCAGTGCGGCGTCCTCCAGCGTGCAGTACTTCCAGCGTGGTGCACCCCGCTCAGCAAATGGAGGTAGGCTTCAGTCCTTGCAGTCCAGCGTTCATCGCCGAAGCAATACCAAGGAAGAGCGATGTCTGGCGCACACCGGACCACAGACCCCTTTCATTGTGGGGAATCCGGACACATCTATCGAACATGCCCTTACCGCCGCGTGGGTCTCCGTGTGTTCTCGCTGAATGCGCCTCGTCCGCGACCTGGTGAGCCACCACTGGAAATTTAGAGCTTCATCGCGAATCGCCGCAACGTCGAACAATGATGGCATGAACCCCATTCGTCGTCGCCTGCTGGTTGTAGGTCTCCAAGCCCAGCCTTTTCACGCAGCGCTCCGAGACGCCACTGGCCCAGTCCTGCAGGTCGGCAAAACTGAGTTCAGCGACCTCCGGAGGTGAGGCCGCTGACGGTGACTGCACAGAAGATCCTCCATTACGACGAAATTGACGACAGAAAAGAAACACACAGACGCAGTCAGATGCGGTACCAAAAGTGGTAACGTCAAACATTACTGTACCCGTGGACGACGAAGAAGTAACCGCGCTAATCGACACCGGAGCAGACACTTCAGTTATGAGCATGGACCTTGCCTGCAAGCTGAAGAAGGTTTCTACCCAGTGGAGTTGGTCACAGATTTGCACGGCAGGAGGTCATCTTATAACTCCGGCGGGAAGATGCACAGCGCGAGTAAGCATTCGCGGGTTTACCTATCTCGGAGATTTCATTATACTGCCGAGTTGCTCGAGGGACCTAATTCTCGGAATAGACTTTCTGCAGGCTAACGGAGCCGTGATTAACTTGCAAGAGTCGCAGGTAACGTTTTCCACGGCGCACACCTTAGTCGGTAACACTGACGACAGCTATGCCAATGCTTTGAGGGTTGCCGACGACAACGTCACGTTACCGCCGAAGAGCAGCGTATTGACCCTGGTAGCCTGCGGCGTATTCGACGACTATGAAGGCATTGCCGAGGCAAATACTCCTCTGTTGCTCAAACGGAACGTCTGCAAAGCACGAGGCCTTGTTCGGCTACAGAATAAGCGCTCGCAAGTTCTGCTGACCAACTTCAGCAATGAACTTCAGCACGTTCCTCAAGGCACCGCTGTCGCCTTTCTCAGCGATATCACTGACTTCTCCGACATCGGCACGTTGGAAGTGCGATTAAACACAACGGAGCGATTAAACAGAACACCGGCCGACATGCTATGCATGTATGTTGATGTGGAATACAAAACATGGGATGAAATTTAGCCATATGTGACGTTTGCATATAATACAGCCGTGCAAGAGACCACCGAGCTTACACCATTCGAGCTTGTTTACGGACGTCGCGTCACAACACCGCTAGACGCCATGCTCCCAGTAGACCAAGACACCAAGAGAAATGACGACTTCATTCAGAAAGCTTAGGAAACCCGCCAGCTTGCTCGGAACCGCATTCGCACGCAGCAGGATACCGACGCTCGCCGCTACAACGTGGGCCGACGCTACAACGTGGGCCGACGCAACGTACACTGGAGAGCCATACGCGAAACCTGCAGGACGCACCTTTTTCGCCTCCCCGTACTCTTTTTTCTCATTCCTTTTATCGCGCCGCGTCGTCGCGCGCGAAACCCTTCTGAGGGCTCCCCCTTTTATCGCGCAGCGCCTTCGCGCGCGCAGCCCGCTTCAGGGCAAACATGTCGCAAACGGAAAAGCTCCTCCATTAGTTCTGCAAGGAAGACGAGGCCATCTTGGCATCGCACCGCAAGCGGGCAGACCGCGAGCGGCAACAACAACATGCGAAAGAGGCCACTGGAAAGGCAGTCCATGATTTCCAGCTGCAAAAACACCAGCAGGAACATCCAGTCGTGGCAAACAAAAAGAAGAAGAAGGCCAAGGCAAAGGCGCCCAAAAGGCAAACCAAAGCCCCTTCTCAACCTTCCAAACCGGCAGCCACTTCCGTGGCAGCCACCACAACAAGCGCCAGCCCAGCGGAAGCGCCGGCGGCGTTATCAACCACACGCGCCCTCCCGCCTAGCCCTCAGAGCTCCGAGGACGCAAAGGCGCGCCCGACATCGGAAGTAAGCGGGTCGCAACAGCTGATAGAGAAGCAGGCTGTCCAAGTGATAGGAAACTGGCTCAAGACTAAAGCCTTGGAGGCGTCCCTGACTGCCTCCAAATCCACCGCGCCTGCCGCGCCTTCTCCGGCTTGCGCCGACGACTCTTCCTTCGTCCCAGTACCAGCGATAACAGACGAGGAGGAGGCGGACTCCACGGCGACCTCGCGCAGGTGGGGCGACGACGCCGACGCACCGGGTGACAGACGGGAGCAGGCACCAAGCGGCGCAGCACCCACCACCTTGCCCAGCGATCCCGACACCCCACGGGGAAGCACGGCGACTCTCTCTGGCTCTGGCTCTCCAGCGAACATAGGAGAGCACTCACACGACGGGCCGGGCACCATATCAGTGGCACCCAAGAAGCCCTCGAACCCCGAACCAAAGCCGCCTGCCTCACTTACAACACTGGGGAACCGTGGAGGCACTATTATCTTCCACCCGGTGGGGAAAAGGACAACCTTTGTCGCCGTGTCCCGAGACTCCATCGCGGCGAGCAGGCGACCTGCAGACGCAAGAGAAGAAACTCGGGAGCACTGGCACACCGCAGGGGTCGGTCATCTCGCCGACGCTGTTCAACCTGGTAATGATCGGAGTGGCAGAGAAGCTCGCGGATATCGAACACGTCAGGCACACTACGCGGACGATATCACGCTGTGGGTGACCGGAGGCAGCGACTCCCACATCGAGGGCGCGCTGCAAGCCGCCGTCGACGCGATAGAAGACCAGCTGGAAGGCACCGGACTGAGATGTTCGCCGAGCAAATCGGAGCTCCTAATACTCCCACCTGCCAACAACTGCAGAGGCAAGACCATACAACGCGAATACGAAAAGATCCGAATCGTAACCAAATCCGGCAACGTGATCCCCGAAGTTGGTAAAATCAGGATTCTAGGCATGGTCATCGAGAAGCACGGAAGAAATGGCGACACCATCGCCCGTCTCACAGCGAAGGCAGCCAACGCGACGCGACTCCTCAAACGAGTTACGTCCCGGAAGGCAGGCATGAGAGAGGAGAGCCTAATCATGCTCATACAATCCATCATCAGCCACGTCGCATATGGTTTAACAAAACTTGGAACTCGGCGAGATGGTGCATAATTTGACGGGAAAACTTGAGCGCACAGAAAACAATCACAAGAGCGAGACAACAGGACAAGCGCTACTTTCATCTAACTTTATTTGAGGCTTCGCCCGCAAATATATCCAGAAAAAACACATGCGCACACAGTCAAATGCATTGTCAACACACGCTCTCACTTCACAAAAAATTATCAAGATACCTAGTCTCTGCCTTGAAAAGCTTCACCGTTGTGTCACTGACGCACATACCTCCTCGCCTCCTGATATGGTACGCTTCAAGCAACTCCCTTGCCATCTGATCCCTACCCCTACCCAGTATCTTTATCTCACTCAGTTTCGGCTCACATGCCCCGCAACTTGCGCAATGCTCTGCCAAATTTGTACCCCACCAAATTTGTAAGTTTTCCGGTACGTGGGTGACTATCTCATTTGTATTGACAAGCTAACAGATTTGACGTACCCTGAATGTGTTGGTAGAATTTTGGACGTCTTTCATCAGCAAGGAAAGGGTTTAGTTTTCACACACGAGGAGCCGTCGGGGGGGGTTCGTTACGGTTTTTAGACATTAACCTTACGATGGGGCGCGATCATGTTTGTTGGGAGTATGCGCCGCGGGCCCAGAAAGAGTTATTGCCCTATCGGTCGGCTCATTCTAAAACGGTCAAGAGGGCGGTAGCTAAGCTTTGTTTGGGGTCCGCTTTAGCGAAGTCATGCCCACACTCAATGCAGTCGAGCTTTGACAAGCAAGTGTGTCGGTTAATGTCTGCTGGCTATCCATGTGCAGGGATTTTTTCTGTGGCCGAGGCGTTGTTGCGGAAAGCTAAGCAGTCAATGACCGGAAATGTAAGCCCCCCCAGGAAAGAGCCCGGTAAAGCCAGTCGTGGTGCCGTACGTTCATAAAGTTGCGCACCATGTGAAAAAAGTGGCGAACCGTCATAAGGTGCCGGTTGTGTTTTCCGCTCCGAAGAAGCTGGCCCGGTTGTGCGCGCGTGTTTCTCGTGGTGGAGAGAAGAGAGGTTGCCAGAAAAAACATGGTAGACAGTTTGTTAACTGTTGTACCGGGGTTGTCTATGAGATCCCATTGACATGCGGTAAGGCATACATAGGCCAGACGGGTCGTTGTATTAATGACCGGGCGGCGGAACATTCTCGAGCTGTGAAGAGTGGGGGGTACAAATTTGGCAGAGCATTGCGCAAGTTGCGGGGCATGTGAGCCGAAACTGAGTGAGATAAAGATACTGGGTAGGGGTAGGGATCAGATGGCAAGGGAGTTGCTTGAAGCGTACCATATCAGGAGGCGAGGAGGTATGTGCGTCAGTGACACAACGGTGAAGCTTTTCAAGGCAGAGACTAGGTATCTTGATAATTTTTTGTGAAGTGAGAGCGTGTGTTGACAATGCATTTGACTGTGTGCGCATGTGTTTTTCTGGATATATTTGCGGGCGAAGCCTCAAATAAAGTTAGATGAAAGTAGCGCTTGTCCTGTTGTCTCGCTCTTGTGATTGTTTTCTGTGCGCTCAAGTTTTCCCGTCACGTCGCATATGTTGCAGCATACCACAGATGGCTGCAACACGAACGCAAAAAAATCAACGTCATCATCAGAAGAGCGTACAAGATGGCGCTGGGCCTGTTCGAGTCCACGAGCACGAGCCGCTTCTTACAACTCGGGATACACAACACGCTGGAAGAAATAGCCGAAGCACAACGAACCGCTCAACTGGAGCCGCTGTCCACGACCAAAGCCGGGAGGAAGATTCTGGACGACCTGGGTATAGGAAGCTCGAACGAAGCGGAGACGAAGCTCCCCGTCCCCAAAGAGGTCCGACGCCATACCAAAGAACATGAATCCCGAGTACAACAAGGGAAGAAGAGTGGCGAGGGCCAAGGCTCTCACCGGCCTGCACGCCAACGACGAGCACGCGCGGTACGTGGACGCGGCCGAATACCAACGGAACGCCTTCGCAGCGGTTGCCATCGAAGCGGCGACCGGCGCAACGGGGACGGCAGCGAGCGTGAAAAGTTCCGGAGCGGAACAAGCGGAGTAGATGGCCATCGCCCTGGCCATCACCGACCCAGGCTGTCACACGGTGCTGAGTGACTCTAGACAGGCGGTGCGAAACTTCTCAAAAGGCCAAATTTGTAGAGAAGCCGAGCGCGTATTGCGTACGGCCAAACTGCAAGACAGAAAAGTGAGAATTAAGTGGTTCCCGGCGCACGCGGGCGGCGCGTCGGAACGCAATGGACAACCACAACGAGACGGCACATGCAGCGGCGCGAGCGCTAACTAACCGCGCCCCTGCGACAGACCGTCCGATGTGGTTCGGAGCCAAGGACCGCATGACGGACTATAACATCACGAAGACCTACCGCCTGGCTCGCAGGACTTTCCCACTCCCGCACAAGCGGTTGAGTCGTGCGGAGGCGGTACTACTGAGACAGCTCCAGACCGGATCACTTCCGAGCCCGGCACTGATGCATCGCATGTACTCCGAGACATACCCGACCGACAAGTGCAAGGTCTGCCGGAGGGAGACGGCAGATCACACGCCCATCTTGTGGGACTGCATCAAACACCCAGAGGAAGCAAGATCAAGAACGATCCCGTCGCGGCTCGAGGCGGTCGCGAAGAGCTACGATGAGGACCAACAGCTCTGGGCCGTCCAGCACGTCCTCGGAGCGCTCGAAAGGCAAGGACCTAGCGAGCCGGCAACGGCGAGCGGAGACCCGCGCCGAGTAACGGCAACCCCGAAGACGACGTAGGCCCCGTCGGGACGCGCGAGCGCCCAACTACAGGCACAAATAACGTTTTATCCAATCCAATCTCAAGATTTCCGGCCACACGGCGCGTCCGTGTCAACTACCGACGCAACCTTGTGGCAGTGGATGTCCAGCTCTCTGCAGACCCCTCTACACTTCTCCAAGTGGACAGGATCTGCGAGATCCACGTCAGATCCAAGCTCTTAGTGGAGAATATCTGCGTGGGAACCATCCATGGTGTGGACGCGGACATTCACGCCGAGGACATCGCGGCGAACCTCGCCTCAGCCATCCAGGTCGTGTCCTTCGTCCGCCGAGGCAAGTGCCTCACCATCACCTTTGAGGGCACTACCATTCCATCGGAGGAGACCCTCTTCAAGCATCGGAGGCCTCTCCGACCTCGTCTGCCACAGCCCCTTCAGTGTGCTCGCTGCGGTCGCTTCGGGCACCCCACACCGACCTGTTCGCGCGACGAGCGCTGTCTTCCGTTGCGGCGGCAGCCACCCCAGGGGACCCTGTCCATCAGAGAAACCATGCGGCGAACAAGCCGCGCTGCCCTTCCTAGCAGATTCAGCGCAAAGCCGCCGTCATACTCGCCCCTTGGGATGGTCCCGTGACGCGCCGCCAAGCGTTGGAGCAAGCCAGGACCGCTGTTAACGCCAACAACAAGTGGGACAGTGCGGTGGTCGTGCAGCGGCGCTCGATTCGGGACGCCCTTGCCGGGAACATCACGACGGACACGGCAGCTTCCGAGACCACTCCGACGAGTGCCCCAGCCCCAGCTGTTCACCCCAGGGACGCAGTGATGGCCGCACTCGCGGCGGCTTTACGTGCAGTTGTTGTGCTTCTTCCAGCCGAATCGCCGGCGCGTGGATTGTGTGCCGCGGCTCTTGTCGCGCACGATGCCATCGCCCCGCCCGAAGGATTATTTTCCAAAGGATACTCACTTCGCGGTCAACCTACCAACAACATGCGAGTGCGTCTGACTGCATTTTTCTTCAGTGCCAGTGCTCCGGCTCCCGCTAGCGCTACATGCGCTAACATTTCTACGCCTCAGGGCCCGTTTGTTTGTGTTTTTTTTTCTCCCTCTTCGGCGTTATTCTCTCCCGGCCTCCCTGGCGGCTTTTCCTGACGGCTGCACTTCGCGCGAGGGCCTGCTCTTTCGGGCGCGTCACGAAGTCAATCCCCCCCTTTTTTTAATGTTTTTTTTTTAATTTTTCTTTGCTATCCTTTTGCCTCTTCGCTATCTTTCATTCTCCATACCCCATCCCTGTGCCAACCTGTTGAGGTGTCCTCGTAGTGAGAGACAGTTGCGGAAAGGCAGTTTTCCTTTTTAATAACCACTTAGAGAACGTCCACTGCCAGCCGGGTGACTACGTGTGGGTGTGGACCCCTATCCGACATCGTGGGCTCTCGGAGAAGTTGTTACGACGCTATTTTGGCCCTTATGATGTTGTGCGCTGCCTCAGTGATGTAATTTACGAGGTGGTGCCCCAACGTTCAGATCCCAGTGTGAGCCGACGACGTCCACGTGCCGAGGTTGTACAGGGCTGGTCAAAAGTTTCCAGGCCGCTATCCCATGTATTCCTATGGAAGCGTGGCCTGGGAACTTTTGACCCCCCCTGTACATGTCGTACGGATGAAGCCGTACCACGCCCGCGAGCGATAAGCAACACCTCGCAACCCCTTACCGTCACGCACTACGTTACATTGGGATTTTGGCAGCAGCGGCAGCGGTGTACAGACGGCCGGCTAACCTGGATGTTCAACTTTTTGCAGATGTTACTCTGGTGCTCGTAAGGAGGGTCGCTAGACCACCTTCGACCACTGGAAACAGGACTGCCGTACCAGCTGAATGGAGTGCACAGGCGCAAGATTAGCTGCTTCCTCGTGGTGAAGGACGACTTCATCGACTCGACACTTGGCTTATCCTTCGCGGTGACGTGGACTGTGCAGCCAAGCCAGAAGTGTCCGCCCACTGCTACAAAACGAGTTGTGTAGCGGTTTCCCGGTCATTTGGCAGCAGCGGCAGCGGTGTACAGACGGCCGGCTAACCTGGATGTTGAACTTTTTGCAGGCTCGTTGCAGCTTTCACTGCTATTCTCTTACTATGTTGTTCTGTACTACTTTCTGCTGCTGCTGCTGCCATTTTGTGTACTTGCTGCCATTTGTGTACTTGCTGCCTTTAACCTTGTAGGAACCTGTTTGTTTTCTCTACGGGCTATTTGTTTTAGACCAGATGGATTCTTCTCGTAAACCTGATTGTGATAAATGCGGTAGCACCATCAAAGGCACTGACAAGTCCATGGAATGTTCCTGATTGCTCAGTCCATTATCATATTGGTACTACATGCTCTGGGGTTTCGGAGAGCACTTATCGGTCTAAGGGAGATGACTACAAGAAGGCATGGCGTTGCTCGTCATGTCGTAAGAGCAAATCAGGGCAGGGCACATTTGGGCCTAAGGAATCTGATGGTGCTATAGCCGCAATGTTGGCCGAAATGAACAGGAAGCTGGAACGAATTACTACCCCTAAAGCAGACCGTGCATAGCATTGAGGAATCGGTTGGTCTCTTGTCGGCCAAATATGACAGGATACTTGAGATAATTGAGAAGCATGGAAATGATGTAAAGTTGCTAAAAAAACAGAGTTGGTGTTATAGACGCATCGAACATGAGCGCAGAAATAATGGCTGTTCGTGCTTCAGTAAATGAACTCGAATACCACAACAGAAAACTTAATATTGAAGTTCACGGAGTTAAACAAGACAAAAATGAGTGTCTGATCGACAAAATGAACGAAATTGCGTCCAAACTGCAGATCGCCCCCCTTGACTGAGCAAACTGTCACCTCGATTCACAGACTTCAGCCGCGAAGTGACAAGCCACCAGGAATAATCATACGTTTTTCTAACCATGCAATAAGGGACACATGGCTTCAGAAAAGGAAGGCTTTGGCTGAGAGCCACAGAGGGCTTTTCATGACTGAAAATTTGACTGCGCAAAATCGGATGCTTTTAAAGGTGCGAAAGAGTGGGTGCGACTAAACAACTTTCGTTTTGCAGGGCACCGTGCTGGAAAGATATTTGTGCGAAAGGGCGAAGGTGAGCGCGTGCACATGATAAGGTCGGCCGCTGATTTGGCTAAGATTGTTTCTTGAGAGTGAAAACGAATATTGCTGTTAACATGGCTACTTTGTCATACTCTAATACATCTTTCTCACGGAGCCTTTACGATAATGTACGCGCGCAGAGCAGTGGCGTTCTAAGCTGCGTGCATATAAATTGCCAATCTGCGAAAAATAAAAAAATGAACTTGACGCCCTATTCAGCAGCCTGAACTTTCACGCTCAGTTCATAATGCTTTCTGAAACATGGTACGATGACTGTTCGATACCCTGGCGTCCCCCCAAAGTATCGGTGCTTCACGAAATCCCGAAAAAACTCACGTGATGGCGGGGTGAGCTTGCTTGTGTGCGACTCATTTAATGCTAAGTATGTTGAAGAATTTTCCTGTGGTAGGGAAGACTACGAGATGCTGTCAGTTTTACATGCGTGTACAGTTTATTCTGTTGTCTACAGACCTCCACGAGGTAATCTGCAAGACTTTTTGGATTTTTTGAGAAATTTTTAAAGCACGTTGTTCAATGCAAGTACAAATTGATTTGTGGTGGTGATTTCAATCTGAACATGTTGACTGACTGTAGTTCAACACGTGATTTCAATCTGCTTTTAAAAACATATGGTTGCTTCATTAATACGCCAATAAGAGTTACGTGTGACACATCGATATGCCTTGACTTGTTCATTACTAATCATGAGTCACCTCTAGTTAATGGTGGCACTATTTCTTATGGCTTCAGTGATCACATGCCTTTCTGTTAAACGAAAGTCCAAAGGACCCCGGAGCAAGTCTGTTTCTCGCAAATTATTACGGAAGACAGGCTTTTACGTTTTCGCGATGACTTCTTCCACGAGGCATGGGATGAAGTTATTGCCGTTACAAGTGCTGATAGCGCTTATGATGCTTTTCTGGAAACATTCATTCCTTACTACGATAAACACTTTCCCTCCTGTCGAAAGGTTTGTGTCGCGTCAAGGATTAGTAAACCGTAGGTGACACGTGAACTCTTTGCAGAGATAAGAAAAAAAGGCAAGGCAGAAATTCATCGCGTCACGGAATCCCGATGACCTAAAACTATTTAAGTCATTTCGAAATGGCCTTACTGAGGAACTACGCGCTGCGAAAACGGCTTATTACAGGAAAGCGTTTTCATTTTGCGGTCATGACAGCAATAAAACCTGGCGTTTGCTCAAGTCCTTGTTAAACAGAGGGCCCAATCCAAGTGCAGGCATAAGTATAATTTCGGATGGAGCGAGAATACCCGAAGACAAAACGGCAGATTGTTTTACTGATTACTTTACTAACCTACCTCTTAGAAATGTGAATGAAGATGCATGCCGTTTGATCAAATCGAATTGCGAGCGTTCAATCCTTCTACGTCCCACGACCGATTCAGATGTGATTGCACTGTTTTCCGAACTAAGTGATAGCAACTCTTGTGATGCGGATAATATTAAAATCAAGCCTGTAAAGTTCGTTTTAGACATAATCGCACCGGTACTTGCACATATTTACAATATCTGCCTGTCTTCTGGTACGTTCCCGCAAAGAATGCAGATTGCAAAAGTAGTTGCGCTCATTAAAAAAGGTGACAATACCGTACTCTCTAATTATAGACCTGTATGTATTCTTCCCATTTTCTCGAAAGGTCTAGAAAAAATTATATTTGTTAGAATCTCTGAGTTCCTGGACAAACATAGTCTGATAACTAAACATCAGTATGGCTTCCGTAAAAATAGATCAACGCAGCTTGCTCTGCTTGAACAAAAGAAATTAATTTTAAACAATTTTGAACAACGCTTGTTAACAATGGGAGTGTTTGTTGATTTTTCAAAAGCTTTCGACTCCATAAATCATGAACTTCTGCTCAGAAAGCTTGGTCATTAGGGTATACGCGGCATTGCTTTAGATTCAATAAGGTCTTACTTAGGTCATAGACAGCAGTTCATGCAGATCTATAGCGTTCAATCTCAAGTTAGTTCAGTTAATGTCGGCGTGCCCCAGGGAAGTATCCTGGGGCCCCTATTATTTAATATTTTTGTTAATGACATTGTAAACATCGATGACAACACACGCTATGTGATCTACGCCGACGATACTACGTTATTCTTTTCATCTAGCAGTCCAGCCGAATTGATCACAAAGGCGAATGCAGTTTTGGATAAATTACACTCATGGTCTCTCGACAACGGCCTCACCATTAATCCTGGAAAAACTAAAACGGTGTTGTTTCGCAGTAAAAATACGCGTGTAATCTTTAAAGATGATTTAGTCCTAAATAATGCCAAAATCGAACTTGTAAATTCTGTAAAATGGTTAGGTGTAATGCTTGATCAGAATATGATGTGGTGTAGCCATATTGATTTTCTTATAGGGAAGCTTTCGCAAATCACAGGAATCATCCATTCCCTAAACTACCTTCCTCGCTCTATCTAATGCCTAATTTATAACTCACTCTTTTTGAGCCACTTAAACTATTGTTGCCTAGTGTGGGGAAAAACTTCTCAAACTAATATAAACACGCTCTACGTTATGCAAAAAAAAGCCTCTTCGAGCTATTTCTGATAAATCACATGACTTTCCTTCAGCATCTTCATATCAGGATCTCAAGATACCGAAAGTAATGGCTCTATTAAAATACCGCTTAGTACTTGCGTATAAAAATGAGAGGAAAAGAAATATCACACACATCACTGGCCATGGCTGACCTGACACAGCATGAAGCTGCTTATAATACTGGACAACCAGATTATTGGCGGGTACCACGTTCTCGTACCAACTACAATTCCCAAATGTTGCGCACAAGACTACCTCGTCTTCTAAACGACCTGATTGTTGGTGGCGTTGACATTTCGTCCTGTTCTTCTCGCGCAATTCTTGATATTTTTTTTCTTTTGTGTAACATCCCTTCATTTATGTTATGCTGTTAAGTTACAAGTTTTCTTATGTTGTATCATATGTATAATTATACCATATTAAATTTACAACCTGCTTGAGAAATTGTATTACTGCTCTGCTGCTCCTTTGTATATATATATTGTATTTTTTATGTGGGTTTTGGGGCTGGTCAAGCAGCTATTAGCTGCTTTTTTCCCCATTCGCCCTCTACAACACTGTTTTGGTTTTGTGGAAATAAAGCATACATACATACATATATATATATATATATATATATATATATATATATATATACATACATATATATATATATATATATATATATATATATATATATATATATATATATATATATATATATATATATATATATTTCATTCACGCAACCATCTTTCCACGTTATGCTCTCCTCTTGCACCCCAGCCCATCGACCGGGACGGTCGCTTTTGAGATGGGGGGAATTGACGCGAGGTAGACTGACAACTGTGGTGGCCAGCCTCTTCTAGGAGGACAACGAAGTTAATCGCTGTGCACGCGCTTTGGTGTGTTAGCCATTCTCCTATAGTAGACGCCCCGTTTGGTGTCTTCGCCCCTGTGTCTCCTATCACCTATTTGCTAGCTTGGTGACAATATGATGATGGTGAAACATATAGCCGCGAACGTCTCATAACTTTTCATTGGGCAAATCTGAGCCAAACAAAAGAGCAAAACTGGCTCAGGGGCCCTGCACCGAATCACCGGTTCGATTCCCTGCCGTGGCGGCTACGTTGCAATGGAGGGCGGAAAACGCACTTATACCTATATTCATGGAAACGGTAACGGGGGTCAGTATTATCCTGGAGGCTCACACTGCGGTATGCCATCAATATCGCGATTGTTTTCAAACCCAACGAATTCCACGCCAAAGGACTTTGAGAATACTACAGCGGCGAGCGCAGTCATCCATCAACATGGCTTGCCCCAGCGTGATCGCAGGCTCTCGCGTAGGTGCAACACTGTTCGCGTCGCGCACGTAGTCTAGATATTATTTCGTTGCAGAATGCATAAGTGTCGAGATATATGAAGGCCCACATTGGGCGATAAGGAAAACAGTGCATGTGTGAGCCCTCAAAAAGCATCTAATGTCACCCAAAGTGTCACACTGATCTGCACATCCTCACAACGGCGGAATTTCCGGTCGCCTTCACATGCGGCACGCAAGGGCAAGCGTCGCTATTTTAAAAACCACTGGGAAAGCCGGTGACCGACGCTTTTCTGCCACTGTCACTGCTGCCAGAGTCGACGCTGCACCAATGACGTCACACGACACGTGACTCATGTGAAGGCAAGCGCAAGTAGGGAACCCAAGCACCAGTTCGGGCGGACGATGACCGCGCCGCAATGATGCTCGCGCGGCCGATCTATGAGTTACTGGGGATAGACACTGCCGGCGTAGGCGGCTGGTCACCGGATTTGGCAGCGATGGCGGCATGAACATCTGCGCGCACGTGCTCCTCATTTTGCACAAAGCCTTGCGGCGTCGAGGCCCTAGAAGCGGCCTCGCCGAAGCGGGGATGAATATCAAGGTATTCGAAACAATAAATTACACTTCTGAAGGACAAAACTTCTGCTACTTAGGATACGTGCAATTTTACCAGCGGAGCTGCTCAAGGTTAGGCCGCGCATAGTGAAGCGTGAGCGGCGCTTTCTCTTCGTCCTCAAGGCAGCATTTAGTGAGCCAGTTCTTGCTCAAAGAACTAAATGAGCTGTTCGCGACCAAGAGTTCGGAGGATGTTGTACGGTTTTTGCAGGGGGGTGATTCTACTGAGTTTATGTTTTCGGTTGACGTAGAGGACTTATTTTATTCAATACCTCATGCACAGCTGTTTGCCTCCGTTCGCGACGGTATTGAAACCAGTGGCGTTATTGATTTTCAAAATGCTGCTCGGTTGTCACTTGATAATTTTATGACCTTACTGGAATTTTATCTTCGCTCCACATTTGTTTCGTTTGGGAACGAATTTTATCTGCAGAGACAAGGAATTTGTATAATTGGTTCTTGCGTTGCGCCTGCCTTGTGCAACATCTTCCTATAGCGGACGATGATAGTTGTTTAAATAGTACCATTGACGAAAGTTGTGTTCTTAAAGTTTTTAGGTATGTAGATTTTTTTAATCCTTCTAAAGAAGCCCCATTTTTTAACCTTAGACAAGTCTGTTGATACTATTCTTGACGCTTTTAGACAGCGCGGGAAGGGCTTGGCCTTCACCTATGAATTTCCCACTGGTAACTCATAGCAGTTTTTAGATCTACGTCTCGTTTTAGCTGATCATTTATGTAGGAGTTATAGTCCTCGGGCGCAGTAGGCACTGTTGCCTTATGACTTTGCGCCGTCTAAGCTTGTCAAGAGGGGGGACTGTCAAACTTTGTCTGCGATCCACTGTCACGAAATCATGTCCACGATGCAATGCAAGATACTTTTAATGATCAGGTTCGGCACTTATTTGCTGCCGGTTATCCTTGCACGGTAGTAACGGCGATCGCACAGGTACTTCTGCGTGATGGTAAAGCATCACGTTCCAGTGTGAACCCTGGCCCGCATCGTAGGAGGCGTCCAGAAGTGATGCCATGTATGCATCGCATGTCCCACAACCTGAAAAAGATAGCGAGTGGGCACGATGTGCCGATTTTCCGCCCCACGTAAGCTGGCTGGACTTTGTCCCACAATCTCCTCTGGTGAGAAGAAACCCGGTGGTTGCAGAAAAAAGCACGCTTCGGCGTATGCAAGATGAGCGACTGGCGTCGTCTACGAAATACCGCTGTCTTGTGGGAAATCTTACGTAGGCCAAACCGGGCGCTGCGTGAACGATCGTGCAAGGGAACATGAGCTCTCAATTAGAAATAACGGGAACGCGCATTTGCCTGCGCACTGTCAGGCTTGCATGTGTGCACCGATTTTCGCGAACATCAAGATATTGTACAGGAGCAATGATAGCAGAGCCCGCGAACTGATCGAGGCTTTCTATATTTCCGTAAGAGGCAATGATTGTGTTAGCGACACGTCTATATCATTATTTGATAGTGAGCGCGAATTTTTGCGTGCCTTCTTGTAACCTGTTTGATTGTGGCCATGTGACCACTTTTACATGTACATGCCTGTTTCATGAGTATGTATTGATGGTTGACGATAAATAAAAGTTAGTTTTGCGCCTGTCCATGTTCATCCTTTCCGTGTCCCTGTCGTGTTTATTTGCGCGCAGCAGTCTTACCTTCAAGTTCTTGAGACCTTGCTAATTTAGGTTAATTGTTAATCAAGGCATTGTCAATTAAAATCTTCCCAATTGAAGTCACGGTAACTGTGACCTAACTAATTAGGACATTGCTAATTAACGTCGTGCAAATTTTGAGCATGTAATTACGAACTTCATTATTAAGACCATGCTTGCTTTGCCTGCTAAGGCCATCTCGTACGCATTGTGCACCTGTTTCTGATTAACTTTTATGAAAACCCAGCGTTTCCTTCGCCAGCAGCTTTATATTTTCAACGATCGCCCGCATCCCGACTAAGCCTGCCTGCGCGAAGATGAACAATCGTTCTTCGCCCTCTGCTCGTAGTATACGATTCTCCGACGGCAAAGCAGTTGGTCAACGCTTCGAGGGTGTTTTAACAACATCGACTCCATAGCGTCCGGCTAGGGTTACCTTGTGACGCACTGCAGATGCAAACCGAGAGCCCTGCACGAAGCAAAAGGAGACGCGCAGTTACGGTATCTCTGCTAGGCTTCCCGTCAAGACGACTTTGCTTTGGACGTGGCCTCTTAAGGTGAAAGCACTGGCAAAAACTGTTTCATTGTTCTTGAAATAACGCATTTGTCCCAACCACATAACCTTGCATGCCTAAGTCTTGATTATGTGCTCTTTTAAAAACAATGCCGACGACCCAGAGAAGTAGACGAGACAAAGCGCAGTCATGTCACGCGACACCATATTTGGTCTACATCAAGCTAGCGAAAAGGCCGCGAGCCCACCATTAGCGTGGCATGTAGATCACGTTGTACATGACAAGCATGTCACGATTTTCATGTTACCACCTGCCGTTTAGGTTCGTCATACGGTCACGTCACGCAATACCAATTTCGGTGTATATTGTCACGTAGTTGTGACATTGACGAAGGCAGCAGTCGGCGTCTTCAAGGTGAAACTCTTTATTTGGCCGAACTTGTGGCAGCGAAACGGAAACTCAAATTACAGCAAGCAATGCACGCTGTACACTGATATCGGCGCACAGAGCGTCGGTCGTCGAAAAACTGATCCGCGGCAAGGTGCGTCGGCATTTATACATGAGGCATCGAACATTCCAGCGTTGTCGCTGGTGGCTGGTTTCTTCGAGGCTGTTCGCGTTTGCGCGCTCAAGCCTATCCGATGATCCTAAAATAATCTAGAATGCTCTCAGACATTCTAGCACGGTGCAAGGCAATATCGACACGTCCAATGGGGCGGTAACATAACATGTGACAAGGGAGTGTGTGCAATATCAATCTCGCGAAACGGCCGCGAGCGCACCATCAGCGTGGCACGTAAATCACGTTGTACACCCGTCGGCAAAATAAGTCGGGACGCGCGAGCGGCCACCGCAATCAGATAAAACTAAGATAACACTGCATCGCCGCGCCGTCTGACGTTCAGCGTCTGGTGACGGGACATCTCAGTGCGCTTGCGCATCCTTTCACATTCGCAGCCATGCCTTCTTGCTCGCTTGCAGAAGGCTAGCTGATTAGATGTGTACACGTAGAGGGCATCGTTTGCGTGATGATTTGCGTGTTCCGAAGTAAATAGAAATAAAGACACGTCTACAATACAAACTTGTATATTTTACACTACAGCATCGCGAGGCGAACGAGGCAGCAGCGACGAGGCGACTGACGAAACCCGGGCACGGCTGCCCTGCTCGGCTGCTGGGCCTTAGAGGGTCAAAGAGCCCTCGTGGCCAGGGCGCGTGCCGCCGCGGAAGCCACAGGGGTCCCGGACTAGGGACTCCTCCTAGAGTTTGTACAGGGTCGGCCCTTAAGGCCGCCCCTATCTCTCTTGTAAATAGTCTAAATAAATGTTTTTCACCACCACCGCTGGGACGCACGTGCTTCTTGCGTAAACAGATACGGTCGGCCAAGGTCCGAGGTGCGCTGACTGTGGCTCGTGTTCACCGACCGCATTCGGCGGGCGCACAGGAAACACTTCACGGCGTCAACGTGGTTTGTTGAACCCTGACTGCGTTCCCTCTGCTGTGCTGCTATAGGTGTATCGTTATGAGGCAGGGGTCGCTTTCTTTGTTCAACCCATCGCCCGCTCTGTTGGACGGGGGCGGTGAAGGGTACGCCGATCGCTTTACCTTTATCAGGCGTAGCAGCCGAACCTTCTCATCTTATTTTGTAAATTGTAGTATTTTTTCGACTCAACGCCTTTTTAATTTCGGGGTCCTCGTTCGTATACCACATCGCACGTTTTCACACACAAAAAAAAATCGCAGCATATCCACGTGGTGAATGATGAGTGGGGCGAAGCTCCGGAGGGAATCATCGGTAAACCGTGAATCTTCCGTGTAACGCCCCATCAATCATCATATAAAGAGTGAGAAACACTGTGTGTATATTACACAGTGTTTTCTCGCCGCTTCACGGTCCTTCACGTTTTGAAGATCCGATTCTCGCCGCAGCCGTGCAGCTTCGGCCTCGCGGGCTCGAACGGCGGGGTCTTCTCGCCGCAGCCGTGCAGCTTGTCGAGCAGCTTCGGCCTCGCGGGCTCGAACGGCGGGATCTGCTGCGCGGGCTCTCACCTCAGGATTCTGTCTGCGAGCGCGCGCTGCCGCCGCCGCCTTCCGTGCCCTCCGTTCCGCAGCCTTGTCTTCCATCCGGCGACTCCGAGCGAGAGAGAAAGCGCGGCAAGAGGGAGCCTCTTGGCGCGCTAACACGCGTCATGTAGGGATCATTCTTCATATTATAAAGCGAGCCATACAGCGCCATCTCTTAGGTTTAGTCATCAACTATACTAAAACTTGCACCATCTAGCGATATTATATGCAATTACGAACTAGAGGTGGCTACTACAAACAAACGGAGGATGGACAGACCCACGGCATAAGGAGCTTCGCCCCTAAAAGAACATGCACAGAAGGCAACTGATGCTCTATGTGGCACCGAGACAAGGTATACGTTATCCTTCATCGGGTAAAGCAAGCAGCGTATACACAGGCTTCACGCCAAACGTGCCCCCCGCCGAAGTGAGCGCGTGACGGATTGAGCTAAGAAAGCGCCCTTACCGCAAAACGCGACATGCAATCAGCTAGCCCTCTGCAAGCGAGTAAAAAGACATGGCTGCGAGCGTGAAAGGACGCGCACGCGCGCTGCCATGTCTCGACACCACACGCTCAACGACAGAGGGTGCGGCGATGCATTTTTAGCTGATTGTGGTAGCCGCTCCCGCGTCCCGACTTATTTTGCCGACGGGTGTACATGACATGAATGTCAGAATTTTGATGTTACCACCTGCCATTTATGTTCGTCATACGGTCACGTCCATAGCTCGGCAGACTCACTCATGAGTGCACACACTAACACTCACTCACACTCATTTGAACGTGGTGAGTGTGAGTATGAGTGAGTGCTCATGAGTGTGAGTGGACGTGAGTGTGAACGTGATTGAGAACTCATGAGTGTGAGTGGTCGTGAGTATGAACGTGAGTGAGTACTCATGAGTGTGAGTGGTCGTGAGTATGAACGTGAGTGAGTACTCATGAGCGTGAGTGGACGTGAGTGTGAACGTGAGTGAGTACTCATGAGTGTGAGTGGCCGTGAGTGTGAACGTGAGTGTGCACAGATGAGCGTGAGTAGGTATGCCGCACAGAGAAACACGGCGACACACACACACAGTGAGTGGTCGTGCTGAGGAAGTGAGAAGCCCTAATGGTGCTGACGTTGTTATTTAGCGGCAGTCGACTAGACAAGCCATATGAGGCAGCAAAAAAATGTTTTATTGTGATGTCGTGCAATAAAGTTTCACCACCACCATTGTGATGTCGTGTTAGCTCAGTAACAGGTGTTTAAAGTTGTAAGAAAACAGGAAGCAGAATTAGGAATCGAAAAATGAGATTTGACTTTTCTTCAAGACATCACTGTCACTCGTGCAGCGCATTTCGATCGGCTGGCGTGTCGAAGACGCTGCCGGATACGTCAAACTTCACGCGGCTGGCATTCTGGTTCGTGTACGCTGTGTGCCCTGGTGGCGCGGCGTACCGTCGCGTCGGCGCCTGTCTCGGCATTTCGGTGACTGCGGTGACGGCACTTCCTCCCTGTCTCTTGTCTCTCGGAGTGCGCTGCTTGTTTAGTAGTATAGCGTTCGAGAAAGAGTTTTAGCAAGTTATGGCAATACGGAACGCAAATACGGTACAGGACTACGGTACAGCTCCTCCTCTCTCGCTCGTTGTGCTTTCGCCGCTCCTAATTCCGGTAAAGGCACCCCAACACCACAAAGGTCTTTTCAAAAGTTACTATGGGGTGTCACGCCTTATTGTTGCCTGTTAGCCTACGCATTGTTTACGATGCACCTGTCGATCGGGGGAGGCACTTTAATAAAATACTTCGTTGGGCGCGTTTGTTCATTCTGGAATAGATTTGAGCGCGAAAGGACGAGACACGAGAAGAGAAAACGACTACACGAGCGCTCGTGTAGTCGCCTTCTCTTCTTGTGTCTCGTCCTTTTGCGATCAAGTCTATTCGAGGACGCACTTTAGGCACAACGAGCTGGAGAGGAGGAGCGCTACCATAGTCCCGTACCGTATTTGCGTACCGTATTTCCGTAACTTGCTAAAGCCCTCTAATGTGCGCATCTTCGGTTCCGGTCGCGCTGTACTGTACGCGGAGGCTTCGTGTTCGAAGTGACGCTTGGAGGGCAGCATATTCATGGAGCTGCGGGCACAATGGCACAGCCTACGCACGCGGGGCTGTTGCGGACGCCCAACTAAAACTGTCTATCAACGAGTTGAGACCGTTATGTGCTTCTTTGAACATGCTCCCCTAATATGAGTGATGCAATCATTTATCAAGGGCGATTGTTTGCTGATTGCAGATTATGTCTGCACTGCTGAATGCACAATATGTCGCTTTGACATGGGGTGTCGTATAAGCCCTACTAACATTTTCATCGATATTCAAGCTGAAGCGTGCGTCCACTCGCGCAAAAGTGGAAAAAAATCAGTAAGCGTGCAGAACACCCCAACATACTAAATGAGTCTAATGGCTTTTGTTTATTAAAGACTGTAATTTGAGGCGCAGATATAGTATGGCGCTTACGGTACGGCGCGTACGGCGCTTAAGAATCGTGAAGTGATTTCTCAGATGTCATTTCATTGGTGCACAGTGTGTACTTATTACGAGACGAGGTTCCCACATTCTTGTTCGTTACAATGTACGTTCGTAGAGAAAGTATTTAAGGGGAGATGCGGGGATAAAATAGCGATTTTCGAAAAAATATTAATTTTTAAATTTTAGCTGGTTTGGATTGCTAGTTCACTAAAGAAGATGCTCACCAAGTTTGGTTGTTTTCTATGCAGCAGAAGAGAATAAAACTAATTCTTTCACGAGACGGTGGGGTGCATTTGCTGGTGAAAGCGTATCTGAAACCGCTTTTCAAGAACGCGGCTCCTACGCGGGCAAGAGGCCGAACGCGAAGTGAATGCCCGTGTTAGGACGTGTATTTTTTCGCGCCTTTTAGCCACGGAACACTTACAGTGGAGACTGAACTAGAGGAGAAACAAATAATTTATGAAGGCATATTTGAAGCCTCGGCGACTGCAGAGTCGCTGGAAAATTGGACCCGGAGCTCGAATTGGCGGAAACTAATCACGTCAGGCATTTAGTGTGAATTCTCTGTACACCATCGCATTATCGACAGTTCACCAATGCACCTGCTTTCGCGCTAATTCTGAGTTACTCCTGCTGTGTTTGTGTGCTACTCAGCTGATCTACTGTTTCTCCTGCGAGTTCATTGCGATATAACGTCTTTTTTTTTGTGACCAAAACGTGTTGTGAACAATATTCACATCTTGAAAGCTGCGAAATATTGAAGACAATGAAGACAATTGCATGCAATTGACACAGAACAGCGTCGTGTTGAAGAGGAAGGCCGAACCTATGCAGCAGGTCGCTTTAATTAACTTTGTTTGACCATCGAAATAAATGGCATGATGTGAAATCTTTGAACTTATTTTTTCTCAGTTTGCACTTTTGGATAAATCGAGCCCGTAAGGTAAACTGTCATTTCATAATTACTTTACCGACAGGCTGAGATTTTGCCAGGAACAACATAAGGTACGTACATTACTGATCCCGGAGTATTTTCTAACACAAAACAAATTCACTTTTAGAATGGCGTCATCTTTACAGAAAGGTCATAAAAAATACGTCACTTGCCTTATCCTGCACCGCCAACTATCTAGAATGCATCTAATCATAAAAAAAATTCTATGTATTTATTATTTTTGAAATGATAGCTTTCCTAACCTCACTAACCTCCTCACAACACACAGGCACGAATGAGGCAGGACGACGACGCGCTTGCACGTGAACGTGAGTGAGTGCCTACAAGTGTGAGTACACGCGAGGATGAACACGAGTGAGTAGCAATGGGCGTGAGGTATGAGTACGAACATGAGTGAACGCCTATGAGTGTGTAGGCGTGAGTACGAACGTGAGTGAACGCCTATGAGTGTGAGTAGGCGTGAGTACGAGCGTGAGTACCTATGAGTGTGAGTACACGTGAGTATGAACGTGAGTGAGTGCCTATGACTGAGCAGGCGTGAGTATGAATGTGAGTGCTTATGAGTGTGAGGTGTGAGTACGAAAGTGAGTGCCTATGAGTGTGAGTAGGTGTGAGTTGAGAGGGAGTGCCTTTTAGTGTGAGTAGGCGTGAGTATTGAGTGAGTGCCTACGAGTGTGAGTATACGTGAGTACGAACGTGAGTGAGTGCCTACGAGTGTGAGTAGGCGTGAGTACGAACGTGAGTGAGTGCCTATGAGTGTGAGTAGGCGTGAGTATGAACGTGGGTGAGTGGTTATGCGTGTGAGTAGGCGTGAGTATGAACGTGAGTGCTTATGAGTGTGAAAGGTCATGATTGTGAACGTGAGTGAGTGACATGGGCGTCGGCAGGATTTTCTCTTGGGCGGTGCAAACTCGTGTTGCATTGCGGTGGGTGAGGGGGGGAGGGGGGAGGGAGCGCTGGTATAGCTCTGGTGGTGGGGACAAGTCCTTGTGTGGTCTGAGGGGGGGCAAGTGCCCCTTTTGCACCCCCTGCGGACGCCCATGGTGAGTGCGTATGACTGTGAGTGGACTTGAGTGTAAACGTGAGTAAGTGCCTACGAGTGTAAGTAGTGGTGAGTGTGAATGTGAGTGAGTACTCATGAGTGTGAGCAGGCGTGAGTATGAACGTGTGTGAGTGCTTATGTGTGTGAGTAGGCGTGAGTATGAACGTGAGTCAGGCCCGTAGCCAGAAATTTTTTTCGGGGGGGGGGGGGGGGGGGGCTCACCCGTTGAAAACCTTGAAAACCACCTATTTTCACTATTGATTCCCTGTAAAACACCCCCCCTCCATCCGAATTTCGGGGGGGCCGGGCCCCTAGCCCCCCCCCCCCCCCTGGCTACGGGCCTGGAGTGAGTGCTTACGAGTGTGAGTAGTCGTGAGTGTGAACGTGAGTGAGCACTCATGAGGGTGAGTAGGCGTGAGTATGAACGTGAGTGAGTGCGAAGGTTGAAAAAATTTTGGTGAGTGAGTTTGAGTGAGTAGTCCCTTAAAGTGCCGATCTATGGTCAAGTCACGCAATGCCAATTTCAGTGTATATCAGTCTATAGTCGGGTACAACTTTAGAAGGCAACGGCATTTTCCCCTCAAAGGCGGATGCACCCGAGCCTCCACCAATAGGCGCGCTCTTCAAGTGACGTCATGAGCCGGGCGGCCGGTGACCCCGCCGACGGAGAACATGCTGCCATCGTTGCTGGCCTGCTCAGCGCGAAAACGACCGATCGGTGACAGCAGTGCGATAAGATAGCCGAGCGTCTAGCTGCCCGAATGAGAATTTTAAGCTCGCCAACGATAATCAAGGTTAACAATAGTGTTTCAATTCAGATATAGGCACCGTCCACTGTCCAGAGGGGCTGTGTTGCTCGCACTGCCCCGTCCAAGTTCGCTGACAGTGGCCGCTCGGGGCACGCAGGAAACAGACGCGCGCACGCGTCCCCCGTGTAGCCCGGCCACAATCAGCCCACTCATGCACGGAGCGAGAAGCGCGCATCGCGTTCCATTTTGACCGACCCCATCTCAATGTTGCTTTTAGATGCGAAGCAGCTCTTTGACTAGGCTGTGTAACGCTGTCCCTCCGTGCGTGCGTCCGTACGAACGCGCCGCAACGCGCTCCCCTCGCCGCAGGTGTTGGAGCGGTGCCAAGTAGGTCACGCCGCAGCTGCGCGTTGACGTCACGCTCCCCTCGCAGTGCGCGCTGACGTCACTCTCTCCCTCGCCTGCCGCGCGCTCGCCGCAGCGCCCGCAGCTGCCGCCTGACGCGCGCCTAACGTACGCGTTGAAACATGTCTGTACGTGTCACCTCTCTCTCGCTTCACTCTCTCCACCGCTCCCATGCGCAACGCTGCTGCTTCGCATCCCATCAGGGTTCCCTTTGGGAAGATGGTGTAATTTTTTTCATCCGCTAGGCTTTGTGTTCTGGCGCTGCAGTCACATTGGAACACTCGACTGCGCGGTGCCTATTCCAGCATTGAAATGTGTTTCTATGCCACTTCTTAAATCTAGCACGATGTGTGCAGGATGTTGCTTATCAGAACTGAGCTTCTATTATAAGGAATACGCCATAAATGGAACTGCTTATTTATTTGAGAGGTCACGGAATGGATGGTTGGCTCTTGTGTTCAGGATGTGGCCGCTCTTGTTCTTGCCGAGGCTGCTTGGCGGTGTGGCCATCGAGGCGATAGTTCGGCAACAAAGGATCGCGTTCTGATGTCACCTCACGGGGCTCCATGGCGCGAACTCACGAGATTGCAGGTTCGCTACCACAGAAAAAAATAATAATTATTAAAAAATATGCGTAACACATTGGGGAAAAAAAGCTTGCGCAGACACACGAAAAGTATATATGAATCTTATGCTATTAAGCCAGAGACTGCTTTATAATTACACGCTTGGTGTCGTCGATCTTGCTGCGTAGCAGATGACGCACAGCGTTGTAGAAGGCACGCAGTTATTTTTCTTTCGCGATCCGACTAGTGCTGTAGCATCTCCATCATGACAGTTTTACCAAAGCATTCGTCAAGATACACAAATCTTATTTATACCGACAAATACGCGTTTTAGAAGCAGTCACAATTTTTAGAGCGGGACTATTTCTTTAGTCGCGGAGGCAATTGGCTGCTGCGCTTCGGTCATCTGGGCGGAGCCTCTCCTGTCTTCTAAAGTTGTACCCGACTATAGCGAAACGGCCGCGAGTGCACCATGAGCGTGGCGCGCAAGCCATGCTGAACATGACATGAACCTCATGATTTTCATCTCACCTCCTATCGTTTATGTTCGTCATACAGCCACGTCGGGCAATAGCAAACTTTGTGTATATCAAGCCAGCGAACTGACCACGAGTGCACCATGAGCATGGCATGCAAATCACGCTCTACATGACATGTCATGATTTTCATATAACCACTTGTCATTTATGAAGGAAAGAAGTGGAAATTTTAAGGGCTCGTTTTTCTTTGTTAGACACACAATAAAGGAGAACTAACAGACAATAATGCCAAGGAAAGTATAGGGGATGTAATTTTAATTTACATGTGAAGAAAGAAAAGTGGACGAAAAGATAACTTGCCGCTCGCAGGGACCGAACCTGCGGCCTCCGAATAACGCGTCCGATGCTCTACAATTTTTGTCATTTATGTTCCTTATACAGTCACGCCGCGCAATACCAAGTTTGGTGTATATCAAGCCAGCGAAACGGCCGTGAGCTCACCATGAGCAGGGCATGCAAATCATGTTGTACATGACATGGATGTCATGATTTTCATTTTACCATCTGGCATTTATGTCCGTCATGCAGACACATCGCGCAATACCAAATTTGGCGTATGTCAAGCTAGCGAACTAGCCGCAAGCACATCATGAGCGTGGCATGAAAGTCATGCTGCGCATGACGTGAATATCATGATTTTCGTATTACCTCTTGTCTTTTAATTTCGTCATACAGTCATGTCGCGCATTACCAATTTTGGTGTGTATGAAGCTAGCGAAACGGCCGTGATCGCTCCATGATCGTGGCATGTAAATCATGCTGCGCATGAAATTCATGTCATGATTGTCATGTTACCACCTGTAATTAATGTTCGTTATACAGTCACGTCACCCAATACGAAATTTGGTACGTGTCAAGCTAGCGAAACAGCTACCAACGCACCATGAGCATAGCATATGTGTCATGCTATACATGACATGCACGTGATGATTTTTTATATTACCACCTGTCATTTATGTTAGTCATGCAGAAACGTCTCGTCATACCAATGTATATCAAGTTAACGAAGCGGCCACTGGAGCATCACGGCCATCGCATGTAAACCACACCGTTGATGACAAGTAGGTCATCATTTTCATGATATGGCCAGTCATTTATGTTCGTCATACAGTCATGTTATGCATACGAATTTTGGTATAAATCCCAATAACCATATGGTCCGGAGAGCACGAAGTCGTAAGCGGCTAGATAGATAGATAGATAGATAGATAGATAGATAGATAGATAGATAGATAGATAGATAGATAGATAGATAGATAGATAGATAGATAGATAGATAGATAGATAGATAGATAGATAGATAGATAGATAGATAGATAGATAGAACAATGAGAAAGGGCCACCAGTGTTGATCAATTAAAGATTCCGACTTCTAGCAATGAACAAAATCACATTGCAGGATTCCACAACTGAAAAGGTAAACAAAAATAAAAAACCAAGATAATAGCACCATTGCTTGCTGGTCTAACACTAAAGCTAGCAGTAGCAAGAAAAAAAGGCTGCGTACTGTAACGTCACAAAATAGTTTGAACAAACTTATCCTTTTAAAGACATCATAGCAATTTTGACTAGACAAAATGTGACACAGGAATAAGTGAACAATAATCTAGCAAGGATGGTACCCACGACTGTGTGGCCATTCATCAGGTGTTCTTAACATTAACAAAGCTGCAAAGGCAGACTTGACATATGCTCTAATTTCAAAAAACAAAATGAACAAACTTTAACTACAATTTTACTTTTGAAATATGCTAGATGAAATATGGCACATGATAAAATAAGCAATAATCCAGCAGGACAGGTGCCCATTTAACTATGTGGCCACTCGTGAATGTATCTTAACAATACTGTAAATGCATCCTTGAGTAGATACTGTAGTATTCACAACATGGAATGAACAAACATAAGTGTGACTTGCCCTTTTGAAGTTAACTGTACAAAAACTGACACGGTAGAAAGAAAAAGTTTGGATTAATGAAGGTGATGGATGAAGGCTGAATTCAGGCTGGCACTGCCTCTCTGGAGACAAAAAGAAAAGCACACAAACTAAATTGGCAGAACAAAGCAACATGTTTATAAAGTCAATTGAAGCACTTCGGCGTATCCATAGAAATTCTGGCTAGTTTGCTTTTAAATATCCGACACTAATTTCCCTCCACCTGCAATCGTGTCAAAAGCCTTACGAAAAAAAAAAAAACTAAATACATCCTGCAACTCGTGTTCCCCTCTTTCTTATTGGCTGTTCTCAATTCTTACTGGCTATTCTCAAGTACCACAGCATCCATTCAGCTTCACTGGTCAGAGATGAATGCATTGCCACGCATGCGCCCCGGCAAAATTTATCTACATATTCAAAGTACAAAACTTGCAAGGCCTAACGGCTGTCCCCTACATTATGTACCTTCTATGGCTACAGAATTACTAAAGCATTATGCTGCAGCAAAATGTGACACGCAGCCACATTTTCAAGGTAGCAAATGCAAAAACAGCGGGTGACTCTTCGGACTTGTCCCGTCACCTCCAGAGCAGCTAGAAAACACCTGTTCCGCGTTAGGCAAGGAGGAAGCGCCTGATTCAGTGCTCGACGAAGCAAAACCACATACATCACCTTCGTCTGTTACGGATGGGCAAGATAAACTGACCGCGCCATGCAACTGAGGGAGCCGAGTGGATGGGTCAGAAAACGGAACTATAACCCTTTCAGTCCCGAATTAACTATTTTCAATGTAAGCAACTAGTTTTCAGATTTGGAGATGCACATGATCGTGGTAGTCGAAAAAAACTGAAAAACTCTTTGTTCACACTTTTCAGTGAAGAGTAATTAATGTGCCAATTAATTTAATAAATAATTATTATTTAATAATAATTCCATAACTTTTAGTTCATTTATTACTTAAATGTTATCTAGATAGGATAGCATAATGTCCAATAGCCAAAATTCAAATTTCTGGTCCAGAACTAAAATAAATGCCCTATCTCTGCACGGTGAAAGAAGACGCTGCCTCAGCGAAATGCGCGAACAGCACGACCGCTTCTGTAACTTCTTCGTTCAGACGTGACCTCGCAGTATTGTGTGTACCATGTTGACACCACATGTAGGGCAGATGCTAAATACGGGCTCTTGAGGAAGAACAACGCTTTATCTTTACCAGATGCTTGCTGACTGACCTACATAATTTATGATTCCAATTGGAATCACTGGGACTGAAAGGGTTCACCCCTCGCTCTGCTGACTCGTTCGCCGAGTGATCGTCGCTGCAACAGTAGTCACTTGACTCGAAATAGCTAGCGAGCTCAGAACGGAGAACCTTAGTTGCTCTTTGACACTTTTTTTCTGCCGCCTACTTCACTCAGTGACTCAGTGCACACATTACCTGCTACAATTTTCGCCGGCGAACTCCGTATAGCAAGAGAAGAGACATAGCGACAAAAGTAAACCACGGAATATTCTGCGAGTGGCCGCTAACCGGACAACTGAATGATCCCAAAAAACTTACCTTTCTAAAGTCTTCAGCTGAGCGCCGCGAAGATTGAAAACAGCGCGCACAACTTCCTGCGTGAGAGCCACAACACCTATAAAAACATTACGCGCGGCGATTGACGATGTCAGTAACCGTAGGACTGCCGCTGATCAGCAAAGGCTCCTCCTTTCGTTTCGGTTTCACTTATATATACCGCTTGCCCCTGTGGCACCGCAGCGTCAGAAGCAACGCTCAAGTAGAGTAACCCGAGGTATTATAGATATTTATTTTGAAGATGCGGGTTTCACATGTACGCGCGCTCTCAGTACGGCCAGCAGTGCAGCAATGACATATTTAATATGGGTGTTGTAACTTTGCGTTTCCTTTCCCCCCCTCTCCTTTCCTCCCTCCGTAGTCGCCACTGTTTCTTTCAAGTTCAGCAGAGGCGACGACTGCGGCAACACCAGCTGAGTGCTCTATAGCTAACGAATGTGTCGCATTGACAGATTTATGGCACCGAGGGGCGGCGACTCGGGGGAGAGGGAGGGAGAACGGGCTCCCCTTTTGGGGCGCGAACAGGAGCGCAAAGACGGACCCGGGCAGTTGCAATCAGAGGGCTAGAACGATAGGCTGGGGTTTCTCTTAGCGCTGCCCAGCCTCTTTGTGTCCCTTACGAAGCAGTTTCAAGGCGCCTTTTTTTTCTCGTTCCTGTTTACCCAAATAAATAGTTTTCACTATCGAAGACGTTAAACGACTGGTTTTATGCGACATGTGTTGGTGCCGAAACCCGGGAATGGACTAAACATCCATCGTTCATTATCGACCGTTCCTGGCAACGATTCATCAGACAACGATTCATCGAACAACTTATGGAGATCCTCAAGAAAAAGAGGAAAGTTATCAGGTCGCAAGTGACGCGCTTCACCAACGACGCGGACAAGATCCTGAGCAGCACTTCCACCGTCGACCTCGAAGAGGTGAGTGTTCTTATAGAACGTCTGCGGTTAGCCGAGCGGCAACTCAAAGACGCAGACACTGCGATAGAGCCTCACCTTAGAGAGGAAGACGCGGAAGCTGAATTTGAAACTGTCCTCGAATACAGCGATAGGCTAGCGACGTACGTCGGGCGACTTGAATATCGAAGGAAATGTGTCCAAAAGGAAACGACGACCCAGGATGCCCCAGCCGTTCGAAATCAGAGAACGAAGCTTCCCAAGTTGGAACTATTGAAGTTCGACGGCAGGAGACGGAACTGGCAACCCTTTTGGGAGCAGTTTGATGTCGCCATTAATAAGAACCAAGAACTGAGCAACATCGACCGATTCAACTACCTGAAATCGCTGCTCACTGGGGAAGTTGCCGCAGCGATTGCCGGTCTTCATGCGACTTCGCAGTGCTACGCAGACGCCATCGACATCCTTCAGAAGGGCTTCGGGGACTCCTCCGCCTTAGTGCAAGATCACATGCAAGGCCTTATCGACATATGTCCGGTGAATTCCGCAAGAAATGTGCGCGATTTGCGGCGTATGCTCGATTCCATCCAAGTGCACATTCGTGGTTTGAAGGCCTTGGGTGTCGGAGAGGAGTCCTACGAGGCAATGCTGTACCCGGTGCTCCTGCGAGCACTGCCAAGGGAGTTGGTGCTCAACTACCATCGATCACGGACCGAGGAGGGGGAGAAAGATGGAGCTGCGACACCTGACGATGACGCTGCCTCAACGACGTCTTCGTCGTCAGGATCATCACATCGACCGCCGCTCCGTCATCTGATCCGTTTCTTCGAACTTGAACTACAGAGCCGAGAACGCACCCAGGAGGACCGGCCGGACGACGCAAGCGGTAAGCCACCTCTCAGATCAAATACGAAGACCCGGCAACGGGATGATGCCCGCAGTTCATCCGCGGCAGCATTGCATGGTCTGACATCGAGCATGGAATGCAAACTGTGCAATTCAAAAACACACGATAGCCAAGATTGTAATGCCACTCTTGACTTGAAAGAGAAGAAAGCTATCCTCACGGCGAAGGGCAGATGTTTTCGTTGCACGAAGCATGGACATCTCTCAAAGAAGTGCAAAGTGAAAGTAAAATGTAAGAGCTGCCAACGAAGACATGCGACAACCATGTGTGACCCTGCATTTAATAATGTCACACAGACAAAAGATTTGGAACAAAAGAGCGGAGGGAACGTCACGTTGCATGCTTCGGAAACTGAAGAGGCTCCGTCAAACCGAACCGTCTTGATGCCCACTGTGACGGCTGTGATTAAGGGAACGAAGACGAAACGCGGCTCGAGGGTATTATTCGACAGTGGTAGCCAGCGGACATTTATTACCGAAGCATGCTCCAGAACACTCGGATGCAAACTTCTAGGTACCGAAAGACTCTGTCGGCGTTCTAGGCGGAACCCACAGCTAATGCACTTTCCGCAGAGTTGAAGTGTGCCTGGTTAGTGCCGATGACGGCAGAGTGCTCAAGATCGAAGCACTAGAAACTCCTTCAATATGCGAGCAGTTAATTCCTTGCCCCACCGAAGAAGTGAAGACAATTCTGCTCGAGCTCTCATTGCCAGTAGGTGACCATTCCCAACAGTGTGTAGATCCTACCATCGATGTGTTGATTGGCTCCGACCATTTCTGGGACTTCCTCACTGGGAAGGTGAAAAGGCTCACCAGCGCTCTGACAGCCTTTGAGACAGTTTTCGGATGGGCAGTCCAAGGGAAAACATCGACTACCTGCAACAGAATTAACTGCGCTCAGGCGATAGTTTTGAGGACGACTGTCACAGATCAGGAAACAGCGCCGATCTTGAGGGCGTTTTGGGAGCTGGAAGGTATAGGAGTGTCCGACCTTCCTGAAACCGCTGCGGATGACCGCCTAATCAAGGAATTTTCGGACAATATAAAAGAAGTGAACGGACGCTATCAAATCAGACTACCTTGGAAAAACGAGGTTGAACTTGCAGACAACCGCGCTGTAGCGGAGAGACGCTTCCGTCAGTTGACAAAACGCCTGTTAAAGGCGCCTAGCTTACTGCAAGAATACGACAATGAAGTGAGACGGTTACTGGCTGAAGGCGTAGCCGAAAGTGTGCGCGACGAGACCCATAAGGACCACAAGCGCATTTATTACATGCCACATCAGCCAGTACTCCGCGAAAGCAGTACGACTACGAAGCTGCGGATCGTTTTCGATGCATCTTCGCACAGCGTGGGAGCGAAATCTCTCAACGAAGATTTGGAAAGCGGGCCTAACCTTAATCCTGATCTTCTACGTGTGCTGCTGACAGTGGCGTAGCCAAGGGGGGGGGGGGGTTTGGGGGGTTCAAACCCCCCCCCCCCCCCGAAATTTTTCAGTTTTGCTTGCGTATATATGCACCACACATACAAACGCACGCACGAACATACATAAAGTATGGTTGAACCCCCCCCCCCCCCCCCCCCGAAAAAAATTTCTGGCTACGCTACTGGCTGCTGAACTTTCGACGCCACAGAATAGCTCTCGTTAGCGACGTGCAAAAGTCATTTCTGCAAATTGCAGTCCATTCCCCTGACCGAGATGCATTAAGGTTTCTTTGGTTCAGTGAAAAACCTGACATTAGCAGGCCACTTCCCGAGGTAGAAGTTTTTAGGATGGCAAGAGTCCCATTCGTGACAACATCGAGCCCTTTCCTTTCAGCCGCAACGCTTCAACACCATCTTGATACGGTGAAACATGATTTCCCCGAAACAGTGGCCATTCTGCAGCAGTCTATTTACGTGGACGATCTGCTGTGCGGAGCAGCAAATGAAGAGGAAGCCACTAAGATTTACGAAGAGGCTAATTTCATCTTTGAAAAGGCGTCCATGTGCCTCCACAAGTGGGCGTCCAATAGCGACCAGCTGAGGACAATATTCGCTCACGAGGACCCTGCCGAACGACCGTTAGGGCAAACGACAAACCCACTGAAGGTGCTTGGACTTGCGTGGGAGCCGATTGGAGATTGTTTAACTCTTCTCCCAGACTCCGTGATCGAATTCTCCAAGGTGCAAGCAAACACGAAACGTTTTGTATTGCAAACAACGGCGCGCCTATATGACCCTTTGGGATTTCTTTCTCCATACACGGTGAGAGCAAAGGCTCTCTTTCAAGAAATCTGGAAAGAAAACTTGTCGTGAGACCAACCACTGCCAGAACACCTCCTCAACGACTGGACAAAATGGTGTGAAGAGCTCATGTGTGTCCGTCAGATCAAGATACCTCGAACATACGACGCTGACATCGATGGGAAGCCGACGCGTCGTAATCTGCATATTTTTGCAGATGCTAGCCCGAAGGCCTATGGCGCTGCCGTCTATCTCTGCACCGAGAGTGACACAGGAGCACGCAGCTCTACACTTGTATTAGCGAAATGTCGAGTCGCTCCGCTCAAGCAGATAACCCTGGCAAGACTGGAGCTCATGGCATCATTGGTCGCATCACGACTCTACCAGTTTGTGAGGACGAATCTCGACTTCCCGGTTGACGAAGTCTTCATGTGGACGGATTCCACGACCGCTCTAAACTGGATCCGGGGTGACGCGTCACGTTGGAAAGAATTTGTCCGAAATCGGGTTTTGGAAATTCAACAAAACACTGACATTGCCGCCTGGCGACATTGCCCCGGAAAGGAGAACCCAGCAGATCTCTTGACTAGGGTACTTTCAGGCCAAAATCTGATGTCCAACACTATGTGGTGGAATGGACCGTCGTGGTTGCCACAGGCCGTAGAAACATGGTCGATCGAACCGCAAGCAACTGACTTCACTCCTGAAGAATCCGCACAACGAAATCAGATTGAGGTGCTTGCGACGAGTATCAACAACGACGGATTTACTGGATCTTACGAGATTTAGCTCTGCTGCGAAGGTGGAACCGAGTGAGAAGCTGGATTTTCCGATTCATAAGGAACAGTAGAACGAAGGAAAGGACATCGCGACCATTGACAGCAGCAGAGCTTGATCATGCCCACGTCTACTGGTTAAAACGGGCGCAAGGCTCGGCATTTCTTTCTGAGCTTGAATGTTGCGCAAGTGGGCAAAAGCTACCACGAAGCTCTCCACTGAAGGACTTCAAGCTCTGGACTGACGATAGAGGTCTCCTGAGGATACCCGGGCGGGCGGCTCTGTTCATCGAATATGACAGAAGACGAAAGACACCCCGTCCTGCTCCCAAAGCGCCATCAATACACACAACTGATAGTGCAACGGGCCCACCGACAGCTTCTTCATGCAGGCGCCAGAGACACTCTCGTGCAACTGCGCGAAAAATACTGGATTGTGCGCGGACGCCAGTTAGTGAGAAGTGTTGTGCGGTCATGTGTTGTGTGGAAACGTTTCAGTGCGACAAGCATGGATGCAGCGACAGGGCTTCTTCCACCTGACCGAACTACTAAGGCGGAGCCCTTCGAGGTGATCGGTGTTGACTTTGCCGGCCCCCCTCTATGTCAAGGAGAGGGCAGTGCAAGTGAAAGCATACATTGTACTTTTTACGTGCGCGGTGACCAGGGCAGTGCATCTTGAACTTGTGTCGGACATGACTACTGACAGTTTCTTGCGAGCTTTCCGTCGGTTTGTGGCGCGTAGAGGGCTGTGTAAAATAGTTTACTCAGATAACGCCCTAGCCTTCAAACGTGCGTCGAAGGAACTCGCCGTTCTTTGGAAGACCCTGCGGCACCCTGACATACTGGCTTATTTCGCCCATGCTAACATAGAGTGGAGATTCATTGTCGAGCACGCCCCATGGTGGGGAGGCTTCTACGAGCGGCTGGTTCGCAGTGTAAAAACGGCGCTCAAGAAAGTAATCGGACGCCGATGCCTCGGCTTCATTGAGCTGTCGACCGTCCTAACAGAAGTGGAAGCGGTCATAAATTCTAGGCCCCTCCCGCACGTGCACGACGACCCCAACGATGGCTCTCCCCTTACACCGGCCAGCTTCCTGACCGGGAAGCGGCTAACTGCTTTGCCAGCGGCTGGTGACCGAGCGCTCGAACCAGACGCGAATTCTTTGCGAACGCTGTGGAAACGCAGAAAGCAAATGCTCAGCGCATTCTGGCAGGTCTGGCACAGTGAGTATCTGAAACAGCTGCGCTCGGCGTATGCAACGAAGCAGGCCAAAGGGAGGGAGCCGAGAGTCGGGGACGTAGTGCTCGTACAGGAGAATCTCCCGCGACTACTGTGGAAGGCCAGCGTCATTGTTTCGCTGTTTCCCGGCCGAGACGGGGGGAATAAGACCTTGTGAAGTCAGGACGCCGCAGGGCAAACATGTAAGGCGCCCCGTTCAACGACTGTACCCGCTGGAAATATCCGAACTGTAGAATGAGCAGGCCCATTCGGCGGGGCAGTGTTGTAACTTTGCGTTTCCTTTCCCCCCCTCTCCTTTCCTCCCTCCGTAGTCGCCACTGTTTCTTTCAAGGTCAGCAGAGGCGACGACTGCGGCAACACCAGCTCAGTGCTCTACAGCTAACGAATGTGTCGCATTGACAGATTTATGGCACCGAGGGGCGGCAACTCGGGGGAGAGGGAGGGAGAACGGGCTCCCCTTTTGGGGCGCGAACAGGAGCGCAAAGACGGACCCGGGCAGTTGCAATCAGAGGGCTAGAACGATAAGCTGGGGTTTCTCTTAACGCTGCCCAGCCTCTTTGTGTCCCTTACGAAGCAGTTTCAAAGCGCCTTTTTTTTTCTGGTTCCTGTTTACCCAAATAAATGGTTTTCACTATCGAAGACGTTAAACGACTGGTTTTATGCGACAATGGGCAAGCAGCTGACCAATGTTTAAATTTGTGCATGCCACGGAAATAAGACCGGTTTTGCAGGAAATATTCGTAGTTACAGCGGCTATGTTTCAGCCTGGCAGAAGAACATGGGCTAACATCTGTCAACATTTGACAACGTTTCTACAACATCCAAATGCAACATTGCTGAACGTTGTTGAATGTTGAGCAACATCTGGCAACATTGCCACAACGTTACGAAATGTTGCGCGACCTTCAACAACATATTCACAACATTGTGGCAACACTGCGGCAACAATTCGTGCTACTAGATAACTTGTGGCCACGCGCTGATGCCTCGGACATTTGCGTATTTTTAGTCTTGCGGTCAAGTTTTGTTTGTTATGTGGCAGCAGCTCAAAGCAAGGAAGGCCCTTGCCGGCCACAACTTCGGGAAAAGCGGCTGGATACGCGAGCCGCGAGTGAAGCAAGTTGCAACCAAAGCGAGATCGTCGTGACACAGGTAAGCTTGTAAGGACGTATTGGCGCCCGGTATATTTATCTTTTAGGAGCTTGCTCGGCAAGCTTCTTATCCTCGCGCCTTGCCCGGCGGCGGCGGCGTGTACACTTCTCCGGTGATTCCAACAATGCTCACTAGATGGCGCGCCGCCGCTCAAGGCGCCGGCTTTCCGGTGATTTCAAGAATGCTCACTAGATGGCGGCGCCACTCAAGGCGACGCACACCACTCTCGGCACATGCACTTCCTTTCTCTTCGCCAGGAGCTCACGCAGTGAACACTCTTCGTTACCGCTCGGCCGCATGAACACCGAAGAAGCCAAGGCAGCAGCGCGGCGGGCTCGCAACGCAGCAGCAGTGCATCCAAATGTAAATTAATAAACATTGTGTATGTAATGTATATATAACAACGTTATCACGTCTATATATGGCACTCTAAAAAAAAGTCGAGTATTTTGGGAGTATTTCTGCTACACAACAATAATCGTCATCTGGCTCAGTGTTGTACACGTTCCTCTAAAACAGGAACGAAAGCTCGTTCCTCGTTCCTTGCCCATTTCGGAACGAGTTCCCGTTACAAGTTCCTCAAATGGAAAAGGAACTCGTTACAGCTACATTTCCAAAATTGGAACGTGTCGTTACATTAACGTTACATTTGAGTTTTTAATAAATATAAAGTGTCGGATAATCCTCAGGCGAAATAAAGCGAGCAATTTAAAGCTCCCATCGCGCTACATATATCAAACGAATTTAAGATTGCCGACAGCAGGTTACACATAGGTAACGGAATCTAAATAAACACTCCTAGACAATTTTTTTCGAGACCACCGTCTTTACTACATACGTGTAACTGCAACTTTCGTGCTCGTCTATTTCAAGTCCAACACATGTGGCACTTTTTAAAGTTGGTCTTCAAAGGCGCAGTCAAGATACTGCACTTCACATATTCAAATAGAAATCTTCACCAATGCGCCAATATAATTGAATTTCCCGCGCAGGAAATCGCATTTAAAGGGAATATACTTAGGCGTTTATTGAGTGCTGATTCAATATTTCAGTGTGAGCAGAAAATAATGTTCAGGATACACATTTGCGTCTTAGTAAAGTCCCCGGTTCACTGCCAGTGAACATATTTCTGTATATTTCGTCCTCTCTCTATCTCTTGCTTTCTTTCTTGTATTTCGTTCTCTATATTTTTCTGTTTTCTCTTTTTTATATTTTTTTCCCTATCTCTCTCTCTGCCCGTTCGCTCGCCTTCTATCTTTCTTTCTTTTTCTTTATCTCTGTCTCTCTATACTCATTTTCCCCTCCTTCTTTCCTTCCTCCTCACCAACACTTCTCCTTCCCATGCCCTTGCTATACTGTGCTATACAAGGATATGCTATTCACTTGTAGCGTGCGCGCACGTTCCAGAAAAACGCATAGCCAAAAATTTCCTCAACATCCTACTTCGTCATTATATGGTCACTCAGCTAAGAGATGCATACGAGCAAATAGGAGGTCGGCGAGAATGATACATTGCATTGGTGAGGTGTTTATCCTTACCACCGTTCTATTGTGTAATCGGAAATGGCAGTTCTTCAATGTAATCGCTCTAGAGATGAATGCGAATTCTTCACTACTATGTGTTCGTCATTGGCTCGCGATACGAGCAAAATGAACATATTAGTTCTCTGTCTGTACTGAATTGCTTTGAAGTGCCATGCTTATGTTGAATATGAAAGAAAAAAAAGACTAGATAGCCGAGTGGTTACGACGCTCGCCTTCCGATCGTGAATAGGCGGTGTCGAATCTCGACTCGCCGAAAACATTTTGTAGCCAGGAATTTATCTCTTTCTCTATATCCCTTCCCTCCGGTCTCTCTGTACTCGTTCTCTCGCCCCATAAGAGTTATTGCATCCCGCGCCGGACAAATCAGTGCCCGTGTTCTGGGAGTGTTACAAGGTGCCAGTCAAGCGTCGCCGGTGCAAAGTCAGCGACGGGAATGACACCAGGTTGGTCCGTTCCAGGGGCGTAGCCAGAAATTTTTTTCGCGGGGGGGGGGGGGGGGGGCACCTCCTTGATTTCGGGGGGGTGCACCTTTTCGAAACGGTCATTTTTCGCTCTGTATGCCATGGCAAAAAAAAAATTTCGGGGCGGGGGGGCACGGGCGCGGTGTGCCACCCCCCTGGGTATGCCACTGGTCCGTTCCGTATGCTAGTAGTCGCAGTGAGAGGATCGGAGACGTGTTTGGACAACAAAACAACAGCTTTAATCTGGCTATTGCGGCACAAGCACTCTAAATACAACACTTGAAGTAAACTAACAATATACAAATAGATTCAAACAATAAGCTTACAAAATACAAGTATTACAAAATACACGAAGTGTACTAACACTGAACAAAAAAATGGAATGAAATTAAACTGAAAAGACGTGAAAGTTCGATGGTATAAATAGGTGAGGGCATACGTGAGATGACCGGCAGCGTTGCGTCCACGACGATCGGATGCGAGAAGCCCGAAATGTCGATGGGCCCGAGTTGCAACGCCGATGATTCCGGAAGCTAGTGCTTGAAGGTGATCTCAGGCAGGTTGAGCTAACTTGAGATTGAAGCCCGATGCCTACGTTGCAGACGTGTCTCAACTAGGCCTCAACGGCTAAGTTTAGGTGGCCAGCCGATACAAAGCGCACACTAAAAACTTCTAGAAGGGATACTCGCTGATCTATTTCTACACCTTGTTTGACAAGCAACTAGACTGGTTAGCAGGGCGATATCCCCTTGGTGTCCCCTCATTCTCTTCGTCGGGAAAAAGGGACCATCAACATCGGTCCAATCATGCGCATTGCATTGTCACAAAGTCCGCCCTCGAAATATTGACGACACCCCCCTTTTAATTAGGGGAGGGTTCTCCAATAATCAAGAGAGAAAACCCGTTTAAGGTGACCGCGTAGGCGGCTCGTACACGTGCAGCTTCGTGGGAACGGTATCTTGCCTCGGTTCTCAGCCGAGCGTTTTGCAGACTAAAAGTTCGGGGCACACGGCGGCTTTCCAACAAAAGCTGTCGTCGCCGCGGTACAGAACAACGTACACCTTTTGGCAGCAACATTCGAAGAATAACAACCCCTTCCGCTGCTCTTCGCGGCTCTAAAAACAAGTCTTTTCATGCCCAAGTCGGCGCGCTGGTCAGCGGGAGGAGGGCGGCGACGACGGGTCGAAAAACTGGCATTCCGTGACAGGGAGAGAATTAGAAGCAGAAAAGGACGGCGATGACGAAGAGAGTGCGTGCCTGTTCATGATGATGATAATTCTGTTTCAACGACACATGGAAACCTCGTGCCTAACATCTCTGCTGCAAAAAAGCCAGCAGATCCCACGCACTGTGAGAATCGATGTAATGCGAAGCAGCCAGGAAGGAGCAAATCATGCTTTACATAATTTGCATGTCACGTTTTACATGTTAGGACCTGCCATTTATGTTCGTCATACAGTCACGTCGCGCAATACCAATTTTGTTGTATATCAAGCTAGCGAACTGGACGCAAGCGCACCATGAGCGTGGCATGTAAATAGGCGTTGTAGATGACATCCATGCCAAGATTTTCATGTTACCACCAGCCCCTTATGTTCGTTATACAGTCATGTCACTCAATACCAAATTTGGTGTATAACAAGCTAATGAAACGGCCGCGAGCGCGCCATGAGCGTGGCATGCAAGTCATGTCGCACATGACAAGTCATGATTTCCATATGACCACTTGTCATTTATGTTCTTCATACAGTCATGTCACTCAATACCAAATTTGGTGTATCTCAAGCCAACGAAACGGCCGCGAGCACGCCATGAGCGTGGTATTCAAGTCATGTCGCTCATGACATGTCATGATTTCCATATTACTACTTGTCATTTATGTTCGTCATACAGTCATGTCACTCAGTACCAAATTTGGTGTATATCAAGCTAACGAAACGGCCGCGAGCGCGCCATGAGCGTGGCATGCAAGTCATGTCACTCATGACATATCATGATTTTCATATTTCCACTGGTCATTTATGTTCGTCATACAGTCATGTCACTCAGTAACAAATTTGGTGTATATCAAGCAAACGAGACGGCCGCGAGCGCGCCATGAGCGTGGCATGCAAGTCATGTCGCTCATGACATATCATGATTTCCATATTACCACTGGTCATTTATGTTCGTCATACAGCCACGTCACACAATGCCAAATTTGATGTATATCAAGCTAACGAAACGGCCGCGAGCGCGCCATGAGCGTGGCATGCAAGTCATGTCGGTCATGACATAGCATGATTTCCATATTACCAGTGGTCATTTATGTTCGTCATACATTCATGTCACTCAGTACCAAATTTGGTGTATATCAAGCAAACGAGACGGCCGCGAGCGCGCCATGAGCGTGGCATGCAAGTCATGTCGTTCATGACATATCATGATTTCCATATTACCACTGGTCATTTATGTTCGTCACACAGTCATGTCACACAATACCAAATTTGATGTATATCAAGCTAACTAAACGGCCTCGAGCGCGCCATGAGCGTGGCATGTCATGTAAATCATGTTGTTCATGACATGCACGTCATTATTTGCATATTACCACCTGTCATTTATGTTCGTCATACAGTGACGTCACTCAATCCCAAATTTGGTGTATATCAAGCCAACGAAACGGCCGCGAGCGCGCCATGAGCGTGGCATGTAAATCATACTTTTCATGACAAGTTAGTCATGATTTTCATGATATGACCAGCCATTTATGTTCGTCATACGCTCATGTTATGTCATACCAAATTTGGTATAAATCCCATTAACGATACGGCCAGGAGAGCACAAAGTCGTAGGCGGCTAGATAGATAGATAGATAGATAGATAGATAGATAGATAGATAGATAGATAGATAGATAGATAGATAGATAGATAGATAGATAGATAGATAGATACGCTGAAAGTCGCCGTAGTTCGCTAAGAAATGCTTCGCATTTAAAAAACCAACTGTTCCTCCAGCACGTCGTCAGTTTCGGCGTCTTTCGCTTTCCTGCGCCCCCCGGAGGGCGCCTTGAAGTAAAAACCAGGATGAATTGTAGTCACGTGATGGGCGAGCGCTACATTTTCGCGCCTCACACGGTCACCCATCCGCCCTGTTCTGCATGAGATGCTGCGTGCGTGCGCCTGTCGAATGCCGTGGAACGTCTACAGAAGGAACTCCCTTCCCTCTACCGTTCCTGCTTAAATGTAACGAGTTACCGTTACAGTTCCACCGATCCTGAATGGAACGGTGGCGTTCCTCCGTTCCAGCCAGTACGGAGGAACGCTGTTGTACGGAACGTCGTTCCTTGGAACGCCGTTCCGTACAACACTGATCTGGCTTGCTCACGTTTCCTCTCTTGAAAACCCGGTTCTCGGCACATTCCTATCAAGAATGCTATGTCACGCCGATAACGCGCGCGGCGTTCGTGACCGGGAAGTGCCGGGACGGCGGTGATAACGCCAGGAAAGTACGCGGGGTAGATGACGATTATAGTTGTGTAGCAAAAAGACACCCTTTTTACTCGATTATTTCTTAGAGTGGATGGTAGGAGCACGGCCGCTGGATCAAAGTGCACAAGGTGCGGCCTGCTGCTTGCGCCGAAAACAGCGGGAGAGGCCTAGTTCGTTTTACTGCCGCGGCAGCGCCACCGCGGTCAATGACTGTTTGCGCCGGGGAAGCGGTGCGTGTCTGGCGCTCGCAGGCTCGTTGTGTTTACTTCGCAGCGCTGCAAGCGGACTCGTCGAGTTTGGTGTCCACTCAGCTAGTACATTCTTTTATGCCACAACAGGACCTTTTCTCCGATGCAAATGGTTTCCCTTTTATACGGGGATACGGAACTGTTTTGACTACGCATGCCCATCTCGTCGACAGCCAACTTTGACCACATGTTTGAAAAAAATCCACGCATCTCCACGAAGTGAATCATGACGAGTGGGTGAAGCTCTGGATATCGTATCGGTGAGTAACCGTACGTTACCCGACCGTTTGCCATATAATGTAAATTGAGTGACATAAAGTGTTTATAGAAATGTAAGTTTATGTCGCCTTCCAGTCGTCTTAGGCAATTCAAGGAGGATTTAGAAAATTGCAGGACTGGAGGATATGCCTCAAAAGTGAATCCAAGAACCCGCCATCTTACCGCTGGTAAGATATCATTTTAATATGGGTAATTTGTTGGGACATATAATGCTCGACGTGTGCCTTTGTGTTACAGATATTAAGAAGCCTCAACATCTAGGCACATTTCAGTAGAGATCAACTCATCAATATTCTTCTGGATAGTTTATTTTCGCCGGCGACAGAATCCCAATAAAGAAGGGCGTACGGCAGGGAGACACGATCTCTCCAATGCTATTCACCGCGTGTTTACAGGAGGTTTTCAGGGCCCTAGATTGGGAAGAGTTAGGGGTAAGAGTTAATGGAAAGTATCTCAGTAACCTGCGATTCGCTGATGACATTGCATTGATGAGTAACGCGGGAGACGAATTACAGCTCATGATTACTCTAATGGATACGGAAAGTAGAAGAGTAGGTCTGAAAATTAATATGCAAAAAACTAAAGTAATGTGGAACAATCTTGGCAGCGAACAGCACTTTGCGATAGGTGGCGAGACACTGGAAGTTGTAAAGGAGTACGTCTACTTAGGACAGGTAGTAACCGCGGAGCCGAACCATGAGAATGAAATAACTAGAAGAATAAGGATGAGATGGGGCTCATTCGGCAAGCATTGTAGAATCATGAATGATAGTCTACCACTATCCCTCAAGAGGAAGGTATATAACAGCTGCATCTTACCGGTACTTACCTACGGAGCAGAAACCTGGAGAGTTACAAAGAGGGTTCAACTTAAACTGAGGACGACGCAGCGAGCGATGGAAAGGAAAATGATAGGTGTAACCTTAAGAGACAGGAAGAGAGCAGAGTGGGTCAGGGAACAAACGGGGGTCAAGGATATCACAGTTGAAATCAAGAAGAAGAAATGGATATGGGCCGGGAACGTAGCACGTCGGCAGGATAACCGCTGGTCATTAAGGGTAACTGACTGGATTCCAAGAGATGGCAAACGCGTGAGGGGGGAGACAGAAAATTAGGTGGGTAGACGAGATTAAGAAGTTTGCAGGTATAACGTGGCAGCAGAAAGCACAGGACCGGGTTGATTGGCGAAACATGGGAGAGGCCTTTGCCCTGCAGTGGGCGTAGACAGGCTGATTATGATGATGATGATGATGATGATGATTTTCGCCGGGAACAGCGATCTCTTACCTTATAATTAGCCGATGTCTGCGTTGAAGTCTATCGTAAAACGTTTTTTTTGTTTCTCTCATAAGTTTCGACTATAACAAGGGTTACACCGTGACCACAACGGAAGACAAGGCTAGCTTCGCCCCTAAAATTATAAAGCTGTAATGAAAAAGCCTGTCCTGTCTTCGCGTCACAATAATAGTATCTCGGGTTTTACGTCCCAAAACCACGATATGATTACGAGGGACGCCGTAGTGGAGGGCTCCGGAAATTTCGCCCATCTGGTGTTCTTTAACGTGCACTGACTTCGCACAGTACACGGGCCTCTAGCATTTCGCCTACATCTAAATCCAACCGCCGCGGCCGGGATAGAACCCGCGACCTTCGGATCAGTATAGCCGATCAGCGGACTCCTCGCGTCACAGGATTAATACATGTGTTTTAAGTACTTTTACAAATGTCGTAAACGCGCTGTTTCGGGCTTTTGGGCTATTTGAATATTGCACAATGTTTTCAGCAATCTGAATTGCAAAACTGTTTTTGTACTATTTGAATATTGCACAAGGTGCATGCAAGAAAAAGGAAAATACAAGGTTCTGTGCGTAAAATGAATCATATCTTTATGAAGCCAAAATCTCGACCCTCTCTACCACCAGTATGCTTTACATTGCAAAATAAAAAAGGAGTTTTGTAGCTGTGCGCGCTACCTTGCACATGTGTCGTGCAGTGAAGTAGTCATTTCCGCGAGTACCATTTTGACGCTATGAAACACCATCTTCCCAAAGGGAACCCTGATGGGATGCGAAGCAGCAGCGTTGCGCATGGGAGCGGTGGAGAGGGTGAAGCGAGAGAGAGGCAGTGGCGTAGCCAGGGGGTGGCACACCGGGCACGTGCCCCCCCCCCCCCCCGAAATTTTTTTCGCCATAGCATGCAGAGCGAAAAATGACCATTTCAGGGCGGTGCACCCCCCGAAATGAAGGAGGTGCCCCCCCCCCCCCCCCCCCCGAAAAAAAATTCTGGCTACGCCCCTGGAGAGAGGTGACACGTACAGACATGTTTCAACGCGTACGTTAGGCGCGCGTCAGGCGGCAGCTGCGGGCGCTGCGGCGAGCGCGCGGCAGGCGAGGGAGAGAGTGACTTCAGCGCACACTGCGAGGGGAGCGTGACGTCAACGCGCAGCTGCGGCGTGACCTACTTGGCACCGCTCCAACACCTGCGGCGAGGGGAGCGCGTTGCGGCGCGTTCGTACGGACGCACGGACGGAGGGACAGCGTTACACAGCCTAGTCAAAGAGCTGCTTCGCATCTAATAAAATATTGCATTTGGTGATATGCCTTCATGACCTCAAAAGCGCAGCACCTTTCTGGAGAGGAGCTTCTGTGCCTGTCGTACGAGGCGCTGCACAGTTGCGTTGGCGTTCCCCTGTCCAGTTGGCTAGCAGTGGTCGAAGCAGCCGTTTCAGAAAAATATCACAGATGTGGTTCGTGTGCTGAGGGTTGCCCGTACCACACCGAAGTGCAAGGCACGTTACAAAATATGGGAGCAGGGCTGAGTGAAGAAGTTTACACAGATGTCCACTTCTCCGGACTTCAATGCGCTTCATGACTTCACTCACAAATCGGGATTTTTCTTTTCATTCGACGTGCACAGTGGAACGGAGCAGTTCTTCGGCATGCTGCCGCTGTAACTACAGAGATGACCTACTTTTCAGCTTGTAGGAGGCACAACACATCAGATTCAATATGACTATCACTGTTACAAGCCCGTAACCTCAGCACTGTAGAAATTTGGGCTTGTTGGTTCATTGCGACGACTGAAAATAGCGCAGAAAAAACGGGGACACAAGAAGAGGACACACGACACAGGCGCTATGTGTCGTGTGTCCTCTTCTTGTGTCCCCGTTTTTTCTGCGCTATTTTCAGTCACCCCGTAACCTCACTCCGCTGTTCAAAAACCGAAAAAAAAGGCGCGCGACTCGTTGTTACAAGCCCGTAACCTCACTCCGCGGTGTAAAAACAAAAAGAAAGGCGCGCTCCCAACAGCGCGCCTCGTCGGAAGGTCCCCCCACTACTAGCGCCCCCCCCTCGAAAGTTGCGGCCGGAACTGTCAACAACGCTCTCCCTCTCTCGCCAACGCTCGGCGGCTCCACGCAACAGGCCGCACCACGTGCGCTTTGATGCAGCGACCGTGGTAGGAGATGTGTACGGAGGATTCGCGGGTTACCCGATCATCTCCGAGCAAGCTCCTCTAACGTGATTACATCGTTCACTTTGTGGATATGGCGGTCATTTTTTTTTTTTAGTAGACCAATTCGCATGCTCCCAGCAAAACCTGCCGCCTAAGTGTGGTGCCTGGGGAAGGGCGATGAAGAAATCCTTGCCGCGCACTGCATGTGCATGGCCAAAAACGGCAAGGCGTGCTCGCACATCGCAGCCCTCTTTTACGTGGAATACGGCGTGCGAACTCGTGAAGAGTGCTCAGGCACAGATGGCTCCAACGGCTGGCTCCGCCCCGCCATGAAAAAACTTGAGGTGCCGCACTTTGCCGAAATGGACTTCTTATCGGCGATGAAGAATTACGTGGTGCATCGGCACTGCAACAAGCGCAACTTGTGCACCGTTGCCCTGTCCGCGACTAACAGGACCAGCCCCAACGACAAAGGCAATGTAACAGTTTCTCGGCGTACTGATTGCATCTGGGCATCTACCTGCAATGGCCAGTACAGTAAACTTTATGTACTGGCGGTGAGAAGCTGCAAAGCACCGATTTGTGTCAGCTATTTGATAAAGGTTCAATGCATTTTAAGTTTTGAAAAGTGTACCAAGGTGTACAGCACGCTGCACAGAAGCGCAGCGGTGTGCGAACACGACTCGCCTTGCCGTTTGCGGCCATGCACATGCAGTGCGCGGCAAGGATTTCTTCATCACCCTTCCCCAGGCACCACACTTCCACGGCAGGCTTGTTGGGAGCCTGTGAATTGGTCAACTAAAAAAAGCCGGCAGATCCCACGTACTGTGGGAATGGATGTAATGCGAAGCAGCCAGGAAGGAGCAGATCATGCTTTACATAATTTGCATGTCATGTTTTACATGTTAGGACCTATCATTTATGTTCGTCATACAGTCACGTCGCGCAATACCAATTTTTGGTGTATATCCAGCTAGCGAACTGGACGCAAGCGCACCATGAGCCTGGCATGTAAATGGCGTTGTAGATGACATGCATGCCAAGATTTTCATGTTATCACCTGCCACTTATGTTCGTCATACAGTCATGTCACTCAATACCAAATTTGGTGTATCTCAAGCTAACGAAACGGCCGCGAACACGCCATGAGGGTGGCATGCAAGTCATGTCGCACATGACAAGTCATGGTTTCCATATTACCCAGTTGTCATTTATGCTCGTCATACAGTCATGTCACTCAATACCAAATTTGGTGTATATCAAGCTAACGAAACAGCCGCGAGCGCTCCATGAGCGTGGCATGCAAGTCCATGTCGCGCATGACAAGTCATGATTTTCATATTACGACTAGTCATTTAGGTTCGTCATACAGTCACGTCACTCAATACCAAGTTTGGTGTATATCAAGCTAACGAAACAGGCCGCGAGCACGCCATGAGCGTGGTATGCAAGTCATGTCGCACATGACATGTCATGATTTCCATATTACCACTTGTCATTTATGTTCTTCATACAGTCACGTCACGCAATACCAAGTTTGTAACGAAACGGCCGCGAGCGCGCCATGAGCGTGGCATGTAAATCAAATCATGTTGTTCATGAAATGCACGTCATTATTTGCATATTACCACGTGTCATTTATGTTCGTCATACAGTCACGTCACTCAATCCCAAATTTGGTGTATATCAAGCTAACGAAACGGCCGCGAGCGCGCCATGAGCGTGGCATGCAAATCATACTTTTCATGACAAGTTAATCATGATTTTCATGATATGACCAGCCATTTATGTTCGTCATACGGTCATGTTGTGCCATACCAAATTTGGTATAAATCCCATTAACGATACGGCCAGGAGAGCACAAATAGATAGATAGATAGATAGATAGATAGATAGATAGATAGATAGATAGATAGATAGATAGATAGATAGATAGATAGATAGATAGATAGATAGATAGATAGATAGATAGATAGATAGATAGATAGATAGATAGATAGATAGATAGATAGATAGATAGATACGCTCAAACTCGCCGAAGTTCGCTAAGAAATGCTTCGCATTTAAAAAAGATAAATACCTACCGGGCGCTAAAACGTCCTTACGAACTTACCTGTGTCACGACGACGTCGCTATCGGCAGCAACTTTCTTCACTCACGGCTCGCGTACCCAGCCGCTTGCGACGAAGTTGTGGCCGTCAAGTGCCTTCCTTGCTTTGACCTGCTGCCGCGGAACAAAGAAAACTCGACCGCAAGACTAAAAATACGCAAATGTCCGAGGCATCAGCGCGCGACCACAAGTTCACGTCCACTATGTATAGTCGGCTGCCTGCAGCGTGAACGGGTCCACTCCTTATAGTTGAATTTTCTCGTTGTATAGCTCGCGGTCCTTCGGAAAGAGTGTCTCTGCGTACATTCTGGTCTTCGCTGACTTCGTAGTCATTGCTCGGGTACTCCTCACACGAATAAGCGCGATCTCGACGGTATGCCTGTTTGTTTACTCAGAGCTGCCGCACGCGCGCTTACCGGCTTGGCTGGCTATGACTTCAAATTGGCGGACTACCCACAATGCACAGTGCCGCCGCCGCTTGTGAAAGCGGCGGCGGCGCTGTGCATCAAATATGTCTTAAATACTTGCTCCGTGCCCATGGTGCCCACATCTTAGAGCCTCAGTTTTAAATCTCGAAGGCAACGTTTTTTTTTTCATTTGCAGTAAAAATACGTCATGGCCGCCATATTTTGTACCAGCTGGCTTTTACAGATTTAGTCTCATAAATAAGTGAAAATGAAGATCACAGTTACTTTTAAATTAAAGTTAAAGACTATAGAACGCATGAATTTGTAATAAGCTTTCTTGCCCATGTAGCGACACGCCGTTAACGCCGTCACCATCAGCGCCACCGCCATCACGTTTGCGTTTGCATATGTTTGGCGTCAGTCGTCGAGTACTGCGCGCTTTTCGTCTGCCGTGATGCTGCCGTGGTTCTCGACGCCATTGGCCAGCAAAGGTACACCCGTTGACAAAATAAGTCGGGATGTGCGAGCGACGACCGCAATCAGATAAAACTGCATCGCCGCGCCATCTGACGTGGAAAGTGCGCGTCCTTTCAATCTCACAGCCATATATTTTTACTCGCTTGCAGCGGACCAGTGATTACATGTAGCGTTTTGCGCTAGGCGTCGCTTTCTTTCTTCAATCCGTGACGCGCTCAATTCGGCGGGGGCACGGTGGCGGTGAAGTGTATGCGACTCGCTGCGCCCTGATTAAAGAGATAGCATATCTTGTCTCAATGGCAAACCGGTGCCACACACGTCATTAATTCTCTTCTCTGCACGTTCGTTTTAGTCGAAGCGTACCATGTGACAGTGAAACACGAACGAGGGCATCGAAAACGAAAAGGCGTTGAGCCTAAAGAATGCTTCAGTTTATTAACATAATATAACAAGATGCAGGCAGATCACCTTGCACATGCAACAAAAGAGGCGAATGGACTAGAAAAGAAAAAGAAAAACGATTGCTGTAATAGGCGAGGTCATGGGTTGGCCTTCAAAGAACAAAAAAGGAAAGCAACTGAGGGCGAGCGAAAAATAGCAACGGCGAAACTTATCACCTCTGCTCCCTGCACCCCCTTTGTAACAAAAATTTAATAGTGCGTGAAGTGGCCGTTCACGGAAATTATTTCTGACATCCTTCTTGGCATAGATTTGTATAACGAGGCGACATAATCGCCGTCCGACCGAAGGGCCTCCCACTCTTCCTGAATCGCGTTCCACAGCGCGTCCGACGTTGCCCTGGACAAGTTGCGCCTGGACAGACCCACTTCATTCGAGCCCACACATTCTCGATCGGGTTTGCGTGCGCGCCACAGGGAGGCCACGGCAAGGTGCGTACGCCAAGGTCTTCAAGCATGGCGGTCACCTGACGAGCCATGTGTACGGGGCTTTTGCCCTGCTGGAAGATGAAGCAGCCGTCGGGGAAAGGTCCGTCCAGGGCATATGGGATCATGGTGTCTTGTAGCAGGGAACTGTAGTAGGGCGCTGTGAATTTGCATCAATGCGCACAAGTGGCCCTAGCCCATCTTTGCTTATAGAACCCCACACGGACACTGAACACCGGCCACTTGAGAGGACACTCTGAGTATAATCAGGGTGGTACCTGCAATTTTAAAAGAACCAGAATGGGCAGGTAAAAGGTGTAGAAAATTGATTTGGGAATTGTTTATGCGCGTTTTGCTTAAAACTGTAGTGTACTTTAAACCATCGTGCGAAGAACGCGTACAAGACGCTGTGTGAAAAACTTAAAACACGTGTATTTAACGTGCTGCTAACGAGGAATTATTTGTGGACGTTCTGTTATTTGCAGTGCATTTGTTTCTACATTGACATTGTAGGATATTTTCATTTGTTGAAATAAGTTTGAAAAAAACTCAAGAATATTATATGTACGAAAATATTTCGGCATATGCAAAGCAGCAAAACATTAACACCGTGAAAAGTGAACGCATTGGTTACCTCGAATTCAAGGGCCGCCACACCCTCCTCTACTGATCCCACCGAGTACAGAAGGTCGACTCGTCAGAAAAAACTACATTTTTCCATTCTTCTTCCTTCCAATGCTGGTGGTTCAAAGCGAAGTCCAGGCGTTGTTGGCGCTGTCGCTCAGACAGAAAAAGCTTTTGCGCCGCGGCAAAATTGTAAATTCCGGCCTCCTTCAATCGTCGGCTCACTGTCCTTGCAGAAATATTCAGTGACAGCTCGTCCCGGATTTCCTTGGCGGACAAGAAAGGATCCACGACAGCTGCGGCCACAATCAAAATGTCGGCCTCGTGCGTCGTGACTCTTGGCCGCCCAGACCGCTTGGCATCCGCAAGTGTTCCATCTTCTCTAAATGCGCGTATAATCCTGGTGATCGCTGTCTTCGACCTCCCAGTTCTTCGGGCAATTTCTCTCTGCGGGACACCCTCCACAAAAAGTCTGGCGATGTACCGCCGATCTTCAATGGGAACACGAGGCGCCATTTCAGTGGACGACAGACCTTTGTCCGGCGCTCGATATTTCTACATGTTTAACAAGTATCGCTAGCCAATCAAAATCCCGAACGCATGGCGGACGGTTGAAGATAAGGGAATGGCGTGACAGAAGTATTCTAGTCGAACCACTGAAAATCAGCTCATCGACTGTGTAGATAAATCTATGGTCGCACGGCGCACCTCTGGCTGGCTTTCGATAACTACAGTTTTTAATCGGCGTTTCAGTGGAGATAGGTGTGCCATGCAATTTTTTATTGAGAAACATGTGTTCGTGGACAGGAAATTTGCCAGCTTAAACACTTGATGCCGTAGTGAGTTGTCATTAAATACAGTGAAACTGTTGCATCACGTGCGTGGTCACGCTCAGACACTGATCGGCAAGTTTTCCGACAGGATACCAAACGATGCAAGTCTTCGGAACTATTAGCTGTAATCACGCTTCTTCGGAGCTTGCGATATCCTCTATAGAGAGCATGTAAATCACAACGCGTTCCGCATGGCTGCAGAAAGTTACGAAACACGTGAGAGCAGCGATGAACTCAAAAAAGCTGAGTGACAGCTGAAAAGAACAAAGCGTGTTCATGAATGAGTAGACGTTCCCTGCTTCTCTGTACTCTAAGTGTGAGCTCTTCGAACCACGATAAAATGAGAAGGACGCTTGAGATTCGCGCCCAAGAGTAGAACACGAGAACCTGATCGAGATTACTTGGCATCGCCTTCTCCATAATTAGCCTCAACGTGCCGTGAGGAAAAAGAAAGCCTGTGCGCGTAACATTGAACACATTTTTGCCACGCAGAACGCGCTGATTTTTTGCCCACTACCAACGACGCTTACGTAGACACCGACACCGGAATTTCTGCGAAAGGAGCTTTTAACACCAGCGCGTTAAACGAAAAGTTCGGCTGCTCTGCGTTGTCTGTGAAGCGAGCCGCGTACACTTCACCGCCACCGTGCCCCGCCGAATCGAGCGCGTCACGGATTGAAGAAAGAAAGCGACGCCTAGCGCAAAACGCTACATGTAATCACTGGTCCGCTGCAAGCGAGTAAATATATATGGCTGTGAGACTGAAAGGACGCGCACGCGCACTTTCCACGTCAGATGGCGCGGCGATGCAGTTTTATCTGATTGCGGTCGTCGCTCGCACGTCCCGACTTATTTTGTCAACGGGTGTGCGTTCTCTGCAGCTTAAGGTAGGTTCTCTGCAGCTTTTTAGATGCGAAGCAGCTTATGAACGAGGCTTGTCCCCCCCCAACGCAGTGTGCCGCCGCCGTAGCCAGATGACGATGACGATGGAGCTGCCATCACGGCACGGCACAAGCATGGTAACCATTATACGTCATGACGATGACGATGGCGCTGATGACGATGAAGAATAAGCGCGTTCCAGACCACACATTCTCTTTCTGCCATCACGGCACAGCACATGGAATGTATCCACTATGGCGATCTCACAAAGATCGCCACCACTAAGAACGAGTAATCCCGCGCCAACGCCATCGCCGTTCTGCAGCAGGAGTTTGCCGCCGACGATGATTACAGTGAGTACGCCGTTTGCTCTATACGTGCAAAGATTCGTTGGTGGCAGGCAAAGTCCCCGCAATGAGTGTGACGCACGGCTACCGCTACCCGCAGAAACCGGATCACCTGCCCGAGCTCAGCCCGGTGGAGGAGCGGCTGATCCCTCCGCGTTTGCCCTTCATGAGCATCAGGCGGCTAACGCTACCATAAGGGATTGTGAAGTGAAACGATGCGCTGCATAGATGAAACGAGACAAAATGACACAGGAACACGAAACGGACAAGGACCTTGCGCTCATACATAGGACTCGTCCGTTTCGTGTTCCTTTGTCATTTTGTCTCGTTTCATCTATGCAGCGCATCGTTTCACTTCACAATGCCATACCAACTAGCCCCAGTGGAAGCACTTCTATACCATAAGGGTTCCCTTACGGGGAGATGTGACGATATTGTTTTTTTTTTTTTTTGGTGTCGCAGAAGTCTGTTTCCAGACTTCGGAGTATTTGCCCTTGCAGTGGCAAGCGTTGCAATACATAGGACTCGTTGTCTCCGAAGTATGGAATATATCTGCAGCTGTGCGTGCCGTGTCGACTGCGCACAGCGACGCGTTCGCTGGGGAAACTGATTCAATAGCGTCGCAGACGGCGTGGCGCTTCATAACGCGCTCGATCTGGCGCCCCAGTGATTCAGGCACATCACGGACGCTGGCAAAATACTCAGAAGGGCGAAGCGGCACGTAGGTTACTGGCGCCCCAGTGACAGCGACGTACCACGGACGCTGGCAAAATACTGAGAAGCGCGGAGCGGCACGTAGGTTACTGGCGCCCCAGTGACACCGGCAACAGACTTCTGCGACACCAAACAGAACCCCGCCGCTTTTTTAAGTGAATAAGTCCGTTATGTAATGCGTTAATGAAGGTTTTTTTATTTCTTTCGCAGTCACGTTTTCCTAAAGGCGTAGTTCCGTATTTCTGTGCATGCCTCGGTGAATTCGCCATCATTGCTTCTGCTTCGTTTCCTTATTGTAATGGTTTGTAGCTGCCTTGATTAGCTTAGTTTAGTAGATCTTTTCGTGGTACCGCATAGTTGTCTGGTTGTTTGCTTTGTTTGTTTTTCGTTGTATGTCACTGCTGTAGTTCTGGTTTAATGCGTTTCCTTGTTCTCTTCCCCCAGCATGCAAAAGCTGAGTTGGACAAAGCTCCATCCTCGCAACAGAGCTCGTCTTGTGGTGGCGGCAATTTTCGACCGACCTTTAGGTTCTAATGCAGTAGCAGAGCATTCGGCCGACATTTCAGTCGAAACTGCTATAACTGAGGACTGCACTCGTGGAACTTCACCTTTCAGTAGCTCAAATTTATCCATTAGAATCGATAGCGTTTCTTAAAATCACAATCAGCAACGTGCCTCGGAGTGCGCTTCTGAAAGCCAAGGCGTCGTTGAAAGTGGTGATGATGAATAAGAACTTACGGTACAGTGTGCGGTGCGAGATCGATCCTGTACGAGACGATCAGCTGCTGCCAGACTTTCGGGAAGAGTTCAATTCTCAATGAGGAAACAGCGCGGTAAAAACACGAAGACGAAGCCAGGAACGAGCAACACACCACACGAAGCGTGTGGTATGTTGCTCGTTCCTTGGTTCGTCTTCGTGTTTTTACCGCGCTGTTTCCTCATTGAAAAAGTTAAAACAACTAGCCAACAAGTTCACCCTATAAGACTTCAATTCCCAGAACGCAAGCTCTAATGTTGACCGTTTCCCCTCAGAGTTGGCAAGATACACTGTTGAAAATAACATTACCCAGCGTCCTCGATCCACACACTGCGTGTGGTGACGCAAAGGTTGTGCAGGTGGAAGGGTTATTAATGCGTGTGTGCTCTTTGCCGCGACTCCCCGCTTGTCCACGTTGTTCTTGCTGGCTGTTTCGAGGCACAGTGCATGATTCAATAGAGAAATTGTAGGTGATAGTGCCGTGCCCCAATGCAAACTCAATAGCCTTTAATGGCAGATTTTCAACTTGCACATCACATGGATGGCAAAATCTGCCAAAGCAAGGTGTCACTGTCTTGCGCAGTGGCCGCCTCTCAAAACGATGAACACGTGGCGTTATAATGGCAAAAATCAATCGCCATCTCCGTGACGATAAGTTTGGGTGCGGTCATCACGCGGGAAGAAAAAACAATCAAATTTTGGTGACAGAATCCAGGGGTGCGATCATTATGCGAGTAAATATGGTAGTATTTGCAGTGCATAACTTGGATTTTCTACGCATGTATGTGCAGAATTTCAGCGTGCGGTGCTGTCGAGTCTCCATATTCAGGATTTTTCAGCAGCAGGAAGGCGAGTTCCTAACTGCAATGACAACACTGCACTGTGAAACAGGCTGACAACCTTAGTAGCACGAATTATTGCCGCAGTGTTGCTGCAATGTTGTGAATGTTGTTGAATGTCGCGCAACATTTCGCAACCTTGTGGCAATGTTGCCAGATGTTGCTCAACATTCCACAACGTTGAGCAATGTTGCGCCATTACTGTTGAGCTAATGTTGCATTTCGATGTTGTAGCAACGTAGGTAAATGTTGACAGATGTTGGCCCATGCTCGGCTACCAGGCTGAAACATAGCCGCTGTAACTACGAATATTTCCTGCCAAACCGGTCTTATTTCCGAGGCATGCTCAAATTTAAACATTGGTCAGCTGCTTGCCCATATTAAATATGTCACTGCTGCACTGCTGGCCGCACTGAGCGCGCGTACATATGCAACCCGTATCGTCAAAATAAATATCTCTGATACCTCGGGCTAAATGTGTACTTGCATAAATTATTCTACTTGAGCGTTGCTTCTAACGCTGCGGTGCCGCAGGGGCAAGCGGTATATATAAGTGAAACCGAAACGACAGGAGGAGTCTTGCTGATCAGCGGCAGTCCTACGGTTACTGACATCGTCAATGGCCGCGCGTAAAGTTTTTGTGGTTCTCCCACAGATAGATGTGCGCGCTGTTTTCAATCTTCTCGGCGCTCAGTTGAAGAGTTCACATGCTGCCTTAGAAAAAGAATGGTAAGTTTTTTGCGGATCATTCAGTTGTCCGGTTAGCGGCCACTTGCAGAATATTCCGTGGTTTGCTGTTCTCGCTGTGTCTCTTCTCTTGCTATTCAAAGTTCGCCGGCGAACATTGCTCAGGTTATGTGTGCACTGAGTCACTGAGTGAAGTAGGCGGCAGAAAAAAGTGTCGAAGAGCAACTAAGGCTGTCCATTCGGAGCTCGCTAGCTGTTTCGAGTGAAGTGACGACTGTTGCAGCGACGATCACTCGGCGAACGAGTCAGCAGAGCGAGGGGTTATAGTTCCGTTTTCTGACCCATCTGCTCGACTCCCTCAGTTGCATGGCGCGGTCAGTTTATCTTGCCCATCCGTAACAGACGAAGGTGATGTATGTGGTTTTGCTTCGTCGAGCACTGAATCAGGCGCTTCCTCCTTGCCTAACGCGGAACAGGTGTTTTCTAGCTGCTCTGGAGGTGACGGGACAAGTCCGAAGAGTCACCCGCTGTTTTTGCATTTGCTACGTTGAAAATGTGGCTGCGTGTAACATTTTGCAACAGCATAATGCTTTGGTAATCTAGCCACAGCAGGTACATAATGTAGCGTACACCCGTTAGACTTTGAAGTTTTGTACTTCGAATATGTAGATAAATTTTGCCGGGGCTCATGCATGGCAATGCATTAATCTCCAACCAGTGAAACTGAATGGTGCTGTGGTGCTTTATTGAAAATAATCAATTCGAAAGAGGGGAACACGAGTTGCAGGATGTATTCATTTTTTTTCTTCGTAAGGCTTTTGACACAATTGCAGGTTGGGTGAAATTGGTGTCAGAGATTTAAAAGCAAACTAGCATGAATTTCTCTGACTATGCCGAAGTGCTTCAGTTGACTTTATTAATCATGTTGCTTTGTTTTGCCAATTTAGTTTGTGTACTTTTCTTTTTGTCTCCAGAGAGGCCGTGCCGTGCTGAATTCAGCCTTCATCCGTCACCTTCATTGTTATCCAAACGTTTTCTTTCTAACGTGTCAGTTTTTGTACAGTTACGATAGCTTCAAAAGGGCAAATCGCTCTTATCTTTGTTCATTCCATGTTGTAAATACAACAGTATCTACTCAAGGGTGCATTTACAGTATTGTTGATGTTAAGATACATTGACGAGTGGCCACATAGTTATGGGCACCAGTCCTGTAGGATTATTGCTTATTTTATCCTGTGCCTTATTCTATCTACGATATTTCAAAAGATAAAATTGTACTTAAGTTTGTTCATACTTTTTTGTGGGATTAGAGTATGTGCCAAGCCTGCCTTTGCAGCTTTGTTAAGAAAACTTGATGAATGGCCACACAGTCATGGGTATTATCCTTGGAAGATTATTGCTCACTGATTCCTGTGTCGCATTTTGTCTAGTCAAAACTGCTAGGATATCTTCAAAAGAATACGTTTTTTCAAACTATTTTGTAATGTTACAGTATGCAGTATTTTTTTCTTGATACTGCTAGCTTTACTTTAAGACTAGCAAGCAATGGTGCTAATATCTTTTTTTTTACCTTTTCAGCAGTGGAATCTGTCAGTGTGATTTTGTTTATTGCTAGGAGTCAGGGTCTTCATCAACACTGGGGGGCCCTTTTATTGCAAATATCACACAGCTAGCCGCAACGGGACCCTTATCAAAGATTGCGATCACTACTGATGAATGGAAATGTTTCTGCTATATCGCTGTTCTGGACATGTACATTTATCTTGAACAGTATGTAAACATATTTTTTGTAGAAAAAAAGTCACAGTTTCGCCACTAGGGCGAAGCAATGAATACGATAGCAAGAAATTAGTTTGTCACACGAAGAACGACAAGCAGCTCGATACTTGCAACGCGCCGCCGCAGCACGAAGGACGCTCGAAAAGAACGCTTAGGTATACACAGGACGAGCGTGAACTAACTGTCGCAGTTGTTACGTGTTCGTATTTGAGCAACGCGCTGCGAGTGTCCACAATGCAGAAGCCGGCGCTGTTTTTGTTGCCTCTGACATGGCACATACCCACTCAGGGGGGATTGGCCAAGAATTTATTATATGATTATATGACTTTTCGACGCTGTTTGATACTTCTTTTTCTTTTAAACTGCGGCACGTGGAATGACTCCTCTGCTTCTGCCACGCGGTGGCGTCTGACGTCAAGTGTGCCCGATGTTATTTTTTTTCCTTCTACATCATGAGTGGTACAGAAGGGAGCCACTTTTTCGTACGCATCTCAAGGGCAGTTTTCAATTTGAAAGAAACTATAAAAGCGTTGCGGGATAGAAAACACGCTCAAGCTGTTCTGAGATCTGCGTATCGCGAGCGGCAAATGACGCATATGAATAGCTCGCCGTTATATCGCTGGCACGAGCATGGCATGTGGCTGTGTTGGCAAGCGCAGCAGCCTGCGGAGCGAGGGGTCGCTGGTTCAAATCCCCGGTCAGGGGGGTTTGGAATTTTTTTCTACTGATTTATTTCTCTTTATGCCTTTTTTATATATACACATACATATACATATCCGGGACATGACGGCATCGACAGACGGTGACGGCAAAATCAGCCGAGAGTGTCCATATAATTGCTATCGCAATAAAAACTGCAGCGTTAATTTGATTCTGGAAATTTGCTTATATGACAGCCTCTGCGTATCTTTTCTTATGATGTGCAATAAATCCTTGCTGTACATATTTTACGTTGTTTAGTCTCAGTGATGAACTCATGTCTAGGAACTTCCATGCCATAGGAAGCTCACCGTCGTCACGTCTATCATGGATTAACCTGCTGTTGCTTTTCAAAACTGTATTGCTGACCAGATATTGCAAGCACCGAGATGTATTTATTGCATAAGAAACATGAAGAAATCGTAACCATTAACTGGCACCAAGTAGATCTGCATGTAACACAGCTGTTCAAGTGCGGCTGTCTTCATGGCCGCTGGTGTTAAGCATGATTACATATGTAAATTTATTAATTTAATTTATTGCCTTCTCTACCTTTGGCGGCTCCATTCCGTCACATGGTGTTTCTGTAGACTTGACGGAATGGAGACGCGTATGATTGAGGGATCAGGGTGCATCAAAAAGGAGCCGTGAACACCGCACCATTGCCATTGAAGTGAATGTGGCTGAATGTTAGCATACTTTAAGGCATTACATATAAAAAGCATTGCGACAAGTTTCTAGTCATATCAGTTTAATTTCCAGATTCGAAAAGCCTGTGTATCGAGCATTGCATGCCCATACGAGGAGTCTGGTAGCTGAACTCTATGGAGTCTTTTACTGCATGCACCATCTTTCATAGTGCTATGCTCTGTTATAAACCCTGTCATCATCATTGCACGTGTTAACCTTTAATGCCCCTTGTTGCTTTTGACTCACTTGATTCTCTACTCATTTAGACAGTTTTAATGCACTCTGACGGTTGTACGTTGACTAGTGTTTTAGAGTATTGCATTGTGCACTCATTTTGTGTAACTTAACATTGAAATATCCTGAGAAGAGTATTTGCGCATTTAACGTGTTATTATCATGGGTGTTTTGTGCTATACACTTCTTGAATAAAAGGAACAATGTAAAGTCTGTTCTGTGCGCTGCATATAGGAGGCAGCACAACGTAACTGCTCTTTTATTGCAAAGTCAGACACCTACATATACTTTCAAAATTGTAACGAGTGAAAATTATAAAATAATGACTTGAAACAGTTACTTTCAGGTCTTTTTGATTACAGCAGTAGTGAGCACTCAGTGAGCGAAAAGTATTGTGGCCTACAGTCTGTCAAAAATGAACTCTCATCAGACTGTAGGCCACAATATTTTTCGCTGACCGAGTGTTCACTACTGTTGTTACCAGAAAGACTTGAAAGTAACTGTTGCAAATCATTATTTTATAATTTTAATGCACATCTTTTAAATCTACAGAATATCCAGCCTTGATATCCATACAGCGTACTGACAGCATGATCCGGGTGCATTTTAGATGATCTATAGTACATCTCTGAAATGTCATGTGGAGAAATGTGGATATCCACTGGATGTACTGAATCTCCAGAGACTAGCATTTTACGTATATATAATGGACATTCATGGTTTACTGGATCGCACCTGCGGGAGGCGCTTCTCAGACGGCGGATGGTGACGTCATAATTCTGAGCGCAGGCCTTGTTGCACGAAGGAGGTGTTGGTCGTGTCGAGGTCTCGCGAAGGAAGTGCTGAGGCAGCTGTGGCGTGGCTGGTTGCTAGGCAACCCGAAGGGTTTTTCGCAACACCAGACAAACTACGGCGAGCTACAAACGGTAGTTATTGCAGCATTATTGCAGCATTAACCGCCTCATTTACACGTTTATTTGGTTTCAATAACGTTTTCTCTTTAGAAATATACGAGAGGTAATAAATATTACCGTCACAACTTAGCGTGTAAGGGTTAGTAAAGGTTACTACTTGCTCACTTGACGAGTTAGCAGACGTTACTACCACTATCGGCTGCGCTATATTATGCCTTAATTGTGGCAGTGTTACGAAAAATTTAGCCAAACTACAATTTTCTTAATTATGTAGGAATGGCGTCATGGAACGCGTATATGCAAGTTCTAATAAATAAAAATCCGGGTACAAAACGTCAAAATAAGTGCGAGTCCATGTTTAGCTCACCTGCACGACGTGTACTACCCCACAGTAGGGCTGTGAGGGATGTTTGAGTGTGGCTCGCGTAGAAGCCTTGATAATATGTGCGTGCCTGTTTGTGTGCATGTTCTCGTTTATGGTTCGTTCATGTCTCTTAATACATAGTTATCTGAGCGTGACATTGCCGTGTGTTTGCCAGTGTGATCACATGAAGAGACGATACCACAAGGTGCCACTTTTTTATTTGAGCTTGTCAGCGTAGTAAAGTGACGAACTTGGCAGTTATTAAAGTTCCAACAGAGGTAGTAAATGTTATGACAAGCGCTTACAACCTCAACATTAGTAAATACCGCTACTGTTTTTAAAGGAGCACAAATTGACGTGTGTGAATATTTTTGCATCCATGAGTAGTTATCGACCCTCTAGTGACGGCTGGAAACTCAAAATGCAAAAGAGGAACAAATAACTATCGCCCATATTGATTGATATGACCAGTATCGAAAAGGTGGAAGGCCCGCCAATCGTGGCGCTGGCAGCGCCTCCAGAACGCGCCCCAAGTGATCACGTGGCCCCGGAAAGAGGTGACGCCAGTTTTGAGCCTCTGCTAGGCGCACAGATGCAGTCATGCACCGGCATCACTGTCTTCGCCGTCAACGCCATCATCCGCGACGCCGTGATTCTTTTTTGTTCGACGCTTTGCCAAGCAGCTACTGAGACATGGACGCCATTCCGACTAACGATGAGGACGTGCCATGATGTCGCACGCTTGGGCCATGCTGGCTGGCATGTCTCAATTAGCTACATTAGAGAATTTAAGTGTGTTCGGCATTCCGGAATATTCAGGGGGGGGGGGGGGTCTACTCAATATCGGGTTACCGGACGATGATATCGACATCCGACGCTTAAATATGGACAACCGCAATGATAAAACGTTTGTTTGTTTTTGCCGAGTGCCCGTGACGAATACAAGTGTAAGCAGCTACGAATTCGGAATTAAGCCACTGCCGCGAATGTACACCAGCAGAGAAGTAGAATACGCTAGGTTTCTACGATTACAGTTGTGTGCCTGCGAGGTTCTTTTTTGCGTCGCCAGATGGCCCCACCTATCCGTCCTGTCATGTTTGCGGCTACGGTAATTCGGTATTACGCTAACACAGACAAATCTGTCAGCGTGATATCTGTTTGCAATGACATTTCTCTACAGACCCCTGGGCGCCGCCATTATCCTCTCTGGACTGCGCCAAACAGGTGTGACCCCCCCAAATATGTCTGTGACGTCAGCCTTTGTACTCCCGTGCGCAGTCCAGCATTGCGGCGTTTTTTCTCTCCTGTGAAAAGACCCAACTCCTTTTTGATAGGTCGTGTTCGCGTCTACCGTATGTGTGACGAAACGACGCTCTTTCCGCTTCTTCCGCGCTTCGAAGAACACGACTGCGGCGCACAATGGTTCCCCGACATGCTGACTGACGACAAATTCCAACATCAGGCATGATGATTGAGGAGAGCCACTGGGAGTGAGAGCGTTTCCAATCGTCGGCGCCACGATAAGTACACTTATATCGTAAATGTCATCGTTACTAGCGTATCGTCACTCAGGATGGCATTGGCCACACCGAACACGTCACAGATATGTAGATGTCGCAGGGTGCTTTCGTACACTGTTTGCCCTTAAAATAAAATAACTCCCAAGTGACGGACGCCATTCAAATTTGGTCAAGAAGACTTATGCATACCGAGCAATCGAATGAAAGACCAATCTCGAGCTTAACGTTTTGTGTCAGTGCTCCTTTAAGAGTGTGCAGCGTTCTGGAAAGGCACATCGGACATATCAATACATTCTTCACTACAAGAAAACAAAGCGTCGTGCCAAGATGACTTGCCAACTTGACAAGGTAACGTGATCTGGCAACAAGCAGAATAAATTTTGCATAATCAATTACGAAGCCCAGTGTGCTAGATGTAGCCTTTTACAGGATTTCTCTATCCACCGGTGCTTGTTAAGTTGGAAAGACTGGGGTATAGCGAGGTACCAATTGTAGACTCCAGGAATGCCAAGAAACTTGCCGACTTTACATGAACGGACGCTTACCCTGCAAAAATCACTAAACTGATTTGACAGAAGTTAACCGATCGACTCCCGGCACATGCCGGCCAGGAAGGGAATGAGAGCGCTCCAGCTCAAGATCTGACAGAGCGTCGGTCTTCCTCAATCGTGGCCCCAAAAGGCATTTTCCTTCCCTAGGGATAGCGTCCCTCATAAATTTCTTCAGTTTGGAAGACACCTCTGCAACGTACAGACGGGAGTTTTTCAAACCTATGGAGGCTCAGTAAAATATAATAAACGTTGTACCGTGACGCTTGTCCGTGATGCGGCGGATTTGGCACCTCATGGGGGTGGGACTGAAAGTCAGATAATTTAAAAAAAAGATTAGGAATCAACAGTGGCCTGAATCCCGAAAAATCATAACGGGGGGACACACATCTTGCCATGGGCGCCATTTTGTGTTTATAAATACAGGTTTTTTTTTATTTATATCAGAATTAAACTCATATGCGGTGAAATAAAGTTTAAAAACGAGCATGGGGTCCCAGCTCACGTAACTGCGTCGTTTTGTTGAGTCTTGTCTGAAACCAGCGCCGGGGCATTTGTGATTTCAATAGTCGCACACATCTGAGGGGTAGTCAACACAGATACACACTTGCAATTTCGATGACATGTATAAAATGCGCGAAAAGACAGCACGTTAGAAACATAGAACGCGCACACACACGAAGCGCAGACTTCCGAATGCAATCATTTCTTGAAGGTAGAACATTTATAAAAGTTGACGAGGAACCGTCGCACCGATAATCTTACAAGATGCCGCGAAAATGTGGCAAGACCACGTGCGCGTTGCAAGCCCGGAAGGGTCCTAATGTGACCATCTAGTGAATCTATGTCTTTTGTTCATAATGAAGGTGAAATAACACAGTAAAGCGCGTGCACAGGCAAAATGACGAGGAATTCGCAACGAAAGAACGTTTTCCTGTCTGAATATAAATGCCCGTAGCATTATGAACAAAACGGTGGATCTTGAAACTATTGTAATTACTCATAACCCAGATATAATAGTTATCACTGAAACATGGCTGCACTGCGACATTAGCGATTCAGAAATTACACCCACTGGGCATAGAATTTAGAGGAAAAGACAGGGGCACCCGTGGTGGTGGCGTAGCAGTTATGTTTCGTGAATCTTTGACAGCGACGAAGTTTCCAGATATCGCGGATTTGGCATAGCAAAATTTGTTGCAGGGGAATTCCACATTCTGGTTGGGGCATTTTGTCGCTCACCTAGTTCAACCATTCTTTTCTTCGAGAAGCTTAATGAGTTCTTGTGCGAACATGGAAATAGCAGAGGCAATTTATTGCTGGTGGGTGACGTCCCAGATGTCAGCTGGAATTCCCTGATGCACTTTCCGCTGACATCGTCCCCATACATAGTCAACTTTTAAAGCTACCTACGCGCGTCGAAGGAAACTCAGATTTAGTTCTCATCAACAATGGACTGATTCTTGCAGAATTCTGGTTTGGGCTAGTTGGTACTGGTTCATAGCTGAGGATACTTGTGGCGCAAATCAGACAAGGCTGTTCTTTTCTGTTCTCGTCTGATTTGCGCCACAAGTATCCTCAGTAATGGACTGATTGTGCGAAAGCCAACAGCTCATCTTTTTGAAGGAATATCGGACCATAAAATGACTTGCCTCACAATTCCAGTTAACGTTGTGCCTGAGAAACAAAGAAAAAAGAGGCCCTTGTTTGCACAAGCCAGTGGTGTCGGTATGCTGGATACATTGGACAGTTCTTTTGCTCTTTCTAAGTCGCGGGACGAATCGGGCAACATTTGTGTTGACAGCCTGTGGCGTTTTAAAGAAACGGTCTGGCACTGCACGCTTGGAGACGGACTACAAAATCCTTGGATAACGAAAGATATTGTTCGATTGGGAAGGAAAGTAAAAAGAAGCAAGGATGCAGCGCCAGTGATGCCCCTCTGCTCTTCGTGCTGACAAGTTATCTGAACTAAAGCATGACATCGTAAGAGCAAAGGACTAATATCAAAGTGCGTTATTAAAACGCTTTCTTTCCACATCCTATCTCCGAAGGAAAAAGAATCTGTCACGAGTCTCGTAATAGACGGTACGACTAAAACTGATAACAAACAAATTGCTAACGCGTAAATAATTACTTCTGCTCTGTGTTCACTGACGACGATGGCACTGTTCCACTTTTTTCGACGCTTGAAGAAACGCCACCCACTGATGCCATCACTATCAGTGAGGACGGCATTTTATCAATTTTGCTTAAACTGGACATCGAAAAATCATCCGGGATAGATGGGATCGCAAACGCTTTTTTACACCGATATGCTGAATGGTTCGCAAAATTTTATATTTGATATTTAAAAAATCATTTTCAGACGCGGAAGTTCCCAGCGACTGGAAATGTGCCAGAATAACCCCAATACCCCAAAAGGGTGACCCATCCTCTGTTGCTTCCTATAGGCCAATTTCCCTTCTCTGCGCTTGCGCGAAAGCATTCGAACATATTATTTTCAAGCATATTTCCAACTTTATTGAAGAAAATAAATTAATAGATAGTCGCAAGCATGGTTTCCGACGAAGAGTTTCTACGACAACAGAACTACTTGAGAGCATTCCCGACTTTGCGCTGCGTTAGATAAATCTGCTAGAGGCCTAGTCAGGTGACTCATAACGTCGCCTTTCGCCTCCTGCACCACGATGGTCATGTATTGTCAAACAAATGAATAAAAAAAGTTAGGCAGATCCCAAGTACTATGGGAATCGATGTTATGCGAAGCATGCGGAGCTAAGGTGACTGGGTTGTTATTTTTTATTGAGCAAAACGCTACGAAATGACGCTAAAGATGTGCAAATGTTGCATGCACAGACATATGTTGAACAGTCGCATATGTTTCATATAATCAGTTGTTTACAGTTCTGTAACGATGCCAACAAAAAATTGGGGGGACGCTTAAGCTTCTCCTTTAAGAGTTGAACGCGATAGCGATATCCTGTCCCGAGTGCGTACTTCAACCACTTAGTGCACATAGCCATGCACCCACTACGTGGTGTTAAGGGAATACGCGCAGTAAGGTGTGTTCCTTTTGTAATGGGTGGCCGCCTTTAAACTACGAAATAGTTATGATAGTCGCATGTTCTGACGCCCGATGGCAATGTACGCTTGTACCACGCAATATTACTGGGATAATGTTATATTGCGACGCCTATATCACATGTTATATTGCGACGCCTATTTAAAGGACGCTTGCGTTTGCGAAGCATGAAAGTTATTTTCACTGCATTTCCAAGCAGAGGAAGTTACTTTCACTGCATTCCCAAGCAGAGGCGTGGCTGTGTGGTAAAAAACCTGCTTGCCACGCAGACGGCCTGCGTTCGATCCTCACTCGGACCCGGAAATTTTAATTATTTATTTTATTTGCATATTTCTCGATTTTGCGGTTACGGACAAGATGATGATTTTTCGCTCACAACCAACGACGCCGACACCGACGCCGGAATTTCTGCGAAACAAGCTCTTTAACGCTATCGCGTTAAAACATCGGTATTGCCAACACCAGAAGCCGTAAGCTGATATGTAACGCTTGTGCTTGCGAGGATGGTAGCCCTGGATAGTGCTACGTAAACCCACTACAGTGGATGGCGCTTAAGTTACAGTTGACGTTAAGCCGACATGACTCCTCCATCATTGGAGTACATATGTATTGTTTTTAAAAAATGGATAGCCAGCACTGCAACCGAAATTGACGTTTCACCAATATTACGCCTGCATAGGGTCTTTTTCCTAAGCAGTATCGAGACCGGACGTGGCTCTGTGGTAAAATACTTGATTGCCACGCAGAATGCGCGGGGTCCATTCCTGCTGGGACTCTGATTTTTATTCCTTGCATTCGTTTTTCTTAACGCTCTCGCATTAAAATTACCAATGTCTGTCCTCGCCGTTCCTGGGTAGATATAAATTGTCAAACACCTATGGCGCATACCCGCGTACCATGGCCCGTGGTTACGGGTACAATAAAACTTGCTGCTGGGCGAGTTGGTTCATACTTGGAAGGAAAAAATAATGATGTGCATACACGAAAAACCGACACGGACTCAGGAAACACCGATTGCGCTAGTCCGTGTTTCCTGAGTCCGTGTCTGTTTTTTGTGTATGCGCATCATTATTTTTTCCTTCCAAGGTTACGGGTATGAGCCACACGTGTCAGGAGAAATGAGTTTGACGATGTACGCGACAGTATTTTCATGTTATTCAAGTGATGACCAGCCAGACATATTCGTCAAATTCTCTTACCCTCCCACACTAACTTTGGTCGGCCTCAAGTTAAGGAGGCGATCACCAGAGCATCCAGACGTAGGCGGATAGATAGATAGATAGATAGATAGATAGATAGATAGATAGATAGATAGATAGATAGATAGATAGATAGATAGATAGATAGATAGATAGATAGATAGATAGATAGATAGATAGATAGATAGATAGATAGATAGATAGATAGATAGAAACGCTAAAAGTACTTGAGTACACAAAGAAATGCTTGGCTTTTTAAAAAAAAAAGGTCGATATTATTTTCCTTGATTTCGAGAAAGCTTTTGATCAGGTATCACACTCTAAACTACTGCTTAAACTAAAGCCTATTCTTGAAAAACGACTCCATTCTTGCATGAGTCACCGCATATTTGTCATCTAGGCAGCAGTCAGCGTTCATCGATGGTGCCACTTCAGGCTCTGCCTCCGTTCACGCAGGCATTCCCCAAGGCCCTGTTCTTGGGCCGCTATTCTTTTTTGATTTTCATAAATGACATTGCTCAAGACATAGCGGCCAAAATCCGTTTATTTACGGACGATTGCATCTGATACAACGAAATCCGTAGCTCTGACGATCAGGTTTCTCTTAACAAATCCTTAGCCCAAATTAAAAACTCGTGTAGCTCGTGGCAGATGCAAGTTAACTACAACAAAACGGTAGCAATGACAATCACGCGTAAGAGCAGTTCACTCAGTTTCAGTTATAGTCGGTGCTAATAATCTATCCGCAGTTTCCCATTACAAATACTTGGGGGTCACCCGCCGCGGTGGTCTAGTGGTTATGGTACTCGACTGCTGACCCGCAGGCCACGGGATCGAATCCCGGCCGCGGCGGCCGCAATGCTTGAGGCCCGTATGCTTAGATTTAGGTGCACGTTAAAGAACCCCAGGCGGTCAAAATTTCCGGAGCCCTCCACTACGGCGTCTTTTCATAATCATATGGTGGTTTTGGGACGTTAAATTCCAGATATTATTATTAATACTTGGGGGGTTGTCATCACAGCTGATCTTCAATGAAATGATCACGTCACCTACATACACAAGAAGGCCATGCGGCAACTAGGGTACTTACGACGAACACTTTCCAAGGCTTCACGGGATGTAAAGCTCCTGGCTTATAAAACCTACATAAGGCTAACACTAACACTCGAATACGCTGCAGCAGTATGGAATCCGCACAAATACAATGATAAGCAAACTAGAAAATATCCAGAGAAAGGCAGCTAGATTTATTTTTAATTCATACAGTTGGGCAACGTCGCCAAGAGCTTTTAACTTCCGCAAATCTAGAATCCCTACAAATTAGACGCCTGTCGCGAAAGGCCAAAAATATTCTATATGATATACCATGACAAGCTCGGAATCAGCAAAAGCCGGTATTTGAAACTTCTCACGCAGCGTCCCACTCAATCTTTCCACTGAAAAAAAGGTCAGTGAAATTTCGTGCAAAACAAAAGCCTACATGAATTCCTTTTTCCCCCGTACTATCCGAGATTGGAACCATCTGCCCCGAGAAACAATCGAATGCGCTTCTCTTTCCGCTTTCATTACCGCACTTGAAAACGCGAAATGACAATGCCTTTATCACCAGTGGTGTATCAACGTGTCATAAAAACGCCGCCCATATTTGTTGTTTTTCACTACTTTATGTGTCTTTTTTCTTTTAGTTGCATTCTTTGATAACGTGCAGCGCGTTGAAATGTCTAGTGCACTTAAAAGGCACTTGTTTTTTTTTTCCTTTCATTGCAAGTGTTGAAAAATACATTGCGTAAAAGTGTCACTACTTGTGTTGATATACAGAATGTTTGCCGCTACAAATCGTATTTTTTATGCAGTGCCGTATTTGTCACACCAGTTGACTTTTTCTGACATTTTGTAAGTAAGCTCTTTCATTGTTCAAGTGATTTGTACTCGCACCGTAACCCATCCATTTCTGCTTAAGGCCTGAAAATTCAGGCCAGCAGTATTCACTCTAAGAAAAAAGAGAGTCAAAAGAGGATTACGAAGCCATGATCCTCTTGGGTATTCACTTGACCCCTTTTGGATGGTAGATGCAGAGAAAGAGAGTTGGCAATCCGAGAGGAGTTACAGAACTCTCGTAAAGCACGTTTCGATTGGCTTCCGTGAGGAAGGCGCCGCCGTATACGCCATACATAACGCGCGTTTGCCGTTCGGCGCCGTTGTGCCGGGCAAACACCCTCGCACCGGCGCCATGCAGCCGGCGCGGCCGCGCGGCGCCTCCGCCTTTCCGCCGTTTCCGCCTGCTCTCTCTTCTCCTCCGCCTTTTGGAATGCATTGCGTTGGTCGCGCTCGGTTGCGCTGGTCGCTCGTCTTGTAGTTTTGTGTTCGAACGAACATGCGCACCTGCGGTGGCGGTCACGCCAGGCTCCGTGCATGAAGTGACGCCAGTGATGCTTGGAGTGAGGAATATTCTTGGAGTTGCGGACACGGACAACGTGCGCCTGTTAACGGTGAGTGTACTGCTTTCGTATGTACTAATTACACAGCTTTAGCTTGGCGTCTGCAGCAGCTCTGCGGAAGTAGGCTGCCAGCCATTTCCAACAGTAGCCTGCGCCCGCGGGGCTGTTGCAGAAATGTCCAATTAAAACAGTCACTTAACGAGTTGAGACCGCTATGCGCGTTGTTGTATAAGTGATTGCATAGCTCATAAAATGAGTGATGTAATCACTTATCAATAGCGATTACTTTCTTATCGCACATTGTGTCTGAACCACCGTGGTCTGAACTGATGAAAGTGCTTGATATCGTTTTGAGATGCGCCTTTAGTCAACGTCATACAACATTTCCATCGATACTCAAGTGTGCATCGTGCTTCCACGCGAGGAAACGTGAAAAAAAAGTCTGTGTACAGAGACGCATTGTGTATAATGACGTTCGGCGTTACAACAGAATCGAGTGAATATGCGTGACTGTGGGAGCTATGTGCGGTAATTCTAGCATATGCCACGTCTCATGTCAATGTAGACGGCGTCCGTGTGCGTTGCTGTCGTTCGGGCGCTCGTACAACTGAATATCTAAGGTTTGGTTACGTTTGTTAAAACACCGGTCAGTAACCGCTCCCGGCGTGCCCCTGACTGCCGGAAGATGCGCTTGGTGGTGGCAATATGCTGGCGCAAAGCCGGGCTTATTCTGGAAGTACTTTTTGAAGCGATTTATCAGAAAAGGAGGGCTTTCATTCGTGCATAATCAGTGCCTATCGCGAAACGAGGTTCCCGCCTTCTTTTACGTGAAAACTTGTTTTTGTTGCAAAATTATTTAAAACGAAACACTCGTAAGATGTGTGTACAGTAACGGTGTGTTGAACAAAGGGTGGTTTAAATAAAACTAATCAGTCTGTGTGTGTTGTGTGTTGGTTATTCCCAGAATCCCGGATCGCTTCTCCAGACTCTTCACTCCAGTTGACAGCCACACTCGGGGAAACGAAGGTGTCGCTATGGCCTGGCGCATCACCACTAGTGATGGGAAAAGCAACAGCGGCGTTCACAATGTAAACGAGGCAGTCGGCTTTACATTTCCTTTGGTTGGTCAAGACGACGCAGGAAAAGAGGTGAGTGGCACTTACGCAAGGAAGCCTAAACTAATTGTGTTTGTTGTTTTAAAAAGAGGCTCACATCATGTGCTGCAATTTTGTCACCAAGTGACAGTTACAAAAACTATTTTAAAGTTGTGTTTTACACGATAACGGCAAAAAACAAGGTTCCTTACCATGGCTGTTTGCATTTGTTGTTTTGTTGTGAGCCTTCATTACGTCTATGTAAATCACTTACTGTGTAGGTTTTGCAAACTCTTACTACGATTCCGTTTTTTCATCGCGATGTCACGTTCTTCTTTTCAGGTACCATTTTTCATGGCTGCTCACGTTGGACAGGAGCGACAACATAGCAAGTCACAAGTCTGATTCCTCCAGCCTTCACGACTTTTTGATTCATAATCAGAAGGAATAAACATGGAAACATGATACCGATACCTGCTGTTTATTTTGCACGACATGACACTATGCACATCACAGTCACACATTTTGGTTGGTTATACTCATACAAGCATGTAAATGAGGAATACCTCAACTGCTTAAACTTTGCTGGAAATGGTGTGTTTTGAGGAGTTTTATTAAAATAATGCTAAAATTGAACTATCCTTTTTTTCAGTCGCTGGGCACAACGGTAAATATAAATGTAGTTGCTTAAAATGAATACTTCACTATTTCCAGCAGTAGTCGCGCAAAAGTAGAGCATGGGTCAATTTAGTAGCTTAAAATAGCCGTAGAGTCGCTTGACGCTTCGGTGGGTGTCAACTGACCCGCGTAGGAGCGTCATCGGCAAGAGTCGTATGACTCCCTCAGAAGTGGTAGTGTGATCCTTCGCATAAGAGTCCTCCCACTCTTCTTAAGAGGGTCCGGGGACTCTCCTGAGTGCGCCGACTCTGACCCACCAAGAGAGTCACCGTGTCTCTTCAAAGAGAGTCGTATACGTGGCAAGTCAGAACTCTCCGAAAAGAGTCAGGCATACTCTTTTTTTTCTTAGAGTGTTGAATAAATAGATACAGTGAAACCTCGGTGATACGCATCTCACGGGACCACCAAAAGTATTCTTATCATGCGAAATTCGTATCACCAGAAAGCATGAAAGGTTAGCATGCGACAAAAGAAAACTGGCGTAAATTTTCATTCATTGTTTTTTTCAGGGCCGCAGCAAGGTCAGAATGAACTCTGAATGATTGTCAGTCGAGTTTTTAGATGTCGACATTCATACCAGCACTCGTAAATATACGGCCCGTAAGCGCTTTTTTTTAGTTGATGAACCAGGTGTGTTGCGACCCACGACAGCAGTAGCCCATTCCAAATTTTAGTATGCTTTTTCGCATGACGCCAGAATACTGCGGCGATAGTAAAGGAAGAAACGCTTTGACGCGATAGAGCAAGGCCACTAACAATATTGCATCGTTCGACGCTTGGTTCGACGCTCCCGAGTTCGACCCCGCCCGTGTTTGAGGTCTTAGTTGGGTGGCTGAGTACCGGATAGTTTTACCTTTCGACTAGTATCTGATGTGTTCTTTTTCAATCCATGCAGGATCAGTGTCGTTTTCTCTACGTTCTTTACTTGAGGCTGCACTGATGTCTCGGAACTCTCGTGGTCAGGATCGTTCCCTGTGGACGGCCTCTTTGAACAGTGATGATTTACCACTTGACTTGTTTCTCCGCAGTGGCGTGAGTAGTGTTCCCGTCGCTCTGGTGCCCTTGGGTGGGCATTTCATTAAGCTTAATAACCCTAAGGCGATACAGGAACATCTCCATGCAGTGACCCCGAACTACCAGAGCATTACCGACGTGCGGCAGTTTGGTCGCGGTGGAATTGTATGCAGATCGCCAGACCAGGCATGCGTGAAGGATCTCCTTAAATGCTCTTCTTTTGCATCGATCCCGGTGAGTGCGCATATTCCACCGCATCTTGCTTGCACCAAAGGCATCGTACGCGGCGTAGACGCACAACTAAGCCCTTCGGAGACTCTTGAGAAGCTTTCTGTGGCAGGTGTGGTGGCAGTCTACCGGTGTAATCGAGTGGTAGACAGTAAGCGAGTCCCGACGGAGTCAGTGATTGCGACTTTTTCGGGTACATCATGCCCTTCTGAAATTAAAGCATGGCCATTAGTTTTTAGGGTTGATCAGCTAGCGTCACGCCCATTGCAATGCCGGAACTGCTGGAGGTTTGGGCATGGCTATCGTGGCTGCAAATCAGATGAGCGCTGTTGTAGATGTGGTGAAGGCCACTCAGATCGAGAATGTACGGCCCAAGATGACCTGTGTTGCTTGTGCGGGGGGACAACACGCAGCTGGCTTTGCAGAGTGCCCGATTCGACATGAGGAAATACAGGTTCTGGAAATTCTAGACAAAAGGAGATGTTCTAGGAGGGAAGCCATTGCTACTGTTAAGGAGAGAGTGCATGGCTATGCTGGCGTTACAGCACGTCAATCATGTACGGAGACTAATATAGCCCAGGCAGTTGAGGTAGCGGTAGGAAAAGCTATGGCTAGAGTAATGGACCAATTAGTAGCTAGCATCTCCGAATGTATAGCTCAAGTCGTCAACAACCAAATTGCTAAACTTCTAATCCCAACTACACCGGGTAATCCTGAATCCAATAACGTACCGACTGCCAGTGAAGCTAGTGCAGTATGTAAAGAGGTGGTGAATACTGGTGATAACATCCAGGGCTCCTCAGAGTGTACGCCGCATGTCGTTCAAGAACATGTGTTAGACTTAAATGTGTCTACTGATGTCGAGTTGGATGCTCGGGCCCAAAAACGCAGCCGGTCCCCGTTGAACCACGCTTCTCCTACTTCCCCTAAATCTAAACCAAAAAAGACTCCGCCCAGTAAAGTTCGAAAAGAAAGCATTTTGGAGAAAGTTGTCTCCGCAACAATTCTTCCGCCAAAATAGCGTCCCTGAGAGTTTTGCAGTGGAATTGTCGCTCTATATTTGCTGCAATTACTGATTTACATTGCTTGTGTGATAAGTTAAATCCTTATTTAATTTTATTGCAAGAATCTTGGCTTGTTCCAGATACCAATTTTTACTTTAGGAATTATCGTTCGTTCAGACTAGACCGCCCAACGAGAGGTGGTGGGATAGTCACAATGATTTCAAACAGACTTTGCCATAAAGCAAAATTGACGTTAAAGTTACTCTCCCCGGAATATGAAATTTTAGTTATTAGCATAAATCTCCCGTCTGGTCAGGCTTTTTCAGTAGCAAATGCTTACTTTCCTTCAGGCGTGCATGACACTCGGCCATTGGATACTGTAATTTCAACGTGTGGAGGAAATATTTTGTTAGCAGGAGACTTCAACGCCCATCATATCACATGGGGGGGTAACAACTGATGCGCGTGGCAGCCGTTTGTGGGATTGGGCCCAAGATAATCATTTTACATGTCTAAATTCAGGAAGTCCAACATACGTGAGTGGTCAGACTTCTTCAGCGCTGGATTTAACTTTTGCAAGCTCCAATCTTAATGTTTCGTCTTGGGCAGTGGTTGATTGCGCTACAAATAGCGACCATTTGCCTGTTACCTTCGAAATAGTAAGTCCGGTAGCCTCATCAATCTCTAATGCTCGTACGTTTATAAATTACTCGAAGTTTAAAAATTCCTTGATTTCTTCACTGGCTTCTCTATCGGACAAAAGCACGAAGTTGAAGGCTGAGAGCATATGTTCTGTTTTGAATAATTCCCGCGAGAAATCTGAATTTGTGGTCTCGTCAGTTAGGCGGAACTCTAATTCTCCTTGGTGGAATGATGATTGCTCGAGAGACTATAGGCGCAGGAAGGCAGCCTGGAAAAGGCTATTGTACAATCAGTGCCCTCAAAACTGGAAAGACTACCAGTTCTGCGCAGGTGCTTTTAAACGTACAGTTGCCAAGGCGAAAGAAGATTACGACATTCGGACATTCGAATATCTTTCTAAATCCAACAATAAAAGGGCATTATATAGATACCTACGTAAAAAGAAAATGATTCCGCAATCCATCAGTGCAGATTCTATCATTTTGTCTCCCGAAGAAATAAGAGATTCGCTGGAAGCAATTGGTAAGGGGTTGGATCATCGTTTTTCTTGCCAACTATCACCACCTCCGTTGCATGCTTTAAGTGAGGATGACTTCACAGATGTTTCCGGGGATGAATTATCACAGGTGATAGGTGAACCTTCCATCAGCGGCTCCTGGCCCTGACGGAGTTACGTCGGCCATGCTGAAAATGATCTATAAAGAATCCGAAGAGTACCTATTGGATGTAATCAATTATTCAATAAGAATGGCATGGCTCCCGTTAGAGTGGAAAATAGCTAAGATAATACCATTACTTAAAGCACCGGGTAAGGGGTATGTATTAGATAACATTAGGCCCATTGCACTAACTTCGAATTTTGTAAAATTAATCGAGAGAATCTTAAACATACGCATAACAAATTTCATTAATGAGAGAGAAATTCTAAATCCATCGCAAATTGGCTTCAGATCAGGATGTTCTATATGGCAGGCCCATATAGACCTTGAAAGTCGCATTAAATTAGCTAAGCGTGAAAGAAAATATGCTGCTTTAGTTACTCTCGACATCGCCAAAGCATATGACAGCGTTGAGCATATAGTGTTAATTAATCAGCTACACAACCTTAACTTTCCGAACTATATAAAATCATGGATTGCGGAATTCCTACGCAATAGAACGTTCTATTGCTCCCAAAGTGGCATCTCGTCTTCTACGTACGTGCAAACAAGAGGTGTTCCTCAAGGGGCAGTCCTTTCCCCGGTATTATTTAATATTTTGATGAGTTCTATTCCACGACATCAGGACGTACACACGTATGTATATGCTGATGACATTGCATTTTTTTTCATCAGCAGAGGATATTCATAAGCTATTCCAAATATTACAATCATACCTGTCAGCCGTAGAAAGTTGGCTTGATAGTATACATCTGTATTTAAATGTCAGAAAATGTTCCGTTTTAACATTTCCATTGAAAGACCCTATTTACATTTCACTCTCTTACCATCTTGAGCGTATTCCACAAGTAGAGAATGTGAAATATCTTGGGGTGATTTACGACCGATCCATGTCTTGGAAACCACATATTGAATACATAGCAGCAAAGGGTGGACGAGCGGTTGGATTATTAAGCAAAATTAGCAATAGTCGTTTAGGTATGCGGAGAAAAACTCTTCTCTCAGTGTACTGCATGTATATTCGCCCTGTGCTCGAGTTTGGGTGCATTTTATGCGCCGGGGCGCCTGCTTACAAGATCCATCCTCTTGTAGTCCTCGAGAGACAAGCATTGAGACTATGCCTGGGGCTTCCTAAGTTTGTAGCTATCAAGGTCTTGTACCTGGAAGCTAGGCTTCCCTCACTTGCTACCCGTTTTAAATTATTAGCAGCACAGTCATTTCTCAGGTTGTATGAATCCCCTGTAAGGCGTTTAGAAACAATTTTTATTGGCCACCCTGACTTGTTTTTTGGAAATGACTGGCCGAGATTTCATACGCCTCAAATTCTCGTTATACAGCGCCTTCTAGACAAATTAAGCGTTAAAATTAATGATGTGCCGTTCATCAGCAACAAAAACAATTCTATTAAAATGCAGTTTGACGATATCTTTCCGAAAAATGCAAAATTAATGCCCGACCGATTTTTAAAAGCTATATTAAGGGATTACCTGGTACATATGCCAATAAAAACGATCATAGCGACTGATGCTTCACAAAGTGAAGAGAAAAACGGAATTGGTATTTTTTCTCCTACCCTAGATTGGTCGTTTTCTTTGCGCCTTCCAGATTTTGTGCCCATTTTTGAAGCAGAATTTTTAGCGATAATTCTAGCTCTGCGTAAATTAACGGCATCAATAAGTTCTGTAGTAATTTTGACGGATTCATTATCAGTATGTTCCTCCCTTACTGTAAATGAGCACTCGCCTGCTCTGACTGCTTTCAAAGCATTAGTTCCCCCCACACATTAATTTGATCAGACTGGTATAGATTCCAGGGCATAATGGCCTATTCATGAATGAAATGGCAGATGCTCTAGCAATGTCATCTTTAAATGGGCCTGTTATTGAGGTTTTGCCGGCATCAAAATTTATTATAGGGGCTAGATTAAGAAGAAAACTGATGTTACATGAATTTTCTGCACCTGCAATAACGTCCACATCAGAATTCCAGCACTTAATTTATCCCTGGAATAGTAAAATTTGTCAAACTCGAGCAATGGAAGTCACACTCACGAGACTGCGTCGTCAGACTCCACCGCTAAATTTATATTTACACAGAGCTGGTCTGGCAGCTTCCCCTCATTGTTCTTTTTGCGGAGTTCCTGAGACAACCGAGCATTTTCTCATTTCTTGTAAGAGATACTCTTGCTTGCGCAAAAATACTTTAGGTGCCATTTTCCGCCTCCTTAGGTTAGATTTATATGCGCAAAATGTCCTTTCTTTTGGGGCTTTGGGTCTGGGCCATAGTGACGGGAACATTGCTGATGCACTGCAGGAGTTCATTAAAGGCTCAAAGAGGTTTAAGCTTTGAAATCAATCTTTGCTCCTACTTTATGCTTTTCCTAACTTCTCCCACCTGCTTTTCTTTTTTGTTAATTTAAATTAAATTCACTGCTTCATTGCTTTCTTCCAGTTCATTATTACACTCCATTAATAATTTCTTCCTGTTGCATTCTTATTTCTTTTAAATAGACCAAATTTAAACTTTTAATAAATAATTTTACAAAGCTATCCGGTCCTTGGCCAATCCCCCCAGCGTGGGTGTGCGCCACAGATTCAAGGATCTACTCTACTCTACTCTAAATTTGAAAATCACGGTCCTATGTTATGATTTTGTTATCGCGGATGTGTTGGGGATGTTTTTCAGGAGATTTACGGCCGTGCCCGCACAAGTGCGACCTCAACAGTCGCGCATGTTGACGTCGTGAGGCTGGACTTCTTCGCCGAGACCGTCCTCGCCTTCTTTCGGTCCTCGTCGTTTGATGCACAAGACAGGCACGTGTAAACACAGTACAACGATAGCAGCCCGCGTCGACGCGCTAGAAAAGTAAAAGCGTGGCGTCAGTGCCCTCTGTAATATAAACGCGAATGCACACGGATGCACATTAGAGCCTCAAAAATTCCCGCACACCATCTCGGAGGCCGTGACGCATCTCTGAAGGTTTTTTTCTGACCCTTTACACCGTAATTCTGACGATTTGGCGGTGCGTAGCGTATGCCCGCGCTTGCGTTCCCGTGCTCGCACGTGCTTGGCGCGTCTTCCGCGACAGCGCGGACAGCACCTCTTCGTGCCTGGGCGGTAGCGTACGTTCGTATCAAACGTCACGGGGTGAAAATCGGTTTGCAACAATCGTACTCCATTACATTGCAGGACAATGGGCCTTGGCCGGGACCAAAGAAAAATTCCAATCACCCCGAAATTCGTATGAGCTGTGATCGTATCACCGAGGTTTCACTGTAAATAAATGTCACCTCTTCTTGCGATAAAGAAAGCCTCCGTGACCTCTCTTTCTCTTCTTGTTTTTACCTTGGAAAGGTATTTTGTTTTTCCAGCTGGGGAAAACAGTTCACGCTGTCACAGTCATCTCAGTGTAAGGCAAGATTACTACCCGAGCCAGTGCGCATGGATCGCTGTGCACGTTCATTGAAGCAGCGACCGGTTTGACCTATATACGACCGGTCACAAGACAAAGGACCTTAGTAATGACCTTGACAGTGTTCACGCTAATGTCATCAACACCTTCTCCTCTGAGGTGCAAGGTTTAACCTTCACCCGTGAACTGACCAAGAACAACCACATCCAGTTTCTGGATCTTAAACTGCATTTCATCGACATCCACATTTGATTGTCGTACAAACCAAGGTCTAACAAAAGCCTATTGCCTTACGTGAGCGCACCCTCCAAACTCGTGAAACGAGGCATTATCATGTCTAGCTTCTCCTAATCCCTACGGAAATCCTGCGCACACTCGGTCAGGTTGAGCGCCTGCTGTCTGCCGGGTACCCAGATCACTTCATCCGCAGTGCTTCTGAAAGCCTGCTTCAGAAAATAAAGTCTAAAGGATGGAAACAGCAACCCCTGAATCAACAACCACATCTCCTTGAACCATATATGCATTTTCGGGTAAATGTGCCGCGCTGCACATTTACCCGACGATATTAATATACCAACTCACCCAGATCGCCGCACTAGTTCATATTTGCATTGCCTATCACACCTATCATCACGCATATCACGCCTGTTGCCGTAATGGCAACAGGCGGCGCTGACTGACGCTCCTACGTTTAAATGCACATATATACCCTATAAAGTGGACGGAGGGATGACCGCCATCGTAGCTCAGTGGTAGAGCATCGGACGCGTTATTCGAAGGTCGCAGGTTCGGTCCCTGCCGGTGGCAAGCTATCTTTTCGTCCATTTTTTCTTTCTTCACATTTACCCTACAATTACTTCGAATAACATCCCCTATACTTTCCTTGGCATCATTGTCTGTTAGTTCTCATTAATATTGGGTTTAACGAAGCAAATGAGCCCTTAAATTCACACTTCTTTCCAACATCAAGAAGGCAACAGAAAGGTACGGGATTCGCGTTTTGTTTTCAGCGCCATGTAAACTCAAGAAAGTGTCCTTGCTGACTAAAGGAAAAGACGCTCATCCGCGTGCAAAAAGAACCACAAAATACGTGTCAGATGTTATTTACGTAAATCTTTTGTTATGTGGCCGCTCGTATATCGGTCAAACCGGCCGCTGCTTCAACGAACACGTGCTGGAATACAAGCGATCCATGCGCACTGTCTCGGGCAGTAATCTTGTCTTACACTGTGACAGCATGAGCTGTTTTGCCCAGCTGGAAAAAACGATATTCCATTCCATGGCAGAGAGGTCATCAGGGCTTTCTTCGTCGCAAGAATAGGTGACACTTGCGTTAGTTCACCCTGATTATCACTATCAAGACAGGAAATAGATTTCTTAGATCATGATAATGATATTCAAATACGTCCTGTCAAGTATGCAATCGATGTTATATCTAATGTACTGGCATATTTATATAATTTGTGTTTACAATCTGCACAGTTTCCTTCAGGTATGCAAATTGCTAGGGTGACCGTTTTGCACAAAAAAGGCGATATAAATGACTTTTCGAATAATCGACCTATCAGTATTCTACCGGTTTGTTCTAAAGGCCTTGAAAAAGTTATCCTCCGACGAAAAATTTTGCGAAACCAACGATATCATCACTGACTCCCAATATGGTTTTAGGAAAAATCGTTCCACTGAGTTGGCCCTACTTCATCAAAAAGAACACATACTAGAATGTTTTGAACAAAAGAAAATTGTGTTAGGAATATTTGTGGATTACACCAAGGCATTTGATAGAATAAATCATGAAATTCTTTTTCAGAAGCTAGAATTATACGGGATAAGGGGTCATGCCTTGCTTCTCATTAAGTCATATTTGTCGTCGCGAACTCAATGTGTTCAGATTGGTCAACTTAAGTCGTCTTTACGCCGCGTTGTCTGCGGTGTGCCCCAAGGCAGTATTCTTGGACCGTTACTTTTTAATATCTATATTAATGATATCGTAACCATTGATAAAGTTTCCCGTTTTATAATATATGCGGATGGCACAAGTATATTTGTTTCAAATCAAAATCTCAATGACGTAATCACTCAAGCGAATAACCTACTGCGAAAGCTAGAAAAATGGTCTGACGAAAACATGCTTACCGTCAATGTATCAAAGTCTAAAGCCATCATTTTCCATCCTAGGAATAAACCTGTTACGGTCTCCGCAAATCTTGTATATCATTCAAGTGCTCTTGAAATAGTGTCGTCTTTTAAATCACTTGGGGTACACTTTTCAGAAAATATGCAGTGGGACGACCATGTTAACCACATCCTCCTAAAAACATCCCGCGTCGCTGGTCTCCTTATGCGGTACAGAGCCCTATTACCCCAAAAAGTACAATTAATGCTGTATAATTCTCTGTTTTGCTCCTACCTAAATTAATGTGCACTTATATGGGCCACGACCACTAAATCAAATCTACAAAAAATATCAGTTGTGCAAAAACGGCTACTAAGGGTAGTTTATGGATTGCCTGATGGACATACAACAAGAGATCTTTTTGTGCAATATGACATCCTTAATATCTTTAACTTATACCACTACAGACTATTACGAAGGTATAAAGTAGAATTTAAAAAACACCAGGGCAGCTTACGCGGTCTCGCCTCTTTAAGACTGTTTGAGTCTCATTACCCACACCGCGACAAATCACACTGGATTATACCGGCTACCCGCACGAACTATGGACGGCATATGCTCCACTACCAGTTGCCATTCATGTTAAATCAGCTCATCGACGCGCACATTAGTTTCCCGGAAATCGATAACCTGGGAATACGAAAATTTCTAGCACAGAGAAATCAGTAATGACTCTTCCTCACTCACATCCTCCTACAGCAGTTGAGCCTATTCTATTTATTTTCTTTCTCTTAATGATTCTATATGTGCGCGATTATGTATGGATATTTGTGTGTAAATGCATGCTTGCGTATGTGTATATATATATATATATATATATATATATATATATATATATATATATATATATATATATATATATAGTGTTATTTATGGATATGTATGATCTTTTTTTTTTGTTTTCTAGGAGCAATTGTGGTAATGCTCTGCGTGTTTCTTTTTTTTTTTTGCTTTTTTTCGTTTCTCACGTTGGTTTAATAGTTATCACTAGAGGCCGGATTTATAGGCACTAAAAAATCGGGTTTTAGGCGCCAAAAATAGGCAGGCAGAACACAGTTTTAGGCTCCCAAAATCGTAAATAAAGGCACAATAAATTTTTACAAAAATTCAAATTTTCGAAAACACGTGCGTGGGCTGTGTCTACGACAGGAAAGCAAAAAAAAACAAATGTTATAGTTTATGATGGCACAAAGGCGCCAATGGTTTAGCATAGCCTTTCAATTGTTCTTGTCGCGAACGGTTCGCAGAACACGGTCTCTCCTTTTATTGTCCAGCATGGTGAGTTAAGTGACCACCGACGAATAAACACGCTCCTGGGTCTCGTTTTTTTTCGGCTTGGCTGAGAAGGGCAGCACCAGAGCAAATAGCCAGACCGCTAAAAGGCCACAAGGGTATTTTTAGCCTCGTATTAACCGGTTCTAATTGCACAGGGTCAATTTCTCCTCTATCTGTGAACCCCTTAAAGGGCCCCTCGCCGGGTTTGACCATTTCAAACAGGCAAGAGAAATGCATGCACTGGGTGCTTACGATCTCGTCTGCGAAGATTTGCAACGCTACGCGCCCCGGAAAGAGGTGAAATGTCAGACTGAACGCCGCCTGCCTTTAATCTCACGGGCGCACGCCCAACATAGTGGAGGTGACGTACAACAAGGAATGGTCCTGCGTACGTCACAGTAGTACGTGACCCTGCGAGAATTTTCGAAGCGACATGTGTAATTTTTGCGATTTGTTGCTTGAATAGAAGAATGAAGGTGACGGAAATATTAAAACGTACAAACGGAATCTGTGCGCTTTTTTATTTATTTTTTTTTTACTTCGAATCAAGCGAGATGCGAAACTTAGCTTCCTCCATTTTGTTTGCGTTCGTGTTCTCGCCGTTCTTGCGTCGTGCCGGCGCCAGCCCTGACAACGCTTGGCGTGTTTTCGGTGCATCGCCCCCTTAGAGCAGTTCCAGCCGTGCGACACTTTGTGTCGTGGTAAGGATACATGATCCATGCCAGCCTCTCCAAACGTGCGCGCATTGAGGGATCCATCCCACAGAAACAGGCAGTGCACTACAGAGAACGCCGAAACGACACAACACCGCTTGCGGGCACGACCTGGCTTGGGCATGTCATGCGAATGTAACCTTGCGTGCGAATGACGTGTTGATGCGTCTGCGTCGTGTGATCTTCCGGCTCCCAGTTGCTCCCATACCGAAGAGGGCAGGGAAGTAATTTGGCTTGCGAAGTCTACACGGGGCGAGTGGCAAAGGTTTCAAGCTCACCTCCTCGCATCGTGCTTTCGCGGCTCATAACGAACAAATTAAAAAAATCTTGTTCTACAAAGCTCTTTCTGATGTGATCTGGTGAAGCGCCCTTTAAGAAGTAAATTATTAACGAAACAAAAACCACGTGGACATCTGATTGTTTTTTACCAACTCCACGGTTTCGCATTCGTTCTCCATCTTCCTGTAGCTCCACAGAGTCACCTCCTGTTTCTTGCTGCAACCTAGTTCCCTATTTTGTTGAACTAGGACTAGGTTGCAGCCCATAGAGTTTCGAAAGGTCAATTTTACCCGGTAAAATGAATAACGGTCTCCAACTGTACTCGAAAGCAAAATTTGAGGTTAAATAGTGTTCATATAGGCACCGATTTTGAAAATAGGCATTTATAGGCCTTTATAGTAGTTTAGGCACGAACGTCAAAAATAGGCATTTATAGGCGCTATAAAAACACGATAAAAGCCCTCCCTAACCTCTAATTCATGCTCATATATCAAAGTGGCACGATAGGAACGCAAGGAACAAAATAGGCATTTGCCTAAAATCCGGTCTCTAGTTATCACTGTCATTGTACACATGTATAGAACTGTATTTTATTTTATTTTTTAATTTTTTGTTTTGTGCCCCGCTGCTGCTACCTTCACGGGAGTGGGAACTCTGTCAAGCGGATTGTCGCTTTTTTTCCCACCCCCTCCATCATTATTTCTGTACTGGTGGTAAATAAACATTATTATTATCATTATTATTATTATTATTATTATTATTATTATTATTATTATTATTATTATTGTTATTATTATTAGGACCCTTCCGGGCTGGTAACGCGCACGTCTTCTTGCCACATTATCGCGGCTTCTTGTAAGATTACCGGTGCGATTGCTCCTTGTCAACTCTTATAAATGTATTAGCTTCAAGAAATCTCCAAGTCCGCGATTCGTGTGTGCGCGCGTTCTATGTTTCTAACGTGTTGTCTTCCTCGCGCAGTTTACACATATGTCTGTAAAATCGATGAACCAACTAGCCCAACAACATGACCTACCCACTACAAAATTAAGAGCCATTAAAAAAGCTGAATGCGCTACACTTAACTGTCAGGGAATTCAAATATATGATGCCTGAAAGATCAAGGGGGGGACAAGAGGTGTTCCTCCAGCCTGAACGCAAAGGGAGTCAGGACACGCCTGAGCCCCCGCGACTTTCGCCAATGGGTATCAACGTTGCAAACAGTTTGGAGCAGTAGGAGGCACAGCTCGGACCCAGAGGTGCAACTAGCACTTCGTAGTCACGTTAGGCGAGCGGCAGAGGCCGGTGGGCTCCTGGTCTTGGGGTTTCAGCGTGCCCCTTTTTCTATCCCTCTTCCTTTCAAATGAAATGTTCGTCTGCTTTTTCTTCTTCGCTATATTTAAGAGTAATAATAATATCGGGGGTTTAACGTCCCAAAACCAAGATATGATTATGGTGGAGGGCTCCGGAAATTTCGGCCATTCTTTAACGTGCACTGACATCGCACAGTACACGGGCCTCTACCATTTCGCCTCCATCGAAATGCGACCGCCGCGGCCGGAATTGAACCCGCGACCTTGAGGTCAGCAGCCGAGCACCATAACCACTGCTTCACCGCGGCGGACCATATATAAGACTAGTCGCGCGACAATACAGCGTGAGTCAGTCGACTGATTCGAAGTAGTCATAGAGGCATGCGCTTCAACGTATGTCATTCGACTCATTTAGCAAAGTTACTTGCAATAGTCGTCTGACTCCCACACCGTGTGATCCTTCAATCCTAGCACTCTTCTTGAGAAAGCGTACATGGTGCACTGACTGTCCGTCAAAAAAGAGCGTCTATTCAAAAATAGTGGCAAGTCAGACCTCACTGACAAGAGTAACGCACACTCTTTTGTTGTCGGTAGGAGCTTGTGCCGATGATGGTTTTCACGTATTGCGGCTCTTTTCCAAGCTCGCTAAAGAAGCTTCACCAAACTGACCCATGTACGTCGTTTCTTTGTATTATTGACGTTCTGTGTAAATTGCGCTTTATAGAATGCAATTTGTCCTATGTGGAGGTATCGTTGCATTCTACTTATATTGGACTGCTCAAAAGCTCAATTTGCCCCACCATCCTTTGCAACTTATGCTTTGAAGATGAACTGTCGCTCTCCCCCGACGGCCCCATTTGGCCGTTGTATGCGCAAATAATAAAGTAAATTGTAGGAAATGTGGATCACCGCCGCTGCATGACTAATTTATCCTGAATGTCGACGCGTTGCCGTCATTGCCGCACAACGGCCCCATTTGCGTTTATTGCGGCCGCGTTGCTTCCCGTTACACCGGATGACGGATCGATCATTTTGCTGTGAAAGTACAGACAACGAAAACCATTAAGTCACGTCACGGAAGGTAAAGCCGATAAAGACATTTGACGATTATAATGACAGGCGCACTTATGTACGTCTCAGACTGCCACTACTCGGTGCCTCACGTTATTGAATGTTTCAATGGATTTTGTGCACGCAGCAAACAGCTGAGCGCTTGAATATGCCGTGACTCATACGTGAATAGCGTAAGATCTTTCATGAGATTTCGACGTCCGAGCTCGTGGCTATGCTCCCAACAAACCACATCAGCCCCCCTCAGATCCACCGAAAAGACCCGAATGTAGACCTCCAAAAGTAATGTTTCCTAAAAGTTGCCGAAACCTTTCCTCGGGATATAAACAAGCAACTGTAAAGTTACTAAGCACCAAAACGAGCCCGTGAAAGTCATTTCGGGACCTACGATTTTTATCAAAACAAAATAGCCCACACGGGTACCCAGAACGTCCTTGTGATATACTTGCCTGAACGAAACGACGAATGCAGGCGAAGCAATGGTTTCGAGAACTCCCATCCGTGTCTTTTCTTTTCTTTCGTCAGTGTTGCCACCACGTCTTTCAAAAAAAAAGAAAAAGTTGTCTTTATGCTTTTTTTATGTTTCAGCGCAAGGAGCACGAAGACGAGAGGGGGAAGACACGAGGACACAGCGCTACTAAGAACTGAGGTTTATTGCACACGGTAACAGCATAAATACCGATGTACAAGAAAGAGGGAAATGGTGTCAACATCACCTTCGCACCAACACATCGCTTTTCGGCCACAGCGCCACCTAATTTGCTTTTGTTAATCTCTAAAGCCTCAACAATCTCCCTGGTCATCTGATCTGAATTTCTCGCAATCACTTTAGTTTCGTTAAAAATGGGCTTACAGCCACAGCGCATGCAGTGTGCGGCCAGATGGCCACTCGTTGCCAGTTTGCTTACATTGTTAGAATGTTGTCTTAAGCGGTCATCTGCCCGTTTGCCCAACGTACTTTTTCCCACATGACAAGGTGATACAGTAGCCAACACCTTACTTTTTCTAGTGCACTATAGACCTTATTAGGGAGCCTACATGACCGGCCGGTCATCTAGGCTCCCTAGACCTTATGCAAAATTGCTGCCATCTGTCGGAGGTTTGACGAAGCTACCGATTCGGCGTCATGTTGGAGGCTTGTGTCCGCATTGCATTGCTGCCGCTGCTATTTGTGCCTGTATCGGCTTTGATAGCAGGCAATCAGGGCATAAAAACTTCAGACGAGCGTGTAAGGACCTGTAACGTTACCGGCGTGTTCTACTTATTACGTCGACAGTTATTACGTGTAAAAAACTGCCTCACAACAAGAAGGTACGAGTTTGTCACCTAGTCACATGTAAGCCTGTCCTTTTTGAGAATGAAGCTTTGCGATAGGTTATAAATTTTCTTTGTGTAGCGGATAAAGCGTTGTTAGCTATGGATATCATGCGCGTAGTGTAGGAATGGTTGGGAGGATGCTTTAGCGCACGACACGACTAGGTACAGTGATGGCGACAAGAAAGGGATGTTCACTCATTTCAAAGCGTATTTCATAAGAGGCAGCTTATGTCAACCTAATGTCTTGTACATCTAATTTTAAATAAAATGTTGTCCTCTTTTTATTTTTGAAATAAAAATATTTCGCGGAATAGGCACCGTCGTATGTTATGCGTAGAATTACCGGACAATTGAATTATAAAAAAATTCCGCATCTCAAGCACGTGAAAATTGAACATGAAAAGTGTTGTGTAGCGCTAGTGTTGTGTAGTGTCCTCTTCTTTGTGCTCCGTCCCGTTCGCGCTGAAAAGTTTTCAATATGAATCAGTTCCAACTCGCCCACCTATCTACTTTAATGAAAAGTGTGCTCGTAAATAACACGATACGCCAAGAATATTCGTGTTCACATCGTCGTTTTCGGGCCCATTGCGCCTTACCCCCTGCAGCTAGGCAATTTAGTGTCACCTACGCAATATTTGTGAAACCGCCTCAGCGCATCGGTAGCTCATCCACAATCGAATGTAACAGATTTGCCGGAAAATCTTTTTTTTTCAGTTCTATACGATAACAGTTTATAGCACATAGGGATGGACACAGGATTTTTCCGAAAGGAAATCAGCTTTTGGGATAACCTGATGTGCTCTTGTTGGGATAGAAATTTAGAAAAAAAAAGTAAGGGGGGAGGGGGGGGCAGTCAGGACACTCGGACCGCTCCTCTGAATTTGACAGTGATAGTACATGAATTGCTTGAAAAATACGCATAGTGAAGTAATACGCGCGCAAAGCACCCCACCAAACTCCACCTTGTTTAACTTCACAATCGAAAACCAAGGGCAAACAACACGCTCCAGCGCAATGGGTCTGTTTGTTGAGAAATGATGACGCGCACGAGCTGCCTGTCCAGCATGTAATTGTTGTCGCAGTGTAACAAACAAATTAATGTTGTCAACAGCAGCGCAGGCATGCGTGAGTTACAGCCGCGATGCAGCTTTGAAGCTCGTACACGAAGCCGTTTTGTCTGTGCCTGAAAGGACACGGCAGGAAAACTGTCTCGTTCCGGCATGACACTAAAGAATGTCTCTTAAGAGTGCCGAGGTCGTCACATCGCGTTTAAGAACGGCGAACGTAAACATGGCGTTAGTTGAAAGCAGTAGCCGGCAACGGAACGATATGCCGCTTCTCGTCGGTCGCGAGGAAATCTAATAACATGGAGGCTAGTTTCCTGCAAACCTTTTTTTTTTTTAAGCGTCCCAATTATCTCAATCTGAGCAATACGGCACACGGAAATGTGCCGGTATTGTCACTCCAATCAGCCGCCAGACGTTGATACGTACGCTCCGTGTGAGCGCACGTGGAGCGAGCTTAGCCTTCAACATGGTGGTAAGGCGCAGGGGGCACGCTAGTTGGCAGGTGATTTTGCATAAGGTCTACGCATCTACTTGTCTATGTGGCTGCAGACGTGGCTTTCACTGGCTCGCAGTGCGGCTCTCAATACATCTTTATCGCCTGCGATTGGACGGTTCGATATCGTCGGGCACATAGAGTTTCATACCATTACCTAGAGAGGAATCTGGCGCTGAGATCGTTGTACCACAATGGGAATGATGGGAAGTACAGGCTTCGGACTGAATAGCATTAGCTAGCGAACTGTCTACGAATCTTTTTCTACAGTTTCAGTTTCGTTCTTCGCGTGGCGCAGGGTAGTGGGGTGCGGTGCAACGCACTCAAGCAGTGTCTTTGTTGTTCAAAGAGGCTGAAGACCGCTAGGTCTCTTGGTTTGCTGCGACGTTGCAGCTTTATAGGTTGTATTTGACAGTTATAGCAAAGCGTCATGCACTCACCGCTGCACATAGATGTAGCGTCCCATGCCAGTGCAAGTTATCGCACAGAGTTCACGTCTTCTTACGAGCGCGTCTTGACAAAACTCGTTCATATCGACTGCAAAACGACGGCGAAGCTAAGTAGACACACCGTCACGCTCCCCTGACTCGTCTTCACAACAAAACGAGAGATGCGTTGGGGGGCAGGCAACTTCGACAGACGCACCTGGCATCGCAGCGGACGATACGTTAAGTGTTTCTCACTCAATACACTGCTCTTATATCTATAAATAGATAATGCGTACTGTCGAGGGAAAAACAAGCTTGTTTGTTTTCAAGTATTATAAAAAAATGAATAATTAAATTGTGTGGCGAAATCTGAAACACAATTGCTGAGCAACGCATACCCTGGTGGTTGAATTAGTGTAGGTTTCACTTCCATCTCACGGTCATGCAAACTTTTTGCAATAAGTTTGACATACAAGAAAATGAAGCAAGTTTTAATTGAAAAAAAAACGGCAGATCCCACGCACTGCGGGAATCGATGTAATGCGAAGCAGCCAGCAAGGAGCAACTCATGCTGTACATAATATGCATGTCATGATTTACATGTTAGGACCTGACATTTATGTTCGTCATACAGTCACGACGCGCAATGCCAATTTCGGTGTATATCAAGCCAGCGAACTGGATGCAAGCGCACCATAAGCATGGCATGTAAATGACATTGTAGATGGCATGCATGCCAAGATTTTCATGTTACCACCTGCCACTTATGTTCGTATACAGTCACGTCCCGCAATACCAGTTTTGGTGTATATCAAGCGAAATGGCCGTGAGCGCGCCATGAACGTGGCATGCAAGTCATGTTGCACATGACATGTCATGATTTCTATATTCCCAATTATCATTTATGTTCGTCATAAAGTCACGTCACGCAATACCAAATTTGGTGTATATGAAGCTAGGAAAACGGCCAAGAGAGTGCCATGAGGGGGGCATGCAAGTCATAAGTCATGTTGCACATCACATGTCATGATTTCCATATTAGCACTCGTCATTTATGCTCGTCATACAGTTACGTCACTCAATACTATATTTGGTGTATATCAAGCTAGCGAAACGGCCGCGAGCTAACCACGAGCGTGGCATGCAAGTCATGCCGCACATGACATGTCATGATTTCCATATTACCACTTCTCATTTATGGTCGTCATACAGTCACGTCACGCAATACCAAATTTGGTGTATATCAAGCTAGCGAAGAGGCCACGAGAGGGCCATGAGCGTGGCATACAAGTCATGTTGCACATGACATGTTATGATTTTCATATTACCACTTGTCATTTATGCTTGTAATACACTCACGTCACTTAATACCAAATCTGGTGTATATCAAGCTAGCGACACGGCCGCGAGCGTGCCGTGAGCGTGGGATGCAAGTCATGCGTCAATGACATGTCATGATTTCCATATGACCACTTGGCATTTATGTTCGGCATACAGTCACGTCACGCAATACCAAATTTGGTGTATATCAAGCTAGAGAAACGGCCGTCAGTGCGCCATGAGCGCGGCATGTAAATCATGTTGTACATGACATGCATGTTGGTGATGAAGAAATGTCGCATCGTATCAATTTTTAGATATATCAAGTCAAGAAAACGGCCTCAGGAGCACTATGGCCATGGCGTGTAAATCATACTTTTCATGACAAGTTAATCATGATTTTCATGATATGACCAGTTATTTATGTTCGTCATACAGTCATGTTATGCCATACCAATTTTGGTATAAATCCCATTAACGATACGGGCAGGAGAGCACAAAGTCGTAGGCGGCTAGATAGATAGATAGATAGATAGATAGATAGATAGATAGATAGATAGATAGATAGATAGATAGATAGATAGATAGATAGATAGATAGATAGATAGATAGATAGATAGATAGATAGATAGATACGCTCAAAGTCGCCGAATTTCGCTAAGAAATGCTTCGTATTTAATAACTTCATATCACTTTGTTTTATACTCGGCAAACAAGCGTCGCGAATCTCCAGAACGTAATCCATCCGAAGCAGATCCGAAGCCTGTACTTCCCATCATTCCCATGGTATACAAGCGCCGCTGAACGAGCCCTCATAGACACTAGCGCCAGATTTCCCTCTAGGTATTATTCTAAAAAAACTCTAGGGTCGGGCAGGATCGGGCATGAATCGGGTGCGAGTAAAGTGCAGCATGGCGTCGACGCGACGGGCAACGTTATGATGCATGAGTGTATAAGGCAATCAAGAAGCACGGACAGCAGCAGGGCGACGCGATAAAAGATGCGCGATAACGGGCTCAACGTGCTTCGTGGTCTTCGCTTGTTTCGTCTGCCTCTCTGCTTGGCTGCAGCTTGGTAAGAACGCTGCCATGAATTTGCAAAGTGCGCATTGTATTCGTTATTTAAGCCTAAGCTAACATTTGTCGCATTGTGCTGTTCGGCGCAGTGAGCCTTTTAAATGCGAAGCATTGCTTTGCGTACAGCAGGCACTTTCAGCGTGTCTATCTATCTATATATCTATCTATCTGTCTATCTATGTGGCCGCCTACGTCTGGGTGCTCTCGTGATCAACCCCTTAACTCAGGGTAAACCAAAATTAGTGTGGGAGGGTAACATGCTTTGACGAATATGATCGCACTGGTCATGACAGAAATAATGGGACAACCCCGTCACGTCCACTGTCAATTTGTATGAAAGGGAACACGCGAGCGCATGGCCTGCGCGCTCCGGCGGCTGCATGCAGCGCATTCAAGCGGGAGCGAGAGCAACCACAGTCTCTTTTCGGGTCATCTAGTGGTGAGCTAAACAAGCAGTCATTGGTGATATTGCCACGTGGTCGTGACGTCGACGAAGGCAGCAGGCTACGTGTCCGGGATGAAACTGTTTATTAGGCCGAACTTGTGGCCGGTAAACGGAAAGTAAGATTACAGCAATAAAGGCTGGCACTGATTGCGGCGAACAGAGCGTCGGCCGTCGATCAACTGAACTTCGTTGGAACGCGCCGGCTTTTATAAATCACGCGTCGAATATTCTAGCCTTATCATTATTCGTTGCGCCAGCTCTGGAATAATCTTGAGTGTTAGCGTCGTGCGTGCAATCTTAACAAAACGATCTACTACAACCGAGAAGCTTCTGGAACATTAAGGCGCGGTCTGCGCCGAGTACTGCTGATAGTCTTTGTGGGCGGAAACCGAGTACAGTAGAAGAATAGCGCGTGGCATTGCCCCCCCTCTGAAAAGGCATCGTCCCGATGCTTAGAATAGAACACATGGGAAAAATACATGCAACAATAAATAACGACAACAAATCAAGAAAGTTCAATAAACAATACGCACAAACAAGAAAGTCAAATGAAAAAAAAAGTACAGTCCTCAGGGTCACTACCGCGCGTAAAACGGCTTGAGGCGCACGACATGGACGACTTCAGGTCGCGCACGGCGCCGTTGAGAGTTCGAAATGCCGTCGGGGACAACCTCGTAGTCGAGTGTGCCGAGACGTCGAAGAACCCTATACGGTCCGAAGTATCGTCGCATAAGTTTTTCACTAAGTCCACGTCGTCGTATCGGCGTCCACACCCAAACGCGGTCATCGGGCTGGTATTCCAGGAAGCGTCGCCGAAGATTGTACCGGCGGCTGTCGGTCGTCTGCTGATTCTTCATTCGCAGGCGGGCGAATTGTCGGGCTTCTTCGGCGCGCTGTAGGTAGGCGGTGACGTCGATGTTTTCCTCGTCGGTGACGTCTGGTAACATGGCGTCAAGCGTCGTTGCCGGGCTCCGTCCGTAGACCAACTTGTATGGCGTCACCTGCGTCCTTTCTTGTACGGCCGTGTTGTACGCGAAGGTCACGTACGGAAGGATAGCGTCCCACGTCTTGTGCTCGACGTCGACGTACATGGCCAGCATGTCGGCGATGGTCTTTTTGAGACGCTCGGTGAGGCCATTGGTCTGAAGGTGGTAGGCGGTGGTCCGGCGGTGGCTTATCTGGCTGTATCTCAAGATCGCCTGAGTTAGGTCTGCAGTAAACGCCGTACCTCTGTCGGTGATGAGAACCTCTGGGGCGCCATGTCGCAGGACGATGTTCTCAACGAAGAACTTGGCTACCTCGGCGGCACTGGCTGTAGGCAGGGCCTTTGTTTCGGCGTAGCGGGAGAGGTAGTCGGTAGCCACGACTATCCACTTATTTCCGCCAAGTCGACGTTGGGAACGGCCCCAGGAGGTCCATCCCGATCTGCTGGAACGGTTGCCGAGGAGGCTAGATCGGCTGAAGGAAGCCTGCGGGTCTTGCGGGCGGTGTCTTCCGTCGCTGACAGTCTCGGCACGTCCTTACGTAGCGGACGACGTCGGTGGCAAGGCGCGGCCAGTAGTACTTTTCCTGTGCTCTTGCGAGTGTGCGGGAAAGTCCGAGGTGTCCAGCCGTCGGGTCGTCATGTAGTGCCTGGAGGACTTCTGGTCGCATTGCTGCAGGCACTACGATAAGGTAGTCGGCTCGAAGTGGCGAGAAATTCTTCTTTATGAGAACGCCGTTTCGCAAGAAAAACGACGCGAACGCTCGCTTGAATGCCTTTGGAACAATGGCGGTCTTGCCTTCGAGATACTCCACAAGGCCCCTGAGTTCCGGATCGGCTCGCTGTCGTTCGGCGAAGTCGTCGGTACTTATGGTTCCCAAGAAGAAGACATCCTCCTGGTCATCCAGCGGCGGCGGGTCGACGGGGGGCGCGAGACAAGCAGTCGGCGTCAGAGTGTTTTCGTCCGCACTTGTAAACGACGGTAACGTCGAATTCTTGAAGTCTCAGACTCCATCTTGCGAGACGACCGGAAGGGTCCTTCAGGTTAGCTAGCCAACACAAGGCGTGGTGGTCGCTCACAACTTTGAAGGGCCTGCCGTAGAGGTAGGGGCGAAACTTTGACGTCGCCCAGATGATGGCAAGGCACTCCTTTTCTGTTGTGGAATAGTTGGCTTCTGCCTTGGATAGCGAACGGCTAGCATAACTGATAACCCTTTCCACGCCGGCAGCTCTCTGGACAAGAACGGCGCCGAGTCCTACGCTGCTTGCGTCAGTGTGGATTTCCGTGTCGGGCGTGTTCGTCGAAATGCGCAAGTATTGGAGGCGTCTGCAGGCGTCGTTTCAATTCTTGAAATGTTTCGACTTGCGCCGCTCCCCACTTGAATTCCACGTCGTTTTTCGTGAGCTGAGTTAGTGGCTCGGCGATGCGTGAAAATTCCTTGACGAAGCGTCTATAATAGGCGCACAAGCCGAGAAATCAGTGAACAGCCTTCTTGTCGGTGGGCGGCGGGAAGGCAGCGATCGCAGCTGTTTTTCGAGGGTCGGGGCAAACTCCACACTTGCTGATGACGTGACCCAAGAACAGAAGTTCCTCATATGCGAAGCGGCACTTTTCTGGCTTCAGAGTTAGTCCGGAGGTCTTGATTGCTTGAAGTACAGCTTCAAGGCGCCGGAGATGTTCGTCGAAGTTTGAAGAAAACACAACCACGTCGTCCAAGTACACAAGGCAGGTCTGCCACTTCAAGCCGGCCAGTACAGTGTCCATAACACGCTGAAACGTCGCAGGTGCCCAGCAAAGACCGAAGGGCATGACTTTGAACTCGAAGAGGCCATCTGGTGTGATAAAGGCAGTCTTCTCTCGGTCTCTCTCGTCGACCTCGATTTGCCAATAGCCGGTCTTGAGGTCGATCGACGAAAAATACTTCGCGTTGTGGAGTCGGACCAGGGCGTCGTCGATACGTGGGAGAGGATACACGTCCTTCTTCGTGATTTGGTTCAGGCGGCGATAATCGACGCGGAAACGGAGGGTTCCGTCCTTCTTCACTAACACCACGGGTGACGCCCAAGGTCTCTTTGAAGGCTGGATGATGTCATCGCGTAGCATTTCGTCGACTTGCTGCTTTGCGGCCTCGCGTTCTCGCGTTGAAACTCGGTACGGGCTCTGCATGGCGGAGGGGTCTCGCATTTTCTTCTGTTATGATGCGATGTTTTGCGACTGGGGTCTGTCGAATTCTTGACGACGACGAGAAGCAGTCCTTGAATTGCAAGAGCAGACTTTTGAGCTGGTCTTGATTGTGCTTCGGGTGGCTCGGGTTGACGTCGAAATCTGGTTCGGGACCTCGATTCGTCGAAACAGGTTCGGCAGCATCGAAGAGGGCGAAAGCATTGCTGGTGGCCACGCATTCGTCGATGTAGGCGACCGTCGTACCAATGTTCAGGTGCCTATATTCGTGGCTGAAGTTTGTCAGCACTACCTTTGCTTTACCGTCACGCAGCTCGGCTATACCTCTTGCGACGCAGATTTGACGGTTCAGGAGTAGGTGCTGATCGCCCTCGATGACGCCTTCAAGGTTCGCAGGGTTTTCGGTGCCGACGGAAATAATGACGCTGGAGAGCGGCGGAACGGTCACCTGCTCTTCTATCACATTCAATGCATAGTTCCCTGGCGTCGCGAGGGGCGGGAGCGCTTTGTCTGAGGTTAGTGTTATCAACTCAGACCTTTGGTCGATGACGGCGCCGTGGTCACTTAGGAAGTCCATTCCAAGTATCACATCCCTGGAGCAGTTTTGTAGGATTACAAAGCTCGCAGGATAAGTCCGGTTACTGACGGTGACTCTTGCCGTGCAGACTCCAATCGGCGTTATCAGGTGGCCTCCAGCTGTCCGGATTTCGGGTCCACTCCAAGCGGTCTTTACTTTCCTCAGCTTGGCGGCGAATGGCCCACTGACGACGGAATAGTCGGCCCCAGTGTCGACAAGAGCGGTCACGTCGTGGCCGCCGATAAGAACGTCGAGGTCGCTAGTTTGTTGTCTCGCGTTGCGGTTAGGTCACGGCGTCGGGTCACGGCTGCGTCGGTTTGTTCCGCCGGTTCCACGTTGCGTAGTGATGTCTTCTTCGGGCTGCGAAGTTTCCACGCCAGGGCCTCGTTTGTGTTGCGACGGGTTCTTTAGATTTCGTTGCGGCATCGTCGTCGTCGGCGGCGGAGGATCTTCGGTAGTTCGTCGTACAGCAACCGCACCTCCATCGGTTGCTGCCCTTAGTCTTCCGAGTAAGGGCTAGGAGATCGGCCCCGGTTTGGGCCAGCGTACTGCCAGCGGTGCGGTGACATGTAGCGGCCAGGCGACGGCGAGCGGGATGGTCGTCGGGGTGTCCATTGAGCTCCTGCGAGGTAGTCAGCGATGTCGCGTGGCCTTTCACCCCGCTGTGGACGTGGCGCGTCGATGGCGAAATCACGCAGTCCCATCTGGCGGTACTGGCAGCGGCGGTAGCTGTGGCCAGCTTCTCCGCAGTGATAGCACAGTGGGCGGTGGTCAGGGGCGCGCCAAACGTCGGTCTTTCTCGGAGCGTTGCGCTGGCCGGCGGGTAGACGGTATGGCGTCGGTGGTGGTGGCGGCGGCGTCTGGCGGCGGAACTGCGGTGGTGCGAAGCCTTCACGTGGGCGCGGTGGTGGAGCGTTACGACGCGCTGCAGCAGCGTAGCTCATAGCCTGCGGTTGCTGCTCTGCTAGCTGAGGAACGCCTAGGGATTGCTGGATCTCCTGGCACACGACGTCAGCGAGAGAATCCACTTGAGGTTGGGAGGATGGCAACAGCTTACGCAGCTCTTCCCTACCTATGGCCCTGATGGTCTCGCGCAGGTCGTTGGATTGCAGCGCGTGACTCTCTCCGTATGTCGTTAAGGGAATCCGCCGGTTGTACTGCGTCGTACGCATTTCAAGGGCCTTTTCGATCGTCGTGGCCTCTGAGACGAATTCCATGACCGTCTTGGGTGGGTTGCGTACAAGGCCGGTAAATAGTTCCTGCTTGATACCCCGCATCAGGAAGCGGATCTTCTTCTCCTCGGGCATAGCGGGGTCTGCATGACGGAACAGGCGAGTCATTTCTTCAGTGTACATTCCGAATATTCTCGTTGGGGAGCTGTACACGGGTTTCCAAAAGTGTTTCAGCCCTTTCTTTCCGGACGATGCTAGTGAAGGTGTTCCGAAATCCGGAGCGGAAGAGGTCCCATGATGTTAGCGAGGACTCTCGATTCTCATACCAGGTCCTTGCGCCGTCTTGAAGGGCGAAGTAGACGTGGCGGAGCTTCTCGTCGCAGTCCCAGTTGTTGAACGTGGCGACCCGCGCGTATTCCTCCATCCAGCTTTCTGGATCCTCACATGGTCAACCGCGAAAAGTCGGCGGCTCCTTCGGCTGCTGGAGCAGGACGGGCGCAGGCGGCACAGGGGCTGTCATCGTCGCTACGGTTGAGGTCGAAATCTTGGTTTGCCTGGTGTTTTCCGGCAGGAGTCCACAGGCTGCAAGCCTTGCAGCCTGTGGCTAGCTCGTTGCTGCACGGGGGGCTTCGGTGTCTTCTCCGCGATGTGGGCTGGGTTCACGGCTTGACGGGGGCGTCCGGAACATGAAGGAACAGCACCTCCACCAGATGTCACGTGGTCGTGACGTCGACGAAGGCAGCAGGCTACGTGTCCGGGATGAAACTGTTTATTAGGCCGAACTTGTGGCCGGTAAACGGAAAGTAAGATTACAGCAATAAAGGCTGGCACTGATTGCGGCGAACAGAGCGTCGGCCGTCGATCAACTGAACTTCGTTGGAACGCGCCGGCTTTTATAAATCACGCGTCGAATATTCTAGCCTTATCATTATTCGATGCGCCAGCTCTGGAATAATCTTGAGTGTTAGCGTCGTGCGTGCAATCTTAACAAAACGATCTACTACAACCGAGAAGCTTCTGGAACATTCAGGCGCGGTCTGCGCCGAGTACTGCTGATAGTCTTTGTGGGCGGAAACCGAGTACAGTAAAAGAATAGCGCGTGGCAATATTGAACCAAGATTGCAACACCCTCCCCCTTCAAGGCGATTACGCAAGAGGCCTGGTTTCGTTCGCCACCACACTCTAAGAAAAAAACCAGCTCGATGGGTGAGTAACGTCAACTTTAGTCCTCAGATCGTGTCGTTAGTCCACCAGAGGACCACTTGCGGTGAAGGGCGTGTCGTGTGCAACTTTGGAGGACTAACGGGAGGACGAATGGCTCACTTACTCCCTCGGGTAGGGGTTGAAGGGAAGAAAAGACGTTTTTTCTGAAGCCCTTGTTGGGAGCACGGCTCAGCAGCCTTTGAAAGGTCATGGCTCTCGGCAAGGTGCACCCTATTGTTCCGGAACTCGCCCTTCTGCTTTTTCGGGGTGCTGGTTGCACGCGGCGGGGTCCTCGGGGGGTAGGAATGCGGCGAACGCGTGTTCAAAGGTTTACTGTACTGATGACAAGGCTCGTTGGCCCGCTTACTGTTGCGATCAAGAAAATAACGCCAGAATAGATTAATTTGTAGGGTGTTAATGCTGCACCGCCAATTATGAGGACTTGAAACTTAGTTCACCAATTCAAAATATTTACCAGCGGGGACAATCGTGCAATTGTGACAGATATTTCAGCGAGTATATTGTGTATCCATCCGCGCCGCACTTTCTTCTTCAGAATCGCTCACTGCAGTCACGAGTGCGGTTCGTGTTCGTCACTTGTGATCTTTCTTGCTCTGATTTTGTGGAAAGCGAGTGTCGCTATCTACCCAGACTATCAACGCAGCTCTGAACAGCATACTTCGCTGCATGTGCTGCAATTGTGGACGCGCATTCAAGTGTTTTTCTGTGGAACGGCGGTTTAATAGACTGAACACCGGAGCTTTCCTGAGAAGAAATGGACAACCCAGCTTACGTGTAAGACTCCTTCGCAGCATCTTTTTTGCAATGCTTCAAGAACCTTGAACGTCACCTTGAAGTGTGATCACCATTTTGTGGGTTAGCTGGCTCAGCAAACCTCGTGCCTCTGTTAATTCTCAAGGTAAGTTTTTCATTTTCATCGCCTTGGCACATTGCATTATAAAGAATATGAAAGCTGAAAAAGCATTGTGCGCGGCATGTTTTAGCATGTTGTATGAGCGTGCGATTGCGTTATCATTGGGGCTTACGTGATTAAGCCATGCTCTTCTAGCTATTTTATTTTTATAAGAAAAAACATTTCCAATAGACTTGTTACACTCAGTAGAAAGAGTGAATGAACGCTTAATTGAAACAAAACTCAATGCGTTAATTAAATTTATGTAGGCGTTTTGCAAGGGCTGGATCCTTCGCCTGTGTAGGGAAATAGCCGATAGTTCTACAGCGCGTTTTTCTCCCTCAGTAGTGCGGCTTCGACTCGCGCGTTCGAGGGGATTTTACTTGATCTTCCTTTCGTAGTTCCAAACGTGAACGAGACGCCGATCTCATTTTGAGATCGCAGAGGTAAGCAACGATCCGCAGGGAAACTTCTGTTTCGAAAGATGCGCCCTGACAAACTGCATACACCTGGTAACTAGCTAGTAAACAATTGACACTAACATGAATTGCTTGTAATTTTTTTCTTGACATCCTTCTCCGTATCAATGGAAATGATGTGGGTATTCTTATTAAACTCCGGTACACTCGGGGTCAGGAGGTCTTCTACTGCAATAGCGTATGCTTGGGCATGTTAGTAATTCATGTTTCACTTTTTAGCGCACAATCGAAGAAGGACGAAAAGCGACACGGACACAGCACTGGGCCTTCAACCTGGGCGAGCAAGACTCACCGGTCATTTGACCTGCTGTGCCGCTTCATCAAGGTAAACAGCAGCCGACGGCCACTACCGCTGGTGCGCGTGGCGCACTGTTTGGGGAAAATAAATGTTTCTAGCCCTAAATTGATCTCTCCAATTTTTCGTTCCTACACATGTACATGGATGTAGTGCTGAGTAAAGCGCAGACGACCTAAGCTATCATGTCAGTCTGGTGAGGATGGCCACGTCATTCACAGGTGAATGATTAGCGGATTACTCGTTAGTCCCTTCAAAAATTGTTCAAATGGATTCACGATTCATCCGGAAGGAGTAACATTCGCTCTCCCAGGGATGATTTCTCGGGATCCACAGTTTGTCCTCAGGAGTGTAACATTTGCTCTCCCAAGGATCATCTCTGAGAGTCAACAGTTTACTGAAATACAAATAGACGCAAACCTTCGAGGAAGAAAATTAGAGGCAGAACAGAAAGGGCGTCACTCGCAACTAACTTTATTCTCAGAACGTCAGCTACTTTTATAGCCGTAGCAACTATGCGCGCGCACATCACCTCACGTGCTCGTCAAAAAACACTTGATAAGATTGACAAGAAATGACAAAAAAAAATCGATTAAACGAAAAAATATTCGAAGAAATCAATCAAACTCACCACCACGCAGAGCAACAGAAGTGTCACTAACACATATATCTCTCTTCTTTTTAATGTAGTAAGCTTCCATGATTTCACGCGCTAATGTATCATTACTCTTTCCAAGAACGGAAACACTGGTAAACCCGGGCTCACACTTACAGGAACCACAGTGCACCGGCAAATGTGCCGAAAGTTTATTTTTCACGGAAAGTTCATGCTCCCTAATTCTGTCATTTATGCACCGGCCTGTCTGGCCGACGTAAACCCTACCGCAACTAAGCGGGATCTCGTACACCACGCCAACCGAGCAGGCGACATACGGCCTTGCGTGCCTCTTCCCACACGGGGAGGGCCTCGGTGCAGTCGAAATTCGTGGGCACAGGCTCGCCAACTTGCGGGGCGCCGAGAACACCATAGGTACCTTGTACCTGTTAGCCACATTCTTAAGGTTGTGAGCAACCTTGTGCACATATGGCATAACCATGGGCCTTTTTTCCATCGGCTGCCTGTTTCTTCTCGATCCCTTCAGTTTTTGAAGGAGGGTTTCTGAGACTGCAACAACGACAGAACTAGGGTAGCCAGCTGAACACAGCCGTGTGACCCGATTACTGAAACTTTCCTGCATTCTATGCGGACAAGATTTTACCAGTGCTCCTTCCAGGCACATGGAAGCAACGGCCCTCTTGACAAGTTTAGAATGCGAAGCATCAAAAGGTAGAAGTGCCTTGGCTGAACGCGGACAATATGCCCAACATATGTGCGTCTCCGAGAAAGTGAGACTCAGGTCTAAAAATTGCAACACGCTGCCAACAGGAAGTTCATGCGTGAAAAACAAGTCCCTTGGCATTTTGTCTCAAAAGAGCTAAAACCTCATCCACTGAGTTAGTGGTTGTCAAAGAAGGGTTAGCTTTAAAAACGACTAAAAAGGCATCTACATACCTAAAAATCTTCAGCTTCGCATCGTCAATAACCTGAGCCACTTCTCTGTCAAAATCCGCTAAAAATATGTTACATAGGACAGGCGCCACGCATGAACCTATGCAGATCCCTTTTCTCTGAATATAAAACTGATTATCGTGACACACGAACGTCGAGCACAGATAAAACTCCGAGCAACGTCATAAAGTTGTCAAGGGAAATGCCAGTAGCGCTCTCAAAGGCAAGGAACACCATTCTGCTCAATGCAGTTTCTAACCACTAAAAACAACTCTGCGTGGGGAACCGAATAAAACAAATCTTCAACGTCAATAGAAAATGCATTGCCACCATCATTTAAGCCTATTAAGAACTGCGAAACATCATTTGACTTCTTAACAACAAAAGGATCATCCAGAACAAGCGCATACAGATGCTTCAGTAAAAATTTATTACATTCTGTTGCCACGATTCCCGTTCGCTAACAATACACCTGAATGGCATGTCGACCTTATGAGTTTTTACACTGAAAAACACAGACAGCGCGGCTCGCTTTGAGGAACTGATTCCTTTTGAGAGTTTTTGAAGCCCCAGATCGTTGCACAGCAAAATCGCCTTAGCCTTTACCTTGTTCAGCTGTGTCTTCGCTTGGGCAAAGTTCTTGTCTAAAGCTTGCGCAGCTTTTTCACAAAAGGCTTCGGCCGACAAAACGACAAAGCCACCCTCCTTGTCGGACTGCAAAAGTTGGAGGTTATTTTTCCTGAAGTATGAAACCACTTGCCCAGTCGCATCCTTAGGAAGATGTGTACGCTGTACGGTCTTCAGCAGGCAATCAACACCCTCCAAAAGGCATCTTTCGCGGTCGTCACCATCCGCACAGTTGGCTACACGCCGATTCAAGGCCAGCAACTCGTGGACCCGGAGACTAGGTGGCACGGAAAACTTCGGACCTTTCCTGAGAGTCTTAGAAATTCCCTCAGGAAGGTCTACGCTACCTAAGACGTGCAGCTGGGTAGGTTGAGCAGGTTCCTTCTTGGCACCCTTCGGGAGATGATTCAGCGTACATCGCCACCAAAACTCAGTCGTATGCGCTATGGCTAGCTGACAAACCTATAGCCTACGGTGAGCAAACCACCCGGTGTCCAACTCGAAGCACTTGAGACGCAAGCAGTCCTGAAGAAAGCGAATCTGTCGCCATAGCTCCGATTTCCAAATCCGGCAAATCCTCCTCGAATGACTCAGTGATGGCTTGACAGACCCAAACAAAGCTTGCACTTCAAGAGGCACCAACCCATTGTTGATGCAAAACGCCAAGTATCTTGCGCGGCACGTAGAAGAGGCAATATGCGCGACTAGCAGCAACGGCTCCGTAGTAGAAAGAGGAGAACAGAAGGCAGGGCCCACTATAGAAGAAATGTAACTTAATAAAACTTTTTGTTGGGTTAGTTGGTACATGCTTACTGAAATACAAATAGACGCAAACCTTCGAGGAAGAAAATTAGAGGCAGAACAGAAAGGGCGTCACTCGCAACTAACTTTATTCTCAGAACATCAGCTACTTTTATAGCCGTAGCAACTATGCGCGCGCACATCACCTCACGTACTCGTCAAAAAACACTCGATAAGATTGACAAGAAATGACAAAAAAAAAGCGATTAAACGAAAAAAGATTCGAAGAAATCATACTCACCACCACGCAGAGCAACAGAAGTGTCACTAACACATATATCTCTCTTCTTTTTAATGTAGTAAGCTTCCATGATTTCACGCGCTAATGTATCATTACTCTTTCCAAGAACGGAAACACTGGTAAACCCGGGCTCACACTTACAGGAACCACAGTGCACCGGCAAATGTGCCGAAAGTTTATTTTTCACGGAAAGTTCTTTTTTTTGTCATTTCTTGTCAATCTTATCGAGTGTTTTTTGACGAGCACGTGAGGTGATGTGCGCGCGCATAGTTGCTACGGCTATAAAATAAGCTGATGTTCTGAGAATAAAGTTAGTTGCGAGTGACGTCCTTTCTGTTCTGCCTCTAATTTTCTTCCTCGAAGGTTTGCGTCTATTTGAGGAGTTTTTTTTTCGAAATGAGCTAAATCCAGAAACCGAAACTAGCTCAAATAAAGCTCCATTGGCACGTACATACTCTCAACTTTCCTGTAAAACAGTTATCGGAACGAAATGGGTCAATACAACCAGCTACGTGTGCTTACGGATTTCGTTTCAAAACGAAATTGAGCCAGATCCGTGCGCTGTACGGATCGAAATGAGGCAAATCCAGTAAGCCAATAGCAGAGCTTTTTACCTCCAGACAGGGTATTTGGCCGGATTGAAAAGGACGTGAGGAAGAAATTCTCACGAAGAAACACGAAGAAATCCTGAATCCCCAAAGCTACCAAATTATTTTTCCATATCATGGCACTGTGCTAGAGCTCGGAAAACATAGGGACGTGTATGACTGGAAGGCCTACTGTATGGCAGAGATGAAATCGACATCCAGCTTGCCGTTTAAGATGACAGAAACCAGGGTCTTCTACATTCAAAGAAATGCAGCTGGTAGAAGCCCTAAAGTTAGAGCAGAACCCCAATATAATGTTTCCGTATCAAATTTCGTGCCAGTCCTAAAGAGGGGAATGTCCCTTGCACAAGCACCCGTGCAATGCCCACTGTACACTCATCATCTCACCAAAATGAAACTGATAGATGTGACGAGCCTTCTCGTAAAGCATTTCGGCAGTTCATGGCAAGAGAATCAAGAGCTCGCTTATTTTGTCAGTGTCCTCAGGCGTGCCAAAGAAAATGATCATACAGAAGATTTCGAATACAGCTGCTTGTGCTGCGAAGAAGACGCACCGGCTCTTCGTGTATAGTTGAAGGCCCCTTAATTGAAGCATTGTTGCCTATGTTTGATTGCTTTTTGGCCAAAACTCTATCATACCGCTCTTGAAAGTCGATTTCAATAAAGTTTTCGCAAGAATACCGCCTCGAATTCAATGTGTCATTTCAATATGAGCCAAATCCAAAGTTATCATGCTAATATTGGTCAAGTCCGCTGTATATTTTTTAATTACTTGTGGCCGTAAACTTCTACTAGCTGACATGTAAAATATATCGCGTAATAGGTTTGAAAGCGTTGTATTTACATTGCGTAACAAATTTTCACTGTTTTCACAAATTCTGTTTAGGTGGATTTGACTCATTTCGAAAAAAAAACTCTTCATTTGTATTTCAGTAAGCATGTACCAACTAGCCCAACAAAAAGTTTTATTAAGTCAACAGTTAGTCCTTACGAGAGTAACATTTGCTCTGTCAGGGACCATTTCCGAAAATCAAATGTTAGTCCTTACAGGAGTAACCATGAGTCCTCACAGGAGCAACCCATAGTCCCCTTGTAGTTAATCCTTCAAGGACTAACTGTTTATCCCCTTGCAGTTCATCCCCAAAAGGACTATTGGTTGTGGCAAATCAGTTGATCCCCAAAAGGACTAACCACCCTACCCCTTTTAGTCCTTTTTTTCTTAGAGTGCAGATGACCAGAAAAGAGGCTGTGGTTGCTCTCGCTCCCGCTTGAATGCGCCGCAAGCAGCCGCCGGAGCGCGCAGGCCACGCGCTCGCGTGTTCCCTTTCATAAAAATTGACAGTGTACGTGGTCAAACCCTTTCCGCCAGACGCGTGTGCCTCATACCCGTATACCACGGGTGGGCATTGCAAATAAGTTGTGCGGAAACCCGCAAGGTGGCGGAAGGGTTAATAAAGAGAAAATAGACAACCACCCATTTCTAGCACAAAGCCACAAGGAAATCCTCACGGATTTCTCAGAAAGAAAAGCTTCTTTGTTGCCGAAAAATTCGTCCTGGTCCGGGGTTCGAACCCGGGACCAACGCCTTTCCGGGGCGGTCGCTCTGCCAACTGAGCTAACCAGGAAGCTAACAATTGGCAGCGCGAGGGCGAATTCATCGACAACTCGAAGCACATGGACACAAGTATTGCAAATAAGTTCTGCGGAAACCCACAAGGTGGCGGAAGGGTTAATAAAGGGAATATAGCCAGCTTCCTGGCTAGCTTCCTGGTTAGCTCAATTGGCAGAGCGACCGCCCCGGAAAGGCGTTGGTCCCGGGTTCAAACCCCGGACCAGAACGAATTTTTCGGCAACTAAGAAGCTTTTCTTTCTGAGAAATCCGTATGGATTTCCTTGTGGCTTTGTGCTACAAATAGGTGGTTGTCTATTTTCCCTTTATTAACGGGTGGGTAAGTGGCACAGGTGATTGACAGTTTATATCTACTCAGGAACGGCGAGAACAGACATTGGTAATTTTAACGCGAGAGCTTTAAAGGGACCGACAACTGATTTTTCTCGACCCATTTTTTTTACGGCGCGACAGAAAGCTCGCCCTTCGTAGTGTTTGTAGCTGCAGTAGTTAATCCTAAAAGCACGCAGTTATTTTACAAGCAGTATTTTTCGATCTGAAAGGCTCTAAACACAGATGTACCTTTCCTCCAACAACGCTGAGAATTGATAGCGATGCCGCCAGCCCTTCTCGCGATTTGTGAAAGCTGTCGTCATTCTGCTATCGCAGGAGTTCCTGTAACTATGCTTAACCACCTTTATTTTGAGCTTTTCAACAATTTTTTGAAAATAACAAGCTGTTAAAATGAGATCATATGGCATTACACACCTTCCCTGTATTTGTACCGCGTTGTATGCGCCTGCGCCCAAGGTTGCCTGCGCCTGAGTCATGGGTGGTTTGACCCGGTGTCGTTACTTTCTCGATACACGAGCTAAGCCAAGTCACCGAAAACACCACTACGCATATGCACGGCCGTGCCGAGTAGCAGTGCACGTCATTTCTGAGACGAAGTGTAGGTAGCAAAACTACGTCGCTCCAAAATCTTAGCGACCTGGAAACTCCGTGCACGGTTGCATGAGCACGCTGAAAAGTTGCTCAAGACGCGCTGACGAGCATGGGATCATCACGTCACCCGAAGGCAGCGCCACTTTGTTGCATACTACTAACACAGACCTATAAGTACATTTTTATGGAGTAATATCTGTTAATATAAAGAAACCAATAATATTTCAATACGAACAAAAAGATCGTCGACCGCGTACAGCAATCAACGGTCACGTGGCCCGGTACATCGGATCGTTCATGTTTTTGCCCCCCGGATGCGCGCCACAGGTCATTTTTCGCGACTTTCAGTGGAGGAGGAGGAATAAACTTTTATTTAAACCAGCAGTTCACTTGGCTGGGCCTAGGCCTCCCACGTGGGACGTCGAGGTCTTGCCTCTACGCTGCCACGCGGGCTTGCTGGGTAGCCCATAGTTGGTCGTCGAGTTGGGAGCTGCGCAGGGCGGCGTGCCATCTCGACGAGAGGGTCTCGGTGTCAGTGGACGGGTATTGGGGTTTACATTCCCACAGCATATGCGGGAGCGAGGCTACCTGGGTCTTGTAGATCTTGCAAGTGTGGTTAGGATAAATGTCTGGGTATATTTTGTGGTATTGATACAGTGACGGGTACGAGTTTGTCTGTAACAGGCGGAGGGTGGTTGCCTGTGCTCTGTTTAGCTTGTGATGAGGTTTGGGGAAGGTTCTTCTTTCGAGATAAAATGCCTTCGTGATGTCGTTGTAACTGGTGAGGCGATCGCGTTCCGCGGGTACACCTGCGCTGTCTCCGGCACGGTTGACTAGGCCTCGTGCTACGGAGTGTGCGACCTCGTTGAGGTTGGTGAGGTGCGGATGGACGTCGCCGGCATGTGCTGGAATCCAGACGAGCGTGATTTGGCTTTCTGGTGAGTGAGGGGCTTGGATTAGGATGCGTAATGCTTGCTGTGAGATGCGACCTTTGATGTAATTGTTGACCGCCGTGCGGGAGTCGCTCACGATAGTGTGACAGTCTGGGTCGAGGGCCGCCAGGGCGATGGCGACCTCCTCGGCCGTCTCGGCGTTTTGGGTTACGATGCTGGCAGCGTATTTGAGCGAACCGCCTTGTGTGGTAGCCGCTGCGAAGCGGTGTCCGTCTTGATATTCAGCTGTGTCGACGAAGGTGACGCCAGTGGTATCGCCGTGAGCTTTGATGAGGGATGCGGCACGTGCCTTCCGTCGTTCCTTGTTGTATTCAGGGTGCATGTTTTTCGGAATGGGGTCGGCGTGTAGCCAAGCCCGAACGCGTCCTGGGATTGGGTGTTTGTCTGCGTGTTGGCGGTGGTAGGTGATGCCGAGTTTGGTCAGAATGTGTCTGCCCGTTTCTGTGCTGGCTGGGACTCCATAACACTCTGGATGAATTAATCGAAGCGCAGCGCCGGACTTTCAGTGAAGAAATAAAAATATAAATCCACCTCTCACGAAAAAAAAAACGGGGTTAGTTTGAGTCAATGCGACAGACAATATTTCCATCAGTGGAGTCAGCTCATTTCATGTTCTGGGCAGTTGTCGGTCCCTTTAAGAAAAAGCTGACATCGGCAGCGTTGACCCGACGAATGCAAAGAATAAATGTCAGGGTCGCAGCAGGAATCGAACCCCAGCATTCTGCGTGGCAATGAAGTGTTCTAGCACAGAGCCACGCCAGGTCTCGGAACTGCTGTTCAAATAGACCCTAAGGTTCGTGAAACGACAATTGTGGTTGCAGTACCGGCTATCCAATTTCATAAACATTACATATGTACTCCTATGATACAGCCGTCACTTAGGGTTAACGTCAATTGTAGTTAAGCGCCATCCACTGAAATTGAGGTATGTAGCAGTGTTCAGGGCTACCATCCTCGCGAGCACAAGCGCCACATATCAGCTTACCGCTTCTGGTGTTGCTAATACCCATGTTGTTGTTGGCATCGTTACGCAACTGTAAACAACTTGTTATACAAAACATATGCGGCTATTCAACATATGTCTGTGTGTACAACATTTTCACACATTTTTAGCGTCATTTCGTAACGTTTCGCTCAATAAAAAATTACAACATAGTCACGTTCCCTCCGCATGCTTCACATAACATCGATTCCCAAGATACGTGGGATTCACGGCAACACCTCGTCCTATAGTATTCAGCGCGTAATCAAATGGCTTTGACATTGGTTATTAAGTACGCGTGACCTTTCATAAAGGTGGCCATGAGCTCCTTTTGCCGCAATAACAGTATACTCTTCACCACAACCGTGGTTTATGCGGCAAGTCACAACCCTATTTTTGTTGCGAGAGCAACAGACCAACAAGCCAGGCCGCCGCCACGCAAAGCCTCAAGCAGTCGGGGCTGCGGCCCCGTCACCCTGGCTGTCTGCACAAGAGACCAGTTACGCAATCGCTCGCTATAGAGGTAACGGTGGAAGGAGAAGACGTTATACCCGGAAGAATGGGATCAACCCGGATGGTTCCAGGCACACAAGACCCTGAAGAAAACTAATCAAAGTCAGACTCGCAACACCGTATCAATGAAGGTAGACCACCGAAAATGACAGCACTTGGGGACGATCCTCGCCACCTCGAAGACGTGCGCCGCCTGCGCGTCTGCCGTACGACGACTACAAAATCATCATTCGCCCACGGAATGGTCTCAGTCTTTGATCATGGTGACCGGCGCAGATGTCGGATATCCGCAAGGCCCTCAACATACCGGAGCAGACAACAGTAGCGGTCCAGCTGAACTACTTCCAAAACACCATTTTGGTCCGCCCCCCCAGATGTGGGAAGAGTCTGCCGGCGTCGCGTACATCTCGCTCGGTCAGACCCAGTACGAGATCCGCCCATACCTCACGGCGCCGAACAGCGCTGCCAAAGGTATTGTCCCACACTATGACAAGCAGGAAATGATCATGCGCAGCTTGGAGCACAACGACCCGCAGGTACTACATGCACGGCGGCTGGGAAACACCTCGGGCATTATCGTCCTCCTCGAGGCTGTTCCTCGTTACATAAAGTACAGAGACACTATTATGAGGTGCCTACTCAATGAAAAGAAAATCCAAGTATGCGATACATGTCTACGCACGGGTCACCGGGAGGATGTATGCCCTACACCAAATGTGAAGTGCCACAATTGTGGAGCCGAAGATCCACTGGATGGCCACCCGAGCACAGCGAAATGTGCAGCGTGCGGAGGGCCGCACGAAACACGCTCCAACGCCTGTAGAAGACGCTTCGCCGTGCCACCAATAGTAAGACAGAGAAGACAACAAAGTAGGCCGCGCCAGCAGTCTCAGAACCAGCCGCTCCCACGAGCGCCAAGTTATTGGTACCACCGCTGGCCACCCTCCGCCGCAGTCTCCCTCTCCGTCCGGATCGAGGATGCCATCCAAACCATGGAGGTCCAAGTCGTCTTCCAGATTGAGAGCCCCGACTCCGGTGCAACCCACTAACCAGGTAGGCTGGGCTAGCGTGGTCACTCACGCCAGAGAGGGAGAAAATGCGCAGATACGAGTCATGGAGGAACGAATCAATTAACTTAGGGAGCTCGTCTCAACGAACCAGCTGGAAAATCAGACACTAAGAGCAGAGCTTCAAAGGCTAACAGTCCAGGCGCCAAAACCAGTGACTGATCAACCCAGTCAGGCGAAATCGGTGGCCCCCAACCTGAACCCCCTAAAAAAACGCCGCAGGCCAGCCCAACCAAAGGATATGACGCCCCACCCCCCCACCCCCCACCTGAACGAAAAGCTCAAGAAGCATCCCAAAAAAGCAGTTCGGAACAGGATTTCGATAAAAAAGTTAGCTGCCTTGCAGCAACTGATGGAGTGCCGACACAAACAAACTATGGATGTTATTCAGGGCTTAGCGCAAACAGTGAACGCTCAGGTTGTTCACATTGCCAAGTTGTCAGAACAAATAGCACAATCAGCATGGCAAGGAGAGGGGAATGTTACTCGGCTCGCCGACGCTTATGCAAGTCCCCTCTTTAAGCCGTGAGAACGACGCTAGGGCCTTTCTTCAGTGGAGGGGCGGCCATATAAAACGTGCTATTCTGTGTAAAAACCACTTTTATCACAACCCTTGGACCACAGAACTTGTGTTTGGGACGATCACAGCGTAGTGAAGCCAACTGCCTCTAGAGTTTCCTAAAGAAATGATGCATGCTTATGAATGTTACAGAAATAATTATAGTATTCCGAGTATATTTTCGACATGTGGTGAATGCAACGATCCGATCAAGCACTAAAAAATTCATTTAGGATATCATTTTTCAAAAATAACTCGTGATGTAAAAGGTTGTGAGCTCAAAGCAAATGACTAGCAGAAACTCAGAACATTCATAAGTTGACTCACTGCATTCAGCACCTCCGGCACAACAACGCGATTTTCACATTTACCTGTCACAAAAAAATAAAAAAATAGATGCGTAAGAATCGCGATGAAGTCATCTGAAGCGTTATCATTTCCCCCGCCCAGAGCACCGCTGGCAAAAAAAGCAACTCCAGCGCTTGTCAGTTGGGTGCGGCAGAGCTACAGTAGACCTGCTGAAGGGGGAGGGGGGGGGCAAGCTTCTTCTTCAAAAATCGAAAGGGGGCCCAGCCGCCCTGCTCACCCCCCCCCCCCCCCCCAGACTTTAAGCCTTGCGCAGACCTACACGGCTTGCGGGCCAGCCGCCACACACGCTCCCATACCTTGAGCCAGTAGGCGGCGCGCCTGCTACTCAATTATGTACATGCTGTGGGGGGCACTAAGGAAACGATGGAACATGTACTGACTGAATGTGGCGATATCCACCCAGGTATACGTGTGGGCACGAGTCTGCATGAAGCCTTGGGTTTCAAGGCAACAATGGAAAGCTGAACACGTCGGTGATATAAATAAGTAAAAGACGGTTAGAGTATTGGTGGCAGAAAAGTAGAGATAAAGGACAAAAATAAATAATGGGGAAAAATAAGGTCATTCTGCCTTAAGAGGCAGAGAGATGGACCGTGAATTTATATTTTTCTTTGGTATAATAACATACATTTAATCAATGTAGATAAGGCATTAGGCCAACACAAAAAGAAAGTTTTCTTTCCCTTTTCTTTTTTTTCGAGCCTGGTGGCAGACATGTCACCGCCCCGTTATAAAGGGGACGCTCATAGCATCCATCCATCCATCCATCCATCCATCCATTCATATCCTCCCAGGCACATCATGGCTGCACGCTGTAGCCATGATATATGGCCGTGTAATTGCAGGGGGTACCGCCATAACAGGCGGAACCTTCAGCAACTCATCGGCAGCCGTGATCCTCCAGACGTTATAGCTCTTCAGGAAACTAAAGGATATGCACCATTAGCAGGTTACAGGCAATGTATACAGCCACCAGCACTGACAGCAAACCCAACGTCGCTGTCCTTGTCCGTCGAAATTTGCCAGCGCTACAGCATAGCTTTGATGAAGACTTAGGGATAGAACACGCACTGCTTGAACTCATACCGCACTAGAGAGGGGGGCCACAGCCTGTTCGTATACTGAACATATATAGCCCACCGAGCTGTAGAGCACATATGTTCGGCAAGCTTTTTGCGAAAACTCTGCAGATAGTACAACACAAAATTCTGGTAATTCTTGACGACTTCTACAGCCGCATGGGGCTACAGGAGAGTCACGCCCAAGGGTTCCGACTTATAGAACCAGGTGCAGCAATGCCACCTGACCCTTATCACAACCACCCTACTCAGGTGGGGACGAGCGTTTCGCTAAACACCACACCGGATCTAACGTTCACTCGCAACGTACCGCTAGCGCAATTTAGGGCAGAACCTAGACAGTGACCACTTTATCTCGACAATACAGGGCCAAAAGGAGTGGGAGAGAAACTTACGTCACCAACGGGGCCAAACTCTGTGAGCTACGGGATGAGCATGCGCCTACTCGTATATCTAATCTAAAGGAGTGGGCGACGGCCCTCCTAGAGGATGTCGCGGCCGTCACTGAAGAAGTACCAGAAACTGCTGGTCTCGAGGAGGTGGGCACTAAAGCCATACTAAGTTTAACTAAAACGTTTGACAACGTGTCGCACGCCGCGATACTCGAGGCTTTGCAACAACTCGGGGAGGGAGCGAAAACATATAATTGCGTAAAAGACTTCCTCAGCAGCAGAACCGCTAACCAGCATCTGGGATGGGCTAAAGTCGGACGAAATTCGTCTTGGCAGTCGAGGTACGCCCCAAGGATCGGTACCTTTTCTGTTTAACATAGTCATGGCAGGCTTGCCATCAAAGTTAAATCAAGTACCCGATCTCAAACGCGGTATTTATGCAGACAACATTACTCTCTGGGTTCACAAGGGCAGTGACGCGCACGCAGAAGAAACTCTTCAGACAGCAGCAACAATAGTAGAGGACTATGTCCATACAAGAGGACTCGCGTGCTTTCCGCATAAATCGGAGCTGCTCGTCCTACACGGTCTTAGAGGTAAACATGACGCACAGGCTCAACAAAGCAAAATTATTGTGCAGGCAAGCGGTTACACCATCCCATAAGTTTCTAAGCTCAGAATACTGGGGCTGCTTGTCTAAACACGGGCAGAAATTCGGAAACACTGCGAGAACTCGAGAGTGCTGTGCAACAAACATACAAACATTGCGACTGATAATGAGAATCAGCAACAAACACGCGGGTATGAAGGAAACGGACCTACACGGATTGGTTCAGGCATTCGTGCTCAGCAGGGTTACCTGCACTCTACCACACCTCCGTCTAACATCGTCAGAGAAGGCCGAAGTCGACACTTTACTCCGAAAGGCATACAAAAAATTCAGTGGCCACAGGACTCCCGATGCGCACATCAACGGCCAAACTATTCGCTCTATTTTTTATGTTTCAGCGCAAGAAAACACGAACACGAGAGAGAAGACACGAGGACACGCCGCTGAAACGTAAGAAATGCAGTACCAACTAGCCCACCAGTCGGTTTTGCTGATATTCGCTCTAGCTTTACACAATACCCTCGACGATATGACAGAAGCACACCTTACGGCTCAATACGAAAGGCTCTCACAGACACCAGCGAGCCGTTTCACTCTAGCAGAAACGGGGATCAGGTCCACAGCAACACTGAATCCCAAAGTAGATATTGCTTTGGAACAGCGGCAACGCCTTAAAATCACGCCCATACCTCGCAATGTGCACCTTGTCCACCTACCCAGACAGAAGTGCAGATAGGGCAAAACCTCTCCACACACGGTATCCAATCAAAAAAGGCCGTTACATGCGTGGACATGGCAGAAATACCAAATCGACCGGCGTTTTCATTGGTCGTAGTCAATCACGAAGGACGACTCATGTCGGGAGGATCGATAAATTTCGGAGGTGGCGGAAGAGGCGGCCATAGCATTGGCTGTCGCCACCTCTTCTACCACGAGTACTATAATTATAAGTGACTACAAATCTGCCGTCAGAAATATCGACCGGGGTTCCCTTACGGCTAATTTCATCCGCACCGCACCATACAAATAATCTGGGTTCCAGCACATGCATCGCTTCCCGGTAACAACGAGGCTGCCCACAACCATTCTCCGAGCCGATGGCCATTCACCGACCGGGAATGGGGGGCACCGGAGCCGAGAGCCCAGGACCGTTAGCGAGCGACCGCATGGTAACATTCCAGAAGATAACGCGCAGCATTATCTTCTAGCCAGATTAATCTGTCCTCCAGAGCACAAGGCTCTAAAGAAAAGACTACAAATACCTTCCCAACCCCCTTTATTCTATCGCGTATTAACCCCTCAGTTTACTCCAGCTGTTGTAAACTGCCAACGTGAGGACGCAAATATTTACCATATCATCTGGGGCTGTTCTAAAACGCAGCAACTTAATAATCCCTCAGCAGTGGGAGACAACGCTGCTCAGCTCCGACCCGGAAACACAAGTGTGAGTCACGGAGCGGGCAGAGGCAGCCACCAGGGCCCAATGTCGCCTGACCAACAGTGGACTCTCACAGGCTGAACATCAGCTCCATGTACATGGCGCCCAATAAATGTTTCTCCTCCTCAACCGCGTATATTTTTGTCTCCTTAATCCACGCTTCCGCTACATGTGCTTTTGTGCGCGGGGTGTATTGACTGATGTGATATCATGCAAGCACGTTGCAATCCGTGTGAATCGCTTCCTCGACTATTAATGACACGTGCCGTATGGCGCTTTCAGCGGCTCTGCCGGTCTCTCACATCCAACCGATTCGTGGACCAGTCCATCACGGCTACTATCAGAAGGAGAGGCAGTGTATGAGACCGACCACGTTCGAATATGCAGAGCAAAGGAACGGCATCAGGACAAAATCACTGTCGCCGCCCTCGTGCTGCAAACAACTGGAATAAGCCGTCCAGCCTGTCGTGAATAAACGTCGTAATTTCCGTGTGTACAGTCCCGGAAAGTTCCACGTTGTGCTCACCGAACATTCTAGCTGCAAAGCAGTACACAAAGTCTTCTTCGCAATGCTGACGCGATAATGGATATGCTGCGTTGCTTGCCCATTATCAACTTTATCAACCATGCATCTCGCTGCTTTTTGGTTTTGGGGTATGCACGGAAGCTCACACCAGGCTCGGTCGAATACGGTCGGCACTGCGGCACAGAACAATCAAGCAAAAAACTTCAACCTCGGGGATTCTCGAGATCCAGCGTTGGCGTAGCTTTCGGCGGCAAAGGTGAGTGATGTCGTTCAACACGTCGTAGCGATAGCAGCGCCGGTCTCTCCTGTGATGAGGAGCCAACAAGAACCTTCTGCTAGCAGGTGCGTGCGCTCCCTCGCACGGCGAGGAGGGGCACTCGGAGAGGTGCAATCACGAGTCGACGACGAGCGTAGCGAAGGAAAGAGCGAAACGAGCCGCGTTTCGATTACCAAACGCGAGTAACTACACTAGAGTTCGCTGTAGGTTCGTGTACAAGCACCACGCCTCAACAAAATTTGTACCTGTTGCATGATTTAGAGGCTTTTTACTGGCTACCTCGCAGGCTCTCGGTCGCTCAGTCTTGTTATGGATTGTGCGCGGGTCTGTGTGCGCTTCAGTGCAAGCGACACGCTGAATCCAGTAATTCCGCAGATATCTAGATGGCAGGCTGCTAAATCACAAACAAAGTTGCCTTCTGAAGCACCGAAACAAAGGAAAGCCAGATTTATCGACTGATTACGGAGCGAAAGCAACAAAGGTTTCGCTCGTAATAACTCAGTTTCAAAGATCTAAACCTCACCCACTCTTTTTAATCAATGCCCTCTTTGCAGGTCTAGTTGGCATCCTGAATTTTACATTGCTAAATGAATTACGCGCGCCAGCTATGTGGCCCACAAGTTGACAACTACAAACCTGCTTCCAAGTAAACTGCCTTTTTGCAGGGCATCGTCATGACGACACTCACCTTGGTAGTGGAGCAAGCCAGCAGCGCGCAGTCTGCAGCAAACAAAAAAGACAATGCACCATCATTTGCACAGTGTCGTAAGAAGCTCGAGCGAAACTAATTAACCTTTTGTTGCATGACAAAAACCTACGCATCTAAACAGCGCTAACTTTTAGATTTTCTGTTATTTTGCGTTCAGAAAAAGCAGAGAAAAAAGTCTTGTTGAATTCAAACTTTTATTTCATAAGATACAGAATGCCCACTACAGTGGACAACATGAACAAGAGGTTCAATTAGTGAAAGTTGCAAAAGTCCTTTTCAGCTGTCGAGCTGTCTTGCTCGAACAAATGAACTCAAAAAATAAACTGCAGTACCAGCAGGAGAGTCACGAGAAATTTTTTTTTTCGAGTGGAGGAGGGCTAGGGGGGGTGGGGGGGGTGCGCTGGGGTTTCCAACTATTTTGAAAAATTATCTTGACTTTGCAAGCCGCAATAGTTACAGCTCGTAACTACGAGTGCTTCTTCTATCGCGTGTATTCAATAAAATATACCAAATCACGATTTCACCTGTGTTATAAGTAAAAAAAGTGAAGAACTTGAATTAACCGCCAAAGTAGGGGTCTGCCTACTTGAACAAAAGGGCAGGAAAAAGTGTGCAACCATGGCACGATCTAGTGCGGCGAATGGAAACCCTTTTTGTCCACTTTAGTTACTAATATCAACGCCTCCTCTATTTTTTTTCAATTCCAGTGCAAACGCTCACTCCTCAGTGGGAGCCGCCGGTCCACCTTAGTTCAGGGAGTGGTCGCCATGCGACGCCACATATAGGGTAGTGCTCCTTGCGTCACACGTGCGTCCGAGCACTTTCCCACGGAGATGCGATAGACGTGTTTTCCCTCTGCAATATCATACGTCTGTCAGATTTATTCCTTCGTGCTCCTTCTTTGTACCTGGAAGCAATGCCGTCGCCGCCACACAGCGCCCGTGTGGCACCTCTTAAAGGCAGCGCATGCACTGCCCCGTCGCAGTGACGCGTCCCCATTGGTTGCCTACATAACGCCACGAACGGAGACGCGCTATCTCAAAACGCCGTGGCAGTGACTATTCCGACCCGGTGAGAATAGCGAAAGCTTATTCTGACCCGGTGAAAATAACGAAACGCTATTTTCACCCAACTTGGCTTGGATCTGTGAAACATTTGCGGCTTTTTGAGAACGATGGGTCAGGCAACCTTTTTCGTTATGAAGGCTTATTTTTTTGCGTGTGTGATCAGCTGTACCCAAGTTTTACGTAATTTGTGCTGGAGGAGTGTTGATTGCGGTGTTCTTGTGGCGGGCGCGGACACTGTTATTGTGCCTATCGTTGCCCGTGTGCTTTATTAACGCGGATGGTGTTTGCAGCGCCTGAACTTGCGCTGTCACTACGTGCTTCAGCGTTATTTTGATCGTTGATATTTGGCGGGCGCGGACACTGTGATTGTGCTTATCGTTGCCCGTGTGCTTTATTAACGCGGATGGTGTTTGCAGCGCCTGAACTTGCGCTGTCACTGCGTGCTTCAGCGTTATTTTGATCGTTGATATTTGGTTTTTTTTTTTTTTTTTTTTTTTTTTTTTTTTTTTTTTTTTTTTTTTTCGTGTGCGGTGTCAGCGTTGTAGTAATCCTTTCGTTGTACTAATTTTACTGTGCGTGAAAGTATGTTTTTCACTGTGCTTGACCATATGATTCGGCAACCTGCTTTTTATTGTTTTGCCGCGTATTCGTCGTATGTATCAATGAATGAATGAATCGCATTTCAGCCACTTTATTGGTTTACGAGGCCGATTTTTTCTCTCGATTAAGCCATGCAAGCGTTACACGATTTAATTTCGATTGGGATCCTGATCGCGATTGCAAAATACAGAAGCGAGTCGTCCAAATCAAATCGAAAGTGCCGGTATGGCACTACTCAAGCCTCATACAGCCGCACGATCGATAGTTTTACATAAAGAAATGTTCGACTCGTAGATATGTACGTGCGGTTCGCATCCTCCAGGTTCCCCTGCCCACAGATGCCTTTTGTTCGGCGTGAAATCGCACCCTTGTAAGCTATAAACAAGCTAGTATCAATCCCCTTGAGAGATTAAAAACCAGTTAGGTAATAATTATTTTTTTTAGTGCAACAAGTGGAAAGCGCCCGCAAGAGAAAACTAATCGCCACGAGGATAACGAGGATGCATAGATGCGTGAGCGACAGGCGGTTTGCCAACATAAAGAAATCTGGGATTGGAAAGCAAACATGAATTGCCGGAGAAGAAAAAAAAATTGTATCCTCGTGGGATGACAGTACTTGTTGGGCAAAAAAAGCATTTAAAAGGTGGCGACCTTATTAAACATTTAGATAATGCCATACAAGAGCATAATTGAACGTTTAGGACTTATTTGCAGTGCCTTACATGTATATCATTGACTATAAGTTAATTAATGGACAAAGTGGTCTAGCTTTCGTGTCATTGTGAGTGAACAAACGACAGTTAACTGGTTCTAACTGCATTTTACCATAATGCCTAATCAGCTCATTCTCCAAAGTAATATCTAAAGCTGACCCAGGATTTTTTTCCATATGAGTTGACCTTTCCTTCTTAGCCAATTGAATGCTGTACGGTGGTCAGTTTCTCTTATGAGCCAGATGTAATTGAACACTCGATGTTTCTTCTTCTTTAATGAAGTTGTTCTTTTTAGCGTTGTACGTGCAAGCCAAGTGTCCTATCTTAGAACAACTAAAGCATCTTGCCCTAATATGACAACACAAGGGTTGGTGTCCTTGGCCACATCTGCAGCATGTGGGCTTGCTTTATAGTCCGCCTGCTGTCTTACGAGACAAAGCAGCTTCCTGGCAAGACTTGTTCCTTTGTTTCCTGTTGGTGTCGAGGCAGACTGTGTGGAGCTGTATTCTACATACCTAAGTCCTTCACAAGTGACGATGCCCATTTTGCAAGTAGAGTTCCCTCATGGCTGGTTGTTCCTGACACCATGAAAGCATTGCTGCGGCGTGCCCTTTGGCAGCTTTCATGGCTTTGATGAAGGTGGAAGCTTTCTTCCATGTTTAATCATTGCCATCTTCAGTTTCCCAGCAACTAGCATCAGATGCTCCCACAGTGCACACACGACTAGTTGATAGCTATGTGCTTAATGCAAAATTGCCGTACATGCACTTTATTGCCAACAAATCTTGATTACCTTGTATGCACTTATGGGCGCCATATTTATCTGTGACAGCACACTGTGCCTGGTCTGTGATGCTTCACGAGGAGCAACTTCAGCTGTTCACATTTTTTCTTTCCGGGAGTATCAGCAAACGGCAAATTGCATAGCATCAGGTGGCACTGTTTTCCAAGCACTTTGATTAACTTACCACTGTTTTGCTTTTCAGTGAAAGTATTTACGCAAGCAAATGTATTGAAAAGTTCAAAATAGATTTCCAGATTACTCTTTAATGCACAGTATTGATGGATTTTGTACTTCCTCTGCATACGGAACAGTGACACTATTCCACTTGTCCGCATCCACTGTTGCTCAAAATCCCATCCTCCCCTCCACATCCTAAATACCAGGCGGATGACTGTTTTTTCAGCGGAAGTATGCCACAACAACAACAGTAAGGAAAAAGACACGCACTCTCGTGTCCTGTTCAGTTTCAAAACTACTTAATGTTGCTGCCAGCATTCTAGGGAAGAGTGCCCGCCTAGTACGCAGCACACGTATCTGCCTTCTGATGAGTACCTGGAGAATCTTGGTGTTGCATGCCCGGTCCATTTCTACTTCGCCTTGCATGGGAGTACTTAGTATATGAAATTAATGTCTAATAACAATCCACTTCTGAAAGCTGGATTGCCACATGCACTGACCTGCAAGTGAAAGATACGCTTTAATTTGATTGTGCTTCACATCACTGCAGGTAGCAGCCGAAGGTGCATTGTCATTTAATGTATGGCAGACGCTGCGTGTTCTCACAAATAGATTTATTGTTGTCCTCTCCAGGAAGAGTTCCCAGTGCACCTGAAAAGCACTGGGCTCAGTGAACCTCTTCATGGAAATATTTCTCAAAGTAAAGCTACTATTAACTGAGCAATGAGGTCCAGCTGTTTCCAAACCTGCCCATCCTCTACAGCTTGAAAAAATTGAGATCAAGACCACGGGTTGTGCTCTACACATTACCATATTGTTTTTCCGCATCACACTTTTCGTCTACATTAACGAACTTATTTGCCTATTTCTCATTTTCTGCCTTTTCAAGCGCTGAGTGCATTGTCTGGAATCACGTGTGCCTGGAGACCACCTACAAAGATACTTCTAACAGAACTTGGCTTGTATTAGCGCGGTACATATACGGAAGAAACACGACACAGACGTAAAGATAAAGGTGGGCGCTAACTGGCCTACCTTCAATATGTCTTATTCCATTGTTTGTCTACCATTCTGCCAAATTACGAATGCACCTTCACTCTTGCCTTCTTGCTGGATGAACTTGTAAAAATAATAAATTTTGTGTTTCATTCACAGTAAGTACAAAAAAAGTTGGTTTCCTCCATCTCATACCTGTCAGCTTCAAAATAGGATGTGAGTCTTGTGTGCCTTAAAATAAAGTGATGTTCATACCCTGGTTTCCTCTGTGGCTTCGTTGATACCAAGGGTACATGCATATTCCCTGTACTGCTCTAGCCATGTATGAAACACAGTAAAGAAAAACACGTTCTCTACGGTAAATGTACATTCCAGCAGGGAGTAGAGGTTAGGTGACAAATTGCTGATAGGGTTCTTTTCAACAATGAACATAGCTATGTGGTTATGTCAGCAGAGAAGCAGATAAAACCAGAGACCAAGGTGAGAAGCAATATTGCATCCACGCCGTCCTCGATATAATTATTTCCTTTTGTTATGACTGATTTCTCCAGTCATTCTTTAGCATGTGTCTTTGCTAAGCAATCTTAAACACAATAGTGGCAAAACATTCTGTGGCAAGTTAGGGCTGTTCTTGCTGGGTCACACTTAGCAGATGTCTTAATTTGTAGGCTGCATTCGCATGGACTGGATTAAACCATACATTTCTTTATGAGAAAGAAATTGACTAGCACCATGAAGAAAAGATGGGGTGAAAATGACAGACACAACATTTATGTGTCTGTTGCCTTCTCTCTATTTCATCTACAGCGCTGTTTGATTCCTCCCTAGAAAAAGCCGCATTCAGTAGTACACCTGCAGTGTACCACGCACATTCCAAACAAGTGCTCCACAAAAACTGTGGGAGTCATTCCTTGCAGAGTCAAGTGTAGGAGCAGAAGCTCCAAATCTGGTATGAAAAAGAAAATGAGTATACCACTCTTGCCAGAAAGTAAGGTTTCCAAATGCTACGTATTTGGTGAAAAACTTTAAATATACCTTTCTGAGATAACGAATTTGCAGGGAACTGCAGGATTAGTACTGTTTAATTAGTACTGCAGATGATTTTAAGTATGGTCACATGCACATAGTGTGCACATACATTTTCACTGCACTACAAGAGTTATTGCAATGAAGCCACAAAGTTTTCTGTAAATATTAAATTGCAGCTTTATACCAGACCAGTGGCGTAGCCAGGGGGTGGCACACCGGGCAAATTTTTTTTCGCCATGGCATGCAGCGCGAAAAATGACCATTTCAGGGAGCTGCCCTCCCCGAAATCAAGGAGGTGCCCCCCCCCCCCACCCCCCGCCGAAAAAACTTTCTGGCTACGCCCCTGACCTAGACAGATATGTTATGCAAGACGTACATTACACACTGCAAATGCAAGAAGTTGTGCAAGGCATACAAGCGATACTTCGCTGCATAATATATATGTATAGCTGTAAAGCCCATGTGACAATTACAACTGTAGTTAAGACGGCCGAGATCACTATATATTATTTTATTGTTGGTTTTGCCTGGGTGTGTAGAACTAGACCCACGGAAATGTGATCGCGGCGCAGGCCGCGCCGGAATGTTTGAGAAATTTAGATTGCTTCAGACCAGGTACTCAAACTGTCTGGCCTTGGGGAACCCCAACGACTTTTTGAGAGTGCCGCGCAACCCTTAACAATTTTTCTTGAGCATGAAGACAATCGAAAGCGGGGCGGGGGGGGGGGGGGCTGATATCACTGTTGATGTAGAACGCCCGATAATGCATATAGACTTGCGATTCCCTGTGTCCCCGTCGCGTAAAACGCCCGCCTATTATACACTGCATGCTTCAGGAGCCGCGCAGCATAAACAGTGTGTTCACGCAAACGAAGCGCCGGAGGTACAGAGGCCGGTTTATTTTTTGCAAAACAAAAGGCTTAAAGCTAAGCCTAAATGCTCGAAGCGACGCATCTTACGTGTACCAAAGCGCTCGTTGCGCGTTTTGATTACAAAATCAAGATACAGCAGTGGCAAATCACCGTGTAGAAAAACTGGTCGCCGACGCGCCATGAGCCACGAATAAAACGCCGAGTGGCTCGTTTGATCTGCTAGAACACTCACAAATCACGGGCATGCATTAACCAGCGCTACCAGCGATCTGCGCGTTCTGTCGCCACGGGTCCGCGAATGCGGCGTGCGATGGTTTCGTTAAATGCAAAGTGCAACGCAGATTTGCTTGTCTATAAATAAATAAATTCTAGCTGCTACTGAGGGAGCAGGTTGCACTATTCTCTGCTCGCGAATGTCCTGGGTTTCGCGGAACTCGGGGGTTTAGCGAAACCCAGTTTGAAAACCCATCTATATATAGAACTATTTGCGTGTACTACGCGAGTAGTCGAGTTCATTCTGTAGCTAAGCCTCCGCGATAACGTTCAATCACTCGATCATGTAAAAAAGACGATGCGTTCCACCGGCGATTAGATTATCGGTGGCCATGATGGCCGATAAATTGCGAGTGTGAGAACCAGTTCAGAATGCAGGGTTCGTACTGTGACTGAACGCAAAGCGTGTGAACTTGCATAAGCTCTTCCTAGGTATACTTCCACATGTGAGAGCTAGTGCCTCTCTCGGTATATATGCTCACGGCAAACATGCGTGTTTTACCGCAAAGCAAATTTCCGTCGAATCCTTTGTTTTGCTTTGCTCTAACTGTTGTATCGCCGCCGGATACACCGTCCGGCGGAGACAAAATGCCCGACACCACACTAACCTCTCCACTCCTCCTTTGTATCCTCCTCATCCTCCCTTCAATATGTTCCCATCACCTTGCTATACTACATATCATGGCTATGCTTTACCATCTCCCCCTCCTCCTTTCCATACTCACCCTCACATCCCTTCTTCTCACCCTCACTCCCTTTCCCTCCCCCTTGCTATATACTATACTATACATCAGAAAGATTTCATTCATTGTTTTTCTTTATAGCAATCACCGAAATGAAATCAGCAGACAAGCATGAGACTATGTGATCAAGGAATGCACAGATAAGTACAGCTCATTGCAGGAGTAGAGCAGAGACAGGCTTGCTAGATAGTCTGGTGTGATGTAGTGGAGATGCCCTCTCCCCCTCAAGAGAAACATCTGGCAAGGCAGTCTGAACTACCCCCTTTCTTTCTGATTTTCTCTATTGCGGTGCGCACATATGATATGTGGTGTCACAGCCAGTGGAAAATTTAGGAACTTTTTGCAGGACAGATGCTGGCTTTTTCTTTCAATGAGCCATTGAAGCTTTCGCGTCAAAATTGATCCCTCAGTCATAGGCGTGCGCACGAGGGGGGCAGAGGGGGCAGCCGCCCCCCCCTGGTCACCTAGGAGGGGGGGCGCAAATTCAGTCCCATACATTGACATAATAGGGAGGGGAGGCGCTGCGACTCGGGGGGGGGGGGGGGCGCAAAGTCAGCCCCATGCATTGACATAATAGGCAGGGGGGGGGCGCTGCTACGAACCTTCGCCCCCCCCTGAAGTGAAATCCTGCGCACGCCTATGCCCTCAGTGACAACCTAGCCAAAGCACTGCACTGTTTTCTAATTTTCCCCCACTTGCGAATTACTAGCCCAGTGACGGGGCAGCAGACACACGCACGTAAGGGTATCTCCTTTCTGTCTAGCTTCGCACGTCACTGGAGGGTTCACGTTGTTGTGCAAATAAAAATTATTATTATTATCTAATTATTATTACTACCTGCGGCCATATGTGATTTTAACCATTTGTCACTCATGTAAGTGATGGCTTGTTTTTTTTTTTATTTAGCAGAGCACATTTTGTATGAAGTAATTTCAGGCTGCGATTCTATAATTGCCAATTGTGATTCTTAAACTCACAGCATTATCGGCTGTGCTCCTGAACAACTGGCTACCTGCTTGTAATATTCCGATACTAAAGAAAGGCAATCATCACTAGTTGACAGCTACTGTCTTGTATCACTCACCTCTTCGTATTGTAAACTTTTAGAACACATTATTACTGACAAGGTCACTCTAGGTTTCTACATGATTGAGCAATTCTAAGTCCTATGCAGCATGGTTTTAGGAAGAGCCTCTCTACTGTAATCCAATTAAGTAATGTAATTCATATTCTTGCAAGCATTTTCGATGAATCAGGGCAAACTGGCATCATATTTTTTTATTTTAGGAAAGAGTGATTGCGCATCATGCACGAAACTAATAGAAAAACTTGATTATCTAAACATTCCCTATATCTTGTAAGGTGGATTTCTGCTTATCTTAATAACGGTAGGCAATTTGGTGAAGCTGTTAAGTGCTCTTCCAGTAATCTTCCTGTAACGTCTTGCATTTCCCAGGAAAATGTTCTTGGACCATTATTATTAAACATGTATGAATGACACTGTTGGCACTATTATTCAGCCTGTACAAAGAAAACTATTTGCCGATGACTATTTACTTTTTAATGAGATTGTCAACCAGCAAGATCAAATTACAATAAACTCTAACCTTCAAAATATACTAGCATGGTGCCTCCACTGGGATATATTATGCAGCTTAACATTGTTGAAACAGTATCTACGAAAATCAACAAAAAAACTAATAAACTGTCGCTTACCCATCATCTTGCATCTACGCCACTTATGGAGGTTGATGAATACAAATACCTCGGGGTTATAATAAATGATAATCTCATTCAGAACTCTCATTTGGAACTCGCACATCTCTCACCTTTGTGACTCAGCTTTCAAAAAACTTTGCTACATTAGACACAAATTAAAACACGCTCCTTCTGAGACCCGTGTAATTGCTATACCTCTCATGTCTGTCCTAAACTCCAATATGCAGCTATTGTATGGGATCCTTTACTAAGTCTAACATCGACGTGCAAGAAAGGATCCAACATAAGGCAGTAAGGGTCATCTTCCCTAAATATTTATTGATTTCCAAATACTGTTGGCCATCATGGCTGCAACAGGGTAGGTACAGTGAATGTGCAGATAACGCAAGAACAAGTACAATGTATTATAATGAAGACAAAACTAAAAAAATACACATTTTTCAAAACAAAACCAAAATAAGAACAATGCTGTAGAAAAAACATACATAAGGATATTGTGACGGTGGCGTAGTATGCAGAAGTATTTTCGAACACCGTGACAATGCACGTTCAACACTAGCAATAATCAATTTTATTAAAGATTTTTAGCATGCTCTTCAAAGCTTCCAATGCTCGTCGAATTCAATACAGACACTGGCAAATGCTTCTACTCTTTTATCGTTTGGGGAAAAAAAGAATACGCGTACACGTCAAGATAGGATTTTGGAACTGACAACACAAATTGACTGCTTGATGTGACATTGCTGGTTTGCCTGGGAACAACATAAGTTTTAGTGTCAATATTAAGATGTCCTATTGATAACAAAAAAAATTAAAATCTACCAAGTTTCATGCAACGTCACTCCAGTGATTCTCCAAGTGACC